>HG996486.1:6250000-7500000 GCA_905340225.1 Abrostola tripartita
GGACTAGCCAGTTGCTTTGTTTGTGATAGCAATATAAAGATTGTTTAGTTTAGCTTCTTACATTAGTTCCCCAAAGGGTAGTTAGATAGTGGCATAAATATGACGACTAAACACAACTTTCTACTAGTTACAACGAGCAGCGTTTAGCTAGGTGCTTCGTAAAACCGCCGATCAAAAAAATTGTTTACCTAGAAACTTTCAAGCTTTTCCGTAACAAACACCTTGCTATCGTACACGCATATTGCAACTTAGTTACCTCGACGCTGCACCGCAGTTAGCGAGTTAATAATTTAATTTCTAGCCCGGTAAAACCGAACACGCCGATAATAAAATCGACACGTACATACTATCCCAGAGACCCAGACTGATGACCAACATGATTATACACAACACACGATGTTGTTCATAATTTTTGTGAAGGTTGTGGCTTTTCGTGTAAGGAACCAAGCGCATTTTAATCGTTTATTTAGAAAAAACTGATGTTGTAACAGAATTTTGAATAACCTACTTCTTTCTAAAATTGTCTTCGAATTAGGTCTATGTATACTTTTTCTGACGATATCGTCGGTCCACCTGATGGTAGGCCTGCCAACGCTGCGTCTTCCGGTTCGTGATCGCCACTCAAGAACCTTTCTTCCCCAGCGGTTATCGGTTCTACGAGCAATATGGCCTGCCCATTGCTACTTCAAGTTGTCGTTCACTGTCGCATTCTAAGGGGAGGCCTTTGTCCAGCAGACTTTCGGCTGATGATGACGATGATACTTTTTCTATTACCAATTAAAGTGAAGACACTTTGTAACCCTTTGAGAATAAGTCCATACTTAAAGAAAACCCTTGTATCACTTTCTCTGGGCCCTTTCTATTACTTATGGGTATCCAGATTTTTACTTTTAAGAACTTGTTTTTCTATGTAATAAGGCACACGCAGATAAGAAAAACTGAGAATTGTATGGCAGGAATGCTCTAAATATTATGATGGAGAATTTTATGAAAAACCAACAAATCTATCAAAGGAAATGGCACATTCCTGTGATGTTATGTTACGTATTTACGGAAAAGGAGACAGACAGCCTGATACTATAGTTTGTAGTACAATAGGGAAAATGCATGTGATTCAAATATGAGATAATTTTTAAGAACTCTCTAAGGTTAAGAATAATGCCTTTATCAATATTTTTTATATAATTTATTTTTGATTAAGAAAGTAATTATTAAAAAGTGCCACAAATGAGCGGGGATTTGAAAGTAGTTTAAACGTAATATTACAGTCAGATGTACTGTGACGTCAAAGTACTAGATATCGAAAGTGTATCTTACATTTATGTATTTTAATACAGTAAAATTATATGTAGGTTTTATGTTATTTTTCGTGTTATAATAGTACACACAAAACATATACATGACATATATATGATAAACAACAGAGCACAATAATTTGATTGATTGACTGATTCTTTTACAATTTTATAACAATGGAAGTTATAGATTGAAAAAATACAAAAATAAACAAACATATTCCCTATTATATGATTTTCATATTACTAAGTTTATATGTTGTTGTTAAGGGATCGCACCATGCCATGGTGGCCTAATATAACAACAAAGGACTATATCTTTATCGATTTATCATGAAAAAAATATTTAAGCGTCACATAAAAGCATACATAGACCTAACCTGGAAAATAAAACGCTGTGGACAATATAATTACTCGATATTACTTTTATGCTCAGAATAATGGACGTACGAGGTATAATATCACTTAATTACTATCATCGGTGGCAGTAGCAATACTTTGATATATGAAAAACTAGAACCTTTTTAATATTGCATGCAGCGAAGAACATATATGATTATTTTTTACAATACACGGGTACAAGTTTAGAGTAGTGGTAGAATGGCGTACTATACCTAAGTAATAATGGCTCTACAATACCAATTATTCGTTGTCTTATCTTATAACTACCGACCTGGCAGACGTAATCCTGCCTTTTTTCCCGTGTATTTGTTCAATATTTTAATCGTTATTGGGAGCGGAAGCAAATCCAAAACATCAGAGATAATTAAAATTTGTCCAGCCGTTTTTGAGTTATAAACGGTGTAACTAACCCGACTTTGTATATATATAAATTAAAGAATAATAAAAATAAATTAATAATCCAAAAAAATAAAATAATCCCCGACACATTAAAACATTTCGACCACAATACAATAGTTGGCCCTTAAACTTATATGCCTATACCTAGTATTATTTTGATACAAGCGTCATCGTAACCTATATGTGTATCTAATATCAAGTATGTAACTTCAGACGTCTCATAAAATCTGTCAGCCCCTTTTTTAACCCCCTTAAGGTTTGAGTTTCTCCAATACCGAGTATTCAAAACAGGCAAAGTTTCATAAAGATTAAAAATCATTTGTTCAAAACAGACTTAAAAAAGACAGCCGCCAAAACGCTCAAATCTTACAAAACTTCGACCCCTGTTTTTTAACCCTTTTAATCTAAAAAAAGTAGCCTATGTCCTTTATTGGGTCTTAAACTTACTACTCTACTATTTTATCAAAATCCTTCCAGCTGTTTAGTCGTGAAAGCGTAACACAGACAGATAGAGTTACTTTCACATTAAAATTATATTAATACTGATTAAATTATCTCAGACGCAAATTTATTTTTGTAGGATACAAGACGAAACTTAATTCATTTATTTAAATTAGACTATTAAATTGAGCTTTATAATGTATTGAATGTTAATTAATATTATGTTATGCATATTACGTTTCCAATTATGATAATAATTGGGAGCTGTTAATTGATATAGCTAGAACCAAACGCGGTAAGTCTGGTGTTGTTTTGGTTATATCTTATGCCATTATAATTATGCTTACACTGTTTTTAAACATAAGATTGACTCCTTTTTTAAATGGACATGGAAATATTAATTAATGTGATATTCTAAGTAATTTTATATCAATCATAAAATAAAAACACAAAATCTCTGGTCTAACGTCCAATTATCTTGTTCGGCTTTGATCTTATATAGATAGTTTGATCTCTAGTCTAGTATTGTATATATAACTAAATAGTAACCTTAAACTGTACTCGGTACTAAAGCTTACTAGAACTCCTCTTAGTAATCGAGAAAATATAGTCAAACTACCATAGACTACTACCCTAGCGCTATTAGGTGTTTCCGTTTACTTTCGTCGCGATGTTTCAAGCGTGTCCACTGCCCAACAATATTTTATTTACAGTATTTGTGTTTCTGGCAGTTTCGTTAGTGAAGTCTCTTAGATATTTAAAGAATTCCAAATTACGATCAGTTAATATAGTTATGGAAACTATTACCTATATGATACGTTTCATTCAACAATATATTTACGTATAATTAGGATATTGAATACAATGATTGAGTTTAATGCAGAGTAAAAAAGCAGACGCAAAGATTAGCATAAACTAGCAATACCAAACAATAGTACGAAATATTTAAATTCAAATCGTAGCGGATAAAGCAAGCCATTTCCCTATTCTCCTGATATATCTACACTCGGACAGGTCTTTTAAAAGCAAACTTTGTCTGACTCTCGATCAGATACTGATATGAACTACTCATCTGGAAGCCTTTATAAATAGCCAACCCTCTGCGGTTCCCTTTCCAAATAAACTAATTCTTCTTCTTCTTATCGTATGGTTGATGACAACCTGGTGTCAGAGTTTAAACCGCCGTTATAGGCCTCTGACATAGCTTTACACACCGTTGAAACATATCTCAGGAGCGCCGGTTTCCTCACGATGTTTTCCTTTACCGTTTTTAGCAACTGATAACTAATTTATAGAAAATACATCAATGCGTGCCGGGATTTAAATCAGTCCAACGGTCGTAACACTCGGCTATCAGTGCGCTAATAAATAAATTCCATCCCTTTCTTTTGTTTATTGTTAGAAAGAAATGAAGAGATACAAATTAGTTTTGTTTGTCAATAACAAAATCGGCGCAGCACCACTATCTTGTGGAACAGACTAAATAATATTTTGTTGAGAACGAATTAATTTTATGTTACATCAAATTATTTCAGTTCAAACAAATAACTTTTTGTTCCTAATTAAAAGGTCGACTGTATTTTGTCTCCTTGTTATCCACTAGATCAACGAAATGCAACAAGATTAGTAGTTTTCAGTCTCACGATATTCGTATTGGCATTGTAACTCGTTAGAAGTTAGGTGGCCATAGCAGTAGTAGTACGTTAGGGTCGTTAGGTTAGGTAGTAGTTAGCCGTGTCGTAACCGGCCTCGAACAGACCACCCCCTTTCTTTCCGTCGTAAGAGGCAACCAAGGGATATTATGGGGGGATGGGTAGCAACTATCCCATGTGTAGGTAACGTTCAACCCGCCTGCCCAGCGTGGTGACTGTGGGCGAAACCTCCCCATGAAGGGTAGCTAAAGAAAACTGCCCCCAGTTCCCGGCCACCCTACTATTCCAAGTTTGGTAGTGACTGGGTGGCAAAAACGGGAAAGCGGGTCTTGTGGCGTACCCTGGGGGAAGCCTACGTCCAGCAGTAGATTGCAATAGGCTGTTGATGAGTTGTAGGTACCTTAAGCTGGATACTAGGAACACGACGTTCTATAAACTTAAATTGAGTTACTACAACGTGAAAAATGTAAACCCGTATTCCGTTCAACATCGATCGGAGTTCTTGGAAAATATTTGAGGCGGTTTTCCTGTGTGGTAGCTAAGATTGTTGTTACATACACAACGTTTTCAAAGCTTGTACA
Source organism: Abrostola tripartita (assembly GCA_905340225.1). NCBI lineage: Eukaryota > Metazoa > Arthropoda > Insecta > Lepidoptera > Noctuidae > Abrostola > Abrostola tripartita. The sequence continues at coordinate 6,254,771 of HG996486.1, forward strand.
CTACTTTATACAATGACCCACGTTACCCGAAAGCTCCTCCACATGAAATAGAGAGGACCCATCAAAGTTATTATTAGTATTCCCACAATAGATATCGAATCTTTGACAACATTCCCTTTAGTTCACAGCTACCATTATGTCTCAAACATATACATTGATGTATTTAGGACTGTATCAGTTTATCACTTGAACCGACACTAAACACCTGTCTTTCTTGTACTTCAAAGCTAAAACACTTATCAAAGGCCTTACTTAGTTTTTGGCCTACATGTGTACACTAAAGATGGTGTCTGTGTTAATTCGTCTGTAGCTCATTATAACAAATATATAAATGCTTTACATATTACGTCATGCGTTAGACACTTAGCGAGTACACAATTACCTACATTAAGAATAAATATCAATACTCTAACTTTAGTAAGCAGTAATCAATTAATTTCTTTTCCAGTCAAAGTTCAGTCAGTAAACGGAATAACAAAACACGCCGCGCCGCTCCGCTTTGATTTGCACGAGTATTTTTGTACTGCGAGGGGGTTAAAAAGGACTGTGTGTTCATTAGCTGCTTATATTCAAAACCCACGTCGGCATAAACTATATTAATTTTGACAGAAGAGCGAATATATTTATTACATATTTCGAAAAGTCGATTCGACAAAAGTCGATTTAAGGCCCTAGACATACCGGGTCATTGAAAACAAATACTATAAATCTATAACATAAATGGTTTACCAGCTATTCTAAGTACTCATAATTGAGTGACTTCGCTATTATACATTGTGGTGTATAAAACTAGTTTTTGATCACAACTTTAACGTATGTACGTACGTATGGCACAGGAAACCTGAGTGTTAAAATATAAACTTATAATTTTTCTCGTTATTCATTTCTGAAGTTTTTATTGTTCATTTTATGTTTCCATATTCATTGAAGATTAGTAGCACACGGGAGAAATGGCCCCTTTCCTGAACCATCAATGCAGCACGTTTTGCATCTGTGTTATTTTATTGCATTTTGTCTTGTGATGGGTGACCGTTTTAACATGTCAAGACCCCTCCGTGTTTCGGAAGGCAAGTTAAGCCGTTGGTCCTGCGCCTGATCTCTCTCCGGTCGTGTCGGTCTTCCATCCCATAGGACTATGAGAGAGAGGGAATAGGGAGTGCATTTGTGTTTGCGCGCATACTTGTGCACTGTAATATCTCTTGCGTAGTTGGCTAGTCTCAGAAGAGATCGGCCGCCCGTGACCAAAATTCGGTCAGGGGAACATTATTATTTTAATGCATAACCTACGTTTTGGTGTCGTTAGCTTGGGGACAACGATCGGTCGATCTCGTGCAATTCACACTGACATTTAATGTAAATATAGAAATCAAGATAACAATAATGAAATCCTGTGAGATATTATGAAACCGACGGCAGTCTATTAAACATTTAAATAAAGGCTTGTTGTAGAATGTATTTGTGAAATAGATAATAATGAATGAATAAAGCTAGGTTAATTTTTTTATTAATATAATGATTATTTTGTTGTAGATTTTTTTACCGACCTTTCAATATGTTTCAAAAAGATCTCTGGCTGTATTATATATATACATATATATATATATACTGTCTTTTAACCGCTAGTATATATATATATATATATATACTAGCGGTTAAAAGACAGTTTTTGTTTTTTATTATTACTTTCAGAAATTGGGGCTCCGCATAGCTAAGTTTCTAAAATTGTAGACGTTGTTAGGTTAGGGTTTACTATAGCCCGTAGTGAACCATAAAAACGGGACTAGAAAGGTGATATAATAAATTAGGCAAGTAAAAGCTACTGAAGTATAAGCGACTTGTAGTAAAATGAGGAAACAACAATTTACGCGTAATAATAAAATTCCTGTTTTCACAAAAGCAGTGATGTATCATAAATGAAAGTCACGTGTTCTTGAGATAGTAACTACAAGTGTAGTATTATAATAAAGTGGAAACAAGATTCTACCGAGTACTGTTCTGAAACACGAAATGTTTTAATTTCAAAAACGTCAGGAACATATTGTTACTGAAACACATTAAAAGTATTTTTGTGTATTCTATTCTGTTTTATTAATATTGTCGGAGTATGTACGCTCGGTACCGACCCAGGATTGTATATTGACCCCGTGACCAAATGCGTCGATTACGTGACTAGACCGGCAAAAATCCTAATATATTTCATCTCTTCATGGTTCTTTTGTATTGACGGGTATGGCTTACAAATTTCCTTTCACCAAACCTCTATTAGTACCCGACCTTATGATAGCTAGCTCTTATTATTATTTTTATACATGGAAATAAACGTTTTCAGATTTGATGGACTGTATATTTTATTCAATAAAACTCAATAAGTAAGTCAAGTCGTGTATAACTGGGATAAATGCCACACCTTTTGTAATAATTTTATGTCGCCCAGTGCAATAATCTAAATATTTCATTGGTAAAACTAGCAAGTACTTAGGTTTTTTTCTACAAATTATTGAAAAGTAGTAAACATTATCATTGATATTTCCAAAGTATTAGCGGTTTTTGCTATATTGGATAATCGTCCCAAAATGAAGGTCCTTATCCAATATAGTGGATAGTTACCTAGTCCATATGAATGACGTTAAGGATAGACGAACTGCTACGAAATATATATATATATATCTATCCTGAAAAAACTTTGATCGCACCTTGCCTTCCCATGAAATTGCGCAGGGACATGAGACACGGTCCACTTAGTGGTAGTGAGAAAGTCTCTCAATAGATATATAAAATAGCACGCGATTTATCTGCGAAGCTACAGTCAGCAAAGTATCAGTACAGTATTGTAATCGGCGCACCTATACCTCTGGCGTGTCTCTCCCGGTTTTACCCAAGTAAAAATATTGATTACACAATTGTAAACGTTTTAGATAAAAACGATATTTATAAAACACCTAACCTATTTTAAAATCAAAATATAACTTCAACCTTAATTTTTCCATTTCCAGGTTAAAAGTAAACATAATTTTAAACAACGGAAAACGTGTAAAATATTTTATGTTTCTAGGTATTTCTTCTTCACCGCTGTTTTAGGTTAATTAGAAAATGTTACCCCCTTTTTTCTTTCGGTTATACTTTTTAAGTACAGCTTTATTTCATGAATTTGAAGAACGAAGAAAAGAACGTGATATTATCTTTATTACAAGTATTTTCGTAAGTAATTAGTTTGGTAAGCTGCCTTTATCTGAGTACAATATTCATTTAGTAACTAACACAAACACTGTTCAAGTAGTATCTACATTTATTTTTAGGAATTCATTTAAATGGATTCATGGCTGCAGAATACACCAAATTTCTACTAACTAACACCGTTATCTTATCTCACGCTGACTAATGAGACCTATTTCTAATTACATATGTAGGTATAATAAGTATTTATTACAAACGTATGTGTTACAACCTAGTAACATCTTAAAATACAACATATTAATTATTTATGGCACACATAACATCACATAGGTAAATTATGTACCAATATATTTGTACTATCACGTTTAAAACTGATGCGAACAACGTAGTAAGTCACAATCAATTATTTATTGGCAATACACCTACATAGTAGTAGACATAATAACTCAATTAAGTATTTATTATCAGTTGGGCTCCATATGCGTGTTAAATGGGGTTAATGCTGTACACCAAAACAAGGTGTGCAACAGCATAAATATTCTCTCTATTAGTAACAGCTACAGTGCCTTTACTTTCAGAGGATACAAATAAAATGATGTACAGATACAAACTTAGCTGTCAGAGGGAATATAAATGATTGATCAGATATTGTAGTAGCTACAAAGTAATCTTATTTCTGAGCTAAAAAGAAAAACCTTGCTATCTAATTTGAATCGTATTTATTCATCGATTAAACATAGAGACAGGGAAGGGGCGAGCCGCATTGAGGCGCGTCGAGCCCAGGACCCCGACCTCCGGAGCTCCGACTCTACCGGAACCATGTCCCAAAATCAATAAACATTTAATGTTACGTTGCGTCGAATGCCACTACATGCTTTCTCTCAGACCACAATATACTTGTAAATGACTGTTTATAGCTAGCTATAAACCCGATGTCACCCGACGTTTATACCTTTTACGCAGCTATATGACCTTTTCAGTGTATTTATTTTTTAACCTAGTTACCTTTTGTCAAAGCTCGTTGAATTTGTGGGTAAAATTACTAAACGAAGTACGTAGGTATCATTTTGCTTTGAGGAGCTGTCAGATTTTTGTTAACTGTTATTTTTATGGCTGCTTTGTGCTTTGTGAATGTATACCGTATTTAATACTTTATTGACATTTTTAGTACCTAGTTAATTAAACACTCAGTTAGCGTATAAATAAATAAATTTGCCTTGGTGATCTGTGGAACTTAAAATTATAATTTAAAACGCTATTTTCCCACGTTCCCCTAGTTGGCCATAATTTATGCATTCCTTGGGGAACCCACAGATTATTACAGACAAGGACATTGTTGTCGAGGAAAAGAGATTAAGTACTTATATTATATCTTCGATTTGTCGACGATATCTATAATTGTTATTTTGAGCTCGGACACCGGACCGGACATTTATGTAATCTCTCTTCAGTAAATCTACTAATCTCTCTAAATATGTTTTTTCTTAGTACGCTGTCGATAATCAACAGTCTACACGAAATAAACAATTTTTAAATGCTTTTCAGTCTCCAACTGAGTGTTAAAATGATAAATGGATCCTTGAAAATAAATTGTAGGCTAGGTATTGCACAGAAAAAGAAACCAGTCCACTCAGGTGTAACGTGGGTCAGGGAGCTAGAATGGTCATAGATTGATTAGTTACATCGATATTGCTTTATGAGATTTACATTTTAAGGGCCCCTACATAATATTGTACTAACTAAAGAAATCAATATCTATAAGATTGTTATATTTTATTGGACTGAAAGTCTTCGCTATCATTGTATAATCAATCATAATATAAGCCGACATTCTAATCATACTAATACTGTGGCTAATGGTGTATTTGAGTAAATAAGGCAGGTAGGTATTGCGTATAAAAAAGGAAAAATGAAGACAATTATTAGACCTTTTCATTTTTATGAACAATAATCATGTAGACATTGTGTTCACAAGTGACACCAATACGAATATAACGAGCTTTTAGTTTTTTTGTTGGTAGCACGGAGTTACAATTTTCTGTTAATAGTAGATAACAAGTTCTTAGATAGTTATAGGTATATACTTACGGTTTAATTATTTTTTAACAAAAGCTTATCTTCTTCCTTCGAATTTAATTTTTAAGAAGTTATTTGTCCTTCCAAATGAAAGCTTCGAGAAAAAGTATTAAGTATATAGGTAACAAGGTAGTGAACCCATTTTCCCTCTGCCAATCGCATGATATAGGTACAATACATTTTTTGCCGCAATTTTTTTAATTGGCAGTATAAAATAAAAGGTAGCCATTTATGGACACCTAGTACTGAAGTATAATGCAATAAACGAGCCGTTTTGTGAGTAAAGCAGGGTGATATTGGTTTGAAGCCCCATTTCCCATTAACAATTCAAGCCAACATCTAGCTTAAGATCCTGTAGCCACAACCTAATTGGAAGTGGTCTGTATGAGCAGAAGACGATGAGCCCGTTAAGATACACGTACATCCATCCATCCTAGCTTAACGAGAAATAGCGCTTCAGTCGTATGCTATACGTATAAGTAGATAATGCCAACATATACAACCCCCAATCTCTACCCTCCCATTCCACGACTTGTTCAACAAGTGAAGCAAATTGAATTTTGCTTTGTCACTAGATCTACATAAAGCTTTATGGTGCTTTTACACGTATAAGATATCAAATACGTATTTACGAAAAAGGTAACACGTGATTTTTTTAAATACAGGTAGCTACACATTATATGCACAGAAAGTTTATAATAATTTCTTCAAAAAGGGCTGGTCATCAAGTTCCGGACGCAGCGCCACGAACATCCAAGAGTTAGATCGTTATGACTTTCTTTGATTGTTGTCATGCCAGTACCGTGTATCCTGGCTTTAGCTAGATTAAGATGCCGTCTTTCTTATTTCATCGCTGCAACGTTCTATAAAATAAATGACCAAAAGACTTTCGTAAGATACAAAATTAAAAGCGAGCATCACCCCACCCGTGTTTTTACGTATTCGTGACAGGTCTGTTCAGACCTATTTCATCTAAAATAGTATTTTATTTTACCTTTGTCAATATTACAAACTGACAAAAATAATACGATTACCTATTTGAATTATTATGTAAACATAATCATTTATTTTTGTTGAATGTTATTTTTCTGGCTGTTTAAGTATGTTATAGTACCTACCTCCCCAAATATCTTGCAGGTGGTACCAGAGGTAGATAGGGCGTCGGTCACGGTAGGTCACCTTAAACTTGCTCTGCTTCTGTCTTCAAAAGACATTCGCAGACGATCCGCAATGTTTTTAAAAAATCATTTATAATTTTCGTGAACGTAATGAATTAAGTTAACTTAGCAATACTGTGGCTGGTTTACAACTGTTTGAGAGACCTGTACGGGCTGTCCGTACACGCGAGACCCGTGCGGGTAGCGCCCGGGTTATGGTTGCTAGGACGCGGATAGCGTTGTGCGGACTCTACCCGGAGCGGGTCGGGTACTGATGAATCCGCGTTGCTGTGAAACAATGTTCTAGCGCCTCACGTGTGATCCGTTCCATCGGCCCGTACGGGTCACCCGGACAGTTGAGAAACTAGCCTTCATGCGATATAATGTACTCAATATTGTTGAACTGAGTGTCTATTGATATTTCAGTAGACAAATTGTTTACTAGATATATAAGTGGGCGGTAGTAAATTTCACTGACTCGCGCAATGTAGACACCAAACTTCATTTTACGCTCATTATAAAATAGGTAAGTAATAGGATAACTTATTAACTAATATTAAAGCCGGAGAGAAAGCGAGTAAGAGCTTTATACAAAAAAATATTAAATAAAATATATCATATTATATTCTAAAGTCCTACAAAAAAACTCATCGAGTAATGCTGAATAGCCCCCTTACACAAATGGCAAAACGCATGACGAATACAATGATAAATGTATGGGGATGACTTAATGTTTCGACTATTTTATCGATAACATATTAGGCATGCGAAACCATATTTTTTTCAATTTATTCGATTTCTATTCGTCTAGCGTTTTGCAACTCAGATTTGAAATAGACATTCTTTTCTAACGACGCAAGTGGCCGCTCTGTTCAAGCAATCAAATCTGAAAATAAGTAGGCAAAATGGCCCACTAATCGGTAAGGGATTTCTAAAGTATTTTATTCTAATCGCAGTCGCAAATACTTATGTATAAGAGAAAATAGACACGAGTAGTGTTGTCAATAACCACGTAAATATTTAAGTACCTACCTACAGACACTTCTGAGAACGATTCCTAATAGTTAATTACATGTTAATACATAACGAACCGAAAGTGAATAATTCACTTTAAATTCACAATTCACACAAAATTAAAGTTGATAAATTTAACATTGTGTCCTTAACTTTTGTACTTTTAATAACGCCTTCCGATAATTTGGTCAAACAATTCGTGTCAAAGGGTAAACATTATTGGTTTGTCTTTAAGAGATATATTCTAATATTTACACAAGTACCGCTGTTTAGTTTACGTCCTCTCAAAGGCCTGGCGGAGTAGGAACTTTTTCTAGCCAGACAAATTGCTGCGGGTATCCAACCGTTTCTCCGGGCAACCAAATTGTTTTATTGAAATAACTGGACCCGTTGGAAGTAAAGGACTCTCATCTACTTTCGCAATAAAAGTAATTGCGTTTAACCGTTTAGGGAAGGCTCTATACATTTTTTTGGAAACAGCTATCGTTGCTGGTCAAGTAAATAATATTATTATTAATTGTTTACTCAAATATACAAGGAAACAAGATAATAGAGGAACTCGAAAGTCACACCGATCATAATAATAGTGAATAAATGTGTTAAGCTCATAAGATTTCAGTTATGAAAAAAAATCATCGCTATTAAATCATATTAAAACCCTACTTACGCACAAAATGAGATCATTATAATATTATATTAAAAACATAGCGTGATTCCAGGTTTCTTTTAATCAAAGTTGAACCGAAACTTGCGCCGTTGCGTATAATTCAGTTAGAATGAGCAGTAAATATAATCTTTTTTACATAACTTTTGACCGCAAAATATGTGTAGATATATAGGCAGTGTGGGTTCCCACTACATAATTAGTTATATAATATTTATTAAATAGGTAACCTACCAAGCTCTTTACATAAGATTATATAATAAAAAGAGCTTGAAGTAATAAAAGTTAAGAGCTTGTAAACTAATATGGCATGGAAACCTAAAACGCGTAAACAGTATCTATTTATTAGAACTATCATCATCAGCCGGAAGAAGGCCACTGTTTAACGAAGGCCTCCCCTTTTTAGAAGGGGGGAGGTTACCATAATCCCCACGCTTGGCTAGCGGTTTGGGGATCGCAGTGTTGATGGTCAATTTACAGAAGACGCTGCTGCCCATCTTCTGGATTTTCTCTTAGTCGCCTCTTAAGACACCCACGGGAGGAAAGGGGTGGTAAATTCTAGGCCGGATACCACATGGCGATATAATAGAACTATGCTAAATAGGAAGTATGTAATTTTTGACAATAATGTTTAGTTTTTTGTGTTTTTTATTGTTTTTAGTTTGTTATTTAATTCAATTTAAGGTGTAAATGAAAATTAGTTCTTATTACATTAATATTCATCTATACATCAATTATGATTGTATAGTGTTGTCATCCGTGTTGACATCTGTTATAGATATTTGTAAATGATATGCACTATGATTGTGTGTATTTAGTTGGTTCGCCTACATAGATAAATCTCAATTCTTTGAAATGCTAACAACAGTGACAGGTCTAATTAAATTAATTGTCAAATATTGTCAATTTATGTAAGGGAGTTTATATTTACTAGACCGAATGTCTGTGCCGGCGGTCTATCTCTGTTGGGAAAGTGCACGACCCTCGAACTCATTCTTCTCACTCAGTCTTATAAGATGGTAAACACATGGCTATACACGGTGAGAAAACGAGCGCTGGTTCAATGACTGCTCTCTCTGTAAGCTCTGTAAATCTAAATCAATTTGTATTTTTGTTATATGTATTGTATATAGGTAAGTATACTATGGTATGCATTAAATAAAAAGCAATTATTTTGATGCTACAAACAGACACTTCAGTTTTATATAAGTATATTGATGTAGTAGGTATGTCGTTGCCTATACCTACGTACACGTATTACAAATTTTGTAAAAAGTAGAAACGTGTCCCTAATTTAATAAATAGGTCACTGGGAAATACGTACAACCGTGACCCGTGTTTCACATCATTTTAATATCCATTGATTTCGTATTTGTATTTTTACTTAGTCACAGGTGTGTAAACTGAATAAAATTTACCTTAACGGAGCATTACAGAAATATAGATATTTTTACTAAAAGCTTGAGTAATGTAGGTACATGTTTAGTTCAGCTCGGGTTGTTATTGCTATTTGAGACCTTATTTTAAACTCATGAATGGTTTTGCGTTTGACAAATCGTTCCTAGTTTTTTCGTTTCGAACTTTTAGTAATGCTCTAGAGTCTATGGTAATTGTTTGTGCTCTACTCACTCGAGAATACACTTTTCATGTTTATTTTACTTACAATAAAAATTTAAATGTGCGTTCATTATTTCAGAATTATGATGTTGCATGGTTATTTTAGTAATAAAAAAGGTTTATTATTATTCTTTGCTGGGAAACGAACGTTGTTGTTACTTGTTGTCCCTCTTTAGGCTGTGAATTAATTCTATTTCTTTCTGTGCACATCAATGTAAAATAATAAATGTTTCGTAAAAACATGAAGTAAGTATGATATGAACGCACATACCAGTACTGATTCTTTGAGCTTTATAATACATTTAGAAATGTTTTGTGTTATTTAACATTATGTGACAAAAACATATTTTAACGACACTCCAATTGTAGACTAATGTTCGCTACAAAAAGGAGCAAGGCTCGTAGTATTTATACTATGTTGAACATAATATATTATATTATTATGAGATGTCTTATTCTTTATAGACAAGCCCGACTTTCTTGGCGGAGAGGATCTTCAATAATAGCCATTTGAAACCACAAAGGCTCGGGGTGATCTCAAGACGATTTGAATTCCTGGGGACGCGCGTAATGAAATGAAACACAAAGTAGGTAGAAGAATGGTGTACTTACTTGGTATTTCAGTTATAAGTATTTATCCTTTTTAAAATCCTACAACCACGGGGCTAAGATGGCCTTATTATCGGCGATTATCAGTGCATACGTAGGTAGTATTGTGGGGCTCGTAGCTATGTGGCTACCCCGCAGATCAGGCGATCTGCGAGGTTAAGCCGTGCTCGCCGCGGTCAGTCTTGTGATGGGTGACCGTTTTCACATGTCGGGACCCCACCGTGCTTCGGAAGGCACGTTAAGCCGTTGGTCCTGCGCCCGATCTCTCTCCGGTCGTGTCGGTCTACCGTCCCATCGGATTATGAGAGTCAGGGAATAGGGAGTGCACCTGTGTCTGCGCGCATACTTGTGCACTATAATATCTCCTGCGCAGATGGCTAGTCTCAGCTGAGACAGGCCGCCGTGACCGAAATTCGGTCAGGAGGACATTATACGTAGGTAGGTATGCACCGACAATTTACACATGCATACCTAATCTAAGTTATAAGTAAGTTATAAGTATTTATCCTTTTTAAAATCCTACAATCACGGGGCTAAGAAGGCCTTATTATCGGCGATTATCAGATGGTGCATACCTACACAATTTACACATGCATACCTAATCTAAGTCCTATGGGTACCTACCTAACTACCCGGCTCAGTTCTATGGTCAGAATGTTCACATGTCTCTGAGGGATTAAACAAATCGGAAGACATCAGCCAGCCCAACCTAGCACGTAACACCACATGACACGGTAGCCGTTAGATAAGCAATCATCGTCAGTACGTACCAAACTAACTGTAAATGTTAAGACGTGTGAACGTCATACTGTCACAGATTGTTATTCTTCTTCTTCTTCGTATCGGCATTTACCAATAGCCACATGGAAAAGGTCATGCCGTGGTGTAGAGATTGGTCAGTCAACAAGGATAGTAGCGAGGTAGACCGTCCAGGGTGCGCCGGACGTACTTAAGTATCATCACTCGTGGAGACTCTCTACTTGCACCCACAGATTGTTATTAGATACGTATATTGTTTGATGATCTTACAGTGAAATATAGTATGACCCGAAATGTTTAACATTTAATTAATGTCACACTCACAGTAAAGTAGGTTAATTAATCTCATTTATATGTTCTAGAGAAAACAAAGGAAGTTTGTGCTTATAACTTATTAAGTTAAAATTCTATCGATTTTGTATCCTATATAATTACATTGACCGATATGTATGAGAAGATTGAGAAGTTAATATAAAGGGTAAGCGTTTTGGGCCTGGCTAAGTGTCGAATGTAATGACGTTCAGAACATAACATTTCAAAATTATTTATTAGAAATGATTTATCTTTGTTTTCTATTATGAAACTTAAAAAAATAATATTAATATAGTTTTGCGTTACCCTCAGACCAAGCGACAAGGCAGATAGAACTCGATTTGCATGAAATCGGATATAACCACCGTCGCCGACGTGCACCGGCGATAACACCTTTACCACTATGATACAATATCATATTATTGTAGAAGGGGAGTGTAGCTGAGTATTATTCTTCATGGATAGTCATGGCTTAAAGATCAAGGGTTAGCTAGACTTACCGCGGACTGTCTGTAGATGTCCATTTAAATTAGGTATATAGAGCACTCTCTGTGCTTCAAGCATGTCATTAGCAATCCCAGGAGTCATTCGTTGATCTTTCTCAGTCAGTCAAGCGGGTTACTAGTGAGAATATATCCGAATAATTTATCAGTAGTAGCACGCTCGATCTAGTTCCTGGATTGTAAAGGTGAAATATGGAGTCGTTTCATTTAGTATACTGGTGCCCAGCTGCTATTTTTTAGGAAAGTATAGTCAGAATTATCTTATTATCAGGATTTTTTAGGTCAAGCGAGACGCTGCTTTACTCAGCTGCATTAGTAGCGTCTCGCTTTCACATGGTAAACTGTACTGCTTTAAGAGTTCATGGTAAGGAGGCAGGGCATAAGATTAGAAGAAGAAGAAGAAATGTCTCGTTTGTCATTGGCAATATAAAGGACCGGTTGGTATGGTTGCGACACTCAATTCTGAGAAACAGACAATAGATCATTTTTATGTTTCGGTACTTATAAATACACTCGATATATTTGAACTGGCAGTGCTTTTTGTATTGTAGTACCATTTAAGCCGAGTTATAAAACTCGAATTTTGTGTAATAGCTGTCCAATTGAACGCTATTTACGTGCGTTCATTGTTGTCGGATTAATTTTTATCAAACGTAAAAAGTCCCAATTTTTTTTCAAATGTCATTTGTAGGTTTTTACTTTTATTACGTTTAGTTAACCATTAAATATACCTATATTTTGCTATCAAGAAGTTTAGTATGTTCATTATGTTTCTAGAGCTTATTGCAATTATCAAAATATTTAATGAAGTTATTTTTATAACAATCAAAATATCAAAGTTTAGTTCAAGATACATGCGTGTTAGGCAGAAGCAAAAAAATAGGGACTGAAAATATTGTTATTTAATTAATACCTACGAAGAAACGAACGAAAAATAAATATCATGCAAGTAGTAAAATCGCTGTTATACTTGCACCGTCGAACTCTGAACTTCCTTTGTTTGTTTCCTACAAACTCAAGATGTCTGTTTATAAGACGAATGTGGTTTGATATCATGACGTAACGGCTTTTGTTGGTTTTAGAAACATACAAGTTAAGAAGATAGCTGAAGTTGTAGCATATGTGGTAAAAATGAAGGCAGGGGATAGAGAACAGTGGCGGCTCTTTCAACAAGAGCCTGGGTTCTTATAAGAAATGAGAAGGAATAGTAGGTAAGAGACTGTAAGAAAGTCAATTCAAAGTTGCAGACAAACTTCGTTTTACAATTTAAGAGTTTTTAACTTAAAAGCGACACATCTATTTCCGTTATTAGCAGATATGCAAAGGCTATAAATAGGGTTATTTTTTTTTTACCGCAGTATGAGTATAATGACCCTTTTTTACAATGAACCGAACATAAAACTATTGTGTTTATGTAAGTATATTATGTATGTTTTTATTCTGCTACTGGAAGCTGTATTTATTAGTTATAGCGGCCCGCTCCGGCTTCGCACGGGTATAAAATATACATATATTATAAGTATTTCTCCACTATTTAATGGAAGTTATTATACATATAAACCTTCCTCTTCAATCACTCTATCTATTAAAAAAAAACCGCATAAAAATCCGTTGCGTAGTTTTAAAGATTTAAGCATACATAGGGATATAGGGACAGAGAAAGCGACTTTGTTTTATACTATGTAGTGACATGTAACCGACTATAATTATAAAGTTATTTTGTAACAAATGGATTCCAGTATAGTTTCAGAGTAATCCACAAAGTAAAAACTAAATTAAAATACCTATAGGACACGGGTATGTTCCACTACATATTGTCGACACCTAACTCAGAGGTTGCATAGTATATTTAAGTTAGTTTTGTTACGTTTTTTTTTTGTTAAATATTATAATTATGTTAATTATATATTATATTATACAAATGTATCATCATCATCATCAGTCGGAAGACGTCCACTGTTAAACAAAAGCTTTCCCCTGTAACGCCACAATCAATGACAACTTGTCATATACAAACAAATGTGTAAATTTCTTTTAATCAATTTAGAGAAAAAAATTAAATCATCTGAATTATGTAGAATACATATAACATTTTGTTTTAATTCCGCAAACTAGAAGGTAAGCAAAGAAACTGATTGTCTGTGAAATGTGATTTGAAACTAAGCGCTATGAGTGGATTTATTGTCTATTGTCTGTAAGTTGAATCTGAGATAACTCACAAAATATAAAAGAAATAAACAGGCAAAGGCTTTTATATTTAATACCGACTGCAAATGAAATGATTGCAAATTCGTTACATAGAATTCTCAATGTAATTATAAGTTTGTCCGTTCACATCATTAGGACCGATATAAATACCCCCTTCATTCTTACTGAAATATTTTAAATTACATCTGAAGGGATTATTAATCTATCATACAATGTCTATGCCAATAAGTTATTCTGTAATAAAGTACAATTTTTGTTAACATATTTATAAGAACTTTAACATCATCACTACTCGATTAGATTTAAATTAGAAAAACTGTAAGTGCGCTGTAATTGTTAAAAAATCTCGCATCGATCCAGCCAAAAGCTTTTACGCTTATTATCATTCATATGTCAGCGATTACGAAAAGCTAACAGACGCTGAAATAAAAATGACAAATAAGTGACATACCGCTGTTACGTAAATAATAGCTGTCACTTTTAGAGAACAGTTAATTTGCAGGCAAGACAGCGACTAAATAAATAAACAGACTGCCAACGTTTGTTAGGCTATTTACTTAACAACGTGTTGTAGTGTGCCATAAATATAATACGTTTAACTCCTGGATGGAGAAATCATACTTTAGCTATTCCAATATGCACGCAAATAAATAGGCTTGTTACCATGACAATTTATTTCGATAGCCGCATTATTGCATAGGTACATTAGTAGTTATACACTCCTGTACCTTGGATCTGTTAGCAGAGTCATTGGATATCCATTTGTTCTGATTCTGTCATATCCCGTTTAATAAGAGTGCTCCTAACATGCCCTTTGCCTGGAACGTCTCCGATCCAAATTTATGTTGGGCTCTGCTCAACCACGTTACAGTTATATATTATTTATCAGCTTGGTCAACGAGGAAGCTAATAAAAGTATAGTTTGCCATGTTAAATAGGATACAATTACAGTTTATAAAGCCAAAAATACGCAACCTAGTGCGCATTTTAGAATAAGAGATCTCTTGGTACAAAAATCGAGCATTACCTAATAAGCACGAGAGTTCAACCGGAAATAATAGGTTCATCATCATCAGGGTTCACATGGTCAAGAACAGTCATATGGTATTTATAATGTTTGTCAAAGTGTATATCTTGTATTATTGACATTAGCATATAAAATATGTTGTGAATTCGCTGAATAGGTATTATATCATTTCGTCGTTCATTCTGAGAAACAATACGAAGAATGTTTAATCTTAAACTGTTTCTAAACTGTAGTACAATGAACCAAATCAACTTGGATTTATACGCAAATGAATAGTTCTTGTTACACAAAACATTTGTCGATTATGACCACCTATACCAATTAACAGTCTATTTGAAGTTCATAAATCTTTGCTGTACTGACTGAATGGAAAATTGAATCGTGGTAATAGTAACAAATGTTCTAATTAACGAGATCTTTGAATTTGTGTATACATAATTGCTTCAGAAAGTTGGACCCCTTTGTCTCTCTCAATTGATTGAAAAGCTAAAAATCAACCGCTTAACTTGTCTCCGTTTATTAACTAAGTACTATACTTGTAAGATACCTAACTGCTAACGTGGTCTTGAAGCAATCAGCTTTTATGTTACTTACGTGTCTTCTGTGTATAGCTTTAGTCCCTGGACTGTGACCTGAATTGGTAGCGCTAATATTAAGACGGTCTAACACGTCAATATTATTTTACCCCTTTTGCAATTGGTTGAATGATTTGGCTGTCGAATCCCATCTTTAAAAAAATATGCGGCAAATAATTAATATCTGGAATCTGTAAAAAACGTCGCCTCACTCTAGGACTTTGTCCTGTATCGTGGGTGCGTTTTAAATAATATCCTCCTGACTGAATTTCGGTCACGGTGCGACGGCCTGCCTCATCGAAGACTAGCCCTATTCCATCACTCACATAGTCGGATAGGACGATAGACCGACACGACAAGAGAGAGATCAGGCGCAGGACCAACGGCTTAATGTGCCTGCCAAAGCACGGATAGATGTCGAAATGTGAAAACGGTCACCAATCACAAGATAGACCGCGGCGAGCACGGCTTAACCTTGCAGATCGACTGATCTACGCGTTAGCCACGTAGCTACGCACCCTTAAAAAAATACCCAGACTGACCAGGCTCGAGACAGACCGAAGGATGAAGAGATCTATGGATCCCACAATTTTTTGTCCCTTGCGGGAATCGAACTCGCGACCCACAGCGCAGCCGTCCTATTGCTAATCCACTGCATCGATCAAGTCGTCAATTAGTCAGCTATGAAAAGACAAGTGGAATGGCACCTTCATTATTATTCATGCCGCTAGGGAATCAAGTTATCCGCATCATATATCACGGCCAATGAAAATCAATATGCGCAAAAATTAAATTTCTGCCAGTGTATCAAACAGTAACTCGTTTCAATGTTGGCATTGAAACGAGTTACGTTTTTATAATGATATCAGATGTTTTTACACGACTGCCCAAAAAAAGGAGTGTAATGTTTTCAGGGTTCATGTATGTATATATGTATGTATGATTGTATGTGAGTTTCTTTATTCCACCATAACTTCTGCATGCCTGAACCGATTTTGATGTATGGAGTGTCGTTAGAATCCTTACACTATCGCGAGTAACGTAGGCTATAAAAAATGAAACAAATAATAAAAAAATATAAAAAAAAAAAAAAAAAAAAAAAACGACAGCCATGACAAAAAACGAACTAAAAAGTGAAAAACAAGTTCCATCGCAGTCTGGGTACCTCTTGATAAGACAGTGTTCCACAGAACGGTCCCGCGACTGCGATGGAACTTGTTTTTCACTTTTTAGTTCGTTTTTTGTCATGGCTGTCGTGTTTTTTTTTATTTTTTTTTATTTTTTTATTACGATGAATATTTAGCTCTTGCTTGACTATTATTTAATTTTGTACTTTATTTTTAACAAACGTTTTCCCTTGTTATTATCAACTTCAATTCATCTCTGTCTACCTTACCGAGAAGCAGGTGAATAATAGATTCAGTAGCCGTAGATTTGGTAAATCTGAGCTGATTTGTAACAATATCTATAAAATTAGTAATGCTACTGTATCAGAGAATTTCCGATGAGAAGAAAGGCACCTAAGTTTAAGCACACTGTTTCCTCGAAATTTTTTAGACTCTCAAAACGAAAATCTCAAAAATGAAAATCTTCTATAATTTACGTTTGTTTGTTATGTAATAAGAAAAAAAATCATCTGTCATGGCATTATGTTACAATTTTAAGGATTTTTACAAAAATATGATTTCCCTATTTCACTGTTCTTCGTTCATCGATCAGTAACTTTTAGGGTTTCCATGTTGTATCTTTGAAAGCCAAGATCAGTTTACCATTGACAGGTACTAAAGCAGCTTATTTTTTACGTATTTCTTACATAATTATATATCAATCAAAATTGGAGCACTGTTCATCATTGAGGCTGTCTTCAAAGCCAAGGTCAGTTAATCACTAATAGGTACTCAAGCAGTTACTTTATTCTGTATTCTGTACGATAATCCAATCATAATAATAGTACTGTTCGTCAATGAGGAGTTCCATGAAATATATTATGTCAAGATGAGTTTCTCACTGACAGGTACTCAAGCAGCTATTTTTTTTTGTCTTTCGTACGAATAACCAATCACGTATGAGTACTATTCTTCATTAAAGAGTTCCATAAGGTATCTTCAAAGCCAGGACCAGTTTCCCACTGGCAGGTACTCAATCAGCTGCTTTCTTTCATCTTCCGTACGATTATCAAATCACAATATGAGTACTGTTCTTCATTGAGGAATTCTATGAGGTATCTTTAAAGCCAAGACCAGTTTCTGACCGACAGGCACTTAGTCAGCTGGTTTTATTTGTCTTTCGTTCGATAAACCAATTACAATATGAGTACTGTTGTTCATTGAGGAGTTCCATCAGCTCTCTTCAAAGCCAAGATGAGTTTCTCACTGACAAGTACTCAAGCAGCTATTTTTTTTGTCTTTCGTACGAATAACCAATCACGTATGAGTACTATTCTTCATTAAAGAGTTCCATGAGGTATCTTCAAAGCCAGGACCAGTTTCCCACTGGCAGGTACTCAATCAGCTGCTTTCTTTTGTCTTCCGTACGATTATCAAATCACAATATGAGTACTGTTCTTCATTGAGGAATTCTATGAGGTATCTTTAAAGCCAAGACCAGTTTCTGACCGACAGGCACTTAGTCAGCTGGTTTTATTTGTCTTTCGTACGATAAACCAATTACAATATGAGTACTGTTGTTCATTGAGGAGTTCCATCCGCTATCTTCAAAGCCAAGATGAGTTTCCCACTGATAGGTACTCAATCAGCTGCTTTTTTTGTCTTCCAACCGATTAGCCAATTACAATATGAGTACTGTTCTTCATTGAGGAGATCCATGAGGTATCATCAAAGTCAAGATCAGTTGGTTGCTGTCAGTAACTCAAGCAACAATTTTCATCGGTTAGTTCTTCGAAAACCCAATCACAATACTATTATTCTTAGACATTGCTGAGTTTGATTATGTTTTATTTAAAGGTACATTACCGATATTGCACCCACCGCATTAAATTGGATATTCGCAGAGAAACTTTCAAATAAAAAATCACCAAATCGATGTATGAACACAACATAAAAATATACGGACTGTCGAATTGACAATCTCCATCTTATGATGTCGGTTAATAAAAGCATGTGAGCTTATCGCTATTTATCCCCCGCTGCTTTTTATCGTTTGGATGATGAACAACCTGGTGTCAGACTTTAAACCGCCTGTAGGCCTCTGACTAAATATAATCAAAATAGGAGTACTGTTCATCATTGAGGATGTCTTCAAAGAGTTGTAGTTGATAAATCTCTGAGATATGCCGGTTCCCTCACGATGTTTCCCTCCACTGAATTCAAAAAGACATTGGTGCGTGCGGGGTTTGAAATTGCGACCTTTGAGTAGGCAGTCCAATGGTCATACCACTCGGCTATCAGTGCTGTTAACCCAACACAATACCTTTGTTAGTGTCGCTTTAGATTAACTAGATATCTATAACCCGAGGCTTTATAGGAATTAATTTTATTCAACTCAGCATTTGAACTTCCTAAAAATTCTGTCAGCCAACCTCTGACGCACCAAGGCACGACGATCTTGTATTGTGTTGTGTCACGTATATTGTCCTTTATTCGTATAAAATCTATCTTTATAAAATTTCCACAACGATATTAATAAAAACACAAACTACAAAATAACAAGAATAGTTGTTTTTAAAAGCCCTATATGCTGCCTCAATAATGATAGCAAGTTATATAATATTAAAGGCGCGTGTGGAGTTTACTAATTAATAGTTTGCTCTAAATGTCTTTTTTATTATCAAAACTTGCAAGTCTTTAATCATTTTTTTGTTAAAACTATAACTTTATACTAACTTACGCACTACGTACAATTATACGTCTATTCTACGTCAAAATCAAGCTTAATAAATAATTCAGTAGGTATCATATCATAGCTAGTTATGATAATAACAAAATTTTTCTCCTTCAGATTTTTGTAGTTCATAAAATAATAACTTCAAAATACAGAACCAAGAATGATTATGACAATCTGTTTAAGAGTAATATACAAAGAGAATGTCTTACAAACTTTTATAATAATTTTGTTTGTTAAATTATAATTGAATAAGTTCTTTAATGTTAACCTTTTTGTAATTCTATTTGGGACTAACGGGTACATAGCGCTCACTTCTATATTCCCCGAAGGCCGGCCAATGACAGAATTAGGTTCTAGTTATGTGCCCAATGTCGGATGATTGTATATTTAATTAACTAATTTTAGGTAATTATTTAAGAAAATAATTACTTTATAACAGTAACAGTTTTAAAATTCTAATGATTAAACTTCTAGAAACTAAACTCTTTCGTCATGTGAAAACGGTCACCCATCACAAGAATGACCGCAGTGAACACAGCTTAACCTTGCCGATCGACTGATGGGCGCGGTATCCACGATAGCTACGATACTATAAACCCGTAATGTTTATCAAAATTCGACGCTTTCTTTGTTCTTTAAATTGAATTTCTATAATCTTACCTAAATGAAGTTGTAATTCTAAAACCTCATTGCGCAATTTAATTTCCTAACACGATACATCTTGTATCTTTACTATTTCTTATATATGCATTTCTTACTCAGTCCATTTACTTTTATAAGCTATAAAAACTTCAACATGATATCTATATAAATTTTGGGTTCACAAAGATTGTTAAAAAATAGGTAAAGTATCGATTAGGGTGGCCATGGTTCCGCAGACACTCAAATATAGTATTTAATCAATCCCGTGTCTGCACCGGTTCTGTTAATTCAAAAGTATTTACGATGACCTAAATATTATTTCATCCCGTACTAGGTATTCCAAAAGCTCTCCCAAGCAAGCACTCCAGCATTCAACAAAATATTTAAAGTGACTAAATTATTACAATTAAATTTAAAGACGTCCAACATCTGATAGCATAAGATTATATTATATTGTTTTCTTGATCGATCCTTTGCAAGGAATCTACGAATCATTAGAAACGTTTAATTATTAAAGCGAGAGAAAAAAATTGGATTGTGTTTATAATTATTATGTACCTACTGCGCTTCCATAAAAACATATTATATTATCACATAAAGTAATATTAGCATCCAATCTTTATAACACTACATGACAAACATTTGAACTCTTCAAGGCAGCAGTTTACTATTTAAACGATTACTTAACTATTTGCATCTTCATGGAACGCCCTAAGTTTTAATTAATAGCAATGGCCGCGCGAGATAGGGGCGATACATTTACTTACTAAATTGAGTATGAAATTATTCGCTCTTCTTGGCTCTATATAGATTTTCTTTGGTCCTCTGGTCTCTATTCAGCCACTTTTCTTAGAATAAAATTGTTATTTAAAATGCTTTACAAAGAGCTTTTTTCAAAGCGATGAAAAATGCACCTGCAATTTTTTTAATGACAGGCTTCCCCTCTCTCGCAGTCTTTTAAATATTACAAAAACTGCTTGAAGGTAATATTGGCATTTCTGTTCTTTGCTTATACCCATTAACGTATTAAGAAAGTGTGATTGTTGCTTGAAAAGTTTTTACCTACTAGAATTACATTTCAAATTTAGTTATCCTAAAAGTGGAGAGCTAGAATCTTTATTACCGAATGCTAGCGCCCCGCGCCGTCGGCAAGTTTGCGGATAGAAAATATATGAAATAAACATATCCTCCGTATAAGCAATTATAATAGGACATTATATTTAAGAATATAGTTATTATTATTATTTATTCGTCACAAAATTACCCATTTGGGTCCTAAATTATTCATGTTTAAAAAATCCAAATTTTTCACGTATAAAAATACATTACAAAAATAACGTTATTTCTCAAAACAAATAGATATTTGTTCTAAAACCGATAGAAAAATATAAAATGCTCATTAATTTTATAAAATGCAACATCAGTGACGCGGGTCAAAATTATCGAATCAATTCTTATAAAAATATTTAAAGACGTATTCATTCACAGTGATACTGCCTTTCGCGCTTGAATGAACAACAAAACGCTTTACATGATATTGTAGCTTTTATGTGCATAAGTTTATCCGGAACCCTTAAACTAGACCTACGGAACCTAACAACATTAATTCATGCTACACAAAGACCTTGTGAAATCGTAAGGTGTGAAATGGTACTTTAGGGCGAGGAGCCTCCTGCGGTGTAGGGTGACGGCGGTGCTGAAATAAAATGGCGGGTGTAGGATGGCCCGGGATTATGGCCGCTTTAACGAAAAGTAGAAATAAGCGTATCTCTCGCTCGATATCGCCCTACCTGTTGCGGTGCCGCGCCCGCCTTACGCACTACGACGCGTTCAAACTTTTAAGCGCCCTTAGTTAACGCTTTGGTGATAAGCGCGCGGTTTTTTAAATATCTGGAAGTGCTTACCTGAAGTTTGAGGCTGCTGGCTGTCAGTTCCGACACCGGAGTATTTTTTAACGACTTTTGAGAGAGTTGAAAACAGTTTGAAGCTTTTTCTTTACTGTTAGGGTTAACTACATGACGTGACGAGCACGTCTATTCGCGGAGTCTGAGTTCGGCTCGGGACGTGTAGCCACTGAGCCGTCCTGCACGACAATGAGCTGTGAGCGCCGCGGCTGCCGCCGCCACCGCTTTCCCCGCGCCACACCTCACCCTCTATTTCAACGTGTCTAATACCACCTTTCTTGCGCCTTTTCCCCAATGACACCCCAAATCGCTTGCCAAAACGAAAAAAACGATAACTAATAAAATAAAATACTCCATGATTCAAACGCAAATTAAAAATATACTTATACATGTATTACAGTGATTTAAAGTTAGCATAAGCCAAATCCATTACTTTATGTATAAAAATATTTAGAATACAGTAAATGGGGAATTCGATTAAAGGCGGATTTATTTAAAAATACATTTTATAAGATTAAGCATTTAGCTACTCGAAGTAATACCTACCTACACAAAAAAAGTCCAGATCACAACAAGAATCAAAAGGTAATGAAAACACTCAAAATACCTATATTAGGTACCTCAGAATTACACGTCGTAGAGAGGTTTTTCGAATCAAATATATAGGAAACAAGAATTTGCAACTTACCCATAATTAAAAACTTGACATTATTTTCAGCTTTAAGAAAGCAAATTATTATGTTTGATTGCGTGAAATTATCTAAGCTTTCTAATATACCAATATCTGTTTCTTATAGGTTCCAGCTTCTTCATCTGATACCCGGCACGTACGTACTATCGCGATACGACCTATCAGTGCTAGCAGCTACGAGTGAACAACGAAATGAGAAAATTCTGTTTCCAGGGCATCAAACAAAGCTGACACATTTATCATACATCATATTAATAATATACTGGTAATTCTGGTGAATTATACTTCAAAAATACAGAACATTTCTGCGAAACGATGAAACCCATAGCTCGGACAACCATTAAATTGTTTTTCAATATCTTAAAAAGGGTCTACGTAAGAACCCTGAAGCGTTTTATTGTAGGATCTATATTTTGCCTTTGACAGTAATTAGGAATATTTAAAAACGAAATGAACGAAAAAATAAATACGTAGGAAAATGGTGTTTCTAAAATTAAAGAAACACTCAATTTATTCTTAATTGAAAATAGAAACAGTAACGGATCCTTTAATGTTAGTTTTTTAATTTTTATACTCATTTAAGTACGTTTGCCAACCCGCAGTGAGCTAGCGTGGTGATCAGTGCTCAATCCTTCTCTATACGAGAAGAGGCCTTTGCCCTGCAGTGGGACAGTTATAGGCTGTTATTATAAGTACGTTTAATTCTCTCTTCCTTGCTCGAATACGTTACGTACTCTCTTCATTCTATTTTCTGCTCTATATCAGTTATCCTAATTATAATATTATATTGGGTGTCAATTCAAGAGTTCTCGTCTTTGAAGATTCTCTGACAGAAAACGACAACGGCAATGGTAAGAATGAAGTTCCCTTGGATTCCGAGTACACATTGCGCCTTTAATTATATAGTGCAAGTTTTAATATGTATGTAAATATATGCACTATTTGTAAAACCAAAATATCCTCAATTATTTCTTTGATTGTTTAAAACAGTCATTCGGAACCGCGGCGATAACAGGTAGCTAAGTATACATGTCATAAATACATCGTGAGAAGAAGTATTTTTGTATGGGCCCTAGGTAGGTACTATTTACAATTAACTACCCAAAAATAAAAAATAAAAAAATTTAGGTATGATTGAGAAAATATTAAAAGAAATATATTAGCTGTTAAATGTATAAAAGATTTCTTAAATAGTTCCTTCTAGATTTTATTTGTAACTAGCTTATGCCCGGGATTTTGTCCCCGCGGATTTCGATTAACAAACTTGTACAACGTAGCAGCAGTAAGCAGATTTACTTAATTGAATCCGATGTTTTTAACAATTTTGTGGGTTTAAATTTTTTTCCCTCGTAACCCTAAATATTTTCTAAATTTAAAGTAGCCTTAGTAGTCCTTATAACTTAAGCTATTTACCAGTAAAAGTTCCATCAAAATCCGTCAAGCCGTCAGTCGTCAGCCGCGATTATCCCGCGTTTTTCTAATTTTTCCGGGGAAACATAACCTACCCCTACCCTAAACATAATAGAAATTTAAAGTATTTATTAGACCCTGGACCATTAGTTATGTTTCAGTGAAAGTGCCGTCAAAATTAGTCCAGTGTCGGAGATTAGTCGGAACAAACAGACAGACGGACCATTTTATTAATGTATTTTAATCCCGTTTTCTATCATATGCCGTTTTCTATCATAGTAAAAAGCTGTTATTTTGATGTAAGAAAAAGACTCCAATTTTATTTACGTGTATTGTAATTTTATAGTTACATAAAATAGTTCTTTTTCCACTGTTTCGTATCACTTCCACATTTTTTGTTTATTTATATTTAGTTGATGTTAAAATTTAAACGTACTTAATTAAAGTCCTTTAAATATTACATTTGAACACCTCAATATAGGTTAAACATGTTAAACTATTATATAATATTTCAGTTCAACCTATACCACCAAAACTCACTCGTGTTTATAAGCAAATCAATTATTTTGATTGTGATAATAGCTTTTAAATAAGTTGACATAGGTAACTTCGAAAAATACGATGCTAAGTTTGTTCTCTCCAAGTTGAAAAGCATGCCTGTACCTTGTGCTCGCATTGATAGTGCAAATCGCAAAAAAGTGAGTTCGTTAGTGATGTCTTTAGAATAGCACGGCTGATCCCCCATGATTTTCGTATAACATAGATACTACATGTAGTGGTGCAACTAGTGGCAGCATAACGGTATGTAATTTACCATTGTAAATTGAATAAGTGTACCTAAGTCCTCTGATCACAAGAAAATACCTCCAATTAAATGTTATTTAACGGTTGGTCTAACCGATTAACATTAGCACCGTCGTCGTCCTTAAATACCGATCTACTGCCAAGTCGAGGCTTTAATTATAACCATTACTTGAATGGACACCTATTCAAGGGTGTGTGTGTGTATTGCAGACAGGCATTGTTGTTAAATAGTTTTTGTGTTAGGTATACTGATATTTTTTTATTCTACTCGACAAACTATTTATATGACAAAACAAAACGAACAATTTCAATTCCCATTATTCTTATTTATTTGTAGAACTGTACACAATTTGTACACGGTTGTTTAAAAATATAGGGCATTTTTATTAGACTCTGGGATTTCTTTCGACTAAGATTTTGCCATTGTCCTCTACAGTGCCTGTGAAAAGCGTTTACTAAGATCCTGTTTTACATAACCTGTTTAGCTTTATAGGCCACTTAGTTGTCTTATAAGTGATTTTAGTTTTAGCCTTTTCAAATATTTCAACCTTTGGAAAGTAAACTGACACTGAAAACTGATATGAATAATAATTTAACTAAATATAACTTTAAGTTCGTCAAAATGGTGAGAATAGAATGCAACAGCTACTGATAATTGACTGAATATACAATAGATTGGTTAAATAAATAACCATACTGACATCCACTCACCTATTAGGAGAGTTTCCGAAAACGCTCTAATAAATTATTATCTTAAACGTAGTTTAAGCGGGAAGCCGAACTCGCAGACATTTTCATGACTGTGCGTTTACATTCGAGCCGTTAGTATTACAGCTGCTGCATATTTGCAAAGAGTAATTAAAATGGTCTAGTTCTGAACGTTTTAGTTCCCCTGTTGCGCCAGCTCACGATCCCTCCACGGAATGAATTCTGAATGCTCACGAAATCTGATTACTAAGTGCATAAGAGATTAGCTTGGCATCAGAATGTAGGCTGAAAGTAATTAAAACTAAACAAGAAGCAATCAAGCTCATGCAGAGCCTGGCTTTAACAATTATGTCGATGTGCCTTCATCACTACAATTGTTAGACGATGTTAATATTATATTTTGGGGTTGCACCAAGAAGTTTCGTGTAATGCTTTCGTATCCCACTACCTTGAATGACTAAAATCGAACATTTTGATATAGCATAATAATAGGTATATATATATATCGCGACCTTCGCCGATCCGTGGCACACCTCTTTACAACTAAGCTAACGTTATCGCTACTCATATTGCTTATCCACCAACTTAATTTAAAGAAGGGTAGTTTATTTTTCAGCTCACTGCAAGGTAAAGGACTCCCTTTCATTCTTTTTGTATTTAATCAAAGTAAATTCACATGCTAATATTATAACTTTTAAAAGCAAAACTTGTACTAAATTCTCTCTTGTACTGAACTCATACAAAATAATGTTGAGTAAAATCACTTAATGTTATGAACAACCAAATAAAAACCTTGCTTTACTGTCCGTAGACATTTTGAGTTAACAAGACACCCATCCGTACATGATAGTACTGTTGGCCTGCAATAAAATACATCAAAGAGAACATTTATGTAGTTTGTATCACTACAAACACATTTTTCAAACCATCGTAGTGCCGAGGTTGACGAGGTTACAAAGGTAATCTTTTCCAGGTCAATTTAGCTTGAAGTGTTGTAAAAAGACTTTTTCATGAACGACAAAAAAATACAATACAAAGCCCAAAACAAGGCTTCGCAGAACACTAGACCTATTATAACACCAAGTTTTACGAATAATAGAAGTTACGCCTGATATATTATGTTATACCAGAAATTATAAATAAAATACTACTAAATGTAGAGTCATGTTATTATAGCTTATTATTATTTCTTCATAAAATAATAATATACCGCTAGTCCTTAAGTGCTTTTAAGACCGGATAACATAATAGCAGTAGTCTAGAGCACCTTGTTATATGCGAACAACAATAAAGGACTAACAATATTCATTAGTTACCTTATCATGTTGTACGGATATTCATATTACACTTGAAAATTGGCGTCCTACTTTCAATATACTAAGCTAGTTAGTATCTGCGCTATCTTTTCCTTTAAATACATCGTCGATTCAGATGCATATTGTATCTGATGCCATATTGACGAACACTAGAGGGTTGCATCGTAGTCACAAGACTGAAACCATTACGCATATTAGTTCCTGGCTCTATGTATTTATTGAAGCCATTCCTCTCTGTAGATAAGATAAGAATCTTGGCCCTGAAATCGTCGTATTGGTATACGAGTATGTTTCATTGATTGCAGTTGGAATCAGTTTTCGAGGAACCTTAATTCTTTGATGCGTTTCACGATATACTAGGTACTGAAATATGTAATACGTGTAGAAGTAGAAATCGGATAAATATCGAATATTACTGAACTTTTTGTTAGCGTAAAATCAAAGACGAATAAAACGAAATTATTTATATTATTCACGTATGCAGGTTGTCTACTTCATCATTAAAAACACAGGTAAAAATGTATCTACATGGCCTATCCTGCATTCATGGATTACCTATGCACACTCACTATTGTAGTCTGTATAATACATAGAATAGTGCTTCCCCTTTGTTATTGTTTCCAATCAAACTAGAAGGCTATATGAAAGTCTATTGAACATGAATTTCGGTGAGAGTATTGTTTCAGGTTTTTAACAAGAACTCTACGTAACGTACTGTATGGTATCGATTATTCATTCATCGAACGATAGACGAGTGAATGAAGAGAAAGAGGTACCTATACCAGAAATGTAGCAAATGGAAATCCGTGGTGTCTGCTCTCTGGAAAACAAGCATGACTTTATATTATACACATTAAGTAAATAATGTAATAGGTTTTGTACCGTTTTAATCACTTGTAATATATATAAATAATTCATACTTTTTGTATCGAGCAAGCCCGTAAATTTAATATTCTTTACATATAACAGAATAGTGTCGGTATGGATTTACGCATTTCTTGTAAAACTGTTCGAAAATTAGATGTAAAGATCTTTATCTACAATTTTCCGTTGTGCACTGTGCTAGCTTTTGTCATAGCAAAAACAAAAAAAGGGAAATATCAAATTAGAAAACCACGCGGACAAAGTCGCGGGCGGAAACTATTACGTTAATAAATGTTATTACCAATACGATTGTTGTGAAAATGTCCAATTACAAAACAATGGAAAATTCAATATTAACAGCTACAAAGAAAAGAATAGGTACTCCGGCGCTCTCATCGAGTTTATATCGCGGGTTTTAATGAGGAACTGGAACAAATAACTTTAAAAGAACCAGGAAACATTGTTATATGGAGAATATTTATTTACTTTGTCTAGTATTTGTGAGGCAGTCGTACTTAGTTTTTATTCTCTTCTTTTATTTCATTTGACTGTATATACTAAACTAGGACAGTTATTTAAAGACTTCTTCATATAATTATTATTTTATAATTTGACTAACCTATAGTTCTTCTAAAGGTATTGTTACTAACGATTTATAATCGGCCCTACTACCCTAATAAAGAAAGCTGAAGAAAATGTATAGTGTAGCTAGCTACACATCTGATTTACCTAATATGTACATTAGGTAAATCAGATGTGTAGCTAGCTACACGTAAATGTTTAGAAAAGCCGCCAGATGATAAAACTTTTATCATACTAATTATTTGGCCGTGTAACTTCAGTGTTTGTGAGTAGTGAAGCCCTTAAGCATCAGCTAGAGTACCTCATCATGTAGCTGGACTCGGAACCAAGCAGCTTCTTCATTAGTGTGTGATTGAACTGTGACGTGTAATAGTTGACCATTGAGTCGTGAGAACGAAACATACTCAAAGTACTCAGTCTTCGGGAAGCGCAATGTTGTTACCGGGGTTGTTATTCTCCGCATCTCCCCTAGCCACCCACCATGGCATGTATTGCCCCCTGTTGCCCATATGATTATATTTACGGCTGTATAGGTGGTCCATCTAAGGAGCCGCTAGTCACCGTCTGCTATATAAATTCAATTGAGGGTTGAAAGCGAGGCGCCATTATTTCAGCATAATTTAGTATAGTGGCCCACTTTACACTGTTTGTAATAAACTAATAAACTCAGATACAAAATAGTATAACATTCTTAAAGGTCAAGACTGAGTAGGGGTCGTCCCGAGAAAAGGTCGAATCAATTACACAACCTTTACTCAAAATTGTACTTTTTGACATTACATTTATAAATAATTACACCTATTAGCCCCAATTGTAATTAAATTTAACCCCAAGTAACACAGAACAATTATTTGAAACTTAATCAATTTCTTAATTAAAATCTTAAAATTAAACGATCTGAAGATTAGTTTTGATTTTACTTGCAAATTAGGTTAGCGTCAGTTTCAATATAGGTACGTGCCGAGGCAGACTAGACTCTTGGTACTATCGATTTCTACTGTATTGATAAACAAAAGGAGCTCTAAATCTATACATCGACGGCCCCCAGCAAATTGCCTTTATACACTATACACTTACGAACAAAGCCATCTTCGTAGAGCTGCAAGAGAAGCTACGAATTCGTATCGATACATCAGTTCTACACTACTCGAAACTTTTAATATGTACAATTGCAAATTATGTTCCTACTCACATAACAATACTGTGACGATATTCATAAAAAAATCTGCCTAGAAGAGGTCAAGGTCAATATTAGATAGTTAATTAATTTCCAAAAGGTACACCAACAGCATCTACATCACACTTTGTATTTATAAATATTACCAGGTAACCAACTTATGTATATGCCTAACTTATAATTATATAAGTTCTTAAAATAACATAGCAACCATCTTAAAACTTAGTTAAAACTTAAAAATACTATACAAGCCGGGACTACGTTAAATACGAAAGAAAACAATTAATTCAACTATTGAGAACCTAATTTACCACAAAATATCATAATACCCAACCATCACTAATAAAACTCATCGCTCATATGAAAGCCACTTTTAATGATTTACATATCAATGTAAATGTGTTTTAATTAAATTAATTAGCCACGTTCAAAATAGCTAATTAATTTCAATTTAATTAGATACTCTACCCTGTTAAGCTCTACATCATTTTATTACATCATTAGGCGAAAATTGTATATACTTAATACAAGTCTATGAATAATTCATTCCTTATACCATATTTTCTGTGCTTTTAGTCTATCAATTTAAATATTGATAGACTAAAAACACGGTGCTTTTAGTCTGTCAATTTAAATAATATAGTAGAGTATCACTTATTGCTAGACTGTCTAAGTGCCTATCTAAAAATCTCAGAAAATACAAGTCCTTAAATTTTTAAACTTGGCAAGTTAGTGCTTTATATTATTATGGGAGTCAGTGCCCGGTAAAAGGGTTTCTGGAAATTCCACCCTTAACAAGGTTGAATGATTGCATTGCGGGATGAAAGTTTGCATTATAAGACGTAAATTTTTGAGGTAAATCAGTAAAAAACCTCGTTAAAAATAAACTACATAACATCACGCTTGTATTCCCCAAAGGCAAAGGCAGAGATGGACATAAATAGTACACCCACAATAATGTACGAGGTTTAGGGTTGTTTGTCATTTGTACAAACAATTATGTTATAAATCCCAACCCAATGTAATAGGGGGCGAGCCTAATCCCGCTAGACTACAGAAATTAAATGTATACATATTTTTAAACTTTAATAGCTAATAAGGGGCTGATCCCCTGATTTGAAGCTTTTAATTAAAACCACAAACACGTAGGTACAATATTTTATTGGAAAAAGTGAAGTAAGAGTAAAATGGAGGGCAGAAGTTTCAGTTCTCAAATCAATCATTTTATAATGAAATCCATTATGTCGGGGCGGTAGCAAAAACACAATATGCACCACGAACGTAATTAACACAACACGTTGTTTTGATTATATTGAGCTTATAATTGAATCTACTGGCTCGGCACGGTCCTGCCTAAGCCAGAGTCGCCGTAATCGAATTTCAGTACCGTTACGGTGAGATAAATTGAAAACTATTAATAAAAACAAATAATTATTAACACACACAAAGGGTCACAGTAATAAATAGATCACTCATAATTAAATTAAATTATATTTTACATACCAATTAATAAAAGTATCTCTAGTAGCTACCGACCGCGGGCCAAGTATTTGCTTCAAGGTAACTTTAGACTTTATAATTAATGAACATCTTTGCAAAATAGTTTTAAAATCATAAAAGCTACGATGTTTTTCAAGTATATCATTTATGAACCACATGTAGCAATCATAATTTATGATTAAGAATTGTTCGTCGGTAAACAAGTGACATAGTAGGTCACTTGAGCACTTTAAAGCCAGCGTTTTATTCTCATAGTTCTTTTACCTGTTACTTTTTTATATTTAGCTGCATGGTCCGATACTTCTAACAGCGAAGTGGTAATAATGATGCTGACCGGAATTCAAGCCAACCTCTTGGTTCTTAAAATGTTTGAATGCTTCAATAATTTGATTTATTTTTCCATGTTTCCACATTGTTATTATTATTGTAATCTTTTGCCTATTTGTACTTTAAGTACTAAATAGAACAGTCAGAGTGTAGCAAATAGAGTGCAAGGATTTTACACAAAAAGTTAAATTTAAACTTTTTAGCCCTATAGAAATTGTAACTCGTAGATTTGAATCGCTATATGAATCTAACGCAAATATATAGTCGATGGTAGTCAACATCATAAATGTAAGGTTAAAGGTTTTGTATCCCGGAAACAGTATTTATTTAGCTTGTTATAAGCTAATTAAGAAAATGGAGAGTAACTTCGGCTTCGTATTGATTCAGGTGCAAGATATCGTTTCTTGAGACCTATGTTGACATTGTGAGAAGTCAACTTTGAATACATACCTCTGATCTCTAAGCCATCCTCATTCCATTGCAATCCCCTTAGGTACTGCACACTGTTGCTGCTGCCGTACACCACAGAGAAGAACTTCTCACGCCTTGTTAACGTTTCTAGGAAAGAGCGATACGTAAATTCACTTTCTCCACGATACACAGTTTTATTACTGTTA
Organism: Abrostola tripartita; assembly: GCA_905340225.1. NCBI lineage: Eukaryota > Metazoa > Arthropoda > Insecta > Lepidoptera > Noctuidae > Abrostola > Abrostola tripartita. The sequence goes on from HG996486.1 coordinate 6,286,851, forward strand.
ATATACGTATACATAATACATCAAGCGTTAAAAGTTTGGATAGTTTTCATTCCATAAATTGCACCGGACGGCGGGCAGCTGCGATGTTAAGGATAAACCTGCAACCTACATAATCCGCATCACACACGGCGCTGAGTTTTTAAAATATTTATTTAAACTACTAGTTACCTGCTGCTTAAACATATTATGTTTTTATAGAATAACCAATATTGAAGAATTATGTATGAATAATTACTTTTTACGAATTTAAAAACAAATTAAACTATATAGTGCTCCATTTTTTCTGTTTCTGAAACTTTAATTGAAAACATGAAAAAAATGTACAGTGCTATTTTGCATGTTATGTCAAACATTTTCAAGCGATTACATTAAAAATTTTGAAACTAGTAATTTTTGGCAGTGAACCGGGAATCAATTGAAGTAAACGTTAAAAATACAGTTTGTTTCATAATTGATGTTAATTTGTAGGTTTTGTTTTCGAGGTTGTGTTTTTTGTTAGATTGTGGAGTTTGCATTTTGATGATACACTCATGTACCTACCGGCCTTAATAGCGCTGGGACCTCTTTTCACCGATATGACCGTACCGTCCGACCGAGTACAGTATACGTATCTACCTTTTCTGTATACTGAAGAACGTGGAACCTATCGCATGATTTGCAAGAAGGTCAAATGCCGTGGACCCGGTAAAGACAAAACGTGGCATGTCATCAAACATGTGTTTTATAAAATGACTAGCGGGCCGCTCCGGCTTCGCACGGGTATAAAATATATATTATAAGTATTTCTCCACTATTTAATGGATGTTATTATACATATAAACTTCCCTCTTCAATTACTCTATCTATTAAAAAAAAACGCATCAAAATCCGTTGCGTAGTTTTAAAGATTTAAGCATACATAGGGATATAGGGACGGAGAAAGCGTATACTATGTAGTGATATACACAGTTTCAACGAGATAAATACTCTTGATTCGAAAACTTGAATCAATAATGGACTCATTAGACTACGATAAATCTAGTTAGTTAATTTATGAGATATCCATTTGATTTGTTAGAATGTGTTCTTTAATTTGGAGTTTTCTGTAAGGAATGCCACTCTACATTCCACCGCTGGCGTTATCGATTTGAGAGATAAGACTACAGGGCAGTCTTTAGTGAAATTGCGTTGCACGTCAACCGGATGCAACTAGGAAGGTGTAGATAATTGATCACAGTCTGGATGTCTACAGTATACTAGATCTGGGCCGGCCGAGAATGTGCTTTAAGACTATCACGACACCACTTAGGCAAGAAGTACCCAATAACAGAGATAGGTGTGACAGCATCGGGCAAATTGTTGCCCAGCAGCAGAATACGACTTAAAAACTGATCACCAGGCATCCTTAAAAAAAACTACTGTTTACTGAATAATACTTAGTGATTAATAAATAAATTTATGTAATCAAGTATGAGGTCACGTGAGGGCTAAGGTAGATAAAAAACTCGTAGAGGTGAGTAATGACGTAATTTTTGTCGATATTTAGATAACACAAGGCACAGAATAAAATTGTATGTGTTTCAATTAACTTTTTCTACAGTTTTTCTGTCTATCAATCTAGCGCAAACTCGGACTGAGAACATTGATAGACGGACGGTAGAATAATGAATTTATACCAAACGCGTCCGGTTTGGCGGATAACGAAAAATCGATTCCAGACGAACATTTTGTTTGTGTGGAGATTAACGTGTTCCATTGAATTCTGCTCTCAAATACACAGTACACTGCAGTGTAAGGATTTAACAGTCTGGGCAATAATCTGTGCTACGACAAAGTACTTTACAAAGATTAGTTTAGGTAAGCCTCTCTGAATCTCTCCACCTGTCCACTTCAGATGACACACGTTCAAAATATATAGACGTTTTATAAATAGAATTTGTTTGCATTTACAGTGAAATCCAGGCATTTACAGTAAAATCCAAGCTGTGCTTCTGATCAAAATCACTTAACACAATACAATTGCTTATCTCCAAAGTTTGCACACCAGATTGAAAAGGGAAAAGCTCTATGGATTTTTATCCTATATTTGCCCGAACACCTAATAATATAACAACGCCGAAACTCTCTACAAAAATGACCTCTAAATCAAAAGAATAAAATATTTAGCATTTGTATCATGAAAACGAACCACTTTACTCATAGTAAAAAATAAATATTGTTTAAGAGTTGCCACGTGTGTCACGTTTACTGTACGTGTTAGTGAGATACATAATTTATTTTCATTATCTTTATGGAATATGGTACATTATGGAATAATATATTTTTATAACTTTACAAAACTTGGTGGCCTAATCTTTTGTTACGGTAGCCACTGGCTATGGCATATGAACCACTTTTTAAAATATTGTTTCTTTAAATTATTAAAATAGATCTGTAAATATTACACTAGTTTTAACGGAAATTTACTTTATATCCGGAATATAAAGTAAATTTCCGTAAAAGAGAAGCGAAAGTTTCCGCGAAAGACACAAATAAATAAACCACGTGGACGAAACGCGCGGAAACCTTGTAAACGAATAAAGTAAACAGTAATAACGAACTTTCATGGCTGTTGCTAAACGAAACGAAACTAATTTCACAAACGTAACTCTTTTTTAATACGTTGCGAAATCTAAATGAAAGGTCAAACGTGAAGCGACGTTCGCAAATGTTTAATAGAATCGTACCAAGCAATCGATCCTCCGACCATGGTATTTGCCGGAAATCGAGCCAAACAATTTAATTATCCCCGCCTAAGCACTAGCACAATTTAATGCGTATTTTAATACCTAATTAGTTGGGTGCAAGCCGCTATTAGTTTGCTATTATTTTATTAATTATCATGATTTCAACACTTTATTGAATTAATTGTAGTTATGTCGTAATGTATGAATTAAAGAAAAAAAAAATAGAACGAAAAGTGTTTTTGCAACGTAAATGTACAATTACATATTATGGCTTTCTTTCATTTGTATTTGATATTAAAGGATATCAATCATCAATGCGGCCTTAGGTAACCAACCTAACTAGACGCGGTTGGGTATCAGTAATTTACATATCTATAAGTAGTAACTGTCTGGTGTTCATCTCAATATATGTACCTCTATAGATCGATTTGCTTAATGGTAGGTATATTAAGTTAGTTTAACAACTAAAAGTCTCGGATATGTAATTCAGAAGTTGGTAATCTCCATTTCTATCGATTGTCTGTCATTCAAGATAATCATTTTTATATGCGTCCCTTAAATAAGTACGGAGATTATTACCCGAAAGATATACTTCAACCACAAAATTATTGAGAGCGTAAACTTATTACTAAGGAAAAAAGTGAACACACAGTATCGCATGTGTCCCTATTACGTAAATTCTTAAGAATCCAAGAGGATGGGATCTTAATAAAAAAATGTTGATTCCATGAACCAATCGGATAAATTTTATCATGCCAATGGAAATCAGGCCGATAATAATATGACGCAACCCAACTGGGTTTTGTAGTCTTATTACTTCACCGTATACTAATGTGTGGACATGATTGAAAAGATTCTGAAATAGGTTGGAAATAGGCTTCAATATTTAATAACAACTCAATGGTATCAACGCCTACACGAAAAATAATTCGCAGACTTTTCAGCTAGGCTTTTATAATATAGATTTAATAGCTAGCATATTTTTAAACATAATATTATAATAAAGATTACCTTTTAGAAACGAGGTCGGTGGTCGGTCAGCATAAGTTTGAAGGAAAAGAATATTTATTAGTGTATTTTAAATAAGTACTTACTGGATGTAACCGTATAAATACTAAAATAATGTCCATGCAATAATATTTAAAAAAGTACAGATATGTTATTAGCGCTTATTTTGAAGATTCGAAAAGGGGACAGTTGTAGTCTTGGGTAGTACTATTGTTATCCAATTTGACTAGTGCAGTTCGGACTCAGAGTTCGGAGCTCTTTTCTCGTTCATTTTAAACGTATCTATACTTTTTGATATATCATTATGCCTATGCCATTGGTGCTGCTCTTCTCACTGCCAATAAAGTATTCCTTGACAAACTACATTCGTACGTTGACTTGCCATTCCTGCTTTACTATGAACTTGCATTGCAGGTCATTTTCTGCTGTGAAAGCGAGACACCGCATTACACTGTTCATATCGGGGTCTTGCTTCGACAGCGGAAAATAACCTGCACTGCTAGCTCATAGTAAAACACCTGTCATCCACATTTTCAGAAAAAGATAACGATGAGTAATTTAGTTAATAAATTAGTACAAGATGTGAAAAAACATGTCCATAAACGAGATTTCCTCTGAATCATAGGTAGGTACTTAATATATAGCGCGCCTAAGACGCACATAAAAACTAAGATATTTATCATATCAAAGACAAGTTTTAAGCTGTGGGCAATTAATTTTCCTGGAAACTATCAATTAGATGTGATTTTTCAAAGTTATTAACCTTCTACCGTCTGTTGCTTCTTTTTTATTAATTAACTCAAAGAGTATGCTAATCCTTTGAATAGGATAATATCAAGAATTTAATTTTCGTTTGAAGTTTATGTATGTATGAAGTTTTATTTCTTTTTAGCAAATTTGCAGAAACTTCTAGTATTCTAACAAAGTCATGCGTTGGTTGTTATAGAATTTACCTACGCATAGTATCTACCTATCTGTTTTATAAATGTACGTAGCAAGAGATATTACAGAATGCAAAAGAATTTTAAAATATTTTTTAAGTTATATTAGATGGACCCAAAACGTGATTGACTCACCCCGACTGTTTAAATTAATAATAAGATTGTCTATTTAATATTATACGGTATAAAGGTCAATGCTGAATTTCGTTCCAGTTTATACGCCCATTGATTGTCCGACAAACTAATGACACGACCTACTATCTAAAAAAAAACAAAAAGTAATGCTTCATGTTTGTGTCATAATATTAATTTGTATAACTTCATCATTCTTCAAACGTAAAATAGTCGACTAACTGTTGACTGGCATTCAAGTGCGCTTTTGGAACATCACTTCCAAGCACTGAAATAATATTTTAAACCTCTCTCGACAAATTGAATATGATTTTTAAAGGAAATTTGATTGCACAGTTGCAAAACTTGTTTTAAGTAAGCTGCGCGTCATAAACTAGACATAACAAATCACACGTGCGGGATGTTTAATTCCGTGAATCGTTCTGCGTATGAATATTCATATTCATTGTATTTGAAGCAAACTTCTAATGGGCGCGCCTGTATTACTGCGCACATTGTGACACGTGTAGTAGTGCCTTATTCACTAGCGCTTGTTAGAGTTAGAACGTGAAAGCAATCTAGATAACTTTATTATTATGACCCCATTTTTATTGAAGTCCTTTATTTTACGTTTTTTTACCATTAGGTACAGAACCCTTAGAATTTGATTCTAGGTACTAATTAACTGTCGGCACGTATAATTAAGTGATGCTTCACTAATTAATACTGGTTGATTTTAATGGGAACACTATTAGGTTTTCGTTGACTCGGGTCTTTTACGTAGGCAGCGTAGCGCGGTCGAACCAGCGTAGCAGCGTCCGTCACAACGCCTACGCCGTAGGCGATCGTAGCACAGTGCGTGCTTTGGTATAGGATGGACGTCAGCGAACCGTAAAATCATGCAATCGTTTTTAGCATGCGAAAAACATCCCAAGAATTGTATGTATTTTATGTCAAATTCTTATTTCTTTCAAACAATAAATAATACTATTCTTTTCTACAAGTTATAAAGTGATGTGTTATACAATTTACGGTATTTTGAAATACTGGTTCTAAACAGCGAACTAGTAGGTACTTATTGAAAAGAGCAATTAACCAAGTATTAAGACGACAAATGGAAATCACATCATTTCATTATATCCGTTCCAGTCGGAGGTCTAATGAACCCGCCATATTTTCATCAACCTTGATTCGAAGAGAAATATGAACGATGTTACTAGCATAGATATACCTACGAGTACATATATTGTGAAACCCATAAAACTGTAAGATATTATTATTAATTTGTTTTTTTAAACGCAGCCGACCTAACTTTTATTTTAAACAAGCTACTTTAATACGTCTTATGAAAAACAAAGTCGGGTTTGTTAGAACACTTATAACTCGATAACTGCTGGACCAACTTTATTGATCTCTGATTTGTTGGATTCGTCTCCGTCTCGAATAGCTGAAGTTATTCTGCTATTCGAGCGAAGATAAATATTAAAATATCGAAATAATCACGATTCAGGTAAATAATTTTTGAATAAATTTGATTTCGTACTCCGCCATCTTCCGCAATTGACATTAAAATAAAACATAGAACGTTATTGCAGGAATCGTAAGCGATTATGCAATTTGTGTTTTATACAGTTCAGATAATAATCAAAATACTTATGCGATTAAATCAAACACATTTTTAGTTAGCGGATACGAACATTTCTTAGAAAGAATACTGGTACAAAATGAGCAAGAAACACGCCCTGAGGCTAACAAGGCTGGAGTATAATTTTGCTACTTTCAATTGAAAGGTACTTTTTAAGATTTATTATGCACAATAGAAAAATCCAGTTAGGTATAACAATCGAATACATATTATTGAGTACAAAGTTTCAAGAAGTACCTAAGTTCAACGATAAAGATTATGTGCGTGAAACTACTTTGTTTCACATCTAGACAAATAAATAAAATAAGTGTCTGTTCGGTATAACAAAATAACAGCTTTTGAAAGTATTTACGATACATTTCGGTTAGTTTAAGTGAGGTACATATGTTCGTGTTGGTTACAAAAAGAAGTTTTTCAACTTTAGTAGGTGTGTGTGTGTTCAAGTAAGTAGGTACATTTGGTAAGAAGTCAGTTTTATTACCAAGTAGTTTTTTAAGAAAAACAAGACACCAACTACATACCTCTTATGAATTGAAAAAGAGTTCTTTGGACATTTCGTAAATATTACAAACATGCTACCACTAAACATATTACCGAGATATATGTAAACAAGGTTGCTTACACTCAGATCAGAAATATCAAGTTTGTTTCCGTATTTCAATTTCATTTCCAGATTAAAATACGCTAAAAGTTTAGAATCTACCAGGTAGATTTTTACTCGACGAAAGCCCCTTTAAATAATTTCCAGCAAAAATAATCAAACTCTATTTAGTTCAAAATTGAGCCTAAATACCTGGCACTGTAGTTGCTTATTCTAAGTACGCCTCTCCTGTAGGAAGATATTTTTCCAACCACTTCAATACGAGGAATGCATAACGTTGAATCGTAACACTTACAGTAGCCAGAATTTTAGTATTTTTGCATCAGCCGACTGCTTTAGTTCCCCGAAGTGATATTTACTTGGTTCTTTTAAAATCTAATTTGATATGTATTCGCGATCCACGCGGATTAAGTAGCGGGTAACGGCTAGTACAGACATAAATGTCATACTCGGATTGCTGCCAGCACTAGCGTGATTTTATTATAAAAGCAAATTAAAAATGGTAGCATGTTCAGAAAACAGATTTTGGTTCCATCGGGAAATATATTATTTCTGTCGTAAAAAACATAACTTGCAGCAACTAGGGATAAACAGAAACTGAAACAGGGAATTTCATATCTAATGCCAAGTTTTAGTTGTCTAGTTTCCGACTTTCTGTGTACATTATACAGATTCAGATTAATTCCTAAGGAAGTTTTCATACTAGATTAAAATTATACGTACCCTTTTTTTTTTTATTCTACCTTCTATTTATTTGTATACCAACGTAGTAGTCATTCGTCTTTAAAATTCGACATGTAGAGCGCCATTTAGTGATCTTTGTTCATTGATTGTTTGGCGCCGACTCAAAATTACTTAGATTTACTTACATTCGTTTAAGAACTTAGTTATTAAGGTTAAATAAAAAAGGTTTATTATTTGATGCCATTCAGTTTTTTCGGCAGTTTATTTTTTTTATTAAAAAGTTTTTATATAAAGTACGATCACTATATAACTTGGCGAGTTTATTTCACAAAGGTGATCAGCGTGAATTTCTAAAATCAAATGCTCCACGTCAATTGCCTCGTTTGATAAGTCTGCCGCGATTTTTGAATCGCTGTGCGCGCGAATCCATACAACTTCTTATGCTGCAATTACTTTTGCGACAGGCTCGTCACGACAATGACAAATCACGATTTAAAAATGGCCTCGATATTTCTATTGCTGTGTGCTTTAATAAAACTATACATTACATTTCTACGATAAAAATATATATAGCCCGACAATAAATCGTGGTGTGCTCTAGGCTTTTACAATGTTTTTTTCAAGATTGTCATATTATTTATATTTACTACGTAGTAACTACAAAAAAAAGAAAACATTTTTAAAATGAAACAGTAGACGTAAAGTATATTCCCAATCAATAAATTATGTACGAGCCAAAATGACGATCAACGCTGATTGCAAGTGCACAGGCTCAGTGGAACCTATTACTGTAATGAAATCTACACCTTGCCTAGTGTACAGGCGCTTGTTTAGCTTACCTTTAATACAATTAGATTTTCTTGTCCGCCGGCGCCGGTGTGTTGAAGTGCTGCGCACATCCAACTCCAAGAACCTGAATCTGACCGCTAAAGAAAATTCTGCGGTGGTTGGACTCACGATATATTAATTCACCGTATATTAATTAAGATAGTCGTCAAAATCTTTCTCAACAGCATGTTGGGTTAGATCCTACTATCCTCCTAATCCTACTCTACGAACACCCACCCCTTGTGATTATCTATGATAATCTTGAATGGTGTACCGCTACCAAACTCGTATTTGTGCGCAAAAATCTTCAGTGGTTGGCTGGAAGTGAGCAGCCAAATACAAAGCTCGATGGCGTGCGAATTAGTGTATTTTGTACGATTATGTAATTAAGCAATAACTTTATCAGAATTATAAAATTTAATGCTAAATTATAGTTTTGTCAAATTCCAAAATGATTCAGCATAAAACGGCGTTAATAATTCAACATCCACTGTGATCTGTCTCTGGTAAGGTATTAAGTCCGCCTTGTACACTTTAGTATATAGAATAAATAAATAAACACAAATTAATTTGCCCCACCAGGCCGCAAAACGAACTCGGTGCTGCTGGTTTAATAAATACCCACTCGTAGGACATTATTCACTCGGCATCTCAATTCATAGCGATTTGTTGTTGGAGGCAGGATAATTAAGCTTTGACGTAGATTATATGGTCATAGCATAAAACGGGTTCCTGGTGAAACACACATCGAGACGATACTAATCAAGTGCTCTGATAGCTGTTTGGTTGCTTTGCAGTTTAAGCCTTTACCGGCAACAGGCAGCTAGGTCAACCACCGTTTGACTAAATTCATTGTTTCCTATACTAGCTTTTGTCCATAAACAATATAATATAATGTTGAGTTAGATATTGTTTCATAATTGCTTTGTAAGTATCAATATAATAAAAAAATATGACTCGTATTCAAATAAATCGTTGTAATAGTTTGATCGTTAGTGTTAAAAACAGAAATATTATAAATATATATATTGTTTTATCTTATAAATATTTATTTTTTATTAAATCTAATTGACAACATGCCAAATATTTTATAGACTCTAAACGTTTTTACAAATATTCATTTGTTTTTACGACACTTTAATTCTAATTCTGTGCAAAAGACGCTTAGGGGTGTCCTTTCGTCACAACGGCAAAACGCCGACTGAAACCATTAAGCTTAATATTCTAATATGAAATGGCTGTTCAAGTTTGCGAAACTGTTATGATTCGAATAGTACATATTATAAAAAAGACAAATACATTGTATAAAATTTAACAGGCATTAATAAGAATATAACTTCTGTTATCAAATGCCAGTTTAAATCGGCTATTGAAGCAGCGTAGTCCGTCCGTGGTTCACAACGGCGGCATGCCGACTGACGGGTGTGAACCTGGCCGCATGAAGCATGGTTGAGAAAGCTCATTGCGCGGAAAAACAATTTCATTCAAATATTTGTTAATACTTAAGTTATTTAATTGAAAAAATAATTATGTAGCACTGATCAAAGCCATTGTTCTAAGGGGGAGGCCTTTGTCCAGCAGTGGACGTCTTCCGGCTGATAATGATGATGATCAAAGCCATTAACTATTTATAAGCCATCAGACAATAGGTACGTGGAAAATCATAATTTTTACTTTTCTTCTTTTTAACCCCTGACGGAAAAAAGGGGTGTTATAAGTTTGAGCGCAATGTGTGTCTGTCTGTCTGTCTGTGCGTCTGTCTGTGGCACCGTAGCTCTAAAACGGGTGAACCGATTTGGATGTGGTTTTTTTTATTTGAAAGTAAATTTTCCAGCAATAGTTCTTAGATATGTTTTATCAAAATCGGTTCAGCCATTTATAAGATATGGGGGGTGAAAGTGGGGATGACAAACCGAATATTTTTTATATCCAAGTGGGGTATCAAATGAAAAGGGTGATGATGTGTAGATTACAAAAAATTAAATTAAAAATTTAAAAAACCCTCAACCCAAAATAATACCTATCATTGAGCCATCAATTCCTATCGAGTAACACCTATTTAAGACAATGTCACGGCGGGGTACCGCTTATGTAAGCCAGACCCTTTATTTGATGGAGTTTGAGTACTATTTATTAGGACGATATAGTCGGTACCCCGCCGCGACATTGTCTTAAATAGGTGTTACTCGATCGGATTTGATGGCTAAGTTAAATGTATTATTTTTGACTTTTGAAATGATCGCTTTTCTTTTTTGCGTTGGGGGTTTTTTAATTTTTTTTTCTTTATTACAAGCCGTCGCCCCACTAGAATTCCTCCTGAACCGTGGTTGCGTTTCAGAAACATGAAATATCACAAACACAATCACCCACACTTGGGACAAACATCTGCGGATCACACAAAATTTTGTCCCGTGCGAGAATCGAACCCGCAGCCCTTAGCGCAGCAATCCAATCGCTTGGCTACTGCGCCAATTAGGTTGTCACATATACATACTTGGGCCAGAAGTGTCATTCTCGTTGGTCTCATTCCTCAGTTTGGCTTCTGTCTCGTGCATTTAGGTGCTGCGCGTACCGAGTTGGTTACGAAATGTGTCTACACATTTCGTAATTTTCGTGCCAACTCGGCACACCATCACAGGTAACAGCTTTTTGATCGGCAACGGGTATGACTGTATGTAACTGAACAAAAAAATTTTAACGTCTGCGCAGTGAGTGGCTGATTACATACTGGTACATATAGATAAATCGAATATTCATTGGTAGCTTGTATCCGACACAAGACACAAAACACTCGGTGTCCACGTTTGCGCACCGCCTTAATGTCATATTTGTACATTATCTGCTTACGAATATTTGTGAGTATTGAAGCTAGGCTAAAAAAAAATTTAAGTACATTGATCACCAACAAAATGGAATTATAAATCTATGGCATATTGCCCGCAGTAGTATTTATGTATATTATATATAGTAGATAGAGGAAGTAGTGTTGTCAACGATCTGTATAATAACTCTTAAAGTACCTAACTGTTTTTGTTATTATGTAACGGTGCAAGTGGTACTATATCATGAGATGATTGGATTTAGTCAGAAAATAGTTAGTCGTTGCCCGCCGCCTGGGGTTACGCTCGACAAATGACAAAAGACTCGCCCGTCCTCCATTTCATGAAACTTATTACCATATATATAGAAATAGATGAGATCCTGTTAATATAAGTAAATTATATCATCAATTTATAATGCTTATTTTGTACGTTTGTTTAAGCATAGCTCTAAAATGTTTTAGGCATTAAATGTGGTCGTAAAAACAGTTAATAAGGTATTGATCCCATTGCCTAAAACATTTACCATGAACTTCCACTTAATAAATAACAGGATACAAGCCGTCAATAACTAAAATTATGTTAAGCACCCTCGGGAAATATCTTGTTATTTAGCAACACTGTTTCTAAGGCCCAGGTTCATTCTCCTAATATTAACTTAATACTAACTTAATATATCACAAACAATCCAACAGTTTATTTGGGAAAAAAATGTTTAATAAAAGCTATAAAAATATATTTTGTTTAAACAAGCGATCTTACAAATAGTAGCTTGTAAAAAAACAATTATTAGGGTTCAACGCATACATATGTATGTCGTCACATGATACACAAAAGTAGGTATACATTTTCACATATATATTTTCTTAAGGTGGCTGAAGGTCTATCGTAAAGTGGTTTCTTTATGAAATCGGGCCTTGTAAAAACTTGGCTTGACTTAAGGAAAAAAAAATTGAACGATCCTTCCTTCGAAACCTCGAGCACTTGTTTCAGTTGTCATTGTGAGCAATAGCAATATTGGTAATATAGCAAGTATTGGTAGAGAAAAATTTCACAATTTGCCCCATTTAGGGCACCAGGTAGCGATGAAAGCAAAGACGGCAGGCCGCTCCGGGAGACAGTAGCCTAGGCTCTCAAGTAAGGATGGCGTTTTTAGTACTGACTCATGGAAATCGTTGAAATTGATCACACCATCCAAATCAGGGTCCATGCGTTTTAACATGATGTCTACCAACTCCTGCAATTATAAAATAAAACATAATGTGTATCATTTTAGTGTTATCGCATAATGGCTGTCTAAAATAAAGGACGTAAAAAGGTTTAACAAGCTAACACCTTTATATTACATTGTTAGGTACTTGTTATTTTATACCCTAACCTGTGCCAGATAAATCCGCCGTGCGGGGACTAGTAAAATACATAGTTTGTAATAGTTATAAGCAGATGATAACTTAAATATTGATAAATAAGCTAGCTTAAATGTTACTAAATTTTTTCAACCACAGCACTTTTAGAGGTACATAACTACATACACAACAACTCCCAGTTGAAAATTACTTCCATACAATTAAACAGAAGTTGAAATAATATGTGCGGTTATAACTGCATAAAGTTTTAAGTTGGTACCTGAGCCCTCTACGTAGCTACATAATATCTCGTGTATAGGTGCACATAAATTAATTCCCACGAGGAATTCGTACGCTACGCTAAAGCTCTACGCTAAGCGCTCACTCGAAGCGGTCCAACCCCGGCTAGTCCATAGCGGACCTAAAATACATAAACTCGTAAAACTTTACAGAGACTAGTTTGTCGGAACAGATGTTACTAGTCGCCCATTTGTTTGCGAGAACGTCCAGATGTAGTAAGTGAGTGGAATGAAGTATAATTACGAGAGGAATATCGCTGAGTAATTTCAATGTGAATTGCTCAAACTTGTGGATTGGAAACATCTACAATAGTTCCCTAATTTATTTGTTGACCCATTTTCCATAATCTTTAAGAAGTTTGGTGCTTCTGATTCGCTAAAATTATGTTAGTCATCTGCTTATCGTATGGTTGATGAACAACCTGGTGTCAGAGTTTAACCCGCATTTAAGCCTCTGACATGGCTTCATACACCGTTGAAAAATCTCTCAGGTGTGCCGGTTTCCTCACGATGTTTTCCTTCACCGTTTTTAGCAACTGATAACTAATTTATAATACGCACATGAATTCTAAAAGACATTGATGCGTGCCGGGGTTTGAACTTGCGACCAGTACTACGGTCATACCACTCGGATATCAGTGCATTGTGTTAGTGATTAGATTGGATTGCTGAAACTTGTATACTTTTGTCAAATTTATCTACTAATCTGATAGCAATTTCGTCGCTAAAGCTCTACAGCTACAGCTACGGCTCTATATAGGTTTACATATTTTAATATACGGGCAATAGTAATTGTGTACCTAAGTTGATGCCACCCTTACATTTTCATTCCTTAGCAGTCTTTAATTGTAATGCAACAAGAGCGGCAGTCAATCGGTTAACGATTTCGGTCGTCGTAATTGAAACTTGTAAATTTATAGTAATGAAACATATTTTGGTGAGCTTAACCCGGTTTTTAATAAAGGCATTGTAACATACCGACATACAAACTCGCAGCAAAATGATTTGTGTCTTAAATTAACTTGAAATTGAAATCATAAATCCGTTATTAAGTAACGTTTAATAAAGCTAAAGAATTATGAAATGGTCAACAGAAAAATAATATGATCATTGATCAAGTTACTAACGCTGCTTAAATTTAATTTCCCCAACCCATAAACAAACAATATTGCATTATCTTGAACGCGTCTGGGGGTTTATACTGTTATAACTTGATGTACAATATAAGTTCCTATCAGAATTGCCACCTTTTTAACCCCTAAAGGCTTCGTGTAAATGCACGGTGTCGTTCATCTGCAGAAATTTTACGTGTTTATTTCGATAGTCTCAAATGGATTTATTATCATTATCATGAAGTGGCTACGACTCGAATCGACTACCTTTTAGAAACTCTCTTGTCTTGACGTATTATTAATTAATCAAGATACAAAGGACACTAAGTAAACTGTTAAATATTTATAAGCTAGTTCTTATTAACCTAAATTAACAAGAAAACTACCAGACGTAAAGCGTACTTACATACTGGTTTAACGGATAAATTATGTAGGTTTTTCAAACAGAAAACAGCAGCAGATGAGATGACTCATTAATTTTAAAATATCATTTATTAGGTATGATATTATAATTTATTTTGAGTAACCTATTTAATGTTCATTCAATCAATAGACTTTTAACTGAGACTGTAATCTTTTTTTAATCCTCCCTTGGTATTTCAGGTTTAAAGGTTAATTGGAAATTGTGTAATTTATGTAAAAAACAACCTTATTGTACCTTTTACTGAATGGAACTGCATTAACATTTTGATTATCCATGTACCATAAAGTGTTTGTTCGCTGCAGACAACATTGCTAAGAGGATAATTAACAACCCTTCAAAAGTCCAATGCGGTTGGAAAGTACTGTAGCAAACTAAGCCCCACTTATAAGCATGCCCATCTTGGCCAACCACTTGTTATCAAAGAAAAACAAATTTAACTCAAACCACAATTATTATTATTAACAGAGATATTAATGTGACCACTAACTAATTGGTTAGATAATTATTAAGCTGAGTGGAATAATATAATTAAAACTGACGGCTTCAACACGCTCTAATGAATTGATATCACAATGAATTGTATAACATTCATGAAAGTTTAGATACATTAACCTCTATATAATATGAATTACATTTTAAATAACGAATTAATGCCCAATGTTGTTAATTAACTAGGTACCTAAAACCTGCAAAAGCTTAAACAATATAACAGTCAATAGAATTATAATTACATAGTTTAGCATTGTCTGTAGAAGTAAAGAGCAAGGATAATAAACAATAGGAGATACGTCAACAATATTATTTGTACAAGCATCAAAGCTCTAAATTGTCATTTAATTTTGAGAGAACACCGATTAAGGGGGAGCTCTACTTCCCGTAGGTCTAGTTCAGACGTGGTGTTTGTCTTTAATTATACATCATTATTCTCTTAAGCTGCGTACTGTGGAAACTATGTATGGCGGGAATAAGCAATTGGTTATTTATTTATGTATAAGACGTAGAGGGAGTGCCACAGTATCAGTTCTTAGTATTTGTTTATAACCCAACAAAAAATACTAAACTTGGGAAGGACTTAGTCATAACTTAGCCGATTAGTTACTCTAAGTTCTGAAAAACTCAATAGTGATTTCATACTTATGATATGAACGTGCACAACCATCAGAAGCGAGCAGTGAATTTTTATATAAAAGAAGACTAACTAAAATACCTCCAATTGTATTGTTTTTAGGTTTTTTCTGTATTCTGTGTTTCTTGGTGTCCAATAAAGAATATTATCTATATATATATCAAAATACCTTATAATTCGTTAAGTATAGTAAGTACCGAACGATTATATTGCAGAACATATTTTTATATTGGTAGCAGGATAAGGGGGCAGTTTCAGTTATATTTACATATTATGTTTTAAATACTGTTAAAGTAACGTAGAACTAGGTACCAATATGAGCATCCTTTGTGTCATTAAAATAATAGAATATTTTTGTGTTTAAAAAAAAGTATTATTTTCTATAAATGGAAATTTAAAATATTAAGTAGATACCTGCTTTTAAAAGATAGCAGCTCCACTAATGCTTTAGCAAAAATAATAAAGCTTATTCTACGAACCGGTAAAATCTCGAGCTTTGCATATTTAATAAATTGATGCCTTCAATAGCATCGTACCTACATTACTAAATTCGAAAGAGTAGGTAGGGCTCAAGTATACATGGAGATGCCTAAGTATGATATTTTTGAATTTGATGTTACTGAACACGTACAATATGAGAACACAATAGCGATACAAGCAATAGGGCTGTCTTACTAGGTCGCTATAAACATGCTCCACACATATATTTAACACGTTCATTTATATCTACGAACGAACCTTCTACGAGGACATAGTCTCTAGGGATTTGAAACTTCAGCCGCAAAGCTATACAAGTAATTTAGTCACAACATAAACGCATTATATTGTAATATAATATTATTAGCGTAATAATTGTGAAGCAGCTTGTAGGCGACTACAATATGTATAAGATCATTTAATTTGTATACTCTTTTGTATAAACGTCTTTGATCATATAAATCCTTTTGGTAAAATATAGCACTACAATCCTAATAAATTTAGGTACATACATGATGAACAAATTGAGTTGATAGAGGTAGAGGTACCTAATCGAAATTGGATTGATGGTAATTTGTTTAATAACTTTTCGTCTAAACTTAAACCAATATTACAGAATAGAAATGCTACCTACACCTACAAACAATATTCTTGAGTAGGTACCCTCTGACACAAACCTATAACAATTAGGGTACTTGGACCTTTGTACACGTAATCCGAAGTAATAATGTGTGCTTATGTATTCTCCGCTAAACACGCTTTCACTGTATTCACTTACCTTATTCAAGTGTTTACCTTATTTCAACAAACTCCGAGTCGACAGACCTTTTGGCCACGGGCAGCTTTCTACTCAAATAAGACTTAAGTTTATTACCCACTAAAATAAACACACATGGCCAATAAATATTTGCCAAGTGGGATAGTTTTTATTCCCATTCGAACATTTCATTTTACAGTGGGCGTTAATCATATTGCATTTCTTTGTACATAAATTCATACATAACATTACACAGTCTGTTGTCCTTAGTCGAGAACGTACGTATTATTACACTGCACCTACCCTCTGAACGTTCTAACACAATGCGAGCGTCTTGTGTAATTTAATATAGATCGCACCGATGACAATAGACTTAGAATTATTAGAAATGAAGAATTCTGCGCGGCCAAGATAATACGTCTATAGTTCTCATCACATTACATAAAACAACAAAGACTGCCTAGGACATAAATAACATACTTTTACGCGTAGGTGTTGTGTTGCTTTACGAAAATGTTAGAATCCGACACCCTTTATGCAAAACACCTGCTTGAAATCTTGGAACAATGCGAATTTGACATTATGACGTGTAGAAACTTGCTAGTTTTTGAAAGCATATTTACATTAATTAGGTAAAACGGTTGTCACATACGCAGGACGTACGTAGTCAGAAACTACGAGGGTAGAGTGGTTTGGAAGGAGAAAGGGGAGGCCTTTGCCCAGCAGTGGGAAACAAAATAGGCCAATAAAAATGGTTTACTTAGAATAGGTACCTTATCACGGCCACGGAAAGAGTGATAGAGGTTTATTGTGGCGATGCCAACAGCCAAGATAGAATATAGATAGATAGTCTTTAAAAAGTGAAAAAATTAAAGCACTCATTTTGTAAAAATCACTATCGTATTCAGTCATGCAAAGCTTCTATTAAGAAAGCAGGAAGGTAGGGCCTATATTTTCTTTATACTTATATTGAAGTACATATATTCAAGATACTTTTATTTTCGGTCTGATGGTTATGTCACCAAAATAACATTTTTAGTTTATGAGGCGTAACAGAACTAAACATCATGCTTCTTATTTTTGCTTGCCCGGCATGACCTACATTAAATTATACTCTTTCTCTATATATACCTACTTACATAATTATATTTATCATAGATATGTGAATTACAAGTGAACGTGATTCTCATAAAGTCATAATCAATACGATATATTGTCATGTGTAGCGTAGACACGAAACGCTTTAACGACTCTAAAGTTAAATGCTGGTCTAAAAACAAATGTTGTGAATAATTAAATCAGCGCTAACGCCGGCACTTAATCGCATATGGAATAGGTTAGATTTAGATTGTGAAGCTTTATTCTAGTTGACTGTGCATTTTCATTATACGGCAAATCATAATTTGACAAAGATTAATTACATGCGATAAACGCTTTGTTAAAGCGTTGTTCACCTATAATAACATCATATTTGACGAAAATTACAAAAGAGATCAGTTGCACCTATTATTATTAGTACGTATGCCTACCGCTTCGGGGAATATATGTGATTTTTTGTTATGCCTTTCGACAAAAGTCGATTAACTAAGAATTACCGAACCCGATATACTCAGTTAGTTAATTAAAAATGAATCAAGGTACTTGTTTAAGCAAAACGCCGGACCTTGATATACCATCAAGTTCTATACCGGAAAGTAAACCACAAATATTTACAAATTACCATCAGTACTATAAACAACTTTTGAAAAATAAGTTAATGCCACTGAAATAACTGTAGCATGAAATGTTTTGCGCGTGGTCACCCGCAGTGCATGACAGATTTGTTGTTTCCAAGTTGTTTCCAATTACACCGGTGTATAAACGTTCAATCAATTGCATCGAACTGCTTTGATGCTGTAATTTGGTTATTATGCAAACCTTGGCCGATGGTCAAGCTGGTTTTGTGTTTTACATTTCACACACACGTCGTTGGATTTAGGTCGTGCGTGTAAAAATAAAGAATGCTTTGTAATTTGTTTGTAATGCATCATACCTGCGCATTGCAAATAAGATAAGATAATAAGATGTTACGACTTGATTATTACTTTTTATCAACCTAATATATTTACCATGTTGTTCTATTCATCTAGTGTTCATACCCTACTTGACAAAATAATTCCATCACAGATTTCTTTCAAAATACAGATTTAACAACATTTTTTTTCCTACAGTGAATATAATACTGCTTGTGTATTAGGCAGATCTTTAGGTGCGAGATTATAAATTCACCTTGTACAATAACCGAGGAAGATTTATGCATAAAATTTGTATCTCGCTCCACATGAACCTTCGTACTTGTAGCTTGTCCTCGGCTCGGATGTTGGGTAACTGGATCTCCAGCATTAATGTCACCAGGGACTTTGTTGACATATTAATGCTTTAGTTTCATTGATAAGCCACACTCCGTGGACAGGTATTAATATGTATACTATACTATACATACATACTTTATTATCTGAATGTATTTAAGGTGTCGATTTGTCGTATTACTCATATTATGCCCATTATTTTAGAAGTTATGGAAAATTGAGTCGATATTTAGTACCTAATACCGTCGATTTTTCTGTCGAAACCGTAATTCTGGGCTAATTATATGGGTGTTCTAGTTATTATCAAATAGAAGTTTGACTTTCTTGAAATGAATGGAACTAAATATGAAACAATTACATACATAAAATAATTGATTGTAATTCATAGCTTCATGCCTACCAGCAATCTGTTAATTGCTAATCGTTTTCACTTTTACAGTTTATGTCAAATTGTATTAATATACCGATAAGTATTTTGTGGTAAGTGTAGTCGTAGTTTGTAAGTAGGTAGCATAATCAGCTATCGAAACACAATTTTATTATATACTCCCGTCCGAGGAAGTATATAACCTGCTTCTGACAACTAGTCAATAGATATTTACTTCATCTATGTACATATTATATTTCAAGGGCAAATAAATTACGACGTATAATGTCGGTAGCTATAGAAACCGCCGGGTAAAAATGCTTGCTTACGATCGCCTATTTACAATAGATATTTAATTCACTCACAACGCCTATTATTATGTTATTGGTAAAGACTTGGTTGTTTTTGTAAAAATATTCAATCACCACTACCTTAATAATGTGATTGGTCATTTCTTTGAATATTTTTTGTTCTCATTCATACCTACTTAGTATGTAGGTAGAGATTATTTGCTGTATTCATACTCGTCTACCATTTGCGTCTTGCTCAGGTTAATGTAGCCCAAAGCACAACAAATAATTATAATTAAGGTACTGACGGACCATTGTCTAAGGATTAGCCACTCATTAATATTCCCTAGCCAACAAAACATCAAGTAACACGTACATATAATGTTTTACTAACAGAGCGCTCTAAGGTCTTATAAACAATCCAGATGGGCTCAAGATACGGGTAGTGATGAGTTACCGTATTCTTACAGTTTAATACATGTTCTACTAGGATTTCAAAAATTATATTGTTTATCTAATACATTGTACTTTTTAGAAACTGCTTATGAAATTATTGTTAAACCCAAAACTGATAGAAATAATATCGCTTTTAAAAACAAACTACCTTGGCTCATTTTAATTACACCTGAAGAGTTAGAATGCAAATAAAAAGCAAGTTGAATGGATCGTTATAGACGAAATTACAAAACGATAAAACAATCAGCTCCAGGAATCTCTTTAAACTAACTTGCGACGAACCATAACATAGTGCACGTGTACTTTATAAATACGAGTACCATGGCAGTATATTATAAATACTTAAAATAAGTGCAGAAAGATTTTTTTTTATCATAATTACGGCCAAATTTTGATCTCAGAGAGACCTCTAGTTAAGTTTAAAATCCTAACATTTTTTGCAAAACAATTTCATATAGTTCAAATGAAGAATATTTATTATAATTATACTTATAAATTATGTTATACGAGGCGTGTTTTAAAAAAGAATGTTAACATAGTCCAGGTAAAACTTACTAAGTACCGTGTCTACGAGAAACTATTTCAAATACAGTCAAGTGCAAATTGGTTTTTACATTGCCAGAGCTACGAATTTTCTGGAAAATTTATTTTCTTTCACAAGTATTCGAGAATGATTGCCCGCCTGTGTTAAAGACTTTTATGGCTTGATTTTATGAACGTCGGATGGGAGGAAGGTATACCTACCTAGCCAGACGTATTCTTGGAAAAACATTTTAATTTAGGACCGCTACTAAGGTTGCCACTAAGAGGCTTAGCGAACTTCTTTTACCGGTACTCTATTAAAGGTGGAATTATTAGGCAGGGTTGCTTCAGCTTTACTTGACGCACACGTAAATGTCAAAAATGGCAATATCAATTTTGTTTTCTTATAGCAGCCTTAATAACGAAAAAGTTTTGTTTTATACTAGCAGCCTTAATAACATTGATAACCGCGTTATTTATGCCATGAAACAACGTTTCATATTTTCCGTACGTTACACATCTTCTGTAAGCCTTAATTTTTTTGATGTACGTATGTAACGTAAACAGTATGTTTGAAGCAACCCACCCTTAGACTTTAATATTGCAGTAGGTACCTGCTGTTTATAAGACTACGAAGAATACGTAATTATTAACCGTTATAGTTTTGTTTACAGCTTTCTTTTATGGACATTAGAGTATACCCCTACGTCCTCCTGACGGTGCAAAGCGGCGTACTTCCCTCTACTTAAACTCAAAGCTTTCGTTATTCCTACGCAAGGCAGACTCAAACGTCGTCCGATAAAAGGCTTACGTAAATATTCGAGAACACTTTACACAGTTTACATACACAAAATAGATGCCAAGGCGAGATAGAATTAAGTTCTGACGCCCATCCATATTTAAAGTGTAAAAAGACGAAAATTCCTTTAGCGAATAACATATTGCACCTATACTATAAGAAGTATTGGTAAAGGTTTTGTGTGTTAATAACGTGTTGGTACAACACAATTGCTGATATGGGGGTGTAACCCATATCAGCAATTGTGTTGTACATAATATATACTATGCACCTAATAGAGGGCCCATTGCCATCATTCTGGTACAGATGTAGACTTGTTGACACTACTGAGAATTACCTATGCTTAACCCGGGATTCCAACCTAACACCCCATGCACACTATGCACAGCTATCGCGCTTGTGAGGGTCTAATATTCCCAATGAAATATCTTTCCACTATTCAAAACCTATAAAGTTTAGCATTAGCATGTTTGCAAAATACCTAATTAAAGTAAGTGAATATTTCTTCCACAATGATATTTGTACTCATTAAGTATCAGAACATTATCCTTTTGGTACCTATATTCCGTCTACCACTATAAATAATAATAAAAACTCTGTTTAAAATAATGCAATTATTCAAACATCTAATTTCTATTATTATCGTCAAAATCTGTTTGGAGCAGTTTTCTAAATAGAATTGGGTCAACCAATGTATTCAAATATTAATCCTCTTCCCCTTGGTAGTTGCCTCAAACGTATAAAGCCAACATGCATGTTATCGTAAGTATTTATTCAGAGAACATGACGTGGGCGCGGAGTGAATAGACGACACCCGTGTAGAAGCTTAAAAATTACCCGGAATTTATACTGCATTGCTACTGAACTTTTTGACCTTTTGGCATTATGTTATGCAATTATAGGTAAACCAAATCCTTAGTAATATTATATTCCTTCTACATGGAACATGACATAAAAAGTTAATTCCATAGGTAGGTAGAGTTTAAGATACCGCTATATCTCGCATTCGTGGACTACTCGCAGGCATTTCATAGTCTACATACAGCCATATTATACACGTCCTTCAGAAAAGTTGCCATAACAGCACTGTAGCTATACACCGACGTCCTACATGCCACTGGAACAGTCCTTGCAGTCCGAAAAGGAGAACTGGTATGCGGACATTAGGTTAAACCCTTCTTCTTATCGTATGGTTGATGAACAACCTGGTGTCAAAGTTTAAACCGCCTGTAGGCCACTGACATGGCTTTACACACCTTCGATAAATGTCTCTCAGGTGTGCCGGGTCACTCATGATGTTTTCCTTCACCGTTTTTAGCAAGTGATAACTAATTATAGTACTTATCTACGATCATGTATTCGAAAAGACATTGGTGCGTACCGTCGTTTTGCGACCTTTGACTTGGTAGTCCAACGGTCATACCGCTCAGCTTTCAATGAAAATTAGTCTATTATATGTACAGGAAAAACGAGGTAGAATTTTCCATATGCTCGGTAAAAAGTTCCTGGTTCTTAAAGATGGTCGCTAGAATTATAACTATTATATAATTAATAACAGATTTCTGTGTGCACAGGGAATACATGGTAAATAATTATATGTTACTATTTATAATAGTACTATTACATATTGTACACACCAAACATTATTCGAGCGGAATCAAAACATCGTAATTCCGTCTGTAAGATTAAATTAACGAGCATTGTTAACTTACATACTATTTGTATTACATCATATTGTAATACCTCTACTAATAAGTCTGTAACCATAATAAAGGAGTAGAGAGAAAACTAAGAGCACAGAGAAAATGGGTGTGGGTACACCCCTTTGTACCGTGCCGTGCCGTGTGCCGTGTGGTATCCGGCCTAGAATTGACCACCCCCTTTCCTCCCGTGGGTGTCGTAAGAGGCGACTAAGGAAAAATTCAGAAGATGGGCAGCAGCGTCTTCTGTAACTCCACCACCAATACTGCGATCCCCAAGCCGCTTGCCAAGCGTGGGGATTATGGCAAACCGCCCACTTAAACGGGGAGGCCTATGTTCTACAGTGAACGTCTTTTGGCTGATGATGATGACACCCCTTTGCAGTGCTTTGTTAAACAATAAACATGTTACTAATTATGTTATACTAGATTATATTTTATAATTATTATATCTATATAGATGCCAACAAATGTCTACAATATTGTAGAGGCATATTAGTATATGTAACCGGCAATATGTATAATCCGGTATTCTATAGGTAGCTGATTTATAAAGATTGCCGTTAACATATTTATACCTACACATATTTTTACCCTCATCATCATCATCATCATCATTTCAGCCAGGTATCACCCACTGCTACTAACTGTATGTAAGTAAGTTTACTATCACACGCGAAATATTGAAATTTAGCACAGAGATTGAAAGTTATCAGTTTATCGCAAAAACAACCCAATTCTGAAGTCCACTCAGGAAGTCGCGGGCAGATCTCCGATGCAAATGTAATATTAAATTGAATAAAAGTATAGGTATATCATTTATGGTTCTAAGGCGGAGGCCTTTGTTCAACAGTGGACGTCTTCTGGCTGATAATGATGATGATATATTATCATTTATGTATCAGGAAAAACTGGTTTTTCAACTCATTCGGAACTTTAAAAGACGGTGCACTATTTTATTATTGTATTGTACCTAATACTAATATTAAACTAGACTATGTCGTGACACGTGTTCAGGAAACCGATATAATTGGATCGACGACAAGACATCCGGCATAGTTCTGCTTTGATGGCTTTTACGGCAATCAAGCTTAGAAGC
This sequence comes from Abrostola tripartita, assembly GCA_905340225.1. Classification (NCBI taxonomy): domain Eukaryota; kingdom Metazoa; phylum Arthropoda; class Insecta; order Lepidoptera; family Noctuidae; genus Abrostola; species Abrostola tripartita. The sequence continues at coordinate 6,311,315 of HG996486.1, forward strand.
TAGTTTATTCTCATTTCTCATTATCATTTCTTCCCTGAACTAATTAAACATTATAACGCACTTCAGACAAATCAACTATTCTGAAAATACACTTAAAAAAATTATATATTTATGCAATTTCGCAAACATTGAATTAGTATTAAAATCGTTGTTAGCATTCTGGATAGTCAAAGTACCTACACTTAATTAGAAAGATGACGAAGGCTACTAAAAATTATAGTTTTATCTAAAAATGGTGTAATTTTAATCACAAATCGAACCTTATGGGGGATATAGGATAACTATATTAAGACAGATTTGCCTAGATAATGAACCAGTTCATTAACTAAAAAATAATTACTACTTAATTTTTTTCTCGTAATTCATTCAATTTCTGGTATATTTTAGCAACAATGTACTAATAATGGAAGTGCTGTCAACACAATGTATAATTCCGCAATTGGAACAATCATGAATATAGTATTGCCACGTGTTTTACAATGTTGAAATAGACTTAGACTGGGGTTTATAGAGGGCATTTATTTTTATCTCAGGCTTATAATCACAAGTGTAGTCTATGTCAGTATTTAAATAACCAATCTTGGAAAAATCACTCAACGAAGGTTTAAATCCAACAATTTGACGACTTAAATAAAAGGTTTTCAAAACTGTGATTTTTATGAAATTATATAATATTTCTTTTCTTTGCTGTTTAAAACATCGTGATGAAACCGGCACATCTGAGAGATTTTCAACGGTGTGTCATGTCAGAGGCCTACAGGTGGCTTAAACTCTAACACTAGGTCGTTCATCAACCATACGATAAGAAGAAGAAACAGCTGTCTGGAACAGTGTAGCTTTACAGTGACAATTTAAAATGTATTAAGTTTAAAGAACTATCCCAATAAGTAAAATGGGCTGCAAATAGAGACCCTCCGAGTGTTGTGTTACCTACGTACGTCAGGCGCACCCCGGGCGGTCAATAATATTATAAAGCTGAAGAGTTTGTTTGTTGAAGAGGTCCGATTTGAAAAGTTCTTTCAGCCCATATATCGAGGAAGGCTATAACACATCCGAAATTCACGCGGGCGAAGTTGCGGGCGGAAGCTAGTTGTTATATAAAACAATCAGCTGATATGTTGTTTTTTCTATAGATGTGCAGACTGAAATCTTTTTACTTTACACCTTGCTATTCGACCAGCAGGCATTCTATATAATCCCTAGGAATTGTATACATTACCTACGTAAAGTATGTAATGGACAATAATATTCATAATAGTTCATATGTCTCAGGTATTTTATACATTGCCTATATATTGTATAGAATACCTGAATCATACCCATTGCCAGTAACATATCTACTAGAGCAAACAACAAAAATTACATGAGTTTTCAGGAAAAACGTGTTTATTGCCTTTGCCCTTGCACCCTCGAATATCCGACTGAGGAATACGCTTATAAACCTACATTAAACTTAATTTTACTTTAGGTGGCGCCATCTGTAAAAAAAGCTAAGCTCTATGATTACTAAAGTTCCTTCAGCATTTTGTTCGCAATAAGTTTCCTTTTATTCCCGCTAGGGGCGGTAGGGTTGCCGGTTGAGAAATGAAAGTAACTTCACCGTGGAACTATGACGTAGATTCCACATGTTAACGTTACCTACATTTTTACACAGAGGGCGTATTATATTATAAGAGAAGGAAGATTTAGAATTAATTAATTTGCGTAGCGTAAACTGTATAAAAATTGTATCATAATGAGAGTCTAATTTTGGCCTCAGGGCCATTTTATATGCAATTTGACCTAAAACATATTTAATCATACGTAAGTAAAATGCACAAATTATATAAAAACATATCTAACTAGTTACTACTACTCTAATTAAATTTGGGGAATGTTAAAACTTATTTTGGATGTAAGACATTTTGGGGTAATCCATAGTTACGAAGCTACGGCGTCCATTAGTAATCAACCTGCAAGCCTCAAGATCAGTTATTGATCTTTGAGCCTTGCTGCTGTTGATCTATGCATTGGTAATTATTTTTATATTCTATATGCCCAAATGTCTGGACCTGATCTTCCTCCCATCATTAATTTTAGGAGAACATAACTCGGAACACCGATCAAGCTATCTGCTTCGTAGTAGTTGCCACCTCAGTTACAATTTAATGGATGGCCTTAATCATATCCAAAATGTGTAGGAGTGACAATATACCTAACAGTTACGACAAGGCTTATTTTTATTTAAAATTTGTCGATTTCTTAAACTTTATACTTATGTATGTCTAAACGTATAAGCCTAAATGATTTGTGCTTTGGGTCTATTCGTTGTTCCGAATTTAGTATAATCTTCAGAGCCAAGCTTTTGTGAATTAATCAGTGGGATTAAATAGTAATCTCGACTGGATTTAACTTGCCTCGCGAGCGTGAATAAACCATTGGGTGAACAAACAAACCTACTTAAAATCATGATTGATTGGTGACAAGTTTCCCTTAGTACATTATTACATAATGTTTAAATTTTTATTTGACTTTCATATTAGGGTTAGTCAATGTGTGTATTATGCTACGTAATTTGTTTAAAAATGTGTTAAAAAAAGGCCAGAATCATTAAAGGGATGGACTTACCTTATGGGTAATATTAGATACTTTTGTTAGATAAAATAGGTATAATTATAAAACCTAATTTATAACTGTGGTTTCTAATTAATAACGGATGCATTTATTACAATAAAGTATATTCTATCTACATACTACATCATTATTAGGTATGCATGTTTGTAGATTTTGTATGTATAATTCTGTGCAACATCTAATCACCTAAATTGTATTGAAACTACATTTCAACATGTCCGTATATTTGGAGCAAATTTCCAATGACTATATGCAAATTATATGAGCAGGATTCGCAAAACAAACACAATTATCCATACCCATCTATCGTAATGTCTATACATTTAAGTGTGGGTAGGTAAGCATTTTTCATATATTCCAATTGCTAAAGGAATTGGTAGAGGTTTTCTTCATCAGGATTCGTATAAACCAACATTCTTTGTTCGATTGTATGTGGTGAGCCTACTGCCTTTAACCTTTTGAACGCCAGTGACCACTTAAGTTGCAAGTCGGTCGCGCGTCTGAGAGGCCACCGACATTTAAAATTTGCAATTTTGCTATTTGGTAAAAATTATTACTTTATAAACTAAATAATAAAAGAAAATATCCCGTCACTAGCGAAAATGCCCACCACATATATTTTTTACTAGGCTTAGCATCGGGGGTGAAGTAGGTACCTACCTAACGTAAAAAGGCTTATTCGACCAATTAGGTACTTATTGCTTGGTTGAGTAATATTTTTTTACAATTTGAGACCACTAGTCTTTTTCGAGCGAGTTTACGCGGCCCAGCTATCTAAGTGAACTGTATCAGAATGCGCTGACAGGCAAAATTTTCAATATTTGTAAACACGACTCAATATAGGCAATAATATTATCATGATTCTCTCTTTAGTGACTGTTGCCGAGCCATACTAAAAGACTGTCGTTAGTTCCTCACTAGTGTCTGTATTATTGTCTAATTTAATTGATTTGCTACCAAGACCTGTTTTAAAAATACATTTGAGACTCCATTGTCTCAACTCTGCCCTCGTGTAAGTTGTCTTTAAATGAGGATCTAGCCGTATAATTATACTTTTTGCTGGTGATAAAAACATAATAGTAAATTAGGATGGTTCTCACTTACCTTAACTGCCTCTTCCACATCATCGTCTCTGGAAGCCTTAGCTAAGCTTTTCTTCATCAGCTGATACATGGTCTCTCTCCGTAGATGGCCCTCACCCAGTAAGTCGTAACACTGTAATAGGCAATCAGCTAATAGAGGACAATCACGAATATCTCTTTTTATTCAGAGAAGAAAAGTAACAATTCGGTTTATTAAGTTTATTTGGTTGCATGTTCTCTCTTCTCAGTATGAGAGTGTACCTTCAAATTACGCAAAACATATTAAAGATGTCACATAATGATACCTACTTTAATCATAGTGTTAAAAAGTCGATCTGATTTCTTTGGTCGCTTTGGAATGCGTTATAACACTTGAGTTGGCATTAGATCTAAAGAAAAATATATTTATACCTATATGACTGTTTATTTGCAGCTTAGAAAGTAATATGTATGCCTGAGTAGATATGTTAAAACTTCAGAAGCACTCGCTACGCTCCCGAGGTAAATAAATGACGGGAAAGTTTTCAATGAATAAGAGTTAAAAATCTTGACTGAAATATTCTGATAGAAAACTGCTAACTGAATAAAAATAAAATTTGCAAATAAATCTCAGCCCGATTTATTATCTACAGAAGGATTATCACAAAATAAACAATACCTACAAGTTTGAATCCATATGGGTTCTTAAAGAGATAATGGTAATTTCTCATTCGACTTGGAACATTTTCTTTTCCAGCCTTTTATGTAAAGCCTAGGAAAGTAATAATGACCTTCTAAATTAACTACTTAGGTATGTAGGCCGGGGCTCGTAAATGAATGAAACCTACAAAGGCGATGTTTATAGAGGAAACAAACAACATTCTTTTGTTTTTATTCTGCCGTATTTTGTAGTGTTTTTGACATTTGTGTACCCTAGGCGGCTACGCAGTAAACTAGAGGTAAGCTACACACAGGTAACGAAATAAAGCTTTCTTAAGGGTGCACATAGCTATCGAGTTTTTGATCTGCTGACGCTACTTCTTTATCGTTGATTCTGAATACCATTATCGGCCTGAAGTTGAGAAGTTTCTCTGTATATTATTTTATAGCTGGGACTTTTCACGAACCGATCGTCTAGTTGGTCTATACTATGTGTAGTATTGTTATAAACTATAATGTCCTACTAATCTTAATACAAAAAAGTGTGGATATTGGAATAAATAAAAGTGTAAGATATTTCTAGTTATAAGTTATGGTCATTAAAAATTATCAGAATTTGTAACTACTTTTGATCTAGATAACATGGAACCCGGTAGCAAAGCGGAACACTAATACAAACAATGTTTGAGGAGCGACAAATAACTTCCCGTATATAGTGCATCATACTATTAATAAATAAGAAACATTTTATACACGTTTTGTACAAGGGAACTTGTTGTACATATTTATGAGCATTTTGTTGCTTATCTCGTAAAATGTATGAAAATATTATACTGGCTATTTAACAGACAATGAATATCAAGATATTTATTAATATATATAGATATAGAAGAGTAAGTTAAGTAAACTGATAACATAAAATGTAATACGAGTTTGTTTGTCGTAAAAGGCTAGTAGCCTCCTTGTTAAAAGGATAGTTGCCTTGTAAATGTTTTATGTTCTTTGCAAGGCGTCTTAATAACTTTCGAAAATTAGGTAACTTAGTTACTCCGTTGCCCTATTGCCAATGATATTCTTACTACTTAACTAATGTTCTGCAAGTACCTACGTCTTGTCTTCATCATCATCATCAGCCGGCAGACGTCCACTATTGAACAAAGGCCTCCCCCTAATAGGGGAGGGGCATAATCCCAACGCTTGGAAAGCGGTTTAGGGATCGCAGTATTTGTGGTGAAGTTACAGAAGACGCTGCTGCCCATCTTCTGGATTTTCCTTTAGTCGCCTCTTACGACACCCACGGGAGGAGAGGGTTGGTCTATTCTAGGCCGGATACCACTCGGCAGCGTCTTGTTAGTAGTCACCACTAATTTAATTTTATTGAAAATTCACTATTGCTCGTGGCTACGCTCACGTTAATTTAGATTTTATCAATCAAACCAGGTGCAATTATTTATGAAGCTTTAATATCGATTTCCTTGCCTCTTCCTGCAAAAGTGACGAAGTTGGTATACAAATTACACCCCCTAATTTACACCCTTATCGGTAAAATTTTGCAAAACACGTGATACACGTGTCCATTTATTTGTAATCAGAAGCAGGTGTACGAAATGTTGTGTTTTTGAATATGAAGAACTTCCACACATATGATCATCCCTTATTTTACTCCCTCAGTGTTGAAATTTCCGAAAATCGTTTCTTAGTGGATGAATCAGTCAGTCAGGACAAGTAATTAAATATGTAGGTATATAGGTAGATATGTATAGATAAGATACAACTGATAAGATAGTTGGACTTATTTTTTGTGGCACATAGGTATCCCATAAAGCAGTTTTCTATTGTCTTAAAGAATAACATCACAATTCAGTGTAAGTCGTTTTACGGCTTTCTTTCCTCATTTCCAATTACATGCGCACAATAAATCTGTTATTTTATTAGCCTATTAAACATCCTGTTTACATGATCAAACAATCGAAAAATAAGTTTCATTTTTATTTTCTTACTCTCTGTATTAATTATGTCCTCTTTTAAGCCGAGAAATTTGAAATTAACCTTACTAACTCGATTTTGTTTAATTTATATAGATTTTTTTAAACAAACCGTCATCTATCTATTTTTATATTACTGTTGGCTGCTAGTTATATTGGTACGTCTAGTATTATTTCTTGTTTATTTATTTATTCCTTTCGCAGCAGACTACAACTTAGGTACAAACCTAAAGTTAGGTTAGGTTACTCAGAATTAAATACTTTATTCTAATGTAACAACCAGTCATCAACCCTATCTCTGGCTAGACGTAGATAGCATACAGATAAGTATATACTGTACGCCTGCAAGAATGCTATCGCATTTAAGTAATAATACTTACAGTAAAGGCATAACTGATGCGCTCCTCGAGATCCCCTCGTAAGTATAAAGATATAGCTTTGGCGAAGGTTGCCATGGTAACAAACGGGGAGGTTCCTCGGTCCAGGGCCACCATGACACGTTCCATCATGTAGGCGTCTGTCATACCGAGGCCGTTATGCAGTACATCTCTGAAATGGCCTCTGAAAATAGTAACATTCCATTATTCGAGCGCATTCTATTAGGGATTGTGCTTAGTCTTTACTTATTTATTTATAGTTTGGTACAGTAAATGGCTTATAAATTGTAAACCCCAGCCTAGTCTTCATAAGAATGTGCTTAAGCTATAACACTATTTATGGATATCTGTTGAAGTAGCTTATGCCTGAGACTTCGTGCTCATGGATTTCGATTAAAAAACGTGTACGTGAACCATCGTACCTTACTTCTTTGCTTAAGATCAACTCTTTTCAAATTACGGACTGGTTAGAGATCTTCTGTTTGCAATAATTAATTTATGTTATCCTTACTTCAATATTTTTTAATAAATTTAGTAAATGACTTAATGGTTAACTGGAACTTAATTTACGTGACAAAAACTAAGTTTATTTCTGTTCGCTTTGATGTCGTTGTTGCAAACATTATTCATTTTTTTCTCAACATTCTTTGCATACTAAAAAAAAAATGCAGCTTTGGGCATGATAAAAAATCCTATCTAAGGTAACACTACTAAAGTTGGCTAATTGCACAAATAGTGCGTTTATTCTGGTTTACTAAGAAAGCCACTTAAGTAAACATACTATACACACATTTTACACGCGCATTCCACCCTCAGTATATATTTGAGGTTTTTTTAAATTTATTTCTATAACCTACTTAATTTACTATACACAGATACACATCATTTTGTACTACACTACTTCGATGAACTGTTACTCAAAGAAATTATGGTATAAATTGTTAACACATTATGACGTGGATTTATGTGACGTGGTAGACATCATATAAATTGTGTGTGTACACCAATGTATATCATGAGTAATAACTACACAGTGTACTGTGTAGTTATTACCTCTTGCAGTGGTACTTTGGGACCGCCAGAAGGTTGGCGGTCAAAAAAAAATAAGGAAATACCTCGCTGTTATCTACATAGCTATATCTACCTTATACTAGCTTAAGTACTAACTTAACACTAGGTATAAAAATAAATAGCTCTGTAACGTTTCAGTATTTCAGAAACTACTTATGTATGCCCCTGTAAAACAACGCTAGCGCGACTCAACTCGATCCGCACGCCATCTAGTTGCGTTACTGAAAGCTCTGAATGTACTAGACCATTACATAGACGGAAGACTGTGAGTTGTATTATTCATTTTTGTCGTATAATAATTTTATTTTATAATGTATTAATAAATATTTTATCAAAGTTTAAGAGGTTATTCTGTGTGTCTTTAATAGAAAACTAATCAGTAACCTTTGTGCCATCCCCTCTTGAAAAGTAAAAGTTATATTTAGCTTTAGCAACTTGGCCCAATCCCAAACTGAAACCACATCCTCACAAGTGTTCCTACAATGTTAACGACCCGGAACTATAATGTATTTAAACTAAATTTCGTTTCAATATGTATGTAGATTGTAGGGAATTTTGAAGTATTGACTTATTCATTGATACACGTTTCTTTTTACACGACTGCCCAAAAAAAGGAGTGTAATGTTTCAGGGTATGTATGTATGTATGTATGTATGTATATAAGTTTCTTTATTCCATCATAACTTCTGAATGCCTGAACCAATTTTGATGTATGGGATGTCGTTAGAATCCTTAGACCATCGCAAGTAACAAAGGCTATAAAAAAATGAAACAAATAAAAAATATAATTAAAAAATTTACTCATATTACTCTTCGTAAAAAGGATTTTTTGCCAGCTTAAGCATAAATTACCAAACAATAATAAACATAAGTTAATATTAATTCAGATGTTTATAGTGTGGGCGAGAACACTTGTAGGTACCCTAAACACAAGCTGAATCTTATTTCTGGGTTTCAGAGTTTTATCGTAAATACTAAATATCATGTCTGTTACGCTGTTAATGTATTTTTGTGCCAAATTAAGAAAATAAATCTTATTATTATATTATATTTCATACAAAACTATAACTACCGCAAAATACTTATCGTTATGAAAAAGAATATTATTAGTTTGCACGAGTAAACTCCCAAACACACTAGGCAATCTACGTACCTTCATACATCAAATTCGACAACACCTATCTACCCTTATACTGTAAGTTCATGTAATACATACAGCAATTACGAGGGTCTACACATTCCAGCGTGATTTATGTTCAACACCGTAGAGATACTGTTTAATTGTTTAGTATTTAATAAGGAACAACTCGCACTGCTAACACATACCAATCGCAACCAGAATAACGACTAAATAAGTAGGGCAGAGCGCAGGTAAATACCTAAATTTTCGATATCATGGGTGAATACTTTTTTCTTTTTTTTTAACGAGGCACACACTATCAATTTCTCCTGTATCGTGCGTAGCGGTGCGTTTTATAAACATGAAATATAACATACACAAACACCTAGACTCGGGACCAAAATCTGCTGATCGCACAAATTTTAGCCCCGTGCAAATGAACCCGTGCATCGAACCATTAGCGCAGCAGTCCAAACATCTAGACACTGCGCCAATCAGGTCGTCAAGTACAAATAGTATTACTTTTTAGGGGTTTAAAGTCTAAAGTTTAAAGGTTTAAAACAAGCAAGTCAATGTAGAGGCTGTTGAAACTATGATGCATATATATTATATATAGTATAGATACTAAATGTTGCCAAACTGTAATATTTTAAAAGGAAATAATGAATCTGCTTTTGCATTTACAAGTGATTATATTTAGAAGATGATTGCAAAAACCTATTCGCAAGTTCAAAAAAATATTTTCGGCTTGCTCAACGTTCTCAGTCATGATAAACAAACTAAAAATATATTAAATTTAATTATTAAACACAGTCGTTTGCATCTGACATGCGCTTATTAAATTTTTGTAGAGTTATGTAAACAATTTACGTCTAGCGCTTGTACTACAGTAGTAGTAGGAACATTGTTCAGATTTTTATAGACACCGCAATATGTCTGGTACATTGTCATGTATAAAAATATTTGCAAACCTTGATATTAAATCGGTGCCCGGAGATTTATCGTCTCTCTTTTGAATTTTAAAGAATATCACCATTATATCTGAAATTAAAAAAACTACTATTAATAATACAGGTTATTACACCATGTTACACATGGCTATACATTTTACCCAGTTTACCGTTTAAGTTTAGGCTAATAGGAAATCCCGCCTCCTTAAGCTTCAAATTAATTCTAATGTGCATTTCAGATATAATCAAAATGTAAAATTCAAATTACCAGCATTAAATAACCAATAAATCAAGCTTCACACACTGATACAACTAAGTAGGTACGTAATTGTTGCACAAAGATAATACATAATTAATCATTAAAAGTAATAATACCTTTATTTACTGCCTTTAGCAGTTGTGAATGTATTATGTACGAGTACACGACAAAACATTTACTAATCGCTCTCGCGAAACTACATACTCGTACCTGCACTGCTATTTTTCTAAGAAGCACTCATGTTGTTTAACATTTATGTTTCAGCCGACTACGCGATGATCGTTTTGCATTACAGGTTGTTTGTTTTAAAACATCTAAGTAGCCTTGCAAAGTATAGAGAACTTAGTTTACCAACTATTACCAAGGAGCACGTATAAAGTTGTTACAACTACATCTTAGTCGTATTAAATGGTCAATTCATTTCTGTGATACGGGGTGCCTTTTGCCTTGCACCCAAAAAATTGAATTCGAGTTCAACAATAACAGGAAAATGATACTTGCGCTCAAGTTCGTCGAAGGTAAAGTGTGTATCTTTTTGTATTTCTACCCACATGGCACCGTGCTTCTTACGAAAGCGAATCTCTTCCATAGGATCCAACGTTGAGTCTAGTGATGCCGACATATTTGTTGATAGTAAAATAACACCAAATAATAATTTACAATTTATTTATATAAAATTGATTTTTGAAATATGATTTCATCTATTTGTCATATGGCACAGATTATACAATACCTACTCATCGCTAATTTACTTTTTATTTTGTTAGTAGTAAAACATAAGGTTTTAGTAAAAGTTCGAGAATAGACAATAATTGGCAAAAATGGTTCTATTGTGCCGTGTTACAAGAAAGACAATACAAAATCGACTGTTAATCAAGAGAGATAGCATATTATGCTCCCTGTTGAAATCGAAGCAATAGTCAAGCTGACAGCTTTGTAACTATTGTCATTGTATATGACTTTTGGTGCCATTTTAGCATGTTGCCCATGCTAAGCTTGAATCTAAATTGATAAAGGAAATTTGAAAAATGATGGACACGAGCGGGATTCGAACCCGCGACCTTCGCCGATCCGTGGCGCTGCTCTAACCAACTGAGCCACCGTGTCGCTGCTCGCATCCATCGAATTTCAAGTTCCCTTTTAGTATTTACGTCTTAAGGGTGACGTCAGGAATTATCTGTTGGAATCTATGATTACCAACTCAGTGTTATACCTTTACAGCTATAAATCACTGAAACGATAATACCAACCCAAATTTATATGACTTTTGGTGCCATTTTAGCATCGCCACGGATCGGTGAAGGTCGCGGGTTCGAATCCCGCTCGTGTCCATCATTTTTCAAATTTCCTTTATCAATTTATCGTCATTGTACTTCAAAGGGCGGAAATCTTAATTATTAAACCACAAACCCTAAAAGTTATAAATATTTATTTAGGAATAAAATACACATCAATATAAAATATTACCATTCAACTAGGATTAAGTCGTTAATCCAGTGGGCGACAAGTGTAACTGCTGAGCGTGCCCGGGGTTCTTCATAATTCTCAGCAGCAGCATAGCGTGTATGTTTAGCTATTGGTGTGCTACGTTAGGACTAACACGCAACTGGCGACATTCTAGGTGTACTATACAACTCAGCTTCCTTTTTTATCCTCCGGGAAATATAGGCGCATTAAGTAAATTAACATTTCATTCAAGCAACATTTTTTCACAGTACTTATGTCTTGGCCACTAGTTAAACCATAACCTGTATTAAAACAGACGTCTTATTGGCGGCTTGGCACGGTAAGCTTGTTTAATCTAATTAACTGAATTAACTTTTTATTACCGTTCAACGACTTATACAGAAAAGAAATGGTAGGTAATAAAAAAGTTGCCTATAGTATCGGAAGAAAAAAGACATAAATTTTGTCCCTATATCTAATCTGGTAACCTACATACATTCTTAGAGTCCCGATGGCCTAGATAAGATGAATACAGATAAATTTTACCATAGGTTATTGTATACCCCAACAGCTACATTTCCGTCTTCGTCACATCATTTATTATTCTCCTTCCTTTTGTGGGGCTCGTAGCTATGCGGCTACCCGGGAGATCAGTCGATCTGCGAGGTTAAGCCGTGCTCGCCGCGGTCAGTCTTGTGATGGGTGACCGTTTTCACATGTCGAGACCCCACCGTGCTTCGGAAGGCACGTTAAGCCGTTGGTCCTGCGCCTGGTCTCTCTCCGGTCGTGTCAATCTACCGTCCCATCGGATTATGAGAGTGAGGGAATAGGGAATGCACCTGTGTCTGCGCGCATACTTGTGCACTATAATATCTCCTGCGCAGATGGCTAGTCTCAGCTGAGACAGGCCGCCGTGACCGAAATTCGGTCAGGAGGACATTATTATTATTCTATTCTTATCTGACATTTTTTATTATAGAGGTAAAGATACATACAAGCGACAAAAATATAACACGTATTTCCAAGCCTTCTCGCCGTTTGGTACTTTCAATTTGTTTATTGGTCTAAACAAAATCTAAATTAGAAATCCCCAATAGAATGAATGAAGAAATACAAGACTATCGAAAATCTAAGGCAAAACTCATTCCCCAATCTGCCAACTATCAAAACGTCATACTGTTTGGCGACAAATTAGGGTGAGATAGTAAATGGAGTAGAGAAAGAAAACCAATAGAGAGAGTAAGTGATACATAAATATTAATATTGTAAGCTTTATGTTTGTTTTTATTGCCAAGATTGCTTCGGACGTCGAAGATATTTTCAATAAGCTCAAGGCATGGAGTGGCTTTGTGATAATATGTTTGGAAACAAACGTTCTTATGGGTGGATAAATATTCCAACGACAGAGAGGAAACAGGCATTGTTTAAATAAAAATGAATAAATATATAATTCTTATGAATATTTCACGATTTGGAGTAGGTACTGAATGTGCTTCAGTATTTAAAACCTAGAATAAAACAAAATAAAAGGACAAAATATATTCGCAGTTAAGGAAATTAATTTCGCAACATCAGACGCTGAAAGTTAAAGTTTATTTCAGTTTTGCAATTCACACACATTCCTGAGCGAATTGCGAAAATTCTCTTAACAAACCTTTTGTAAGATCAGTGTTCTATCGCAGCATACTACGTAACATGCTGTTAAGCTATGTTACCGAGTTTATAATATTCTAATAAATTCGTAACTTCTAAATTAGTTACCATTTGCAGCCTATATGATACGTGACACCATTTTTTAGAAATTATAATAAAATCGTTCCTACGCTCAAATACATTTGGATGCAGGGATCTCTTATACCATATTAGATTGTATAATATTACCTCACTTCCCATCTGATCCCATTTTCATACAGGAGCGCCGTGGGTAACATTGTGTAAATTAATTAAACGCAGATATATATGTGTTATCATAAGAGTACTGGGCGGCCAATGTGCCTTTCCTAATGTCTTCCCAATAGCACGAAACAATTACGTCTTACTAATGTCTATACATAGGAAAATTTTATTGGTCTATGACTTTGTAAAAGACGATACAATTGTTACGAACCTTAGAATCTTATACACCGTATCATGTAAGCCTGTAATCCCCGAAGAAGCTAGCACAGACGTGCTCGTTCATTGTTAGTTTAAATCCTGAAATATCTACCGACTTCTGAAACACTACTGATCAGCTTAACGGAAATAAGTTTTAATAATTATATTATAATTACTTTCGTGAGTGTTATTCATATTATTGACTAGGTATAGGTATATATATGCCAGTTTTACTTACCGCCAATATTCGGATGTTTGGCTCGCGACCCCGCCGATAGGTACTCTTGAAAGGGGGTCCGTTTGAGTCTGAAACTAGTCCGCCATTTCCGAATATTGACAATAATATATTTAATTAACATGGTTTGAGTAAGCGATATGCTTGACCATTTTAGTGTAAACGAAAAACTTGAACACGATCATCATCATCAGCCGGAGGACGTCCACTGTTGGTCAAAGGCCTCCGTCTTAGAAGGGGGGGGGGGGTTGCCATAACCCCCACGCTTGGCAAGCGGCTTGGGGATCGCAGTATTGGTGGTAAAGTTACAGAAGACGCTGCTGCCCATCTTCTGGTTTTTTACCCTTAGTCGCCTCTTACGGCACACGGCACATTAAACATCATAAAACATACCAATTACCTAAATGAATACTTATGACTCAGTTAAATAGACCACTCCATCAGTAAATATAGCTTAACTATTAATGTAATACACGTAGGTACCGTATGCAGCCATTTACAATTTAAAGAATTCTTATACTAGACATCGTGGGTGTTTGTGGAATATTCCCAATTCAATTCCAAATTCAATTCAATTCCAAAGGTAATATTTTCTGAACGAAGTAAACAATGTGATATTCTTTAATAAGCGATGTATCAACAATATGACGCAGGGAAAATCAGAAACTTTATACTAAAAAAGGTTTGTTGAGTCTATGTTTGTTTTTCAGTCCAAAAAACCATTACGTTGACAAAGCCAGTATCAGATGACTAGAAAAATGGTTGCTAACGCGTAAGGGCAAGTCTATTTGATTGAACGGTACATACCGTCAAACAATTCATTTAAAAAAATTGATATTTTTATTTTCGTATTTTAGCAGTCACTTTTTAATATTAATAAATGTCAATGCCAGATCCTGCAACAGCCATTTACAGAAAATGTAAATCAATGAAAATAATTGTAACGAATTTAGGACCTTTTCATAATAACTTGTTTTTATTTAGTACTTGCTACCACTATGGATTACCTAGTAAAAATAGGAACAATCAAACAAATTAGTAACTGTAATATTTTTAATTACAGAGTTAATAATGAGTTAATCCTAAGGGCAAATCAAGTGAAAGACTTAGGCGTTAGCTTAGATGAAACATTTTCATTTGTACCTCATATAGAACATATAACAACTAAAGCATACAAATCACTTGGTTTCGTTTTATGCTCAAGTCAACCTATAAATAATGTTATATGCCTTAAAACACTTTATTATTGCTACGTTTGAAGTATTCTGGAATCTGCAAGTATAATAGGGCAACCAATTTACAAAAAAAATAATAATTATAAAACACGACTGCCATGTAAAAAACCGAATTAATGGGTGAAAAACAAGTCTGGGTACCTCTTAGATAAGACGGTGTTCCACAGAACGGTCCCCGGACTGCGATGGAACTTGTTTTTCACTTTATAATTAGTTTTTTATCATGGCAGTCCAATTTTTAAATTTAATTAATTTTATTTTTTTGTTACTGTGTGATGTATTTGTTTCATTTTTATAGCCTATGTTACTTGCGATAGTGTAAGAATTCTAACGACACTCCATACATCAAAATCGGTTCAGGCATTCAGAAGTTATGGGGGAATAATGAAAACCCTGAAAACATTTCACTTCTTTATTTGGGCAGTCGTGTAAAAATACATATTAAACATTTTAATAATCCAACGTATCTTCATCAAACACCTAAACTACAAAGCAAAAAGGAACTATAACAATTATCAAGAATCATGTGTATTTTTTAAAATAAATACTTTAGAAGAAAGACGAAGTTTTTGGATATGATGTTTTTTTTATATATGATTCGATTCGACTGCCCACCATTATTAAATAAAATCTATTCCAGACCAACTTAAAAATAACTAGAAATACCCAATTGCTCTCATTCCCCTATGTATCAAATAATTATATTAAATACTCCCCATTTTACCGGTTACCTAAGCTTTACAATGACGAATTCGCTTCCGTAGATTTATTTACCACAACACCCGTAACATTTTCAAAACAAATGTGATAAACATATTATCAAACAGCTAAACATCTAGCCAATTTTCCACATACACCCACGCCATATACACACACCACTCTTGCACACATACACAATTACACATACATACTCTCATTCATCACCTAGTAATGCTGTGAAGTTTCTTGTACAAATAAATAATAAAAAAAAAAATAACAACAATAGAAATTAAATTAATTATATAATAATGTGTGGTGTGCTATATGCATCACACATTTCAAAGGATATTCAAAGCACTTATTCTGCATTTAACTGCAACCGTTCTCGAAATATTTACGCCTTAAAACGAATGATTACTCATAAATAAGCGATTACCATTACACTGCAATACAGACACCTCGGCCGTAAAATGGCGGTGTATAATAGCTCAACTGTTATTACAAAACATGTTATTTTTATACATCACAACATCTTACGTCCAATGTTTATGGAACAATTGAACATCGGTTTGAAACAAATGAGGTAACAGTACCGAAAATTACAAAGTACGAATGCTAAGCCATAAGTAAAAATCATGTGAGCTTTCCACTGTGTTGTTGATGTTCGATGAAGTGCGCATTCTCCCGTACAGTATCAGGGCGAGCTTTCGTTGATCTTGTCTTTCTCAGTCCTCTCCTAACCGCCCAAGAGTGCAGAGGCCGCCCGCTGAGCCTTCGTTAGCCACTCTCGCCGGAAAACTTTGTGCTTTAACGTATCAGTTCTGAATTATTTATCTTCAATTAAAAACTGTGTAAGTGCATTGGATGCTGTCGTCGCTACGTAGCTCATTATTGTCAACGCAGTAATAAGGTAATCCTAAAATTTATTTGTTTTCAGTGTGTTGTTATTTTGATCAGTGTTTGTGATGTTCTATTGGGTTTTATTGTGTATTTAAACTATTGTTAAAAAAACAGTGAACTTACTTGGTATAGTTACTTGGTTAAAACAATAGAGATAAGAGCCAAAACAAAATAATCGTGGGAATATAATAATATAAAACATTTTACTTTAAAAGATAATAATATATATATAAAAATATATATAATAATAGTATTTTTTTTAGTCTGAATGTACGTAGTTTTATTATAAACCTAATGATCTTCTTGTACCAAAACAAATTAAGTTCTCGATCTAAACTAAACAACTCCTATAGTTACTTTAACAGCCCGAGGATATAAATTATTGCTTAAAGTCACCTATGCATAAGCGGCTTACTCGCTTCCTTTTTTCCTTCTTTGAATAAACTAATCTTAAGTACATTTTAAGACTCTTTTACATCTTATCTTTAAGCCACATGGGGCACATGCCATCAAAACATTTGCCTACTTAACCCAGCCTCCGTGGTTATTGAAAAACATGAGCACTAAGTTTATGAATAAACCCTAATTTATATTTACGGTTTACAAGTTCGCTCGTTAACAAATAATAAAACAATAGGTTTAAAAAATAATAATAATAATATAATTAGAACGGCGCTATAGCGGTTAAATTATTCACTTTTTAAACCCCTACGTTTTCATTATATTCCGGTATTGCATATCTGTTATACCTAGGTACTAACTATTGCCCGCGACTTTTCTCGCATTAATTTAGATTATTAGTAAGTTTAATTAAATAATTTTCTATTTACATACTAATAAAGTATTTAAAGACGCTTATATTGTTCTTTATATATTTCAAGATTTTAACTTCTCATAAAACCTTTCATCCCCATTTTCAACTTCTTAAGGATTGAATTCTGCAATCCCGACTATACACCTTTCTTATTTTTTAAAATAATACTCTAAATACCCAGTTTTGTAGTTTCAAAACCTATTTAAATTCCGTAGAGTATGTCCTTTCTTGGGTCTTAAACTTTGTACTTATCAAATTTTATAAAAATCCGTCCTGCCGTTTAGTCCTGAAAGTGTAACAGACAGTTAGATGTTATTAGTTTTCATTATCTTGTAGCCTTCATGGCTATGAACCAAACACACGTTGTTTTTATTCGAAGCCAAATTTCCACTTTCATTAATCTCTGGATGGTCCGCGAAAGAGACACAGTTGTTAAACAATAGCTGCTGCTGCAAAATGTAACACCGGGCTAGGAAAGGGTTAAGGTTCCGTAATATACTCTGGAATCGAAAATAAATAGGTTATATATATAAATTTGGCCAAATAATATTATAAAGACTTACTTCAAAGCCATAATATCTAAGAATACTCTTACTTATTGGTGCAATCGATAAAAGCCCAGATTTAAAGTGATGCGAATTTTATAGTCTTCGAGAAGCTAGTTTATGTATTTTTTATGAGGAATATCTACGGTTTCCCATTCATTATTTTTTATTTTCCTTCGTTGACATAGGTTCCATTGTTTATTTTCGACAATACACTGGAATAGATTAATGATTTCCACCTTTTAAATGGTCTTCGCTGCTACGTTAATCATGGGATACCTGCTCGTTATGTAAACGACCTATTATTTTGTCATTGATTTGGTTTTTTTAGTGCTGTCGTGTTGTCGTATGTCATGGGAAATGTAATTCCGAATTATTTTATTACTTATAAATATAATTAAGATTATTTTGGGAACAGTTCTAATATTCCTATATTCTTTCACAGTGTTACAACTTATAGCGGTATACTGTTCTAGTCGAAGTTAAAAAAAGGTTTAAAATACCTCCTATATTTTATTGAACTGGCAGTTAACATTAAAAAGCGGTATAAACTATTCATCACACACGTAGTCACTATAAAGCTAACAACTGCAACATGTTTAAACATATATAAACAGGACAGCATACCTTATTCATAAACTTCTTAACTTATTTTCGAAACTCGATAATAAGTTTGCTAGCGAAGATTGGTATTAGAACCACCTCATGCCATAATATTATAAAGGTACAACAACGAAGCTAAAACATGAATCACCTTAAGTTTATTATTTTCCTGGAAAATAATAAGGATACATTTTGCTTATAATTTTTCCGTGGCCACAGGCTTATTACTTTGACAGTGAGCGACAATAAAGAAATAGGTGACGTTTTTATAATTGATATTCTTTTAATTTGATTAATTTTCTGTGAGAGTTATTTTAGGTTTTAGAAAGAAATGGTATTTACTTATTATTTCTATTTGTAGCCAGAACAGGCGTAACGAATAATCAATTAATATCATCATTTGTCAATCACATTTGTCATTACGGCCGTCGCATTGTCACTTCACCGCATGGCACATGAGTAAAGAACCGTCACCAAGCGTTATTATTAACGATTTTCTTTTGATAAACGTAAATAAAAAGTGAATAGTCAATACCTACTTAACATTTGATTGTGACCTAGCAACGACAATCGCGACCATCAAACATTTTAATTATTCTGGTCCTGTTCTGGTCATTCGATTATCTATAAAATAAGTCATTTTACAGCATCGTTTGTTTCTAAGGTCTTTTCGTGTTTTTTTCCGTTGAAGATATTATATATAGTTAATTCAAAGTAGGTTGTACCTTTTGACAATACCAATAGCTCTAAAATGTTTTAATCTGGATGATAAGTTTTTTGGTTTATTGGCTAAGTAAATTGAATTATTTTTAGCTTACATTTGTCCGGTGTTTCACTTTCACGAGTGCTAGAATAAATTATGCCAATATACCAGTAAAAGAAAAGGTGCTGTTAACATTGAAATCATAGGGATGTTTGGTTGCTATTAACTAATGTTGATTATGGTTTTTCTTCTTCTTGATCTCATCAATAAAATCAAAAGAAGTCAGAAAGAGGTAGACAGGTAGGGTATTACGCAACCTCATTGATTATGATTTTATTTATTATTATAAATACGTCGCCACACACTAGGAATTTTTCCTGGATCGTGAGTGCGATTCACAAACATGAAATATCACATACGCAAACACCTAGACTCGTGACAAACATCTGCAAATAACACAAATGTTAGTTCGTTTGTATGTTCCCGAACTGTAATCGAACCCTTAGCGCAGCGTTAGTAAATAATTGCTTAGCGACAATCAGGTCGTCATTAGACGTACAGTCATAATGAAGCTCGCAGTCCCATACAACTCCAAAGATATAGGTACTATTGGTTTAAATCTGCAGATCTTGCGGGCCAAGGAATCAACAGAATATCATGATGCCGGGTTAACCATTGAGTGTGCATACGAGCAATGCTGAGCTACCCCAGGTCAACTATGTCCAGGGCATAGTTGTCCTGGGGTAGCTGTCAGCTGAAGACACTTGGTAGCATACAAGCTTTCAAAGAAGATAAGTAGTGACGTAGTGTATTGTGTTCGCCCTTGAAGAAAGAAGAACGAGCCATCCTCTGAGATCCACCCCCATATATTAGCTGAAATTTCTCCAGCCCTTAAATTGGCCTAACTATATGATCTTCTGTGTATCTAGTATTTTTATATCTCCACAACTGAAGCATACCATGTTGACTTGTGAATAACCATTATTCATCGGTAAATACAGTGGTATTCCAATCAAAGATTAAATATATCTCCGCAAATCTTAGGCGTGCATCGTTAGGAGCCGGTCAGGGCATCTTTTATAGCGTGTCATCGATACTGTAAACCCATGGAGTGCAGTTCAAACAAAAACCCTTTTTTTCGTATTCATCATTATCATCATTATCAGCCTATCTCAGTCTACTGCTGGACATAACCCTCTCCTATGGCTTTAATATAAATATCAGCTTCCTGTTCAGGTGTAAGGATAGTGCGGCGACCAGAATTAGTGTGACGACGATGGACAAGTGCACTTTCCGTTTCATGACTCCGTATCCAAAATCTCACATTATCTCTGGTCACATATTATTATGAATATATCGCTGAAGTTAATGGCAGAAAAGTTGGTAGCAGGACTCAATTGCCACAAGAAAAAAGAACTTTGTACTGTAACAATGACTGACCTCTATTCAACCTCTATTACTTATAATAGAGGTCGGTGGTATCAATTTCCTTTATGAAACAGAACTATCTATGCAACGTTTGTTCAGTGACAAAGTTTCAAGAGGTAATTTTTGCTCGTAACACATCCATTTGTAAACTGACAAACCTTTTCGTTCCGCCTGTACAACTGATACTCTCTGGCAAAATGGGCGTTCGCAACAGAACACCTCTTATCGATATTCATATAAAAACAAAATATACAAAATAAACAGTATTTACTTTTATTTTTACTCCTATGCAACGGGAGACGTAGTTTATAAATTAATCATCAACGTCTATCAACGTCAATGTAATATCTTTTTCTTCATTTTAAAATAAAGCATAGTATCGATTCACATAACTAGAGAAACGTTTTTGCGTCAATCGATTGAAAATAGTTTATAAAATGTTTCGGTTTATAACTTATTTATATTATACAATATATAATACAATAATATTTATACAAGTCATTTTGTTGCTACGCTAAGTATGATATGAAAAATACTTTGTTAGTTTACAAAATTTGGAAAATATTTGTCATTTTATCTGCTTTGAGACTTATTACAATTATAAAAGAAAATAACGTCCGATACTTGATTATCAAGATGAGCTTTTTTTGATGGTTTGCAGAAACCTCCTAAAATTATATGTATAACGCCAGCACATCGATTACCAACTTCTAAATTACACAATTAAGTCCGTGGGTTTTCTTACTGTGAAATGTGTGAGAGTTAAATAAATAACATTATAACTACTTATAAAAAGAGGCAATCTCATCAACGAAATAACAGCGGCAATCGTTGCTTACGTTTAACCATGATATGAATATAGATGGTTCAAAAATTAAAGAAGACATAAAGAGACTTTTTCAATCAAATTTTTAAGTAGGTAGGTAGGACTAAAAATACTAAAGTAACAGTCAAATTCCAACACTTAATATTTCTTACACAAACTTTACGTTACTTTATGATATTAGGAGGTATAGAACTATCGGATTTTAAGACCAATAATATTTATTTATGTTGTGATGAAAATCATCATCAATCAGCCTATCTCTGTCCACTGCTGGACATAGGCCTCTCCTATGGTACGCCACTGAGCTCGATCTTCGGCCTTCTGCTTCCAACCGCTGCCAGCCATTTTGTATATATCGTTGAAAATATTGTAGTTTGATTTGGTATTCAATTTGCATTTACATTATTTACAACATCATGAAATGGACAGGGTTCCGTCTAGGCAATTTATCTTTAGTTAAACGTTACTTCTTTGCTTCGTATTTTAACCCTCATTAAACTAGTGTTTCTGACTAAACTAAATTATTCTACCTTAAAAACAAACGTTAAAGGTAAAGGAGGGACCGTTTTAGTAGAAAATATAAATAAAGTTCTAAGTTTCACAGTATAGCAAATAGCTTTGCTTAAATTACACTTAAATAATGTATGTTCTAAATGAAGATTCTAGCTTTATCAAGCTCTGAAGAGACGATACGGGGCGATGCATTGCAACTAAATTGCATATGATTCCAGATTTCATAAAGTAAATCGTGAGCGATGTTGACATATACCTAATACACGTGCGATCGGATCATTACGACGGATAGTACCACATGAGGCCCTTTATTAATTAAATTAAAGACAGATAGTATTGACATCCGATGTAACATATGTGTAACACAGTGTTGAAATGCATTAACTTTGGTTAATTATTAGGAACATTTGATACAGTATTTTTTATTATTAGTTCCAGAAAACGCTGGCGTATATCTTAAAACCTGGCATTGAGATAATGCAGACAGGTCGGAAGTATCGGCAATAATTGCGCGTAAACATATCAGTCAGATATAGTCTAGGTATAGTCCGCAACTTCTCCCGACTGCAAGCCTAAGCCAATAAAAATAAATAACCATGACTTTAAACGTTTGTTAAGTTGTAGCAGTAAGATTCCTGTTTACGTAATTTATTGCTTATGTAAACTACGAAGATATGCTGAAGCTTATAATTATCGGACTCTCGTGCGTTTTTCCGGCGGTTTCCCATGGTAATACTGGATTGGATTATTTAATTGTACCTACTTAAATCAAAGTAGAGATATAAAAAGGCCTTATACCATAAAGCAGACCGTAATCAAGTATGACGATCTGACACTTCAACGGAGGTTCAAGCCAGGTATGTCAGAAGGCGACGACGCGGACGGAGCGCAGGGACCTTACTACGTTTTCCGTTGTGGAAGCGAGACGCCGCTATTTGCAGAATAGTGCGGCATGTCACTTCCCCAACGGAAAACGTGCAGCTTTAAGACCTCAGTGAGGCAGCAGTGTATCTTAAGAGTTTGAATTTCAGACCGTGTACTTAAGGAACACAATAATGCACTCCAAAACCAATGTTAACAATGGTACTCGAAAAAATGAACAACGTATCAAAGGCCGGACATGATATTTAATTAACAAGTGACAGGTATATTAATCGTTTTTAACTTTCACCTTACAAATATCTACGTATTACAATAATTTAGTGTAGGTTACGTTTCTCGTTAGTACAAAATTTATCTATCTGCTCCCAAGGACCTAGAATGTATCCAATATGTAAACAAATGACTATGTGAGATGTTAGTATACCATTAGCCGTACGTCACTTACTTTATGCATTCAGTCAACAATGATACACAAACCAACTGGGATGAAGGACATCTACTGTCTGTATCAGAGCGGGATAACATAACAGGAAAATTGTGTTAACTACGGAATGCGGTTGTTCAGCGGAATACGTAATTTGTTAATGATTTCGAGTAAACGAAATTAAATTTGAGGCTGGGTTTCAAAGACATTTTTCCTATTTTTACGAAGCGCGCGTCAAACACAGCTGTGATGATGGAAGATGAATAATTGTAGGGACTTACGGGAAATCGCAAAAAAGGTCCAGCCAGTTGGCAGTTCACATAGGTTACGTTAACCAACGGAAACGGTTACATTACAAAGAGATCTAGATTCAGTGCACAAGTATGATTTAAAAAAAAAAACGATCAAATTATGATAATATTAAAATGATGAATCTATTGAAAACTATAAGCATAATTGTAGAAGCAGAGTAACAAAATATAACCAAAAGTTTTAAACAATACTTCTTTAACCTTAAAAACCATGTTACCTTATTTTTACCTTACTGCTGCAGAAGGCAGGTTATACTAGGAGGTGTAAATGAGTGGTGTTTATTCCATTAAGTGCTGATACACAAATACTTCGTATTTTATAGTTATATTACTTCCTAAGCACTTTATCGTGTCAGTAAACTAATATATTTTCATTTCTCTCAGCTTTGCTCTAAAGCAGCTGTCTGCATATAAATTTATATTCTAGCAGGTTTTCTCCATCTTATCCATTTCTCGCAATTTTTGTGTTTGCTAGTAATTATTATTGTGGCGTTCTAAGGGGGAGGCCTTTGTCCAACAATGGACGGCTTCCGGCTGATGATGTGCCAAACTATATCACAATACTTATGGCTTAAATAAGTCTTACCGCCGAACTCAGAGACATTTAATGATAACTTACACTATCGCTAAGTAAAGGTTTTCTTCGTGAAATCTTCACTTAATGTCAGTTCAAGTAGCCATTAACGTCTCTGAGTTCGGTGATTAAACTCTAACACTAGGTGGTTCATCAACCATACGATACGATGAAAAAGAAACAAAACTTATTTATTCACCCATTATAAAGTTTCTAACGATAATAATAATATAAGGTGAGGCTGATAGGTAACCATAATACGCAATTAAAGTCTATCCGTGGGGGGACAAGCAGAAATAATACGTTTTTAATATCATCATTATCAGCCTATCTTAGTCAACTTCTGGACATAGGCCTCTCTTAAGGCATGCCAATAATTAATAATAAAAAATAAAATGTATTGAGTGTTTACTAAAAAGATAGATAGGTATGTAGACCTTAATACTAGCTAAGTATAATAATCATAAAACTAGATAGGTACATTACATTTTAAATGGAGATTTTATGATTTAAGAAAATAATTTAAACAAAGCATCGCCCATAGCTGCTGAGTTGTTGTATCAAAAGTTTTCAAAGCATTTAGTATAATATATATCCACACCCCTGCGGGCATAGTTTATTGTTTCTAAAGCATTTAAAAGTCGCGGAAGATATTGCATGTAGCATTTTTAATCCGTGTAATTAGATTTCTATAGAAAGTGGAACACTATGATGAATCAATTAAATTTATAGAAGAACTTAACATAACGTTCTTTTCATGCAAGATTCTCTACTACCTGCCCAAGGTCCAAACACTGGAATTAACCATTTACCTATGTATCGAGAATGTTATCTTACACCTGCTGTAATGAATTATTACTAAAGAGGACAATTCTTTTAAGAATCCAACCGACTCAGTCACTACATTCGCCCATGCGCATCTATGACTACTGAACTCACAGCATTTTCAAATATATTTACGTTCATCTACAAATGGTCCGTTTGAAATGAATTTATATCTGAGTCGCTTGCACCAGGCTTGCAAGATTACACTACTTTGTCTTTTCTACTTCACGATATCTGTAACATTTTCACTGCTACCTTGAAATAACACGAATTGCATATCTTGTAAAACTCTGTGTAATGTGTTTGTGAATAGTAATTCCCATCACGTGGCCACGATAAAAATGCGGCTTTGCTTTACCATTCAAAGAGTACACCCCCAACATTATATCCGGCCTAATCCAAGATAAGAATACCCCGCATACGCTTACCTTTTTTACAATGTATTATAACTGTGGCGTACCTATTAGACTATTTCTGAATGTACCACGAACTAACACCTGGGCAATAAAACTATCATTACCTGTATAACGCGCTGTATTTGTTATTAACCTTAGTTCGCCATAACTCCTGTCTCTGGGTTGAATCACTCACTTGAAACATCACCTTAATTGGATGTAGGTGCGTAAACTTATTTAACGTTGTTAAAGAACTAGAAAACATATAAAAAACATGCTAAATACCTTTGATTATACATATATATGTTAGCTATACCTAGTACTTAAGGAGATACAAAGACTAGGTTCAAGTCATTCCGTGCTGACCCCAAATAAAAAGAAATGTGCTATCAATTCTCGATGACCTGATTAGTGCAGTGGCTAAACAATTGGATTGCTGCGCTAAGGGTTGCAGGTTCGACTTATCGGATTCGGTCATATATCAGACTCGGGACAAGCTAATGCTTGGAGTCTGGCTGATTTTGTATGTGATATTTCGCAGACAAATTCCTAGTGTTAAAAAATATACTATACATAGGTACATAATATAGTTTTACAATCACTATTTGACAGGTTAAGCAAAACAACTGTCTTTTATTCTTATACGAAGATTATACCTGTATTATCTTATTCCCTTCTTAAGTGTATTGACATCTTTATTTTTTCACACGCAATGGACATTTTTTTATGAATACCTAAGGGGGTAATAAAGTTTTCTCGAGTTTCGTTTTATGGTGTACCAAATTATATTACTACCATGGTGATTTTCTTAGAACGGCTAAAAGGAGTTAAAAATAGCGGAACATTTTCAACATAAATATTATCAGTTTTACCAAATTTATGAGATTACTAACACAATTCCATACACATTAAATATTTTATCTTGTAACATGTTGTTGGCAGATAAAAATACAAAGATTTTATCTTTACACGAATATCAATGGCGATCAAAATTTAGGCTGTGTACTCAGATAAATAAATGTATTTTTATCTCTTGTTACAGATACTGCCATTGATGAGGACATAAAACCGTGTAACTACGTCGAAAGACAACGATCTTAGAAGAACAATACATAAAAACATGTTAATTAGTATATTATTACTGTAAACATGCAAAACTCTACTCGTACCATCGATGTTAGGAGTGATCCCAAATACCAATGGTTTGCAAATCTAAGAAGAAAATGTTACGAAGAAAATACCACTCACAGCGGTATCCTAAATGAACAATATAACGGTAAGTAATAATTAAACTTTACCTATATTGATCTCTTACAGAGATGTAATGTATTTTTTAACGAAAAAGCATATTTAAGGCCTTGTTATGGATTGTTTTTGTTTGCCATGAAGTTTAATTTCGCTTAATGCTCTTTTGTGAATGTGGCATTATCATAATTATTTCATCGATCGATCGAATCGATTATTACTTATGGTTTTGACATACCTATTATGTAGGTATCTACATTTGTGATAATTGGTTATTCCATAGACCTACTTCCTCAGATTTCTGCACGCCGAGAGAGCACTAATAAGAGAATCGAATCTTATACAAAAAAGGTTCGATTCTCTCATATAAAGTGTATCGACTGTTGAGTTACTGTGTACTGTCGCTGCCAAGCCTACCACCATCTAATGTGGAAGCGTATTAACGCATAACATAAGTTATGCGTTAATACGCTTCCACATTAGATCAGTCATGTTCTTGTCTGCTTTTCCTTTTAGTATCTAATTTTAAAGAAATATCTCTGTATCGATTTTGTCTGCAACGAACGAAAATACGGAATGTCGTCATCCGTTTGACACATTTCCGACCATACAAACGTAATAAAATTAATTAAATTGGAGTGTAACTTACTTAAGTGCCGTCCGATCCCCAATTATGTGAAGTAGTCTATTTACTATACATAAACCTAATGCTTACACGAACGCTATACGCTAAGAAACTACCTAGCTAAAATGATTCAAAAATATCATTTGTAACGTCCGTCGCAAGGGCAAGCCTCTCTTCTACTCTGTCACTGGCATTGTCGTAAAGTTTGTAAACAACTTCTGAAAGGCGGTCATTACTTAAAATTGATATACCTAAAGCTTTTGTTGTATAACTTAAACGAAAATTGGTTTTTGTGAAATTCCTGCCGGCCGTTCGCGCCATCTTTAAGGTCCGTCACATATTTATAAATCTATTAGTTATCTATCAACAATATGCATCATGATTAGTATGATTACCACAAGTTTATTCAACTTAAATCTATCTGAAACCTGAATCACTATTCAACTGAACTTTGTATGGTTTTGTCTAAATCAGAGGACGATGTGTGGTGCCCGCGGACGTTCGACGGGTTCGCCTGTTGGGACGAAACACCAGCCGCGACCACTGCCTACCAGCCGTGCCCAGACTTTATCATCGGTTTTGACCCTAGACGAATCGCATACAAAAAGTAAGTACTTGCTGCGTAATTCTTCACACTTTATTATACTAAAATATATTTATAACTGTCCTAGCCAAGTGGAAAAAGCCTTGACGAATGGAAATCGAATAATTGAATAAAACACTGTACAATTCAATGTACCCCGAAATGGTTAAGGTTATGTCGAACGCACTCATATTTTTTCAGACCGTATACAGTAGTACAGTCAGCATCATAAGTAGCTTAACATGTCAAGAAACCTAATGTCAAATAATTGAAAGAAACAAACATCAATTCAAGTTATTGTTTTAAATAACAGTAACGTCCAAATGATGATCTGAGAATATTTAAGAGATTATGTTATATAAGAAGTTGATCTTTAATTAATGGTATGTTAAAAAAATTAAATGTTCAGCTACTTTTGATGCTGACTGTACCATGACTGAAATATGGCTCCGAGGCTATTTCCAAGTATTGTAATTATTTTGAATTACTGTAAAGGTACATGTAAGAAATTACAACGTTCACATTGGGACTTGCCTGTATTTTAACTCAGGAGCCACCAACTACCAAGTCAATATTAATATTATTAATACCTACTGTATCTAAAATAATTTCTGGGAATTGCTCAGTTTATTTATTTATTTAAATATATTGGCTGGCTGTCTCTTTGTTTTAGCCAGCATAACTCCGTTGGTTCGGTTTAAATAGGAGTGTTTTTGGTCGCCTTTCAGTAGCTTTTGGTAAACAAACGATAGACGGCTACCAAGTCATAGCCTGCCGCCACGCTTCGTTGTCATTGATTATGCCAAACGCCTAAAACAAAGAGAGCAAGCCTTTGGATTTGTGTTCATGAAACTCATTGCTAGTGACTACCCACGGTGCTTTGGTTTCACTGTATGAAATATGTTTAACATTCGTCGTACAAGTTATTATGCCCGTTGTCACTTGCGAGGTGGCTTTGGCGACTCATTAGCCAATGCGCATCATCATTACGGATCTAGAGTTCATCCACACATTGTAATGATGTATTTGAATACTCTCATCGAGATGGTCAAGGTAAATATTACACGTAATCATTATAAGTTAAACTTCTTGACTTTTTTGTTGAACGGCAGGTACTCTTCTTAGGGTGAAAATGACTCCGGACTGATTTTGTACAACTGACCTTGATATTCACCTAGTTACTAGGTCGAGCTTTTTCAGTGGCGAGATTTCGCACCGACCTTGTCATCCGCACAGGTTTCAATATTAACTTTTTCAATTTCCGGAAGGTTAAAGTTATCGAAAATAATTAGTACGAGTAGGTCCAGTTACTTGATCTGTTTATATGAGTTTATATGAGTCAAACGTAAGATCTGAAAAAGATATTTAATAATTTTCGTAATTTTATAAAATATAATTTCTAACCAGTTTCAGATACTTATTTGCGTAGCCTACATTTAATATCTAATTCAAGATGTGGGTTATGACTGAAGCTGACTTTCAAAAACACTTAAATTTTCCTGCACGTTATTCAACATTATTAACTACCTAGACACAAAAAATTACAATTTTAAACCGAGGATTAAATTATACCTGTCACTGTCGTTTGCATATCAAAGAAAAGACGTATGAGTAGACTTAATACGGGGTTAGGTTAATGCCGGTATGATCCTAGCTAGATTATGAATAAGAGGGGTACAGTACAATAATTTATTATATAAGTAATAGCTGTACCGACTAATATAATGGTGGGAAAAGACATATGCAACATGCAGTCATTATCGTGGCCTGTATCAAAATGAATAAAATATTATGCATAATAGACTGTGGTCAAGTGAATTCGATTGAGAATTATAAAATCTTTTACATAAAGTCACGTCATTCTCCACACAATTTACCTGAATTGCTTACCACTTTGCGAAATCTTAATGCAAAATGTATTAGTAATAATAGTAATCCCGATATGCTAAAGTAAAATATTAGTAAAGCGGGGTGAATCGGAACTCAAAGGTTAGAAACAGAACTTTGGAACTGAGTATTACAGTTAGTTGTCAACAATTACTCCTTATTACAATTTAAAGTAAACGGTCTTTAATATGTATACTATTTTTGCTATAAAAACACTTCGACATTTTTGTTGGTACCTACTCTAGTATTTTACTCATCCCTGTTATCATCATCATCATCAGCCAAAAGGCGTCCACTGTTGAACATAGGCCTCCCCGTTTAAGCCGGGGGGTTTGCCATAATCCCCACGCTTGGCAAGCGGCTTGGGGATCGCAGTATTGGTGGTGAAGTTACAGAAGACGCTGCTGCCCATCTTCTGAAATCCCTCCCTGTTATAGATAGTATATAATAGATAAAGTCATAACTGCCTCGCTTGCATGTGGTCGCACAGCGTGACTACTGAAGGTGAGGTTCTGGGTTTGATTCCCGGGTCAAGCAAAGTGTTACTGGGTTTTTCTTTCCAGTAGGCAATTCTTAGAAGCATCACGCAGTCTGGATTTGTGATTGTTAATTGCAATAACTGGTAACATTTGAATATACTACACCTGACTACCGTGATTTTTACGGTTATATAAGAATAAACATGCCACATGTAAGCTAACACACTTGTGTCCCATTTTCATGCCCCAACTTTACCCACGAGAAAAGTTTAAAGGTTCAAGGTAATATGTCGATGTACCAAATGTATTGTTCTTATCCAAGCCTACACAATCTGTTCAAATATCATAACTTTGGTCGTTTATATTACTTAGCTAACTTACATTACTAAACCAATACGGTATGTTCCGCCGTTGCATTTCCTACTATATAAATAATAAAGTAGAATAGAAATAAAATATCATCCAACACTTCATTAAAAATAAATAAAAAGCTATACAAAGCTAAATGTACAAACACATCATATTATCTGCAGTTTAAATGCGAATGTTATACGCTTAAAATAATTTTCCAGGTAGTCTAAGCTAACAAAGTAATTCTACCATACTCAACTGTTATTTGCCTTATTTCTATCTTTGCCCTACCCGAAGGTTTTATTTGTGTAAAATGCAGGCATTAAGTCCACATTGTAAGCAACTGTACTGAAGAATTAAATAAAGCAATATGAAACCAGGCACAGAATCATTGTTATAAATAGTTCAAATATTTATAAACCTCATTTCCTATGGTCGTCATGTAAATATGATCAACAAAAAATCTTTCATTTTCTTTGATATTCAACTTGCGTCTTGCGGAATAAGAATGGTAAACCATTTCATCAATTCGAGCCACGACCTTGTTTGATAAATCTAATATACTATCGCACATTTTCCTCAAGGATCATACGAGCCTATCAGGCAAACCATAAAAAATGCAATAAACAAAAAGCTACTAAAATTCGTGTAAAAAAATGAATTAATTTCTATGATGTATCTAGTTAGTTTTTTTGATAATATAATATGTATGTATGTTTGCTCCCTTTAGTATAGTTATGCCTACCGTAAGTTTAGTTAGGAAATGGACCTTGCCTATGACTCCGCTTACAGTATAGAGTATATTACCTAAGTCATTCAGTACCTAATCAGACTCGAGCTAGGACCACATGAGTCTTCTTCAACTAGTAAAATATAAAACACAGCCTCGAAATTGACAATGTAAATTGTCTTACGGATCACCAAGAATACCATTTTCAAAAAAAATAAAAGTTTAATCTAGTCCTAACTTTCTTTTAAAAAGCACGTCGCCGTGTGACTTCGCAGTTTTTGTCTTTTAGATGAAAAATGTGGCAAGATGTCGTAAGAAACGTTTGTGGATGGAGGTGTGGCTACAAGAATAATCACAGCGCATCCCAGTATAATCATCGCGTTTCTCAGGGACAGTGACGCAGATATTACCTACTCCTAGGGATACTAAGTCTTTCACATCTGTTTTTAAATTCACATCTTCATAATTATATATGTGCCCCCTTTGTGCCTTCGCAAATAGTTTGGCAGTGGTTTTCTAAGACCCTCTTAGTCCTTTCATTTCTATTTTCCCATCGCTGTACCATTAAAGCCCAAAGATTTTCTATTGGCATCAAATGTGCCTTACCGCCACACTCAGAGTCGTTAGTGATTACTTAACCTGTCACTAAGTAAGGATTTCACAAAAGAAATCTTTTCTTAGTGATAGTTTAAGTAATCATTAAATGTCTCTGAGTTCGGCGATTAGTGTTCTGTTCTGGTGTAGTATGTCGTCTAAAGTAAGCCCGTTAAATTACGTTTCTCATCACTTTCAAACAAACATTATACACTAGGGTATGAAATCATTGTCTTCAAAATTCATATTCAATTATTTATCTGAATAAAACATTCATTGACAGTAATAATATGTTATACACATTTTTACGGACATTAATAAATTAATATTCATTTGCGAGTGATTTGAATTATCACATAACATAACATAACATCACGCGTGTATTCCCCGAAGGGGTAGGCAGAGGTGAACATATAGTACACCCACATTTCGCCAGTTATGTTGTAAGTCCCAATGTAATAGGGGGCGAGCCTATTGCCATCAACCGGGCACAAATCCAGACTCCGTGCTGCTACTTAGAATTACCTAATGGAAAACTCAGTAACATTTTGCCCGACCCGGGATTTGAACCCAGGACCTCTTGCTCAGCAGTCGCGCTTAGCGACCACTAGACCAACGAGGCAGTCATTGAATTATCATTACTATCGATATAACAGTTAGCGTTATTTTCGAGCACATGTTCAGTTTTAATAATTTAACTCGCTGCTGTATTTTGTTCCCATTTAAAAATGTATGAGCTAATTAATGTGCATAATAAAGAATTTAAAAACCTTTGCTAAACATAACTTTTTAATCTACGAGAGTTGGCCTGCATTTTGTGCACTTTTTATAAAGCTTCAATTTTAGTCTCTCGGAACTTACAAGCTAGGAAAAAAGGG
Organism: Abrostola tripartita; assembly: GCA_905340225.1. Classification (NCBI taxonomy): domain Eukaryota; kingdom Metazoa; phylum Arthropoda; class Insecta; order Lepidoptera; family Noctuidae; genus Abrostola; species Abrostola tripartita. The sequence goes on from HG996486.1 coordinate 6,344,235, forward strand.
GAATCCACGCGATCACTAAACCTACGAAGCAGTCAGAGGAAGACTGACAGTATTTTTACTAATATTAATCTCAATGTTAATATGTACCGGTTTATATAAAAATACATTGATAATATTCCGTTTGATTGGTATTCAATTGACCATTCGACGAGGAGTTTCCTCTATAGAGGTCCGGCATTAGCTACCTTTAATACCTAGTCCACAGTCATGTTATAAAGCCAAATATTTGCAGCACCTTCAGAACTTTACTCATTCTGCTGTCGATAAACTCTCTCACATCAGAGCATTAACTAATCGCAATGAACTTGTCAACGATACAACTCCGAAGCGTGTGGCTAACTGAATATTCTATATAAAATTATCGTCAGAAACTTCTAAGTGTTTGTTTTAAAAACAGATTTATTGGGCTCTCCGTAGATGAAGCGGTTGAATGTATTTGTTTGGCGCGCCTGGCTTCACTCCCGCCAGCAGCCATTACTGCCATAATAAGTACATACGGAGCCGTCAATAATATTTAGTGTAATTTAAAAATACCTTTTTTAAAGCGACATCCACGGCCGCTACATGTAAACATTTAGGTATTTACTCCTAAAAGCCGATCTAAAACAGTCGGCCCTTTTGATCAGGTTTTGAAGTTGTATACAAAATCTAATTTCGTGGTATGGTTTGGAAATGATGTTTGAGTATTTCGATTGTGTATGTGACTATTATGTCTTATTAATAAAGATACACCTGACAGATATACCTAAGTAATATGATATTTAAGTATGTCAAATTCAATCATATCACGTAAGTAACTTAAAATGACTAACCAATAGGAAATTCTAACAAGGTCTCTAGGTCATTTTCACTAGGTCAAACAAAGATTTACATACCCTAATAATTTTGCTAAATTAAAGTTTTGGAATATTTTGCCACTATGTCACATAAGCTGACGCGTCAATTAACAACTTAATATACCCGGCATTTGACTCCAGTTTAATGGCGTCGCGTCACAATTAGTTACGCTATTCGATATCACGATAGCATTCATAATATGATGTAATTGTGTGTATATTAATTCGGGGGATGATCGCTCATGTATTTCTCGTGACTTCTTGTTTGATGTGGAGAGGCGAATGAATGATGGGGCATGCTACTAAAGACTTTCGTACTTACACAGCATTCACCAGAACGCTCAGAACGTTTACGTTACTAAGAATATTTAATCTGCTCTACAGTTAAAAGATTTATTCCCATCATGTTATTTTTACAACATGATTGGACCTATTCGGTTGGAGATGTTCAATTTCTGCACGTGGGAAGTATTCTATAAAAAGCAAATTTACAATAGGCACTTGTTCCGTGTCTGGGCGATGTGCGATTGAGATTTATGTCTGTAAACGTGCACACTACTAATGGAGACCTTGTGTAAAGCAACATTATTATAATTAAATTAAATGTTAACCTACGGTAGCTACCCAGAAAATACTGTGGTATAAGTTTTTCACTCCGAGTAATATGAAAAAAGTCGTTATTAGTGTTAGTAACGCAATCATTATTTCCATCAGTTTCCTGTTGGCAGTGAGTATTAAATTATAAGAACAAAAAGACAATCAATTACCAGTGTGATAAGTAAATTGGGTTACATAAAAAATCAAAGAAATACGCCAAAATAAGAACAAATGATTGGTAATACGTAGAAACACTCCAAAATACTTCAAAAGGTCAAGGCACTAATTGTTATACTTCAAACAAATGTATAATGAAGTACTGTTAAACAATTTTTTATATGGCTATTGGAAAAACAATCTTCTAAAAAAGTATTCTATGACTAGCTTATGCCCGGGACTTTGTCCCGTATGATTTCGATTAAAAAACCTGAACATAGCAGGAGGTAGCAGATTTACATAATTAAATCTGATTTTGTTAACAATTTTATGGGTTTTTATTATTTTTCCGCGGAATCTGTATATATTCAAAAATTAAAAGTAGCCCAAGTTACCCCAGCTCCAGTTATAACACCAGCTATTTGCCGGTCTAAGTCCCATAAAAATCTGTCCAGCCATCGTGGAGAAACTGTATCCATAATTTCAGAAACCCGTCTACACTGAGCGTCACTTTGTTACGGAGGAATGAAATGTTAGTTAGAACTACAAGTGTGGACGCACCTCAAGACTGCGATTAAAATATTGCTGGATCATTAATTATTGTAGGCTACAACCGCTACAAAAAACATTAGTATCGAATGAGTTTCGTAAAATATTATCACACCTCGACATTGTAATAACATTCTTTCAAAATAACATGTACACTGTAATTCGATTATTCTTTCACTTTGAAAAGTCTACTTTGTGCACTTCTATTGATTTATGATTGTAGTGTAAAACTTTGTTATTGTTATTCTTTGTGACCAGAGAAAGATAAACTTTGGCAATTTAACGACGAATGAAATTTATTTCACTATTCACCTAGCACTTTGTAATCTTTCCAACAGAATGTTAGAATGTTTTTTTCATCATCATGATTCATTTTAAAACTGTTATTATTTCATATTTTCCGTCCGTTTGATAGTTTATTGGTCTCCATTTAATATCCTTCTACAAAGTCAGCTTTACTTTTTTTGAACAATGAACGCTCAATAAACCAGCACTTAATTCAGGGCTTGAAAATGTAATCCAGTTATCCTGCACTGTGGCACAGTCAGTCTCGAACATCCATAAAAAATTCGCATGTTATGTACAACTAGCTAATGGAGCATTGGAGCCCGTGCGTGCAATAATTAAATAATCGAAGGCACATCCTGTGCACTCAGTCCAACTAAAACTTGAACATAAAAAACCAGCCTACACTGTAGTATCGCATGGGGTGTCAATGTAAATTTATAGTCCATGTCGACACAATATTTCATAAAGTGGACGTGATATATTTTTTCAATGGAATTCTGATCTATTTTTACCTTTTCATGCCCATGTTCTTTTTACTTGTAGGTACTATAATTTAAATATCTGCGATTGATATGACATTTAATGTCTGTATACACATACGCTCACACAGAACAGGAAGATCAAGTAAAGGCAATGTATTCTTAAGAATAGGTGTGTAAAACAAGTGAAAGTTGATACAGTGTAATATAACATTATATTACCGGACAGTCTTTGGTGCTCATAAATTAGTTATGATCTCAGAAACCAACCGAAGAAGATACGAATGTTTTTACGTTTTCAAGTAATAGCAATAAACATAAAATGTACGTAAGGTTGAGAACCAGACATACCATCATAGTATCCAGTAATACGGCTGTCCTAGAGCAATGGTAGGAACCTATAAAAATAGAGTACTTTGGTCGTATCTGCACTTTTTATATATAAACCTAAGTGGTTTGAATATTAGTTTGAGGTATAGAACTTAAAAGATGAGCTGTCGTTGTGCCTTTGTGGCTTCACCTTGTGAGTATAAATCTAGTCAAGACCCAATCGTAATTGAGCTCGATGAATAATTTAAAACCATCCAGCAAAATGTGTCTGGAGCACACCTCTGCTAACCCTTTCAAAAATTATTCGTGTGATGGTGGACAACCTTTTCTGAACAATAAATAGGTAAGACCTATATTTTATATCATTGTTAAGTACATCCATGCATCATGACTTACCTATTGTAATTTAATCATAACTTCAAAACTTTTACAAAGTACTTTACAAGATCGACGGAGATTTAAAAAAACTTATCGTTGCTTTACTTGCAATATTCCTGCATACGCAATTCACCAGACTCGTGAAGGAGCTTCATATCAGTATATTCATGTGAATTTTATGCTTACGTACCCGGACTGTATTCTTACTATTATACTGTTCTTTATACGAATAGTATTAGATAGCTGACTTCTGCAACCACACCTATACCATAATTTATACAAATTGAACGTACAGTTTCATTTCCCTAACTTTTGATCAATCCTGTAAAAACATGTCCTTCTTAATTGACCTCCTTTTTCACGAATGAGCCTTCCGTGCAGTGTTAATGCTGTTGTTCTAATCCTACACAAAGGGGTCTACCGAACTCATTGCAGTAGTAAGTTAATCCTATATTTAATTGATATAATCTATAATGTTGTGAAGACTAAACAAAATTTATCTGTTCAGTACCAGTTTTACAATTAGATCAAAGAAGAACTATGCTATGAACAAGTTCTGAAGTAGTGTTATTTACAGACTCACGTGCGTAAAATACATTCATATTAATCAGACTTCAAATCCCAGTTTCCATGACCAATGACCATACACTGTAATTGAGGTCTTACAGTCTAATAAATTCAATAACCTTCAGATACATAGATAGTTGTGGTGTCATCAATCATTTGTTATTACTACGAATACTATCAAAAGTAATGTTGTATCTCGTTTGTATTCACAAGCCTGTTTTGCTACGGAGCAATCTCTTAGCTGTACAATAAAAACAAATTGTGGAAAGAAAACAAGCAACAGATTTTTAGAAACAAATAGGCACTCCAAAATATTTGATTATTGCTTGAAGTGCTATCCGTCGTATCACTGCATTCATAAATTAAACAATAACACCAAAGACTTAAGACTAATGTGGTCCACACATTTAAAGTTAATAATTTGCTTTTGAAAAAAAAACCGAATGTCTTTTTATTTTACCACACCTAAAGTTATACAAATGAAAACCAGTGAACAAATGAGTGATGAAGAGTTTGAACATGTGGATACTGTTTAGTTTAGTGGATACTGTATTTCTAGGCTAAGTGCTAGCTTAGAGGCTAGGTAACAATGGGGCCTACATATATATAAGTTTTCCAAAAACGCGGAGCTGTGCAGCAAACGTCGTGATGAAAATAAGAAACTTAACCAATGATGATACCGCTAGACTAACTTGTTTATTTTTGTTATTTCCATAGTAATAAGTCATATAATATTCTTACTGTGGGAGAATGCTGCCGATATACAGATGATTTTTGTACTGCAGATACGGGCTGGTCGGGCAATTTATATATTAAGTCCCTTCTTATAGGTATATTAATTCGCTAAGGGAAAAGTTTTGAATTATGACTGTCCCATTACATTATATTTACGAGAACTTATGAAAATATAAGTCCACAATATTATACTAAATATGTGTTGTAACTAGGCTTTAGAAAATTAGTAACTCATTTAAATGTCAATGCATAAGTACGTTTTAGAGAAGATCCCAAAAAGCATTCCAAATCTGAGTTTGCACAAATTTAAGTCGTTTAATAAGTACAAACAATATACCTAGATACTATTTGAAGTGTTTGACTATCTGTTATGCTCCGGCTCCACCTGCATCATAACGCGTGAATTTTTTTTTTAAACGTCGCACCACACTGGGAATTTCTCCTGTGTCGTGGTGCGTTTCACAAACATGAAATATCACATACACAAACACCCCGACTCGGGACAAACATCTGCGGTTCACACAAATTTTTGCCCCGTGCGGGAATCAAACCCGCAACCCTTAGCACAGCAGTCCAATCGCTTAGCCACTGCGCCAATCAGGTTGTCAATATATAAAATACGCTTAAATAAGTAACGCGCTAGTTAACGCGTTACGCAGATTTGGCCAAGATTTTAACGTGTTAATATACTAACGGCATTACTAATGATATTTAACGCTAAGCGATAATTCGGGTGTCGGTTTTTTAGACACATCAAAGGATTTTAACGCGTTTAATTAACTTTTGACGGCGTTGTTAACAGATGTAGCCAACATGCATTTTTAGTGCGTTAATTAACGCTTAGTTGGACACTAACATTAACATTAATGCAGGTGGAGCCGGAGCATTGTACAAAAATGATTAGTAAAAGCTCCTGTATTATTTAATTTTGACATTTAATTCAAATACCCTTTTTTACATACATCTTTATTTGAGTTTTATCTGAAATTGTTTGATCATCTAATCTATTTTGTCATTTCATTTGTTTTACAAACTTTGTAAAAAGGATTCATTTAGGCAATAATGGATTTGAATTATTATTGAGAAATATATCCTTTTTATACAGTTTCTTGTCTGGCGGTGATGAGTATTTTATAAAGCCCACCTATAAGTCCTGCAGGTGGTAAGAGACGGTGCGTCTGTCAGGACAGGTTGACTGAAATCTGCTGTGTTTCTTTCTTCAAAATACCATCACAAACGACCTACATTGCACAAACTGACATAAAAAAATATTATTATTCGAAAATGTGAGCTTTGTGTATGTTTTTCTTATTTTTTATTAATTTTTCCTATTGGTGTCTGACGGTTTGAGTATTTCTTGAGGCTTCATATGGTACGAGACAGAGCGTCTTTCAGGGCAGGTCTACTCAAACTCACCGAGGCTTTTTCTTCAAAAGACCACTTCTCAGACCACCTACACTTGTTCTCACATAAACGATTGAACTTGTCTGGACTTTATAACAGAACTTGTCCCCTGAGTTGTTTCTGCATTTCTTTTCAGATGTAGTCAAATGTCGTACATGTGTTTAGTAGTGAAATGCCGATGCCAGAATGGCGTTTAAAAAATTATGTATAACAGTGTTTTGTAAAATCCATTTGCAGAAATAAAATAACTTATTAGTAGGTATGTCAAAGAATTTCGAAAGAAAATTGTTTAAAAAGTCTATTTATTTTGCAAATGGATTTTAACCAACTTATTTCAAAGAACCGTATTACGCGTTACGGACCTACAATGGCAGTCCATTTTCAAGCGTAGAATTCACAATATTATCCAGTAACAAAGCAGCAAAGGAATGCATATTTGGTTTATTTCAGATGCTTGGAAAATGGTACCTGGTATGTAAGCCCGCACGCGAACAAACCGTGGACAAACTACACTACCTGCATTGACTTGGAAGACTTAGATGTGAGTAGAGTACCAATATTATTGTATCATTATTAGTAGTCTACCTACTTAATCAAACTGTTGAAAAGAGGACAAAGGATCGAATATTCTGGGCCACTGATTATCTGACCTCCACATCCTAGTGGGCTGGTTGATTGTTAGACTTCCGAGCTCCTGACTGGAATCCGAGCTACTGACAAGCATCTATTAGACTCAAGAATCTAGAGTCTACCAATAACCCCAGTTATTGACGAGTAGACGTTCTGTTTGAGGCACGATGTGGTCGTGGTTTTTAGACGAATGGTATTAATGTCTAGTTGACCATCGAACGCTCTGCGTCAAGGACAGTTAACCTTCGATCTATCGACCTGTGTGTGGCTGTTAATTAGTTATAAGCCTACAGTTTGAAATTGGTGTAAATTCTTTTAAATAACAGTCTCTAATAGGTCTGTCTTCACCCGGAAAGACGGTGCCAATTAAGCCGACACTAAAAATTCAAACAGACCACTAATAGTGTAACGACCCGATTGGCGCAGTGGCTAAGCGATTGGACTGCTGCGCTAAGGGTTGCGGGCTCGATTCCCGCACGAGACAAAATTTGTGCGATCCACAGATATTTGTCCCGAGTCTGGGTGTTTATGTATGTGATATTACATGTTTGTGAAACGCACCCATGATTCAGGAGAAATTCCTAGTGTGCGGCGACGATTAAAAAAAAAAAAGAAACGTATGACCGCGCTTTTGTGCACCCTCACATTTGACATTGGTTCGAGTTTACCCCGATTTCTAAGGCTCACACATTGATAAGGTAAACAAAAACCAAAAAAATACTTTTATATTCTAATCAGCCTTTTAATTCAAAAGCTAGTTGAGTCAACAATATTCAAATACTTGTTTCTACGATACAGAAGATTATTTCAAACAACTTTAATTAACCTACTTTTATATTATACTAAATATTGTATTGTATATTTATAACTGTGGACTGTGTCTATGTGTTGGTTTAGTATGTTTGTTCTAGAAATATTGTATGTATAAATTCTGACACTTTAGCGGCATATCCGTGGCGTGTGACGAGTGACGAGAGTCGTCAGCCGCTTCGTGGTTTTTGGCACACCATCTATCACGCAACGCATATTGTTTACAGCTACCGACGCCCTGTGTATACGACGCCCATGATTCATGTGTACAATGTCTAAGGGTGCACAATATTTTAATAATATGTACTCTGTCTGAAACAATAGGAATTTATTTAGATTTCGACTATTTTATACAGCATTATAACACTCCATTCAAATAATTGTTTTAGTCTAGTCTAGAGGGTAGGTGACGTTTTTTAAATAGCTTATATGTAAATCGTAACAATTTCGAAAAACGAACGGTTTATATTGAATTTAACTTGGAATGGTTATGCTTCCTCTACCTACACGCCAACGTATAGGTAATATAAATTATAACACTTTTTATTGCCTTCAAAATTGGTCTTCAGCCGAGAATTAATTAATTAAATTAATATGTTTTTTGGGATATTTGAATGTGTACAATTTTTTTTACTAATGTCTGTTTGTTTCAGTTTCGTAACTTCGTAAACAACATGTACGTCGTGGGTTATTCCATATCTGTGGCCGCTCTACTGGTCTCAATCATGATATTTCTCTATTTCCGGTAAGAGCTTCCGTCCGTATGTAATTTTTCATCGTTCTTGTTTTTCAACAGTTTACTTAATGTACCCATCATCGCATTCAATCGATATTCTTAACATTCTTACCAAAATTAGGTCAAAGAAAATCAAGTGTAGTACAGTATAACATAAACAAACATTAGATTAGGTTACATTTAACAAACGGTTGCTAGCATAAAAATATCGTCATGTTGTAACTATACCTACAATCCTACATACATTTATTTCTATATAATGATGCTGTATATTGCTTTACATACACTTTACACACTACTCACTAGAAATTATAATATACTAATTCCAGCCGGAAATTTCTAAAATTGGAATATTTTTACTTAGAACGTATAAGGTCTCAAATGTTCGCGATACACATTTGAGTAAGCACAAAAGATGCCAGCATATTATGCATACTTCTTGTGTCGTAGAATCGAGCCTTTTTCAATCTTAGAAGTAAAAGCTATAGTAATAAGTAAGAATACATAGCTGCCCCATTGATAAGATCACCTTGGTAATATATAGATTATAGGTACTATTAAAGCTTTGTACATATTAAAATATATCAGTTCTTAACACATAATCCATCCACCTGTTCATTACATCTGTTGAGGGGCTGAAGGACATTGATAGCCCTCCCCCGATGCCTTGTGTGTCTGCTGCAGATTTTGAGAGGCTCGTGCTTTAGCCCAATCTTCCAGCAGCCAGGAGACCAATGCTTCTTAAGACCGCCGCCCATTTATTCAACAACAGCCGACTCAGTCTGGGAGGCAGGCAGGGAAAATAAACAACGTTCCTGTTGTTGATTTTCCCTCACGCTGCACTCTGCCAGCGTGAGCGTGCACTCTATCACGTGTTCTGCGGACATCGTCTTCGTATCAACTGCCAATTCGGATGAAACTCAGTGTTCAGTCCATAATGGCCTGTTTTACATACCTAATATAAATCAGCCTATAAAGCGCTCTACTCTGAATTACCTACCTCTTAGTACTTTTAAATACCTTGTAGATTATTTTATAGTCAACATAAAACTCAAACAATTCTGTCGTCATTTATTAGATATTATCGACACTTTACTACATCTAAATATTTTAGAAAAAGTTTTATCTCATCGTCCTTATCAGGCGTATGAAAAAGACTTATAGCTCATGTCAGAATTTTTCGCAACCTTTCAAGTTTTGTTTCAGTACTCAGGAAAACCAAATCTGACGTTTTCAAGACGATCAAAGCAAGTAATAAATTATATTATATCCTTATAATGTATTTTATTACTTGCTTTCATCGCTGAGTGTTCTGCATTTCATCTTCCGACTCCCTATTTTGCTCACATATTATTAATGAACTAGAAAAAATGGATGCCCACATTAATCACTCTTTCCTAATAATTATTCAACTGTCAAGACTATTTTTGGCTAGACTATATTATATAACTAATTGCATATTTTTTAGCAGACTCTTCGTATAACCAGAGCTTCGTTTCGATTATTAGTTAATGCTATGTAAAGCTGTATGCATAAAAAAATGGGATCCCTAATCAAATGGAACAAACTACTCGTAGATGTCACAAAGAAAACTGGCCACAGATCGTGACTTAATATTAAAATAACGTATAGGCGAACGTTTGGCGTATACCAAAAGGCGAACGCGGTTAATGTATTTTCGGATTTAGCAGCCAAACTCAGATAATCTATTCGATAGAAAATCGCCACTCCTTTTGCCACTCCGTTTGAATGCTGACGCAACGGGTGTACGGTGCTATTCAGCAATTATATAGTGCAAGGAGCTAGCTATAAAATGATTCGATTTGTTCAAGTATTCCAGTCTATTAGATTTAGTCAGTGTACTCTTGCGACAACCAAACATTTCAACGTCCATTTTTAGTACCAAGTAGCTTTATATCTACAGCATTAACGGTAGATACAAACTTACTGGCTTTTTGACTTTCCAATGTATATGTATATGACGACCAAACTAATGTTAGGAATCTTAGATATTATTAATTAAGAGTCCAAAATTGCTAACCTGCAGTTCATTTTTCAACGTAGTTAATCCTTTTTTCTTGACAAGAGGCATTTGATATGCTGTAATAGTAGACAATTATTAAGTCAGAGTGGAATCATAAATATCTATACCTTAAACAAGTCTTCCTTGTTCTTAGGTCTCTTCAATGCACACGCATACGAATCCACATCCATCTCTTCGCAGCGTTCGCTCTCAACAACATTTTGTGGATCGTGTGGTACCGCGCCGTCGTCAACAAAGTGACCGTCGTTCAGGACAACAAGGTAGCTCAACTAGTTTAACACGACTAGGAAACTAACACTAAGGATGACACATATAGTTAATGCGACACCAAGCTTAGCTCGAGACGATGACAGGAGCGATACATCACAAGAGACATTTTTATATTGTGTTCTCCTGTTTGTGTTCCATGTGGCTAATAGTAGTGTGAGCAGTTTAGTATTAAATATAAACTGTAACTGTATTTTAGACAGATGGAAATTTTATTCTAGTTTGGTTTTAGCGCGAGTTAGTCATTGAATAAAAATGTATCTTATAAGCTATGTTAATGTTTAAGTATGTGGCTTAAAAATGAACATTTTCTGTGATTATAGGTTCCTCTCCCTTCTCGCACTCTAATTTAATTCTTCTTGAACTATGTCATCTAACTTCCCCGGCGTGTAAACTATCCAATATGCATGAAATTAGGATAATTCAAGAACAACCTCCACCGGATTTCACTCCCGTTTGAATTAAAGTTTAGTTAGTAACTTTGGGAGTAGTTAAAACCTATCTCAATATTAACCATAGAAACAAAATGATTTTGGTATGATCAATTGTATACAATGTATCTAAATGTACCCCTGATTAATAGATAAGTGTACATAGTTATTTAGGATATGCCGACGCTATCTAGTTTACTAATTTTAAATTACGTGTAAAAGTGTTTCTTGTACATAAATATCGGAATAAGTTCTCCATTTTATAAATATTTTTTGCTTGTCCAGGTGTGGTGTCAAGTACTCCATATTGTCACCAACTATTTTATGGTCACAAGTTATCTTTGGATGTTCTGCGAGGGACTGCATCTACACATAGCCCTAGTTGTGGTAAGTGATAGAATTAATGTTAATATTGTTCTTCTAGACAGACTACTTTGCAGAATAACACAGGCTCACTACTCAAAGTAATTGCTGTCGCATAATTTAAGGTTTAGGTTTAACAGAGAACGTAACAAAATACTTTTTTTCTGTTTGACGATTGTTAAATTTTAGGACTGGATACTATAATTATCCAAAAGATCTAGATCTTCGTATTATCTTCAGATTCAAACTTGAAAATAGTTTTTCAAAGAGAGTTTGTTTTACTTAAGGCCTTTACTAAACTGCATAATTAATTGGTCTAGTAGATCGAAAGTCGCATTTGTGTCATATGAATTGAACCCGATAACTCATATTAAAACTTTATTGAGAAGACCCAGAATAAAGGTGCCAAGGCTGTTGTTAACTTTACTTATAACGTTACAAAATAATACTGTCAACACATATCGGTTTTCTATACCTAATGTTTTGCTAATAACTTTCAGTCACATGGAAATTTCCGTTTAATATCCTATTCAGTAAACACACAGATGCAAACTAAATTTCAAAGTTTCACCGTGGACTAGTCACGTACTGAGGAATACTCATGGGTCTCCGCAAACACTGGTTATATAATTCCGTTGTGTATTTGGGTAGGTCGGTCACATTAAATAATATAGGTACCAATCCAGAAAGTGAAATCCCATCTTTGCTTTGTTGTATGCTTAGTAACATTTTACACATCTTGTTGTATTGGTTTCGTTTGAGTTGTCAACAAAGCTTGTTGCTTCAAAGTGACCTTAAACCTTTTACGGCTTGAGAAGACGTAATGCTGAGTGACCTGAGTCTTCGGGTGACCTCTTATTCTGTTTAAGATGTGTCGATGACTCTGAATATGAGATACGATGTAATATCGGTATCTATATATGGTGCACATATAAAGATGAAACTGCGACATTGTTGTCCTCAATAACTTTTTATTAACAACCACAAATATTCATAAATTTCTAGGCCGTAATGCTGGCTGCCTTTTGGGCACCCTACAAGTCAATAGTAATGAGGAGGAATACTTCGATGCATAATTTTAGCCTTTTTTAATTTGTATAGGTTTATATATCTATACAAATTATATTATTATAATCTAATAATAATAATATATATTTTATAAATCTAATACTAATAATATTATAAAGAAGAAAGATTTTATTGTTTGTTTGTACCGAATAGGCTCCGAAACTACTGGAAGTTTTAACTATTTTTTTAACAATAGAAAGCAAAATTTAAGAATTGCAATAATGTAACCCAAAGTAGCAAAATTTTACCACTTCTATAGGGCTACTATAGCTAACGGGAATATGAAAATGCTAGAAGGAGAGATATACTGACCTGTTGCCGTCTAATTATTCGGCCAAAAGCAACGACGAGTTAGCCCATTACTTTATTTAAATTTCAGACACACAATGATTTAAAACAGAATGATTTAAACGATATCAAACTCTAATTCGACGAAGAAAGTCCTTAACGTGATTTCTTCTTTGACATGATTCAATTTTAATTAAGTAGCTACTTTAATTATAATTATAAATTGTCCTAGCTATGTCATTTACCGACTCCGCCCGTACGTAAACAATATTAACGCGGCGAACATTCCCTAGTGACCAATACGACCCGGACATAACCAAAAGCCATTATCGGCTTGGCCTGCTTGTCGGTCCATATCTAGGTACAAGCGTTTTAAAATAATTCAAGCATATATTTTATATTTTTCTACTATCTGCTGGTAAATATCAGCGAATATCGCAACGCACGTGCCGATCAAGTACCTAAATCAAGCGTGCCAAGGTAGTGGCAGAAATGAATACTCATCGATGTATTTTCAAAACTAATATTTATTTATTTATTTATGGTAAAAGCCCGAAAATCATCATGAGTCATAAAAATCTTAACATTTACCAACCAATATTGGTAAATCTGCGGATTAACCAACATACGGACTTTTACAGTAATAATACCTATATTATTAGTTTTATTGCAGATATTTAGTATATTATATGTATATGTTTGATGTCATTCATAAACTGTTATAATTAAGATAAAACCCTAAGCCAATGTTTTTTTGTAATACGTCATATAATTATGGTAGATAGTAGGTAGTAGATATTTTCGCGTGAGGAGAGATTCACGTTTTAATTTTGAGGGGAATATTATACATACTCATTACGCATAACACAACAGCGCGGCTACATTCCCGGCACAATTATTCTAGACTCCCTGCCGCTACTATGATGGACCTAGTAGAAAAACCTAATAACACTTTGCTAACCTCATGATTAGCAGTTGCGCTTTGGTACCTACTCGCTTGACCAACAAGGCAGTAAGTTATTGTTGAATATCATTTTTAACCCTTTGAACACCACCGCGGTCACCGGTGACCGTCTTTTAATAGTGTCTGCTGCATGGCAGTTAATGCGATAAGGAATACATATAAGCTTTAGTAGATCATACTGGGCTGCTGAAATTCCTGACAATTATTTGATTTGACTCAGGTATTTGTGAAGGATGAGGTGGCGATGCGCTGCTTTATAGCACTTGGCTGGGGACTCTCACTGCTCATCGTCGCTACTTACGCCACCGTCAGATTCTACACGCCGGGAGCTACAGAAAGGTGTGTTATCTATAGATTCTAAGCTACATAAATTAATTTAAGTTTTAACGATAATGTTTTATTCGATTTTTAGTTCATTCTGAGTTTACTTATTATCCACATAAAGTTACTGATAAATTTGGAAATAATAATTATAAAACACAAAAGTATTACCCAAGTATTAGACACCGACATAATCTTTCTCAAAAGTTTCCACTGAAGGAAATTTAGTAAATAAGAATTTCACGTTTTGATATTTTTAGACTTAGTACATAAATTATGAAAGCAGGTTTGTCGTCAACCAGTCTGACGCTTTAATTCTACTTTAATCCTGCACCTTCAAACTTATATTTGATGGATAACAGGAGCTTATTGCATCAAAGAGATTATTTCCTGTTACTGGTCGTACCGTAATAATTTATCAAACGTTTCAACATCAGTAAACAGAATATCTCAGTACGCAATGCTCTCCAAAATACATGATTACTCAACAAAAAAATACTTTGACGTAAACAATTTAAAAGAGGAATAGTGATCAAAGTTTTAAAAATAAAAACATGAATAGTTAATAATATTACAGCATCTAAAGTAAACTAACAAACACATCTTCAGTTGAAATAAATTGTTGTTGCAATTCATTAATTGTGTAAATACTTAATTTTTGTATTTAAGCCCGTGTTTTGGTACAACAAGTATCAAAAACAGGCTTAAATAAATTAAAGTCTGTCTTTTTACTGAGATCTTATTATTTTTTCAGCTATTGTGTTTCAGGTGTTTTAATGCTTTTGCGACTTTTTGAGCGTCATTTGAGCTATGCAATGAATGCTAGAAGCGAATTGTTTGGAAATATAATGTATTGAGATTTCTGCCTGTCTACCGCGTATCAATGCTAGGAACGACTGAATACTAGACCTTTTTATTCGACTCAAAACACATGCCCGCTCATAAAATAAATTGCCTTACAGTCCTTTTATTTTTTATCAAAACTGCGTCATTCTTACTGATTGCTTCATATTATAACAGACTATAAGGAATACTCCACTTAAGCAAACACTGAAGTGACGAATTAATGTGCCAATCTACGTAGATCTCCGTTAGCAATTGGTTAGCATACTTGACTAAATCATTGTGATGCGAAGACGCATAGTGATCTTAAATTTTAACTCTTTGTCGTCAATACATGACAGTCTGTTCAACCGCGACTGTCATGTATTGACGACAAACGTTTCCGTGCTCCCCAAACCAAAACTTTAATAGAAGACAATACCTATTCGTACCATTTTGTGTAATGTGAACGATTAGATATTGTTTTCTAATAAAATCGTGGCGTAGAGGGCACGAACACGGGCTTATATAGAAAACAAACGTTCGTTTTCTATATAAGCCCACAGTGGTCAAAGGGTTGTGCTAAAAAGAATACGCGGCTATTTTTATGAAATCAAGCAGTCACTCCCCAGTGGATGCAGGACTGTGTAACTGATTTGGTCTATTGAATGTTTACAAGTTTTGTAGGGTCGATGCCACGCTTGCAACATACAATATTGATTTGTAATCACAGACAGTGGCTCGCTTACTTACTTGGTGGAGTACCTAACCTAGGCCACAGGGGATAACACCAATGTGACTGGATATTAACAATCCGACCTTGCCTGACCTTCTCTTGCATTCACAATACAACAAGCCCAAGAGGGAAAACCCAGTACCCAATTTGCAGTATCCATGAATTCCTAAAAGAAATGCTCACATTTTTTCAATATAAATAGCGCTACTTTTGGCTTAATAATATGTAATCTCCGTCAGCTATATTTATCACTTAAGATTAATTTCTTTCCCAGAATATCTTTCATAAGCCTGTTAATGCGTTTTGACAAGTTTATCAATGCTATCCGACAAATACCTATGCGCAACTTAATTTCCTTTTGCTAATCAGTCATTTATATTTTCCTTAACTCCCTAAAAATATATTTAATCTTGGTCTTTGGTCAACGCAGAGAATGAATTTAAACATCCATATAATAGGCATCAGATGAAAAAATGTTTAAAAAAATCTTCTTGCCCAACATTCGACTCGGACCCTCGTGCCTTTGTACTTATCAAATATTTGACCAAATAGCTATTTTGTTGCAACATCACGCTATTTTTTTCTAAGCAATCTTCAGAGATATTTGATTAGATTAGTCGAATTCAATACAATAATAATGAAAATTAACCGATTTCATTTATTGGGTACTTAATTAGTTTTATTATTAGATCTTCTTTATTCTAGTTCTGGAGCAACCTGGTCATTTGTCTAACTAAACCCTTTGGGTTCGAGCAAAAATGTACCTTATAACACGTACCTACCACTGATATTATACTACCAAGTTTAATCCAGAATACTTATTCAAAAGGAGCTCATGTGAACTAAAACTAATCTTTATAAGTGAGCTGTAGAATTTATAAATTAATTAACAGGATTTTATATCCAGTGTCAGGAACGAGCCTTTATACTTAGTTTATGAACGCAATACTGCTCGTAACAGGGCTTCATCTATTACACTGCTTTCAGTATCCGATAAACAAGCGTTGTTACTTTTTATGCGCATTTACACAACACTTAGGTATAAAAATAGTGTCTAGTTGTGTGGTTAGTCTCTTTATTATTTTAACTTCGCGGCTAAATATTCGTTATCTATAATTAAATAACATTTATTATGTTCTTTTGAGGTTTGATGAATTTATAGTAATCAACTATGATATTTCTAGGAGTGTTTGCCGCACTACACAAACCTGCCCCCATACCATGAACTCTTAAAAAAGGGCAGTTTAAATTTTCGAAGCGAGTCGCCGCGCGCCGCTACATGCAGTGTCATGCGGCGTCTCGCTTCCACTGCACTGTCTGTGTTCAATATATTTTGAAGAAAATATGATAGTACACTGTAAGCTGTGAAACATCACAATTCTTTGTAAACCTTATAAAATATGATGACTATAAATAATAACCGCCTTAATGTTACGCAAAGAAATTCAAGTAAGAAAGTAATTATATTAAATTTGCGGTAACAGTAAGCACCCCACCAGACATAAAAAAATACATTAGATTAAAATCTTTCCTTCTTCCACTGTGGTTTGTGTTCCATTGTAACTAAATTTCATTATATATACTACTTGCATAATACTAATACTAATGCATCCGATCTCCTATTACGTTTCGTATTCGTGAAATAAAGCAGCAAGCTGTGTATAAGGTTCGTAGTCGAGTAAGAGCCGCAATGGGCTATTTATTAAGTTCAAGTCTCACTAGCCGCGATCTGTCCGAGGATGAGTTGACCACCCATTAACATACAGAGATCTCTCCGTGCTTTTACTTTGACAATCATTATGAATAGGCAGAAGCCTAAAGTCCGACGACCACTCTTAGCAAAGAACATTTTGTTACCTGCATTTACAACGTGGAAGTCGGATAGTAGAGTAGTGGTTACTTAGTCTCGGAGATAACCCCATAATTTTTGTAATAAAGACCTAGCTGATATTAACTGTAGCAAGCGAAGTGATTAAACTACGTTTTACTACTGACGGGAAAGAATAAACAAACAGAGAACTAAACTATATAAATATACTGGAACAAAGAGTGGTCCACAATTAGGTTAAACAATTTGTCCCTCATTTAGTTTAATTGTATACAAACTCAAACATAATCTGATGTGGTTTTATTTTACTAAGGGATAGTAAGGATAGTTTCCCTCCCTTAGATCATTTTCCTCGCCGAAAACGAATGTGGTTGGTATTGGCTCATCCAATATTTTACTCGAAGCAAGCACCTGCTCTCCATAATCTTATTTGGATCGAGAAGGTCAATGGCGGTAATCCGACCATATTCTAGTGGCACACGCAGAGCCAAGCTACGTCGCACGCTCTCTTGTTTGTAGCATGGAGAATGATTAGCACAACTCTGTACGAATCAATTTTCTATGCATATTCGGGGAGAAAATTCGTTTGCCAAGTTAAGATAATTATCATTTGTCGATTGTAATTTAATAATAATTCCAATTTATTTATTTTTTTATTTGGTAGGTAGGTAGGTACTTTATTTTATTATAAGACCATTATTATTAAAGTTCTGAGCATAGGCAATGCAAATCAATGTTGCGCGCTTACTTGTAGTATCTACGTATATCACGTAGCGGCGTCTCGCTTCCACATCGTAAACCTGTCCTGCTTAAGAGTTCATGGTGAAGGGGCAGATGTATTTTAATGTAGGTACCATGACTCTGTTTAAGTTAATATTTTGGTGGTACACCCAGAGTAAGCTCCATTTATTAAACTTAAGTCGGTTAACATTTACAACAACAACATTTTGTGCGCTCTTTAACAGGCGAACCTAACATTTTCAAATATTTTTAGGTGTTGGATGGATCAAAGCGATACATTTTGGATAATCATCATTCCAGTTGGGATTTCATTAATGACATCGTTTGGTAAGTATTTCCACGCTTGTTTAATTTATTATTTCTCAGTAATACAATAATAATTAGGAATACAACGAACAAAAAAACGTCGTCTTAAGATTTCTTCCGTACCTACATAATTGCTATAAGTACCTATACACAGTAACTTGTTGGATAATATTAACAGAACCGAAAGCTCGGGTGGTAATTTACTTGTTTCTTCGATCGCTATTAGAATAATTAAATTATGGCACACCGAACAAAATTATTTATAGAAGAACCTAGATGTTTCACAGCCCATATTACAAACTTCATAATTTTAGTATGTACCATATAGGCATATTTTAGTATATAGACAGCGCCTTTAATGAGACCTCTATTATTTTATTAGATTTATACGGTAGATAGCTAAAATCGAATCCGCCAAGGTTATTTACTATATATAGTATATTCGCACATCGTACCACCAATAGGCTAGAGTGTAGACGCATGTTGACCACCCGCTGTGCAGAAATCGGTCGGTCTAGTCTCAGATAATAGTCATCTGTAATGTTAGATTACAATCTCGCAAAAACTTAGAAGTATATGAAAAAGTTCAGCTTATTTTTACGTTTCTACATCATGTACGTGTATCTCTACTTTCCATACAAGACATTTTTACTGACGATGATTTTTCTGTAGGTATAGGTACCACAGGTGAGATATACGTCCAGCAGTGGACTGAGATAGCCTGAAATTGATGATGATGATAGTACTATAATATATCTGATAGAAAAGAAGTGGTTATTATTACTGGTGCCCTTTTTTAGCGGCTTCAGATTTACAAAAGAAATATGTTTGCGCATTTTTTACATACGCCTTCTAATTTCTTGTTTTTTTTTGTAATATGACCAGTGAAAGTGTTTGTTAAAACTCATTTACAGAAATCAATTATTTATAATTTTAGGTACCTACTGTCAGGTATAAAATTTGAAAATCTAAGCTCAGCCTAAATCTTATTTTATTTGAGACTAACAAACTTATGATTTTTTTGCATAATACAACTTATTCAGGTACACTGCATGCAAAAATTAATAAGGGGTTTGTACACATTTAGGTTAAACTTTCAAGATAGGGCTACATAATTACAATTATTGGGCAATTCTCCAGTACACACTCCCTCTGCGTCTAGTTAGTTGTAAAATTATAATGAGTGTATTCCAGTCTTTATTTATGTACCCAAAGGGAACTTTAGTACAGATCTTTACACAAATAGGACTATATTTGCCAACATCTGCGTTGTTTACTTAAATTCAAATGTACGGTGTACACAAAGGTAAATAAAAATACCTTAGAACAAACTCATTTCCTCTTGAAAGCAACCCGTGAGCCCATTACGGTGCCTTTGAATTGCCCCGTTTTTCTTAATATCAATTAATGTACACCAATATACGTAGCAAGAAGTAAGAATATGGAAGCGGGCGTACATATATTGCGTGCTTTAAATAAAGAGGCATGAGTGCCTTATTTTGCTTCGATCAGTAAAAAGTTAACGGGCCGTCGCGCGTCGTCGCGTCAACAAATACCTAGCTTTTTATGCTATTTAATATACCTACAAGTCTATTACCATTTAGTTGAGTAATACCAAGATTACCTCGTGATTATCTGTAATGAAAAAGTTTGCAAAAATAACAAACAGGAGAACGTAGGATCATTCCTACTACTAAGTAACTAACTTAGTAAAAGTTAACACATTTAAATGCGTATCATCCGTGACGAGTTACGCACACGTTATCACTGAAACGTAGCAGCCGGTCTGATCCAATTATAAAGTGCGATCACAAATCTCAAGTTAATACGCCTGCCGTAAAGGGAATACCAGGAAGTTCTGAATCAGAAATCTACAATTAAGAAGCCCGACACCTACAATCAGGGGAGAGGGACAAAGAACACGTGTCGATAAAAAGCTTGAAACGTTACACTCAACTGACCTTTACGTGCCTTTACCGTGTTAGCGAGGAAGAAACTGTTTAAATATTGACAAAGCAGGACTTTAAATATGAAACACATTTTGCTGATTTCAAACATTTTTAAATAGAGTTCCATATTATCCTACTAAAAGTTGATAAATACAACCTGACGCGAAACGCCCACAGATTTTTTCAGAAAAGCAAATAATAACCGTTTCGTCTTCGATTTTTCTTCTTCTCCGAACCGGCACTTGATAATTGTCCAGGTAATATGGTAATAGCCTAACACGTGTAGCATATACTCATTCTAGTATTGACATGTATATTTATTTGCAGTGTTTCTGGTGAACGTAGTGCGTGTGTTGTTGACGAAGCTGCACCCGGCCCCGAATCAACACGCTTCTGTAGCGGCGAGGAAGGCCGCCCGCGCCGCCCTTATATTGGTAAGTACACTTTATGCTGTGTATTTAACGTAACAGTCGGGAGCGTTAGATACGGAAACCCGCCATCTTTATAACAATACTTTTAGACCCTTGCAAATCTATTCTTATTGTTATAGTTGTGCAGATAAAATAAAAAAACTCTTTGTTAGGTGTAGGCGTAATCAACAAAGCTTTCTTTGTTTTCGCAATCACCGTTTATAAGCAGATATCCGGAATGACAAAGTCAAAAATATTGTACCAGTGGAGTATGAGACTTAAGTAATAATAGTACCAATCTAATCTATTAAGCCTCAGTGATTAAGCACTTGCTTAGCTCGTTAAGCGACCCTTGACAAATATTTTGCAGCAATTAATTTTTATTATGTCTCCTCTCCCAACAGCAACTTAAGACAAGTAAAATTCTTTTGTACTATTCCCACGCAAATCAGGGTGCTAACCTAAAGCGCATATTCAAACTGTTTTCAGTGCGCAATTGCGCTTGTGCTCTACATAAAACAAAAGCAAATTCTGAAAATATCTTTGGAAATTTTCTCTCTCTCAAGAGTGTAAGGGAGAAATTAGATTAGTACCTATTTGTAATTCATGAAGCACCTACGTATTGCACAGTCACCTTTTTTCTGAGACAAATAATTATGTAAGTAAGGTCAATTTGTATTCAGCAATATGACCAATTGTGTAGTTGTGCGTAGGTATCTCCCGTGGCTGCCTACTGTTTTGTATTGATCCAACAAAAATAATAAGTAGGTAGGTACCTATTCCTGAATGTTTTATTTTATGTAAAGTTTTAGAAATATAATATTTTAATTTTTAGCACAAGTTAACCTATGCAAAACATGTATGTCAAGCCAACAGCGAAAATCATAGCAAAAGCGAACTATATTTATTAGCAAATGCGAACTATATTCCTTCAACAAAGTAGGTAACTGCACTTATGAAACTTTGTCCCAGATAACAATATCAAGGTTTTAAATAAAAGTAAAGAACTGAGTTACAGGTTAACTGATGTCCTTCGACATACACGTATACCTTTATATACCGCTTAATATGGGGTGTCATTTACATCGTAGCCTAAAATAAATCTACAAAAAATTTCGGAAAACAAAAGACGCAACGCCCCGTGTAGGTAGAGACAACGAATACACAGTTCGTTGATGTAGATTGTGGTAAAAAACATACAAGAACAAAACCCCTGAAATTTTTCATTAGGCCATATTTTGCCTCGAGCACAAGTCTATTTATTGACCTTTGTGGCAACTAAATATGTAATCACATCCTACAAATTTCTTTTGTTCACAGATCCCTCTATTCGGACTGCATTTTATAGTGCTACCACTACGACCGTTACCTGACTCACCTTGGGAGAAGACTTATCAGATTGCGTCAGCGCTTCTTACTAGCTTACAGGTGATAGAATCTATTGTTTTATTCTCTCTCATATAAAAGGTGATTTGGACTCAAAATGCAGCGCTGCGGGCGCGCACATAACATAAACATAACATAACATCACGCCTGTATTCCCCGAAAGGGTAGGCAGAGGTGAACATATAGTACACCCACATTTCGCCAGTTATGTTGTAAGTCCCAATGTAATAGGGGCGAGCCTATTGCCAACAACCGGGCACAAATCCAGACTCCGTGCTGCTACTGAGATTTACCTAATAGAAAACTCGTAACACTTTGCCTGACCCGGGATTTGAACCCAGGACCTCTCAGCAGTCCCGCTTAGCGACCACTAGACCAACGAGGTAACGCACATACATAGTATATATTATACATAGTATATATACATAGTATATATACATAGTATATATACTACATAGTATATAGTATTAACTGGGACGATTTTTTGTTAAATGGGTTTTATTTTATTATTCGATTTCTTATATCGATCAAGTATGGCGGAATGGTTCTACTTTACCATAAAATGACTCAATCAAGAAGCTCAAGTATCAAAATACAAAATGAAGAATTTGTGAAGTAGCTTAGGATTAACTTAGCTTTACTACACGTAGTTTCAAGACGTTTAGTGTTAGCGTAGACGTTTAGCGTTGGTATTAATTTTCGAAACGAAGGATAACATCTATTAGATGACCTGCTTCCGTACCATGAACTCTAAACGCAGGACACTTTACATTTACACTACAAATCCTGCTTTAAGAATTCATGGTAAGTTGGCTGCTGTGGATACTTACAATGCCCTACCACCATGCTTATAACAAGTAACATCTATATTTTAAGAAGTCTAAATACCTACTTAAATAGTACGATAAAAATAATTAAACGGTCTCTAGAAATGTTATTTATGCTAAAACAAAAGATTCAAGGAAAAACATGATTAAAGAAAAACTCATTCAAAATAATATGAGTGGCTCAAAAAATCGTTTGTTACGCAAACACAATGTGATTCTGACAAAACTCTGTATATATTTTACTTTTCAAAGGAATTCTGTCATCTATAAAATACTTAAGGTGTTATTGCTCCTTATTTTTAAGCGAGATTCACTCGAGCATCATAAAAGTTAACAGTAGATATTAAATAAGAGACAACGATTTATTCACGTTAAAATATTTTATTTTATTATTTAAGTTAGTCAAAGCGGCTGGCCAGAGCTGGCCAAGGATAGGGGGAATTGGAAAATCAGGGGAAAGGCCTTTGCCCAGCAGCTATTTTAAAAAAAAACGTTACTAAAGTGCGATAAGACCGCCCATTGTACATTTTTCTGTGACTGTAGGTACTTATGTTTATTTTTGGTGTACAATAAAGAGAAAACTATTTATCTATAATTTTTAAATAAAAGTAGTTTTAAAGTTATGAATTAATCATCATCATCGTCATCTTGTACAGTCAACGTATACTCTAAAGTAATGTAACTTTAAAAACTTTTCAGACCGGGTGCAGGAGGGTATCGAATGTGCAAAACATGAGGACCGCATAAGAAGCTCCAAAGGATTTATTCAATTGATATACTTGAAATTTCCTTAGGTAACTCCTTGGATGATGTATAAAAAAAATTGACAATTAATCTTTCCGGCAACCTCCAAAATTTTAAACTGCAAGCTTTTATGAACTTAATACTATAAACAGCCTGCGCTCCTCATATTTCGCATACCCAAGTACCTCCAGCACCCGGTTTATGTAGGTACTAACAGTTTTTATTTTGTCTAGGTAAATGAGAATTTTACTGTTTGTACTCAGGGTCTCTGCGTGGCAATACTATTCTGCTTCACCAATCATGACGTCATGGTTGCCACCAAGACCTACATTACACGTTTTAGAAGAGCTAACGAGGGCATTCCTATGACTGGTAACACTTTTCCATTAACTGGGTCGGTTTTAACTCACTTATTTCATTAGCTTTAAGTTCTATTCTCATAAGACATTTACATATATTGTGTATTTATCATTACTTTTGCTGATTGTTGCTTCAATTAGGAATTTGCGTATCACATTCAACAATATTTTTATACCAGAAAATCAAGATACCCAAAGCATTATGATTTTATGAGAAACAGAGCTAAGTATTGTAACAAAATAAAATACTAATTTCGCATTTCATAAACCACTAACCTGATCATTTCATAACTGTATGATACGTCATTTAGTATTAAGATATTCAAACAGACCTAACAGACAGTAACTCATAGTTAACTGGTCACAGTGAACTGTTGCATCCAAACTAGAACAACAACGGTTAACGTCACGATGCCCTGCTACATGGTTAAGAACATTTTTTCTAAAAATCCTAAACGATATCTACGAGTGACATTGGCAAAAGCGTTACTGAATAACAAGGGCATAGATCGGTCGCAGTAAAGTGTCTGCTTACCAAATGAAATGCAGATTTGGATCTTATCAGATCTTAATTGAAGCACGTGACAACAAAATATGTATATAACTATATATGTATTGACTATGACTGGTTAAACAAGGGGCTTAAATAATGAAAAACACAAAATAGTCGTAAGGCTTTGAGAAAATATTGGAGCCTTCGAATTTCAGTTCCCTTGCGCACGCGACGATACTGGCCCGTCACGTCAGAACCTACGTGCATTACCATAATGACTGTCTTACATTGCAATTTTCATTATTTATTTTACAAGACATTAAAATTAAGGGTCTTATTTTAATGTCTTGTAAATAATTATTTATAAACAATGTAAATTATTTTTGGGACTAGAATTAAATGCTTAAACCCTCCTTCAATAAATAACGTCCGTCGTTTAGCCATTCATAGTATATAATTGTGTCGGAGTAAACACTAGCACTTTGAAAAATGCCGGCAAATTCGGAACTGAATTAGATGCCAACTATCAAAGATAAAGGTTCTGAGTAAACTGACTGCATCATCGACTGCTGACTGTTGATCTACTAATGCCATGTAACGCTTACTATGAAGCGCGGTGACTGTGATAGTACCTACCGCATTTCATATTCAATCCCACTTTCTTATCTGAATCAATAATTAATACTAATTGTTCCTTTCAAGCTGTGTGTATGTCACTAATCTATTAACATACGACCTAATTTAGAATTACACTAACGCACTTTTTCAATGTTGCAGGTGTAACCGGGGGTGAAAGTTTAGTAAATACGAGAGACCATGTAGTATAATCATGAAATATGCGTATACTTAAGTTATTAACCTAAGGTATTTACTTAACATTAGTGAAATGTTATTATACGTATTATATGATGCTTACCTACTTGAAATATACTCACAAGTATTACTGAAAATCTCAACTTTGCGTATTATTGAAGTTGTCATTGATAAATACATATTTTACCCAACATACAGGTACCTACCCCGGTAGTAAGTATTATTGAGTTATTGAAGCGATCACTAAAGAGGAGAAATGGATATAGGTATAGCTTAAGGGTTTTAATGTTTCTATAAACAAAAACAACATAAAAAAGCATCACGCCTGTAATCCCCGAAAGTGTAGGCAGAGGGACCTGTAAAGTACCTACACCCATTTTCCCAGCTATGTTATAGGGCCCAATGTAAGAGGCGGCGAGCCTATTGCTATTAACCGGGCACAAATCCAGACTCCGTGCAGTTACTGAGTTTTGCCCGACCCAAGATTCGAACCCAGGACCCAATTCATGCTCAGCAGTCGCGCTAAATGACCCCTAGGGTAACAAGGCAGTTTTCTAAATACAACGCCATTCTAAATAGGCAACCAAAAGTCCTTATCATTTGTAAGCGCCTGTTTACCATAAGTAAAACAGGTTCAGACGCTGAAGTACACGCTTGGTTAACAAGACAACAGTGTGACAGATCGTCTTGACCAATCGAAAAGAAATCGTGACGAACGATCGTGAGGAGCATTATCGACACATCGTTACGATGCATAGGTTTATGTTGCAATATCCGTTGATATTGGATAAGGTCATTGTCATACACAATCGATCAGTCATTTCGATTGATCTAGCTAACGGATTATAACGATTATAATTGTACCGTAGGTATATGGAATCCTCGTTTGATTTACGCAAAAACGTCGTAGAAAATCCTTCGACTTTTCCGTGTGGATATAAGGCTCCAGAACGAAGAATTATTATTACCAAGAATAATATTGTATAAAGTACATACTATGTCGAAGCTTATTTAAAAAGAAAGCAATACCTATAATTTTTCGTTCTTGCGTAATTATAATTATTTAAAGATTGCAAAATAATAAAATGTTACTTCAAATTACAAAGACAAAAAAACATTTTTTCCTTTAATTTTGAGAAGTTTTAATACCAAAATATTTTACACCTTCAATATTTAAAGAAAATTACATTGAAGTTACAGACTACTACTACCTAAATAAATAACAATAATAATTTCACAGTCTCTACTTATCTACTAATTAAAGTGTAAATATAGATTGAGTACATCAATTCGCAAAAATAAGTACTTATTACAATTCTTTCACGAGGTAGGTAGCGATCTAAATTTACAGGTTTACCTATTGAAAATAACAATTATCTCTTAACGCAGTACCAGCAAAATATCGTATTGTTCTACAATAATAAATAAATAGCTGGTTGCAATCATTAAAAGTAAATAACACAAGTGGGCGTATAACAATGGTACTGTCGGAATAAAAAACTTATCAAACCCAAGTCGGTAACGTATAATCAGATCCCAGCTCACTTTTATCACCACTTAGTACCTACTCGCTTATCAACTTAAAATTTCATTTATTAATACTTGGCTTAAATCATACAGACATTAATCAACAATAATTCTGATACATTACTACGCCCATTGGTATTAATCTCAGATCATAATAAAAACAAGGGAACTACGGCTTCATTGATATGATTGTAAATGGTACAAGATCTACTGTCAGTAGCACGTAGCACCACTACTTTTAAAACAGTGTGCGTCAGTCACACTGTCTGTACTGTAATTTAATATTCACAATACGACCACACTGCATTGCATAAAAAGTATTACAACTACAAGTAAAAATGGCATTGTTAAACGTTGGGATTGACTGTAAATAAATTGCTTAAACGAAATGAACTTCATCTTTCCTGGAATGCATGTTTCGTTTCGGAAATAAATTTCTCATAAACTTCCACTTTCACCTTGTTTTTATTGCCTGAGTTGTTAATATAAGCACTCAGCCCGGTCAGTACTTGCTGCCGCAATCATTTGACATCAAACATGTTTGCATATATTTTATTCAGATATTCTTGAAGAGGTAATTTAGTTAGACACCAGTTAGACAGTTATTGACACAATTGTTTCCACTCATTTGCGATATTTATCTTTAAAATTATTGCAAATACCAATATCTACTAATTATCATAAATATATTGTCATATCAATGTTGAATAAAACACATTAATAAATTGTGTACTCTTTAGTTACAACCTTGTATTTTAAATTGATCTATGTGAGTATATCCTAAGCCAAAGAGAATTAACACCCTCTTCTGATGTCTAAATCAGTTATTTTATACCGTTTGTTTAGTACATGCATTTCTCAGCATTTGGTAACGCCTCTGTCTAAAATAATTCCCATTTCGACGAGGATCGCAAACGTGATGAAGATGGCGTAGAGTACCAAGAGTATAGCACCAAGGCTTCTTCTGAGAGTGAATTTTCCGATGAACAAAGTGATCCATAAACAAGCCACAGCTACAAGCAGGGAGCCGACCACAAAGTCTATGCCAGCGGAGTTGATTAGGACAGCTGTCTCATCTGCACCTTGGAACACCAAGGTCAAGGTTTTGATCATCCAGGGCAACCCCAAGGCAAACAATATCGCCAATGAATTTGCTCCCAACGCATTAGATACGCCAATTCCTCCTTCACCTGAAACAATTGAAACCGAATATAGACTAAAATACATACAATTCAATCTAATCAATATGTCGCTTCAATAAGATTACACAACGAGAATTAAGTCAGTAATAAATTAATCATGCTGTGAATTTAATTCATTTAATACCTGTAAATAAGTTCTTATCAATTCTTTGATATTAACAGTTATAATACCCATGCAGCTAAACAACTTTATAAAAAAAAATTAACGTTGCATGATAGGTTTAACAACATAAAAGCGCTCTTATGCAAATAAATACGCACTAATATGTTATCCTTTCAGTAATTTTTATTCGAATTAAGGACCATTCGTTAGGTTTTTACGTCATAAATATGTAAATCGTAAAAAGGCGCTTATGTCGTAAGAACGAACAGTTACTTTCGGGAATGTAACGATCAGCACTTGATATAAACTCACAGTCGACCAGTTTCATTCAATACCGAACAAAACAATATCGTGAAATCGTCATTTTTAATCTAAAAGCTCATAAATAGGACATTTTGGGACCGATGTTACAGTTTAATCAAACTAATTGATGCCTTATTAATTTCATTGACAGCATAAGCTGGTATTGTGACGCGATAAGCCGTCTTAATATTCAAGAAATTATCGAAATGTTTGATAAACTCATTCTATAAATATCTATTTGTAGAACGGGTTCATACATAAATCGATGGCACCTATTACAATTTTTAATTTGATTAATACATTTTATTTCGAATGATTAATACTAAAAAGAGTTGACTTTGTATAATTATATATGTATAGTATAGTGGAAAAATAAACATTTAATAATAATTACTTGCAGAAATTGTTATCATACAATTTTGAATTATGTTCCAATGGGGCCAAACTACTACGTAATAAATCAGTAATCTGTATAATCTTCTGATAATTATAAAAAGCTAATTTTAATAAGCAGTGACGTACCTATCTATCTTCACATCTATCGACGTAGATAAATCGATAATGATAATAATAAGCTAGAGGTTTAAAATAAGAACATAATAAGTGTAATACGTGTGATATCTGATTTACTACATAGGTACAAATAATCCTCAAGTCTCAACACAGCGCAGCAATGCAGCAAGCAGCAGAATTTCGATCACAAACTACGCTATCTTTAGAGTTAAATAACCAGTATAGTTTTAGGCTTTACTGTAAACATTTCATATGGCAGAAATACATAACATATATCATATACTTAAGGTTTTTAAAAACAAGGTGTTCATATCCAAATATTAGCATATAGATTCTAAAAATAACTGCAACAACATACGCTACTCACCAAAATAAGCCATAACTGCCAATAAACAAGGTTAAGCCACCATACACAAACCAATAAAATTGTGAAAGATGGCAATAATAAGAATATTCGCTTAGCAACGTTCGCAAAAGCAATGCTAGGCACAAATTAGTGTAGATTACATATCTTAAAGTCGACTTAACTCTATATAATCAAGTATTAGTATCAACGTACCTCGCCTCGACATGATGAACACGGAGCAGGCCTCGGGAAGACATCCTCCGAATGCCAAAAACGTCATTCCCATGACTGACTCCGGGATAAAGAAAGTGTGTCCTAAGGAGCATAAACTTAATTTAAAACCATTGTAAGGTATGAGGGAATAATCCGTGATAATGTAATTTTGTGAATTCCTACAACAAGGGTAAAAGTATTATCACATAATTGAGCAATTAGCAATCAATTTGCAATTTGATTGCAGATTGTTGTAGCTGGATATCAAGGTTAATTATGGTTTTGAGGTATTATCTGATTTTTTAAATACTAGTTCAATGTAACTAACCTTTATATAAGTACTAGTTATTGAGACGTTTAAGTACTTAATGTAACATAAACGTGCGTAACCTACTTAATAACAAAATTCTATACAATAATTTAATGTTAACACATGACAGCTAAAAATGAAGTCTGGTATTTTTCTCTTTTGTAAGGTCGTAATTATTTATTTCGATACTAATAAATTAACATACTAAAAATATCTATCGCACGTGGCCAATACGTGCCGATATCAATACACAAAATAAATTATAGTGTCTATTGTAAATAAAATCTAAATAACCACTTTTTTACTCAATGCATATTATAGTATACACGATATATATAACAAAACTGCAATTTAGAAGAATTTTGTCGGTCTGCCTGTCTGTTTCGGATAATCTCCGCAACGGCTGGACTGATTTTGATGGTACTTTCACTAGCAGATTCGTTAAAAGAATCCAATTGGTGCATCTGCTTACTGCTATTACGTTTAAGTTTTTTAATCGAAATCCAAGGGAATGAAGTCGCGGTCATAAGCTAATATGATATAAAAACATTGTCAATAATACTGTGAAGTTTAGACCATAAAACGTGTAGGTTATCGCTTGATTGTTTGTTGACCAAAAATGGTTAATGTTTATGTTTACAACCGATTGTTTGAAGGAAAAGTCACAAAACTCGCACGGGTTCATTAAATAATGTGTTCTGTATCATGAGCCGACAATGTGCTATCGATCGTTCTATGACGTAACACCACGCGTTTCTCCAATAGAGCGGTATTTATGTTATGATCTTTCAATTAAAGATTCTGTTTTTAAAGATTGATAGAAAGATTTAAAGATTTCTTAGAATAGAATGGAACTGTCAGCCATTTTCGGCTCTCTTTTACCCAAATATGCGTCCGGTCTCTCATAAAATCCGAGCGTATTACAGTCTTAGGCCATCAAATCCAGTCAAGACCAAGTTTATACGGTCAAATGACACCCTTTCTAAGGATTGGTATACATATCACGTGCAATGAGTTTTATAATTAAATTGGGTTATCAATGATGAATGAAATTTATTTTTCTTACTTGGTAGGTATTTAAATATTTATATTTAGTGTAAATTTAAAAGCTACA
Source organism: Abrostola tripartita (assembly GCA_905340225.1). Classification (NCBI taxonomy): domain Eukaryota; kingdom Metazoa; phylum Arthropoda; class Insecta; order Lepidoptera; family Noctuidae; genus Abrostola; species Abrostola tripartita. Next base: position 6,375,521 of record HG996486.1, read on the forward strand.
TTTCGCCTATATTATATTGCCAGCTTTTCAAAAGTGGATTGTTTTTTTATAACACAACACATACGAAGTGATTTAAAAAACAGTACGTAAATATAATTTAAAATCGCTTAAATAATTTTATTCATTCAATGTAATATATTCATCATTTTACCAAGCTTCAGTACAACTTTAGGTGAATCGTGATCAGATTAATATGATTATTACTTGGCCTTACTTATATGACGTGTTATACTTCAAAAATAACATACCAATAACAGTCATGCTCCAAGACACGCAGTATGAGTTTGCGCCGATCCACACGATACACATGAAGAAAGCGAGTGGGTACAACTTCCTGTAGGTTATCGGCGATGGGATGGTTATTCCCAGCACGAGCTTCAAAGGCCAAACGTACAGCCACCAGATCTTATACATCCAAGACTTTTCCACGGGAAATCTGAACAAGCTTTTCTTTGGTTTGTTGTCTTCTTCTTCAGCTGATAAATAAAAGCACGTATTAATAAACACGTCCTTCTACGATTAGCGAATGAGTACGGGTGGTTTTATGAGTGTGAATATCTTACCTTTACCTAAAACACTGATTTTCTTAGGATTGCTAACATTTACGTCTGAGAATGCTTTGTTTTCAAAGCCTTCTTCGATAGATTTTCTGTTTTCGGCAGGAACGACTGCAAATGAAAAGAAATTAAACACAAAATCACGTCATGTTACAACAAAGTAAAAGCGTAAAACAATGATTACTTAGGCATATTGGTAATACGTACTGTCCAAAGAGGAGTTCTTCTTACAGTATTTGTCGACGCATCTATCATACAATGCGAACAGTCTCATACTGTTGAACATGAAAACGAAGTACAAGACGTACAGAATCCCTAACACGAGAGCCTCGTACCAGTCAATTTGTCCATCCCACACAAAGGCCACGAGGACACCGACATTAATCATGTAGATGAGCACATCTCTGGTGACAGGCCGTGTTTCTATTGTGATGGGCTAAAAAGCAAAATAATAAGCAAAATACATATGAACAATTCTACAAATCCGTTACAGTTATAGTGATATTATTGAATAGTTGTCTCACTGTGATAGCTGCAAGACCTCCAATAGCAGCAACTCCAAGAGCATTGAAAATGGCAGAGCCGACAATGGTTCCGATACCCATATCAGATTCAGTCAGAAAAGTTGAAATTACATTCACAAAAAACTCTGGACACGAAGTGGCAACAGACATAAAGGTAGCGGCAGCCACGTTCTGAAAAATAACCGTAACTATTAGTTCCTTTGAGCAGTATTAATTAATTAACAAATCCACACACGATTGTACAATAAAACTTTGACCTTGGAGGTTTCGGTAAAGTAGTTTCACTAGCGTATCTTATTTATTTGTAGATGTAGATAAACACTTTGAATACAATACACGTACACAATTTAGTGTATGGTGTATAGAATTAACTCACACAACATAAATATAAGTATGTACTTAATTTGTATTCGTTGAATAAAATTTTTCCGTTATACATGTAAACATACCTGAGGAATTTTCAAATCTTCGCAAATTAATTCCACGCATGGGATGAAATAATCATTACAAACGATAGCCAATAGTGTAAACGCATAAATACCAAACAAAGCATATAAAATGAACGCGCCCTTCCTCAACTGATCATCTGTAAACACAAATAAATATCTTTAATTTAATGAACAAAGAAAACGGTTTTTGTCTTGGGAGTGGATCGAATCATAGATCATAAAAATGAGGTGATGGATAATTTGTTCGAAGTTCATAATGGCGATTTATAAAATATTTACCGTCGAACAATCCATCTGGGAAGCTGTCGATGGAGTCTCCGGAGAAGCACATGATCTCTCGTGCCATGCCATCGTCGGTCACTTCAAGTCTGGTCCTCAACCATGGAGTCCAGTGCCAAGTGCTGTGCTCCTCATCCAGCTTCCTCATCAGGTCTTCTCTCACGTACACGATTTTACCATTCCTATCAATAGGACGTACTGATAACTGGAGTTCAGAGCTTGAGTCGTCTGAAAGTAAAAAAGGTTATATCATATTTTTTAAGTTTCTCGATATATGTTTAAATTTCGGAGCATCAATGATCACCATAATGATAATTTTCATTCATTTGTTCATCTGATTAATGTTTATTAATTTGGTTATATCAACTAGAAAGCAAAATCCCATATACTACAAAAAAAACATAATTTTTACTATAATTTTTCACGGATGACACCGTACGTATTTTATCTTCCTTATTTTCTAACAGACTGTTCGAGTTTTATCCAAAGGTCTTTCTTAAAGCATCTTAATGCGATTAAAGATTTGTTGTTTTCGTCACAATAGAATAATTGTTAACAGGTAGTTAATTCATAGCATACGGTCAATGAAGTCTCATAGTTAACTGACAAATTACGCGGTAAATTAAGCTACAGATAATAGAGCATAATATATGCAGTTGTTTCCCTTTAATAAACTTGAATTCCCAACAGTTGTGTAAAAATAATCAGGATTTGACCCAAAATATTTTGGTAATTAACTATACAAGTAATGAAAAATTAATTTAAATATAAAATGAACTTTTCGTTCAATAAAAAGTTATTTTTTCAAAAAAAAATTTAGAATTTGACATAAACATAACATTATGCCTGTTATCCCCGTAGGGGTAGGTAGAGATGTATAGTACACCGTTCTCTTCCCACATTTCGCCAGCTATGCTATTAATCCCATTTTAGGTATAAAACAAGAAGCAGGCCATTTATAACAACCGTCTAAGTGTCTTTTATTTATTTATTTATTAGGTACTTCAACGACTTATTAACTTACATACAGGTTGTTCTAAAGGAATTGTGGGTCACGGTGAATTTGTCACTTACAGAAGTACACAGCACTTACAAGAAAACAAAAAGTAATTATAAATACAATAAATTGGCTGTTAGTAGCGTACTAATTACAATAATATGATGATTAACTTCATTAGTGAGTGCAATAGGTTTTTATGAGTCAAGAACTTTGATTCCAAATTTGAGTGAAGACAGACAATCAATATTTTTTCCGAAATTTGGGCAGTGTGTCTGAGGAGATGTCGATGCCACAATCACGACTGCATATTTTGTTATAGCCGTCTAATAGTCTGTTTATGGGTGCATGTTTGCCGAGGTTTGTTCTAGATAAGGATATTCGAAAGGTATTTAAATTTTGTTTGGATCTGATTGAGATTGATCTGATTTTTTGGCATACTTACTAAATTCCTCATCGGCCTTTATGAAGGGAATGCAACCGGCTAGGAATAACGTCCACAGGACGGTGTTCAGAAAGGCGCGTGTCATGATGATATTTCTTCGTGCGACCGTTCCAAACGTATGGAACTGAAAAAAACATTTTACTCTGTTACACACAACGATTATTTCGAACCTAAATCACGAGAATACAAATAAATACTGATCAGAATACAATACTATAATGTCGAAAGGTGAAACTGAATGAAACTATTATTAAAACGTTATCTTTGCCCATAAAATGTAGACAACAGATACATATCAAATTCGAATTGTATAAATTATGATAAACGTTTTGAATTGTTGCTATTTCACGACTAAATTAGACATAGGTACATACCTACCTCTACAACTACATTGCTAGTATTTGCAAATAATTCGGTGCCCTTATGTGAAACTCATTCAAGGAATTTCTGACAGTAGTTTAAAAACAACATTAAAAAAAATATCCTGCGATTGCTAATTAATTGTGCACTGCCAAAATGTATCGCTTAAGTATAAATAAAAAATATAAATACTTCAGTACGTGACTTAATGATGGACTTATGCTGGTTGTCGTTGAGTTAATGAAATGGCTTAAAGTTCGCATAATAAGCAAAGCAGCTGAAGACAATCATGTCTATGGTAATAGGATTAAATTGAAAATACTAATATAAATATAGGTAGTATAGCATGACAGTACTTTGTTTCAACCTGATACCGACCGACAGATAGACGATAATAACACAAACACAACACAAATATAGTGCTTAGCACCACTCGATAGCCTATTTATTGGTCCGTATTTATCTAAGGTGCTAATAGAGAAATCGCTTCACAATTATTTGTTAATATAGTGATAAGAAACCAACACAAAATAGTTTACGAATATGAATATGTACTCACTTCAGATCGACTTGCTATAAAACAAAGTGGCAGAAATATATTGTTACTGAAGCTAATACAACATAATTTAAATTTAATACGTTATTTATACGATAGCTGCCACTCCGTAGTCACCAAAGATCTCACAACACTGAAAGAAAGATATCAATGACAGAGGTTTTTAAGTAGATAATCTTATTTGATAAGAGACTCCTTTACAGCGATTAGTAGTATTCAATTATTATATTGCACGTCAGTGATACACGCCATTGTTTGTGTACAAGTATGCAATCTCTCACCGATAGATTTCTCACACTTTCCTCAAATGTCAGTATCCGACGTCTTATCTGCTAATCTAATGTAAATGCGGTTTATTAGTAAAAGTACCTATATTGTTCTCGGGAAACTCTTATAGTGATTCAGATCATTATTCCACTCCAAAGTTTACTCAATTGTTTTGACATCAGCAAAATATAATTCAGGCACAGTATAAGTATTTAACTTTAGTGGTAGAACTATGGCAGTAGGTATAGGTGTTATTAATTTTCTAAATATCACGATATATAGCTCAACATGCTGGCATCAAGAATAAGAAAATTATAGAAAATTATATAAATACAAATTACACTTAGGGATGTTCATGTTAGAATTGTATTCAATACCTACAGGGAAAATTCCTATGAAGATTTATACTCCTAGAAAAATTCTACTAATATAAGTACAGGTACACATTTGAGTCATGAACCTCTCTCAATCTCGTCAATAGAATAAACTCGTTGTTCATGTAGCGATGTTCAAAATTTTGGCGAATTAACAAAAAAAAATTTAGTAACCAAACTGCTACGAAGGTTTTAAATATTTTATGGACATTAATAAACAGTTTTTATACTTATATTAATACACAATAACCACATATGGTAAGATACAATCTGTGTTATTATTAGGTGTACCTATGATCGTATATTTAGTATGAGTAGTTTGATTTCATGTGTTTATAAAACTTATTCCTATATGAAACCTAAATCTCTGTCATCGTATCATTTATATAACACGGGAAATTACGATGCTTCTAAATAACAATTTAATTTTACGCCTATTAGTTTGCTTAACTGCTTTGGCAACATGTCTCATTCAAGTGGAGGCTATCTTAAATTCCAGGCCTTTAACTCCACTTTCTAATGGCCCCTCAGACCTCACTCCCTTAACTCCCGCACACTTCCTAATTGGACGCTCACTAGTTATGTTGCCTCATCCACAGATTCAGAGCACCAACATCACGAATCTCCAACGGTTTCGTCGCATTGAGTTCCTGAAGCAACATTTTTGGAACCGTTTCTCTCAGGAGTACATTGTGTGGCTGCAGGAGCGGACAAAGTGGCGCCGATCTTCGGGGGAGCTAAAGGAAGGAACTCTTGTCATCATTAAGGACAAATGCTTACCGCCTTTACTCTGGCTTTTAGGACGCATCACTCGCGTACTTCCTGGCAGAGATGGCATAGCGAGGGTCGCTGACATCCGCACTCGTAAGGGTGTTATTCGGCGAGCATTCAACACCATCTGCCCTCTACCTGTCTGTGTTGAAGACACTTCAACCGGGGGAGTATGTTGAGTCACCGACTCAACCAACTTCGTACGCGCTCGGGCGGCATCGGCGACGGCCGACAGCCGGCCGCCGCGCTCCGGCGCCCCACCACCAGTCAGCTGTTACTCGCGACGACGTACGCCTGCGCTCGCGCTCCCTAGCATTTTTTATATATTGTATTCCTTGTTTCCGTCGCCGATACATGTAACAGTTTGGCTAACCTTATTACATTATCCTTTTATACAGTCCACTTGTCTCTCATTTAAATGACCTCTAGCTATCGATCGTACAAGCGTATACCTAATAATAATATATTTTATAGATTCTAATAAAGCTAATCTTTTGTCATCCAAAAAATTAAATTAGTAATGTTTACAAGAAACATAATTAAATAAATACCGGTTCTGACAATAGGACAGTGATTTTAGAAACATACTTACATTTAATTACCTATTGTATCTGATAATTCAGTAATTATGCTTGAATACTGCGCTCTGTGTGCCGTGTGGTATCCGGCCTAGAATTGACCACCCCCTTTCCTCCCGTGGGTGTCGTAGTCGCCACTAAGGGAAAATCCAGAAGATGGGCAGCAGCGTCTTCTGTTACTTAACCACCAAAACTGCGATCCCCAAGCCGCTTGCCAAGCGTGGGGATTATGGCAACACCCCCCTTCCAAAAGGAGGAGGCCTTCGTTCAACAGTGGACGTCTTCCGGCTGATGATGACTGCGCTCAGTGACTTGTGGCTAAGGGACAACTGCACGAGTCTATCAATCAAGGTTAAAGTGCGCCTGCTGCTGTCGGTCAGTGGATGGGTGACCATCCATTCCATACCGAGACCTCTCCGTTCCTTAGGCCACACTTTAAGTCGTCAACCCCTGTTTTACCTGTATCTAATGGTGGCTTCTCACGGAGCGATACACGGGCCGCGACGCCCGGAGCCGATTTTTATGGGCCAGCAAGTACCTACATCGAACGTGCCCGCGTCACTTATGCTCGGCTCGGACCGGGCGCGGCCCGTATTACAACGCGCTCAATGAGAAGACTGTATTAGACAGTCTATCTCTATACGATAGTCATAATCCCAAAAGACTGACAACAGGTCTTCCTAAGGGGTATCGCATTACCTAACTGGCTGGTGGTCACTCCTAGTAGTCGATATACTGGTAACCAACTGCATCCAGTAAATTTGGAAGCTGACCATAACAGAAAAGACCAGGCCAGAAATCCATTTAGGAGATGATACACACTGCGACAAAAACATTCTCATGGATACAGGTACTTGCAGGTATGTACGTGGTTTGCAGTAAACGACATTAGGAACACTTACCATGATTGTATTTTGAAATTCATCATCATCTGCCGGAAGACGTTGACTGTTGAACAAAGGTCTTCCCCTTAGGGGGGGATGGGCATGATCCTGTAGGTGAAGTTACAGAAGACGCTGCAACCCGTTATCTGGATTTTTCCTTAGTCGCCTCCTTTGAAACCCACGTAACGAAATGGTGTTATTCTGGCCGGGCACTCCATGAGAATTTTGAAATTACGTTACAACAAATATATATTTCCTACTTTGTTGAACCGAATGGTATAAGTCGGCAATTGCTAATTCATTATATGAATTGTTCTTAAAACCTCGAATTTTCTTAAAATTTTTATTTCGCAATATATCAATTGCTTGCGGATTAGGTAAGTAAAAGTGAGTACCTCGAATAATCTTTTCCTTTTATTACAAATTCACAAAGAACAATTTATTATTATATTAAATAGATAACATTGATTGAAATATAATAAGGCTTAAATTGCTAGTGTCAACATTAACATTGAAGTGTGGGTATCAAGATTGCAGCGTGTTTACCTGCTATACAGCAAACTCTTTAAAAGTGTTTATTAGGTACTAGGTTTATTTTTCAAACAATAAAAAAATATTTTGTATGTATGTAGACATATACAGACAGTACTATGCGACAGTAGGTCGTGGTAAACTATACGAAAGGTGAGCTAGAGTATGCACCAACATTTTGCCAGACAATAGAAGCCCCTTTGCGATGAAAAGCTTGTTGCTATTCATCTAGCACAAAGGAATATATAACTTCGAGTACTAATATAACGTTAGAATAGAGATAGTGTACGACTTTTGACATACAAAACTTGATTACAACCAGTGCTGCGACGAACTACTCCTAAGTCTCGGTAGTAAATAACAGGCTAAGAAAAACTTCTATGATAGTAATGAATTCATATAGAAGCAGCGATAAAACTACGTTATTTTTCTGTGTGAAAGTGAACAAAGCGATAACTTTCTGCAGTACTAATACTTTTGGTGTTCATAAAAATCGTATTTAATTCTTTGCATCGGTTTCTGGTGGTATACTCGTTGGATAGATTGTCCCTTACCGCTCTTCTTTTTGTGGTATTCCTGCACATATATTGCATTCTGTGATCTGTCATTAACTTTTTCTGCCGTGTAATCAAAAGTCACGCGGAGTGTGAAAAACAATATCAAATCGAAGCCAGATATCAGAGTGAAGCCAAGCATAAGGCTTAGGAGACCGCCGAACGCAGCTGTAAAAATATAATGCTTAATGATAATAAGTGTTGAAGTGTTGTGTAGTCAAGTGTTTAAGTAGTAATAGAAATTCTTCAGATTAAAAAAAACGTTTAAAATGGTAACTTTATGGCATCCTATGGCTTTTTAAAACAAATATAGGATATTCAGGTTCTAATAAGACCACTCAGCTCACATTTACTTTTCAAGCTTAAAGAAAAATTTGACAGTTTCTGAAAATGGTTATCCGATTTATTGATCAACTAATATACATAAATATGTAAATCAATACAAAAGTAAGGATAATGCCTAAAGCACAAGAAAAGTGCTGTTCATGCAAAACCGTCCTCAAAATGTCAATGTTAATTTACGTCTCTACAATAAAATTCGAATGGACATTTTTAATTCTGCGATAATGAACTCTAATAGTGTTTAAAACCACAACTAAAAGAGATTAACGACCTAGCGCTATGGGTTGACCTTTCCTCATGAATAACTATTATAATTTTAAGTTAGAACTATGACGTTTTGTCGCGGTAGCCTTAGCTACGAGATAAGAGCTTTAGAAATATATTTTTCTAGAGAGCAATATGGTCCTACTATCCTCCAGCATTGAATAATATGCTCTGATCCTAGTTACATATATTAATAGTAGGTAACTAAAACGTTTTATAAATTCAAATAGATAATATATAATAATATGTTTAAATAATTTTAAATTTAGAGCAAAGTAGGACCTATTTACAGTGCCTAATAAGGTTTTAGGTGCTTGGTGGCTAAGAACATACACCACCGCGTAAATCCTGAGACATCGCGAACCTTTGCTCGCAGGTTCGGCTTCAACACTAACGACCTTTTGGGTGCGGAGACCAAAAATATGTGGTAAAACGCTTAACGAATAGATATCAAATACGATGAAAAATTTACATATAATTTAATTCTATTTGATTTTACACGGTCCAGATTTAAAAATCCATTTTATTATAATAATAATGGTCAATAGGTATAAGATTGCTACGACTGGTGCTGAAAAATAAATCCCCATTCCGTAGTGTCAGCAAATCTTTTATCTAATTCCTTATAAACCATTCATCAAGCATAAGTGGCGCGGCGGAGCATGCGCAACGAACTGTACATATTATTATTACGCCAGCTACCTGAGGACAATATCTTTTGTCTATAAAAATAACGTAAGTTCATGCCAACATTTCTGATCCTGAATTTAATGGCACTAAACAATTTATAACCGCCGAAAATATGCTAATACATATAATAATCTATGGTGAGGTTTTCTGACGTAAGTTCAGACTACTATTTCATTAGTAGTCCACTAGTAGCAATCTTACAACATTAGACTACTATTTCATTAGTAGTCTGATGTTGTAAGATTGTTTTGCCTGTGAAACCCAAGTGAAGAGTAAAAATCGTAACGATTTATTAGTGGTCTAAATTTTGGGTTAAGCTTTTATACTTATAATCAGTAGGCAAAGGTTTTTCATTTTGTACGATCCTGACTTAGTCATTTCGCCTCTCATCGTATAAATTGTACCTGCTCGAAAATGTATATACATATACATATATACCTAGGTAATGCGATGCAACAATCTTGGACCCCAAAACTCCCAGTACTAGTTAGAATAAATTCGATGGGGTTATTCTATATGCCATCTTTCTGAATTCTCTTTACTACAATCACCACACTTAAATAACGGTGACTGTTATTGTACATTTTTATGACCAATTTCTCCCTAATTGAAATACGAATACCCAAGACACCATCAAGTCAAAACAACTTGTTTACTTCTAATGGCTGAGACTATTAAAAACTTAGATTTAAACATTAAATGAGAACAGTTAGTTACGTATCTTACATCTGTAGGCAACAAGAATAAACATTTGCAAATCGTACGGCCTCCCCGATGTTCACTTAGTCACGCGCCCCTTGTTTTTATGTAGTTAAGTAAATAAAAATATTCAAGGGTAACAACCATTCAATTCCTAATGGAATTCGTTCGAAAATTTAAAGAGCTTTAATGATCATGAGTCATGTTGTAAAATAATTATTTCATCGCCTTCTGAATACTCACCTAAAATATTTTGCCAATTCAAATAAACATCACGTCTATATCTGGTAGATACCAAATCGTTGAAGAACACATTCAATAGAGAGCGATTTTTTAAATTGACGTCAGCGCTGTAATAAAATAGGAAAACACTAACACAGTGGTTCAATAAGAAGTTATAAACTACCTCCTGTATAACGTAATAAGATTATAAGTGTATGATCTGTGATTTAAAAAAAAACAAAAAGCTTCCTAAAGCCTGCCTTCCCACTGCTTGTAGATTACTATACCTGAATGTCACCGGTGGCCCTTAAGCCCCTTGAGTAATATGGGTTATATAAAAATATGTTTTCCAATTATTAACTATTTTATACAACGTTTCTTAGTACTCACAAAAATAACAGAAGTGGAAGCTATTTATACAAAATTGGTGATATTTTACTATCCGAAATTAAATCCAGAAAACTAAGATGTAACATCGAATATACTCTACTATTATTAAATAACCCAGTTATACTCACAAAAAAGGCAGTCCATTAACATAGATATTTTCCGCTAGCCTACCCAAGGCGACTTCCAATGGGTAATCGTAATGTTCGCACTCGGGCAAACATTGAAAAAAATTGTCATTCAGGCTCATGTTACTATTGTGTTCTTTTATGTCTGAAATAACTTAGTAGTATAATAGATTCCTAGCTCACACCTACCAGTTTCACCCCCACACATCTTTGCATGGTACGGCCCCCTTACCACGAACTCGTAATGCAGGCATTTTCCTTTGAGAGAGCGAGATGCCACTAGTTGTGCGGCATCTCGTTTCCACAATGGAAAATGTCCAGCTTTAAAAGTTCATGGTACTCGTAAGGGGGCTGATCGGTATGGTATATTTTAGTCAAAAAATAAAAGAATTAAAATACTTTTTTATAAACTGGTGCACGAAAATACCCGCCTTTACATGCAATACCAACATACGTCTGAACCACCAAATAGCACCGGACCTGAAGGCTCAGGGGGCGCCCTGAGCCTTCAGGTCCGATGCAATTTGGTGACTAGTGGCTATTTACAATGACGTGTATAAGTGGGATCAGCTTTTGATTGCAATAAACTTGAATAAGGTTTAACATTTGCTTCTTAGTATGAAGCTGTGTTATTATTATGCGATCAGTACCTAGTAACGGCGTATGTTGTGTATACTTACTTAAAATATTTTCCATACATTCCATATCCTTGAAATTACAAGTCCTGTACGATTCTGCAACAAATAGTTTTTATACCGTCATTACTTTAATTATAAAAATTGAACACCTAAGGAGCTAATCAAAAATGTTCGTCGTTTATTATAATAGAAAACATACATAGCATTAATAATAATAATAATAATAATAAAATATAAAAGAGTTTTGGAGACTGTTAGTTCATGTGCTAAACTACAACATAATTGAAAATTCGTGTAGTGTTAATTCCCTGAAGAAACTGGGCACTCAGTAAGCACAAACTCACATAGTTCACAATAATGTTTGTGTGAGACGACTTCTAATTAAGATGAAATAACCAAAGTTAAAGTGCAGGTAGTAAGTAATTGTTAGACAAATTACCTTCTTTGGGATAAGCCAGGGGAACACAATCACAGCCACTTTTAATAAATTCAACCTTTTGATACGCCATGCAATTATGGAAAGAGTATTGACGAAACCTATTAATGCGCACCTGAAAACAGTTCATTTGAGTTTTATATCAAAATTCTCATTATGACCAACCTTTCTTGTTCACACAAGTACATGTTATGATTGGGGATCGAAGCCGGAACTCTTAACGCAACAGTCCAATAAATCCGGTAACTCGCAAATCGGGTTTTCTGTGTGTAAGGATTTCTGTTATCATCGTCCAAGAGTGGTTACATAACTCTACGACACCCCTTACATAATGAACTATGACAACGTATGCATCATAGGCATAACTAGTTCATTGGCCGTTTGTTATATAAACAGAGTAAGTTACAATCGCATCATTCCTACGCAACAATTGACGTATCAAAAAGTAAGAATCTGCGTCAATTAATAATCGCGCCATTGCGGCATCAAGTTATTGTATATTTTAACGATTTAATAGGAGATATGAAAATCGCCAAGGCCCTCATATCAGCCGTGTGTGCGTCAATACTATAATGTTTAATTAATCGTTGTAAGCTTATTGTTTTAATTGACTAATCAAAAGACAAGAAGATAAAAGGAAAACCAAACCCTAAACCCAAATGAATAAGTTTTAATTGTTATAATCAGTATTTTTATTATGTCTTTTGTGAGGGAATCTCGATGAATCGCTTTATCGTATGTTTATATTGCCACTATAAACTAAGCTATTTTCACCCTTGCCATTTTATTATCATTGTTAATTCTCTTGTGTGGTGAAGGCATGTCATCCTGAACTATTTGGATCTATGACTTGTAAGAAGAGCTACATTGAGTTATCCCTTACCTCATCGCTGTAATAGCACTGTCTCTGTTCCGGACTGACCGACTTGATTCCTGATGTAGTGTACGTTCGCTCAGGGGACAGTGCTATCAGTACCTCTGTGGAGGGGTTCACCATACGCACCGGCGAGTCCAGGTCAGGAATGTTGTACGCGTTGTCTATGATCACCTGTTTATAGTATCAGAATAAACAATTATATAGATTTGTTATTATAAAGGACACTTATCTCGTGTCTTTGTCCGAGCCAGCATGCTTTTCAACCATAACAGCATAGAGCCAGCGTGCGGAAGGCAAAACATCTTCCAAGATCAATACCATATACTTCTTGGTGACCTGCAAGAAACTAAATAAGATAGGAAAGCGGTTTCTCGTGTTTGAAGTGAAAATACGTCATTAACTAGTTTAATTACAGCCTCGAAAGTGGCCGAGCAAGCCGTACGAGCTGTTTATATTTATTCTATAACCAGCCCGGTTGTTAAAAGTATGTCTTGTAAAACTTCATAAAACTAGTAAATCGTCAAGATCAATCAAATTGTTTTTAATTATTATTGCTTTTACCCGCGGCTTTGCTTGCGTTAATTTAGATTTGATGATTAAATCAATCCAGGTAATACTCCACTAAACTTTCTAATAATATAATCTTCTTTCGAATCATGTACGCATATCGCCATCTAGCGTTCGTAGCATTAAGCATTGCATTTATGACCGTCGAAAGTTATTGTTAGATACCCTTGGAGACAAAACGAACTGAATAGAACTAGGTATGCAAAAAAAGAACAGCCCCCTTACCATGAACTCTTAAAGCAGGACAGTTTAACATGTGGAAGCGGGACGCCGCTACGTGCAGTGCAATGCGGCGTTTCGCTTCCGCATCGTAAACTGTCCTGTTTTAACAGTTAATGGTAAGGGGGCTGTTTCCTTTTTAGCACTGCTACTGAACTTGCTACTTCTTTTCACCTTTGTTAATATTAGTTAGGATTAAGCTTTCTACCTATTATACCTTGTCAGTATTCGTGTGGGATGCACGAGCAGAGTAAAATTCTTAATTATTTTTTTATTGACTGCATTAATTTTGAATTTAATTTTTTATATGTATTATATATATATATATATTACATATACATATATTTCACAATAGACTAATTAGAAACAAAGTCACACCATACCAACTTAGCTAGGTAATCTGTAATCGCTAAGTCTATAATTATCTATAAATATCTTAAATAGGTACAAACAAATAAAATTGAAATGTTTTTTTATTTGTCATTACCTTACCTATTACATAACATTTTTCTACTAAATGAACAGGTATGAAGTATAGGATACTTAAAAAAATATTGTCCCGTGTCTGACTTTTCCGAATAATCTACAAGTCGGCAGATTTGGAAAATACTTACGGTTTAACGTTTCTCGGAAAAAGTAATAAGTTCACGGATTAAATCGCGGGTTACAGTTACTAATCTTTTAGGTCTTTTATGTTTTCTTTTTTTACGAATGATCACAAAAATCTACTTTTAAACGTAAGACATTTATTGTATTTTATTTCACTTTATTGAATATCATACAATAGCATAGGTAAAACTATATGGTAATACCGAACCCGACGACTCATTTCCATAGGGAAATCAAAATCTCCATGAGCATCACGGGCGCACAAAAGAATAAAACAAAAGAAATCTAAATTATATCGCACTACATCAATGGCAGAGATTAATATAATTTGTAAAAAAGCCTCTGATTTATGAGTATATATTAATTCTTTTGTAATAGAGCCTTCACGTTAACACTATGGAAACGATATTTCGGGTTCACTTCTATGATGTATAATAATTTATATAGGTATAAACGAAGGCAAGGATTTCCTAACTGTTGATAAGCAAAGGTGAATCTAATAAATAACAGAACAAAAGAACTTATTATCTACCTATAATATATTATAGAAAGCACAAGTAATTGAACAGTGTGTAACACTGAACTAAATACGAGTGTATGAGTCATGTATGGCGAATACATGTTTACGACCAATTAGGCGGATTGTTTATGTAAATCTCAATATGAATTCACGCTAAGAATGGGCCTTATTATTTTTCTAGGTGCCAGGGTGTATTCCTCGTAAATTTTACGTCTAGTAAAACGGTACGTCACAAAATCTTTCAATTTCATAAAGATGCAAAATACAGTGTTGCAAGTACGTTGGTAGGTACCATGAAGCTAGTTGTCCTAGTTACACAATAGACTATCTGTCAAGAATTTTCTAACTCGATTCTACCCATCAGCAAATAACATAATTATATCCGACAGGTTAACAATGGCGTTTACCGACAACGAGACCAATTAAACGAATTCGGAAGCTGTAAATCATTTTAGGCAGGACTCTTTTACTGTGAATAGGTAATCAGGCTCAAAAAGGTATTCACTATGAATAGAAAAATAATACGCAACGTGAGATCCAAAAATAATAATAATAAAATGTTGATGTCTTCACAGCAATCATCATGTCTTATAAACTAGAGACGATACTAAAAAGTATTTATGGCGGTTCATTGCTTCGATTTTCATGTTATCTTTCTGAAACTAATCGAGATTTAGTAAACTTTAAAACGATAAATATAATGAAATCGAAAACTTCCCAGATATCAAGAAAGGGTCGATAATTCTAACAACGCGACGACGGTAAGAATAACCGCCATAGACTTTCTCGACTTGCCAATCTAATCGAGTCATCATAATCATTTATCAAATTAAATCCATATTTATGAGTATTGGCAGCTAGTAATATCACTTTATTACTTTAGATTCTTTCAGTCTGAGTAATCAGTACTTATATACCTATGATGTCTCATGCGTGAAAATAAAGTTTTTTATAAATCTTATTTACAAACTATCAAAGCTGTTTAGCTTCTTGGACTATAAATTAAGATTGTATCATGCAGGAGAACGGATGATTTTCTTGTTCGTCGTGTTTTGAGTTGAACAATCAAGTGAGTCCATGGAGTGTAAACGAAGTTAGCCAGCCAGGTTGATAAGGAAACTGCCAAGCGTGCGCCGGCAGTCAATTATTTGGCGTCGTACACATGGGAGCTCTTTTAATGAGGATATATACATAGGAGCGCAGTATATCGGATATTGCTAAGTGGAGGACCATCTAAGTTGACATCTAATGATTGACAGACATTGACACCGTGCTTCTTCTTATTGTGTGGTTGATGAACAACATGATGTCAGAGTTTAAACCGCCTGTAGGAGACACGACGTGGCTTTACACACTGTTAAAAAGCACACAGGTGTACCGGTTTCCACACCGTTCAATATTGGCAATCTATCATTTTGATTTAAGTTTTCTAATACTATAAACATCACGCCTGCATCCAAAGGTTAGATAGAGTATTCAATACACCCACATTTTACCAATCACAACCCCTGTAGGGGCTGGGTGCCTTTTGAAGATTATCCTCCGATTACAAAAATGGGTCCCTATGTAACAGGAGGCCCAAACCGGAAATCGAACCTTGAACTATGTGCTCAGCACACGCGATTTGTGACCACTAGATCGACGTGGCAGTCAAAATAAATAATTTGATGTTAAAATATTAATCACATAAAAGTCGAACGAAGACATAAAATTACATGAGTGCAGGTTATATTCACGTTTCACTACTGATATATTTTGTGGTAAGGAGCCGCGATTGTACTCAATAATGACCTTGTTCGTCATATCAGCTTTGCATAAAGGTATTTAATTGATTAATTGGTCATCGATAACCCTTTTATAAAAATATTTGAATTTAAAAATGTTCATGAGTCTCTTCAGAGGACCTTTGTAATAACAAAACATAACATCACGCCGATGTTCCCCGAAGGGGTAGGCAGAGTTGCACATATAGAACCCTCTATCTAGACTCCGTGTTGCTACTGACAATTACCCCGATGTGCCAAATAAGCGTTGCACGGGGAGTTTCCGGAATTTCCTTAGATCGTGCAGATGGTGACCACCGAAGGGAATGAAGTAGAAATCCTACACTCCCCGGTCCTTACCTTGCATAGAGACCGGGTGCTTTTTGAAGGTTTCCCTCCAAAAACAAAATAAAACGGACCTCATGCTCAGCAGTCGCGCTTGGCGACCACTAGATCAACAAAGCAGTAAGTACATTAAAATACTAGGATTGAAATACTTTAGATAAAAGCAAAATATATAATATCGAGACATACACATGTCCCACTAATTAGCTGCACATTTCATCGGTAACATCGGTAAATTGTAGATGACGATATCTAAACCACATCGTTAAAAGCTTCCACGGCGTTGATCTAGTAAAATATAAGTTTATATTTATGCCACTAAGCACCATGCTCATAAAGATAGATACTTATGTACGTGGAAAATGTTTAAGGCTCAAAATCTGTGATATTTGTTTCTATGGTCAGATCCAAGTCAAGAGCTCCGAAACTATGATTATACCAACATTAAGATACGCCCCGAATACATACCCTCCGCCTGTTCTTAAGTTCCAAGATTATCAGTGCGTAATAAATACCACCACTCTGTTTATCTCTTCGGGAAATTTGATTGATTAGGACGATATAGGAACAAAATATATCGAACGATCTCCACATCAAAAATTCTGAAGGCAATCGATAAGCGTTTATGAAAATCCTGACGGGTCACGTGATAACTATAATAACTATACTACGTTCCAAAACGCGAAATTCAGACGTTGGACACTTAGCTGCCATATTGAAGTGGAACAGGGTTGGTCTCATCGGCCGCATACCGACGATCTTAAGGCAAAATGACCGGCATTCGAACACCTAAAAAACGGTAACGCGGCAAGCCCAAAAGGAAATATCTGTTGGCAGATTACCTAGTAGTAGTATGCACGTTTATTGAACACCGTCACTTGTGGATTATGGAGAGGCTTCAAAAGCCCACAAGAAGATGGCGTGATGAGCCTGACTCAAACGATTTGCCCAAAATTGTCATAGACCGGGAAAAAATATAGAAAGGAAAAACCGCTTTCGGCAACAGCACAGTGGCTTATAAAACAATCTGTCCAAAACGTATCCTAATTTTATATTTCGTATTTACCAAGAGTTGCAAAAGGAAATAACGTGAAGATTTTAAAAACGTGGGTCATTTTCATCATCAGCTGTAAGACGTCCATTGTCGAACAAAGGCCTCCCCTATTGGACCTTATGGTAATCCTTAAGGGGAGGCCTTTGTTCGACAGTTATTTGATAGCTGACCCACGATTATTCGTGGCTAACTAAGCTAACTAAAAGCTACTTGGTATTTTAAATCTATGAGCTAACAGTATTTTTGACAATATTTGTACCGAGAAAACTGTCACAGAAGCACATGAGTAAGTAAAAAAGGTTCGCAGTTTTTTCTGCATACTAAAGATTTTAGTTCATCACATCAACTTCAGAGGGCTTTGCGCTCGTTGCCATAGGAATTAATAATGTTTTGGATCGCAAGTTCAAAACTCATTAAAACGCAACAAGTTATGGTAAACAGACACAACAGAGAAGTGTTCGTTTAGCAATGAAGGGCGTGTCTGTTTTTGGTGCAAAAACTGTACCTACATAGGCCAGCGAATACCAATGATACAAGATACGCAGATAACCGATCTAAATTCAACTTCGTTATCTTAATTATACGCCATTTATGATAATCCAATCGATTAAGTCAAATGGTAATTATGCTATTGACACGTGAATGTCGAAAACATTAATGATATTTAGCCAACACTGATTTCCTGATTAATTACGCACCGTCATTATTCTATGGCTCAATTACAGAAGTTTTACACAAATACTTGTTATTGTAATTTTATGCTGATATCGGTCAACACCAAGGTAAATGAAGTGGTACCATACCAAGGTTTATCCTCAGCAAAACTTGATGTAAGATGTGATTTTTTTATTATTCTGTTCCTTTTACAAAGGAAAACGTAGGATTCCTACTATCGGCGATGAAATCCTAGTCAGACCTAAATTTTTTTTTTAAATAGAACTTCACCCACACTAAGAATTTCTCCTGTATCGTGGGTGCGTTTCACAAACATGAAATATCACATACACAAACACCCAGATTCGAGACAATCAAATGTGGATCACACAAATTTTTGCCCCGTGCGGGAATCGAACCCTTAGCGGAGCAGTCTAATCGCTTAGCCACTACGCCAATCAGGCCGTCAAATTTTCACGGAGATAGATAGTTTAGGTTCGTAAATTTCACTGTTCTTATTTAAAGGTGCCATGCAATTAGATGGAGCTATTTTTAGGACCAATGTCAAATAAGTCAACGTGCTGGAAGCTTATTATACAGTTCTGGTTTCGCTCTTTGTATAACAAATAGATATTGGATTTTTTTTCATTAACCTTCAAGTAAAACCGGGAACAAGGGAACTAGTATGCAGAAATGTATTGTTTAACCATTATATTATTTCTAAAAAGATCTTTTTTTTTCGGAACAAGCCCACCACTCGTGCCCATCATTGCAACTCCTGTAAGCCAGGATCTATAATGATAACCGTTAAGAACCATCGAGGCAATGTAGCTCGAGGCGTCCCAGATAAATGACTCGACTGTCTTGGAACCCGCAACGAAATAAATCATAAAAGAATATATAGGAGGAGTAGGAATATTAAGATCTAGAAGAATCTAAAAAGCTCTGTCACGAGGAGGCCTTTATTCAACAGTAAACGTCTTCGGGCTGATGATAATGATGAAAAAGCTCTGTCATGTAGATTTATGCTGTTCTCTTGTACCTAAATACGCTTTCGTGGAGTACTTATAATGCCTAGTAATAATAAGGATACTTCACAAGAAGCGTATAGAAATTAGTAAAATATATTTTATGTTAAATATAACAGCAGTTAGTTAAATTGACCATTGCATATCTTAAAGCTCTAGATTTTTCAACTATAGTCGGATCTTCAAGTAAAATTAAAAAATTTCTCTTGGCATGACCCTCTACAAGTATTTAACCGCATCAAGAGTCTGGATAAACAAAACATAAAATAAATCCGTTTACTTTAAACATAAAAGAATAGTAATTCTGTTATTTTACAAACTGTGACAAATATAATTCAGTGGTGACTACGCACATTATCAATGATTAATATTAGTCATTCGATACCACTAGCTACTCACGACAGAACTGATAGTAATCAAAAGGGGTAACGTAATAAACAACGCGTCAATTTAGATATTATCTTAAATCAAAATCTACGAATGCCATTGGATCGAACTTTTGAAAACAAAACCTATATAAATAGTCCAAGCACCCTCAGTCGACTAAGTGTTCGTATTGCAGCAATTACAAATCTTGGGCCCTTTTTTAATTTAGTTTACTACTAGCTGTAACCCGCGACTTCTCTCGCGCGTCTGATAATTATAATTCGAATAAATGTAGTCAATCTCTACGACATAGCCATGTGCGATCTTAGTGACAGTGCTATCTTTGAATCATTCAAGCATACCAAAGCCCCTTGAGACGCTACTGTTGCACTGTAGTAATCATCAGGATTTGTATAAAGAAGGACTGTCAGAGCTGTCTGATAACCACACGACGCGACACGACGAGGGGTGTCCGCGATAGGCCCGATGTTACTCCTGCAAACAAATTAATAAAGTAACTTCTGTCTCTATCAATCACACAAGTTTTATTGATACCACCTTCTCATCACCTAATCTCATACAATATAAGCGGGTGCTCTTATCCCTAAAAGCAATTTTATCGATGTAAACTTTGGATAGGCATGATCGAGATTAAGAATTGAAGATAATGCAGATAAAACCAATAATCCTTTTTATAAACATCTTTTATGACTTCACTGCGAAACAGCTCAAGCCATATTCGAATAGTCGTATTTTATTACAGCTGTTAATCTTTAATATGTATCTTAAAGCACATATTATGTACGTGCAAAATAAGTACAAAAGCGTAACAGGATTAAGAGAAGACTCACGCAACGCAAGTTCAGTATAGGCTTCTGAATCGAATTCCGTCATAATATTTTAATGTAAATTTATGAGACTTTTTGACTTGAATTATTGTATTTATCACATTACTAAAAATTAATACAATGTTAAGTTAAGAGAAAATCAGCCTTAACTCAAAGGAATAAAACCTTCCCTTCAATGCACGACCAATCTGTAGATCACAGTCAGAAATTAAACAACATCTATTTTATGAAAAAAAAGCTTTTTTAAATTGTATTTTTAAATTGTAAATTTAATAAACTAATGGGGGTGCCTGAGGTCTTGCGTTATATCTGGGACATCTTGTATACTGAATATAATAATGATTTAAATATACTATTGTATTTTGAGATTTCTATTCTCTCCAGATCTCACTGTGGATTGGATTTTTACTATATAGACCTCCAAAAAAGCCTTATTTATTATTGCCTGCCTTATATATTATATATTATTAATAATCATTTATTAATTCTATTTAAAATAAGTGTGCAAGAATACAATGCAATACGGTACACCCGACTACGATTTTCTCGAATCGAAATTTATGATTACTTAAATTATTTTACTTATTTCCTGGGTAAGTACTTTCTAAAAGAATTTAACGTTAAAATGAAACACAAGGACCATATAAATCAGACACTTTCTTCCTTTTTTAAAATCAATTAAACGAAATCTTTATTTTTCCTCCGATTATTCAAAATTAAAGGTATTTAATTTTCGAAACTTTACTTCAATCTACAGTCTAGACAGACATACAACCATACTTTAGCAAACTATTTTATTACATGTCATGTATTATAATTAAAATAATCCGTAAAACCTCTTTAATTGTTATCGCTCAATATCAAAATAGTACCCTATTTATCTATGTACTTCCAATCATTTTCGATATACAGATACAATTAGCAAAATGTTACAGAAAAATAATAGCGTGAATAATACAATTTAAAAACACCAGTAAAACATAAAAATTTACTCTTGGGGTAAAATTTACTGAACTGACTTATTCACTATCGTTCACACTTTGCCTTGAGATTTTTTTTCATTCTTCGTAGGCTTTAGCGTAGGCAAGTTTCCCAGTCCCAAGGTTCGCCGTGTATTGTATAGTCTCGGTTTTGTTATTAGATAGGTAGGTACTTACTTCACCTGCTACAATAAAAAGTTAGGTAAATTAAGTACCTTCAACAACTTATCAATGTAAACAATAAAATACAACAAAAATTGTTTTAGAAAGCAGTAATTATAATACCCATTTATTGTTAACCGCTGTGATAAAATTAGCTGAGTCTAGTTACTCACCCCATAAAAAAATCAAAGATTAAATAATTATACTTGTCACTGTCGTTTGCATAACAAAGAATAGAGATGTCAATGGAGTACTTATAGTACCTTAATTCTATGTAATTATCAGCAAGATTCGTATCTCGTTGATGATTTCTTAGGCTCGTTTTAAATATTTAAAGTACTTTAAGTTTAAATACAGTATAAACACGAGTCTGTTACTGTCCTTTAATTACTTTGATGAGCGTTATGATAAAAAAGGTGCATAATAATGCTATTTAATCATATAATATTTAAAGTAATAAGTATCATCCAGATTGATATTTAAAAAAGGGATACAATTCGGATATTTTTAATACTTCATACTTTCTGTAATGATGACGAGTTAGTGAAGTTCATAAGGGGCCCTAGACTAGTGGCAAAGCGCGAGATTTATGGAATGGTAAAGATATGGGATGGAATGGTAAATAAATAAATGGTATTGACATAATTACATAATTGATTACAAATAGTCGGAACATTATGTCAACCCCATACATTGGCTATTCGAAAAGTCTAGCGTTTTTATGGGGACAGGTGATTAAAGGTTATTTTAAAACACACACGTGGCTGATATACGGTTGTCGCGTGGCCGACATATAAAGGGTCACGGTTTCTTCACGTGTTTGTGTGTCTAACAATTAAGGCGGGTTACAACTGAGCGTTTCTGGTATGCAATGTTAGAAAATATTCAAGTCAAACCATGGACTTTATTATTTTTTATTCATTCTAATCTTAGTTCTAGCATAAACAACCTTTTAGTAGCCTTTTAATATAATCTTATTAATGATTATAGATAGGTTAGGATAGGACCCCTTATATTTATATGTTACTATCTTGCAGATCATATAGGTAATATAACGGAAGTGTACCAACAATGAAAGATAATTAACTCAATAAGAGGAAATCAAAAAGGAAGAATCAATCATAGGAAGACAAAGACTACAAAGACCGATTAATCTTGAACATCTCAAAATGGCAATAATCCTTTGGATACTATAGAAAAATAAAAGTTGGTAATACTGGATAACGACCTATTCCATTACCGTACCCTACAGTCCCTATACCCTTTTTAAACTATTCTAGCAGTCAACATAATTATGGTGTTCGAACTATAAAACCATACACTTGTAGGCAACAACTATAGATACAAATTCATTCACCGAACACCTGTATCATGATAAGATAAACTAAAACAGCTGTATAACTAATACCAGACAAGAACTTTGTTTAATAAATCATTTCATGAAATAAAATACGTAGATATTTATTCAGATAAATATATTCAAAGCCAACAACAGCTTCAGTTTTTTTTTAATTAGATGAAACATAACTATACATAAATATACGTAGGTACATACATACGTTCGTATCTAACATGTTGCGACTTCGCATTAGTAGTAATACACTACACATATCTGATTAATTTGATAACAAATACTGATTGATTTTTAAAGAGCTGTTTTGTATCAGGTTATCTAACGCTCAAACAGATCGTCAGGGCGATACGGTCATGTACGGCACCACAAGCGGGATTCAAAAAATCTGGCAACTATACTAGTGAAAACTCCTAATTCGTTTGTTCGGGTTGTCCGTCGCCAACATCCATACTCTTGTTTTGCCCGCTCAACTGACGTGCGGATTACCACAAAGAGCTCAACTCGATTCATACTGTCTTCGAACACTGAATGCAACACGATGATGCGAATATCTGTAGTTCGTTGTTCAATTTATCACTGAACTTCATATGTACTCGTATTCGTAAATAGGTGATGAGTAGAAAATAAACTATGTACCTACCTAGTACTGAAATTCAGCTGTAGGTGTATATTTATAGTAGATGTACTACCTATATAATAGCAGTAAATACAATACCGTTACACTTATCTACTTTGTAAATAATGCTACTAATTTAAGATAGTAATTTCGATAAACATTTTGATAAAAAGATTAAACTTTTATAAATGATTGCATTTTATATATAAAGATTTAATATCTACTTATATACTTTTCATCTGATGAAAAACTACGGGTACCTATTCTTACTTTATTGCGTGGAAATACCACTAAAGTATCATTGTTATCATTATTTATAAATGCTAAAGAATAAATCGTGATGTTGATAACGAATTTACAGTTTTATTAGCCCTACAAAAAATCAGCGCCTATTTAGTATGCTTATTTGCGTCAATCATCATCATCAGCCTATTTCCGTCTACTGCTGGATATAGGCCACTTCTATTGCACGTCAATAAAGACGAGCATTATCAGTGCAGGGGCAGATAATTTTAATAATAGATATGGCGATCGATTTGAAATGGATCACACAACAAGCTCGCGTAACGATCGTGCCTTAACACATAACATGCTGCAGTAGTAGCAGCAGTAGTAGTAGAAGTAGTAGCAGAAAACGAACTGCTAAAGAAAAAACTGGTGAAAAAAATTAGCCTACTAGTCCTTCTACTATCTACATTATACCAATAAATACTTATAACGTTCAATTAAATTGACTTCTTCGAAGTAATACCTTGCAGCCACATATCATGTATATGCAATAATATTATTATAGTTTTACTATTCAGTTCATATTTATTGAGGGACATTTTACGACCTGATTGATATTTATTACATTCACACATTGTTTATACAGATGTTTGTACAAGTTTGTTTTACGTAAATAAGCACGAATCTTAGTAAATCACCTATTTTGCGAACCTTTTTTTAAAACCCAAACCCTATGGCATTCGTTTACATGAGTAGATTTTATGCCATCTTCTTGTTGAAATCCAAATGTATTGAGTATAGCAAATAGCCTGGATTCATGTTACTTTTCCCGCTTCCCTATGAACGATAGTTTTTTACAAGGTGTTTAAGTCACCAGCGCCAATCTCATTCTTCATGTAAACGTTTCAGACGTCTCAAAATTTGCAGTCCATGCGACAGGTAAGAATTGCCGACACTGATAATGCATTGTTTCGATCAATTAATTACTCCATCAGGATTAAATGCTACAATTAACAGTCCTGAAAGTGTACATGGATGGATCTGCGACTATTTGTAATATTATCTCTTAAAACGAAATATAGGATCTTTGTTAAAATTGTTGCTACAAATCACAATTTAACAAGTTGCTAGGAATATGCTTGTAACCGGTCGTCATTCGTCAACTAATAACTTTACCTTTTAGTTATATATATATATTATAGTATAGTACCTGCTAACATACAGGAATACTTAAGATACACATGATTTCTTACTAAATACTATGAAGCACATCAATATCTTGCAGCATGGGTACGTCGTAGCGTATTGGTCTCTACATGCTTAAGACTCGGTTATAATGTATGGAGAGTATCACAATTTGCTATGTGCTTTTATCAATTAGTCTTAACCAACAGACACATATGTAGCATGATGATTGATGATATTATTAGTCTCTTAGAACATTTATCGTTATAAAACAAAGTTATTTGAACAAAGAATACCGATAGGTAACAACAGAGAAATCTATTTTTATTTAGCAATTAGGCACGACTACGTCGCTTGCCAGTTTCGCTGTATCGTACGTTTTGATTTCGCCTACGCAGCTCTTGAATACCATGTCCACACAGACAAAATAAAACATTATTCTATGTGCATATTTGTGAGGATCCTATTAAGCCCACAAACGCAATACCTACTGATATTTACTAATATTGCTAAATAGAAGGGCATGATACGTACGATTTTTGTCTATCGTCGTCAACAGCAAAGTAGTTAAACGTGCAGCACAGGCTGAGCAACGTGAAGATAGGTTTGAATATATCCTCGCATCGATAAATGGCATTCTTCCACATGCATCTCTGCACCAAGTTACTGCACGCTGACGCCGGAGATAGCTAGAATATATATGTAATAATATATTTACCTTCAGTAAATTATACCTCAATATTTAAGATTTGCAACGACGAAATCTTATATTGAGAGTGAAAGTGGGCTGGCCACGTCGCGCGAGTGCACCCCGTCAGATGGGGTAAGATCGCCACTCACTGGACGCCTGAGGGAGGACATCGCCGTCGAGGTCGACCGCGGCGTAGGTGGTGTGATAATCTGACCACATGCGCGGGACGCACGTGGTCAGAAACTGCGAAGGATAGAGCAGTTTGGAAGAAGAAACGGGAGGCCTTTACCTAGCAATGGGAAACAAAATAGGATAATAAAAAAATTATTATTATTTACCTAGGTATAATGTTCTTTATTCATTATGCACAACGTTGGATTAAAACCCAACTACTCTTTTTAATATTTAAACCTTAAGGTGATGATGAAAGAAACGATACTGCATAGGTATTATAATGTTTTGGAAAACCTAATCTATGAAGAATGCGCCAGTTCAAATGACTAATAAGTACCATTATAACATTACCAGTAGGCCGTTGCAATGATTATCTAAGATCCTACATATTAAGCTACATAATATTATCACAGTATTAAGCGATAATAATACTGTTATAAAATTGTGGCAGTAAAACTAAATCTCTCGAAACTCAAAGTATAATGGTAGCGTTAACATTGGTAGTTATTTAACTCCCATGATATAAAGTCCAATAAGCCAGAACTACCAACACTCATTAGAAATACGTTTCCTGTGACATCACATTCTACAAGCAATAAAGTTGAGATGTCATTATAAAGGCTGTAACCTCACACAAGACCTTGAAAGCAACAATCAAAATGAAATACCTTTGACTCATCATTTGTTTTGATGGAAATTTTGATATTTGTAAAGTCGTAAGTGCTTTTTAATAACTTCAAAGTTATTTTTATGAAATCTTCTAAATGTAGATTTTAAAGGATATTTAATTAATATTATTTACTATATTAGTAATGTTATTTAGGTTTATACTCAATTACACTGTAGGTTCCTACATTTTTAGGTTGTCAAGCCAAAAGGGGTACCAACTAGGAGATATTGGAACTTCAGAGGTTCAAGGCCTTTGAGTGAATAAATACTTATAATTTTATTTTAATTGGCTCGCGTACGTTAAGAAGAAAATACATGAAAATGAAAATGAAAATGAAAATGTTTTATTTGTCTCAAAACAGTTACATGTTTTATAAATGAGTCAACCCCAGTAAGTAATTGAAAATACTTGTGTTGGGGCTGTCTCGCTCTTTCCCTTAGTTGTCTACTAACATTATTGAGATTTTTGATATCTGAGTTACATTAAAAAAATTATATTTTAGAAAAATTAAAAGAAATCAAACGAATAGTGGACTTATAAACTAATTTTCAGCTCTTTGTGATAAGTAGTTGTATGTAAATGTAATACATGCATGTGAGCCATGTTTTTAAACAGTGTTTGTGTGGGTGTGGGTGTGTGTTTGTGTGTGTGTGAGAGAGTGTGTGTATATGGATGTATGTGTGTGTGAGAGAGGGTGTGTGTATGGATGTATGTGTGTGTTTTAGTGTGTGCTTGTTTGTGAAATATTCGAAGTGCCCATGTGTTCCTTCTAAGCGCTTTTATTTAGCAAAGTCGATCTAGAATTTGCTCCGTTTCCTCGTATGACAACGTTTTTAGCCATTCGGTTATCACCTTTTTGCACACCTGTGAGGCCTCAAAGTGGAACCTTAATTTTGAATTTATTTTATTGTAAATGTAAGCTGATTGGGTTACATACTGACGCCGTGCAAAAGCAGTTCGGACCTTTGGGGAGTAAGCCACTATATCCTTGCGTCTTTTCTCCTGTCTGCCTTGGTTACATACATCATACTTACATACATTAACATACATATTATATAAACTGCTATAATCATATCTCTTTCTTTTGGCTTTACCGTAGTTGGATAGAAAGGGTTTAGTTGGATTACGAATTAATTAGGAAGATAATGTAAGACATTGTGTGTTACTGGGTTAGAACCTGAAATCCCTGAAGCCAGTCTACATTTCCAGTCTTTACTCAAATGTGTAAGAATATAAATAAAAATTATCACTTACCTGTAATAAATTGGTTTTTACAAACATGAAATAAACTGTACGGGGCTTGCAATACAGAATGAATATCACGGAAGTTAGAAGGGGTATTTGCTGAGCAAGACGGTAATATGGGCTCACAGTATCAGTTACTGTGATGGAACTCTTAAGTCTTAATACTTTATCAAAAGTTCAGTTGCATAATTCCTGAGCTGTGGCCATCATTAAAATGTATGCGGAGCAAAACGTTATTCCACACCAAGCTTTATGCAGTTCATAGACTGTGAGCACTCCTTGTAATATTAAAAACAACTCAATCTATAAAATAGATTTAATGTATTGAATACTAACTTTCTCGAATAACGATTCTACCGTCATACTGTTTAAGTCCAATACAGTCTGCAGTATATATAAATTTTCCTTTTCTTCACGATCTGCTGCGAACGTCGAGTATAACATGGGAACTAGACGAAATGTGTTGAAAATAAAGTCCGCCGTTACATTCTTAGGAAGAGTTCTGAAATAACAATCAATTATCAAACAAACAATTTAATTCTTAAATTCAAACTAAAAATGCATACGATGGATATAATTTAAAAAAGTTACTTTGACATCTTGTTACGCCGACAAGAGAGCTAGGCTTATCATACATAGCTAAATTAGGTTATCCTTCTTAGGACCAAACAGCCATCCCAATTTATAAAATTATTGCCACATTTGGCAAAGGGTTCAAGTTATGTCAATCACGTGCATGCTACGAGCCTACAATGCACGCTATGCGTATGCGGCTCAAGCTACACGACGCGAGGCCTTGCTCCAATTACATAAGTTACGCAGTCTCCATGCAAACTAAGAACCTACGGTGCCAGCTACTCGGATGTCGTTCAAGCTTCCCTAAGGACCCGTACACACTGTCCTGGTGCCTTACTATGAGCTTCTACAGCGATAAAAGACATTAAATGCAAGCTATAGTCAAGTTATGCAGATAACAAACATGCTACGAGCCTACGGCGCAAGCTACGCCGTTGCCGTGTAAGGCGCAAGCTATGTACTACGTAGAATTCAAGTATACGAACATTATCACATTTATTGGACTTACAAATTATTAGCTAATGTCCGCGCGGCTTTTTTGGAAACTATGTTGAGATCACATATAGTAACAGCTGGAAACGGCACATCCCAAATGGCACCCTGAGTGCTTTCAATCACCTAAAATTACATATTCAAATTTAAATTGATGACCTTGACTACTAGGATTACAACACTAGCATGCATTTAATACAAACTTATCTTATAATGCAAAGTATTAATTGTATATCTTTAAAGATATATGTTATCTTTATCATGTCCTTTGTCATCTTAAGAAATGTTAATACCTATAAAAATCTAATAAGTAGCCATGATAATATGATAAAGTATCTATTTATTTTTATTAGGGGTTTTATTTTTAAAGTTATAGCTACGTATTACATACCTATGAATTATAAATTATCTCAAAACTAAAAAAGTTAAAGTTAAGTATAACGAAAAATATACATTATTTTTAGACAGAATCAGGCTTTTATAATACCTACCTCATAACTTCACAAGACTCATAATAATTATATTACCAGTCATTATTATTAACCGGGAATTATGCTGGAATTAAACATACTGTCTTAATTATGTAGCTAACTTAGTTAGATTTCAAATAAACAATTGCTTCATAATACGGAATAAATAATATTACTGCATGGACCCCACACACAACGCGTTTTGCTCGTCCCGACTAAAACCGCTACGGTGTTATTCTTAGACCGAATATAAACCCGTGTTATTCAACTGTGGTGGTTTCAACCGGTTTAAAACGAAAGTATACGGGGTTATCTCGAACAGATTTTAAATAATTAAAACACTTACAGTGACTATCGGGTTCTTTGCATACCACCGATACGCAGTAATTACGAAGTATGCGGCGAAAGCCATACTTAATAACACGGCTACTGCCCAGCAATATCTGTAACAAAACATGGCTGAACCAATCGTCCTGAACTACTCGTAAATCTGCTTCAATGTTCTCCGTAATATACAAGCGACAAGGGCTGGTGATAAGGGCTTAATCTCCCATCAACCGTTTAATGTAGAGCCGTGCTATTTTCCTTGCATTAAAAGATATGGAACTCATGCTATTAACTGAAGGTATAATTTACATTAATCTAAACACCTCTTCAATAGACCATATTCAAAAAGGTCACAAGAAAAGAGCTGTGATATGGAAAAGTAGGACAAATCTTATAACCTAAGACGTTCTGGAGAAATGCAATAGCGATGTGCTTTCGATACAACCAACTATTTTCGTAGTAAGTAAGGTGGTTGTTATCGAACACTCATCGCTATTGCACCCTAGAATTGGCCTATAGTTATGTATGAGATGATTAGGTATTTCGTTAGCTGGTATACATGCACATCTATACAAACCTTTCAACTCTAGTGAAATCTTCCATCACAATATACTTGTATCCGTGTAAATCCGTCCTGTCGCAAAACTCTTTAAACTTACTATAGCAGAATCGTTTCTTAGACTGTTTCTTGTTCCAATTACTACTGTACACAAAACCATTAGCGGTTCCTATATTTAAAGCTTTCTCTGCATGAACTTGCACCATTTTTAAATCCTTGTGGAGCAAACAGAGTGTAGTTAGTGTCCGTTCAACGTGAACAAGTGGTGGTGATTTGTCAGCAGCACACGAGCTAGTAATTATAAAGCTAGATCTATCACAGATAGCGCGACCACATTAATAAATATTTAAGTGAGTACCTACGCAAGTCACGTTAATGACACAGTTCTTCAAACTTGAACGTTTTTATAATAAATAATGTATTTATTATTTTAAATTTAATTATTATATTTTAAATTACTACGTTCCTACATTTGAATGATTTGTTTTTTTTTTGTATATTATGTTACTATTATTATAAGATAACTGGATGGCACATGTTATCGATCGCTGCGAAATGTTTTCCTTCGTCTGCCCTTCAGATTATACAGGATATTTAATAATAATATGTACCTACTGCGTCTCAACCCCACGCGATCATTTTCCATTTCTCGGCGTTACGATCTATCGTTACGATGTAGGACAGAAACGGATTTAGTAGCGGTCTCCGATAACTCATCTTCGCTAAGTAAATTGTTTACGATGCTAAGTTACACTGGCAATCTGCTGTCGTTACGATCGGTCTAAAGCGACGGATCATAACGAATTGCACTGTTAGCCCTATAGGTAGCTACGCATAGGTGCAATGCACAGGAATAAATTAATTAGATAGGTACCTGCTAAATGCACTAGCACCAAGTATATATTATTATTCTATTGCATGCAGCTAATAACCACGATTTAGAATGGCTACCCATTATCCAAGCACGCTTAAAATCGATTAACCTTGCTCCATGTAGTTGGTGGATATTTGAAACAAAAACTTTACAAATAGGTATTACCAATAACTAAAGCCGTAGGTATACATTGAGAATGTAATTGGTTTTTAATCCTGATTGCTTAAATTTATTTCGATATTCTACAATCTATTGATTCCGCAAGTTACGTCACGAATCAATAAACTTTGTTTATAAAATTCTTTTATGTAAGGCTCTGCCTACCCCTTCAGGGAATAAAGGCATGATGATAAAAGTAGGTATACTGCCAGTCTTTTGGGCACGTTACCAGTCGACATTGATGTGGAAGATAGGATTCTTAAAACTTTTTAATGGGTGCTAGAATTAAGTTTTAATATGTTTACCATTTTATTTGATTTAATTTTTATTTATTTGTAACATCAAAATGTTAATCCCACTAAAGTAAGTAGATATTTATGTTTACCTACTTATCTATACTTTTTAGGCTATATAATTACTTAGGCCATCTCGTTGTTGGATCCTTCAGCTACTCATTTGGCTAAAGAATTTCGATAGGCCAACAAGTGGTAGGTACTTACCACTGACCTCTATTATAGCGTAATTATATTAAGTAAAGGTCAGTGGAACCTACCTACTCATTTTCATTTTCAAAACCATCTCATCATTGATCGCAGCTTCATAGCCTTAATAGTAGTGCTGTGCTTATCTAATTTCTAAATACCTAACTACCTACTGCATAATTTATAAATTGGCCAAAAACTAGCACCACGGCACCACCAGCAATCAAACAGCCTATCACGCCTGCAAACGGGTGAAGAAGCCGAAGGAAAGGCAGAAAATGACGTATTTATAAGCTATTTTGATATGATATAAAGGTTATTAGCGAGATACGATAACCTTTGGTAAGGCTTAGTGGGTAATATTTAATTGATCACTGCCTTGATTTCAAGTAGCTACTTATATACCTACCTACATACTTATTTATTTTTATCTAATATATATCCTATCTGTCTATATCTAAATTTATATGTATTTATTTTATCGAAGTAGGTACATAATTAAAATATTAGTCATCTTGATGAAGAAGCACAGGAGATATCAAGGACACAATTGGCATGTCTGAGATTGATATCTGGGCGATGTATGTTAAATTGCAAGAGACGAGTTGCGTATCACTTTACTCTCAGACTTTATTATTCCCCACCGCTACCTCCTCAAGTTCTCGAAAAAATAGCGAATGGAGTAGGATCAGTCTTCCTTTCTTATAAAATGACTAGAACTTACAGCTTCACCCGCGAGTTCGTCCACATAGTCGATTTAACTTCAACGTCCTTTTATAGTCGTATTTCCATGTAGTGTTAAATAGTAATACCTATTGTACGAGATTACTTGCGAGCTCAGAATACAGAACAAGAACAAACCAGAAGCCGTGAACGTACACAAAAATGACACCACACCAATTACGCCGAAGTAGCGTATTTGAACGATTTGACATTTAGTTCACAAAGATCGCGCGCATCGCTGGAACGTTTTACACGCTGCACATTTAATTCAATTATGCCGAGCTGCGTAATGCAAATGTGCAAAACTGCGGACGGAATTATACAAAAATATGTTAGGATTATATTTAATTTGTACATTTCACATAAATATGTCCTTTTATTTAAATATTGAATAATTTTAATTGTAGTGATTGTTAAATAAAACCAAGCGTCCATTTTGTCAGTGTTGCAAGTATTTGGTTGAGATTTTACCCCACGATTTTTTATTAACTCATTTTTGCACGAATTTCTAAAAGGAGAACGAACTATGTTTTTGTTTGCGTTTGGTGTTGAGTTTGATTACCAGTTTGAGCAGTGTCATTGGATAGCAATACGGAGTCTAGAATTGTATCTAGTCCATGCCAATAGGCTCGCCCCCTATTACACGACTGTACTTCGTGTATGCATTAAGCTATTAATATTATTTAATGTATTGACCTCACCTACATTTATTTGTCCTATTGGTCCCAGGACCTATAACATAAATTACGAAATGAGGGTATACTATATACCTAATGACTTTTAGAAATACAGTTTATAAGAATACCCATTCGAGAAAAATACAGGCGTAATGTCATATCATGTTTATTGGTAGAATTTAAAACTATTACATTATAATATATCTTTTTAAAATTAAATATATATATAACCTCTTATAGAAATCATAAAATAACAATACCCAAAACATCGTAATTTACCCCAGAAGTAGTAACTGCCATTGCTAACATAGCAACATTAAGCGGGTGTAAAGTGGCGGCAGGGGGGAGCGTACGTATTGTTGATGGACACAGTGCACGTAAAGGAAAAATGGCTGAACGCGGGGCCTGTGCTTGCGAGCAACTAGATTTCAGGTTTTGTAAGCTCTTTTGTAGCCTTTGGTGAAATAAATGGCTTTAGTTCAATAGCTGGAAATTATGAGATACCTACCTAATTATAATTCTTGTAATTTGTTAGAATTTCTGGTTAGTCTGTTAAGAAATAAAAACACTTTGACTATGACTTAATTAATTTTTCTAATTGGGAATGTCGAAATTTTCAGTTAAAAAACGGATTTCTCATAAAAAGATTATGCCTTTTTTACCCTCTAAGTAGGTAGGCTTAGGTATAGTTTGTCCGATACCGCTGTACCGCGCCTTAGGTAGGTATGCGCACGGCGAGACGGGGGGGAGCATCGGCTGTTGCGCTCTGTCAGAGCGCCGTCAACGCTCAGTCGGACTGTCTATGTCAGAAGCACATGAGATAATCAAGAATTATAAGTTTAGTTCTTATTTATCACCTGCCTATTTTTAATAAAATATGACTAAACATAAACGGTCGGTCATGTTTAAACTAAGTATAATATATTATGATATAATGTTAAATGAAATTAAATATTTAGGTATTGTTATTTAATTCATTTCCTATTCAATTAAATATCTTAAGTTCGAAATTAAGTAAACAACAGATTTTTACACTGGAGAACTTATTTATTCGTATTTTAACTGAGTACAAATTGACCTCCATAACTAACACAGGCAGCGACAAAAAGTAGAACATTTTTTTATTATCCACAGACTACAAAATTCTATTGCATACAGCGTATGCACAACAATAATACGTACGACTGGCGTGTCTTAGAACTGTAAACTGATATCGTAAGATCTATCCGACTTTCTTTATTATCTTTCCTGCCCGGCCCCCACCTCGCCGCGCTTTCCTAAGACGCGGTACAGCGGTATCGGTCAAACTATATTTCCAAACTCACTCGGAGACGTGTTTAATTTGTTTGTAATCAGAACCCCATTCTTTTCCATCAGTTTACTAACCTATTTAATTTGTTTGTTATCAGAACCCCATTCTTTTCCATCAGTTTACTAACCTACTTAATTAATTTCTGATACAAACTTTCAACCCCTTTTTCACCCTCATGGATGTAATTTCCATTATTTCTGAGACATAGGTACAGTCAGCATCATAAGTAGCTTATCATGAAGAAACCTTATGTCAAATAATTGAAGGAAACAAACATCAATTCAAGTTCATGTTTCAATTATAGAAACGTTCAATGTATGCCTTGAGAATATTTAAGACTTTTTACTATTTATGAAGTTGTTCTTTAACTAATGGTAAAATTAAATGTTTAGCTACTTATGATGCTGACTGTACCTACCTATTCTAAGGGTAACTATATATTTCACTACTTAGTATACCTATACTTACTTGAAAAACTGAAACCTACTCTAAAAAAGGCTGTGCAGCTATCCATCCATCCTCCAATCATCAATCATTTAGGTGGGTCGTAGGTATGGAAAAAGAATGGACAAAAGACATTTATGAGGATTTTTTTTATTACATATGAGTTTCTTCGTTTTTACACAAACACGGGACAG
Source organism: Abrostola tripartita (assembly GCA_905340225.1). Taxonomy (NCBI): domain Eukaryota; kingdom Metazoa; phylum Arthropoda; class Insecta; order Lepidoptera; family Noctuidae; genus Abrostola; species Abrostola tripartita. The sequence continues at coordinate 6,410,897 of HG996486.1, forward strand.
ACTCGGAACAAACATACATAGATATTATCAACAATTTATGTTAATAGTCGACCAGACGCTCGCCGGCAGTGTAGCCTGTTCTTAAAGCTGAAATCACACCGAGCGTTATCTTCATTACTATAATACGTCATCATCATCATCATCAGCCGAAAGACTCTACTGTTGAACAAAGGCCTCCCCCTTATAGAGGAGGAGGGTTGCCATATCCCCACGCTTGACAAACGGCTTGGGAATCACAGTGTTGGTGGTCAAGTTACAGAAGACGCGGCTGCCCATTTTCTGGATTTTCCCTTAGTCACCTCTTACAACACCCACGGGAGGAAAGAGGGTGGTCAATTCAGGGCCGGATAACACACGGCCAATCCACGTGGATAGTATCGCTTGACTCCCGCCGCTGCGTGGGAGTCGTCGGAGTGCTTGCGGCGCAGCGGCCTGCCGCGCGATCTCTTCAAGTTTCTCAAGCAATATCATGTATTATAGTAATGAAGATAAACTGCTCGCCGCTTCGGTGCCAGCCGCTGCCATCTCGGTGTGCTTTGAGTCTTAAGGTTGATGGCGCCTATTCCTACCTTTTGCCCACAAACCCAGAGCCTTGCTGTAGATAGCCACCCCTGGCCATTCCAATGGGTCTAACATGCGTGTTTAACTGAAATGAAATGGGACACGACACTAACCTAACTCTATGCCTAAGTGTACGAAGTGTTAGGAGATAAGTTAAACCAACGGTTGATAGTACATAATTATGTTTATTATGATAATCAAATATTATTACAGAGAATACATACATTTAGTACTTAGTAGGTAACTTACAGCAAACTAGAGTCGACTTTACATAACTGCTTGCATGTGGTTCAAGTGAATCAAAAGAATTAGCTAGAACAAGACCACTAAAGCTGCACATACATAAGTACATGAAATACAGTCACAGATCGTCCCCAGTGGGTGTAAGAACATTGATTGTGTGAAATGAAAGCTAGAACTAAATTACTATTGCTATGGCTGTGATATGCACTGAAAAATGTACGCAAATATCAGATGATTCCTTCGCAAAAGGTCATAGACGCAGTAATTGTTTGATTCGAACTGATACCTACTTACCTACACTATAAAAATGAATTTGTTTATAGTGTACCAATGAATAATAGATAATCACTTATAAAACTAGAAATCAGATGTATCATTGGATTAAAATAATTTGGTCATTACAATTAAAAATCAAATTAAAATATTATGTATTATAACATGCTCCTGTAATCATTCACCAAGTCCAGAGATAATTGAAGAGACCACTAAGTCTACAATATAACAATTATTGTAATACAACTCGTTTTTAAAATATTAATACCAATTATTGTTTAAGAATGAAGATGTTTTTGTAACAAATAACGACAAATTATCTTGTCTTTCTTTAATATTTCGAAAGTCAAATTTACACGCGCTTTAGTAACAACAAACAATAAAGAATACTTTTTACAAATATTAATTCATAATCGCATGGAAGAGACCTAGGACCTGCTTTGAGGCTTTAGTTTAAAATTATATTAATCAAAAATCGGATCTACCAATATGCAGATAAAAAACTCATTCCACTATTTAGGTTTAAATATGGTATTAGGGTATTAGATTAAAAATTCGCACAAAATAGTAATTATTCTTTTTATTATTTCCGAAAAATCTACAAGAGTACCTAATAATCACATCAATCGGGTTCGCTTATTTTATATGTAGGTACGTTATAGAAATTTATTGAATATTAAATTGATTACCTCATAAAATGAATATAATTTAACTACATACACAATAAAGAATAAATAGCAGAAGGTATCTACCAGCAAAGTATTGCCAGAACGTGAGTTCTGTATAACGATAGAAATAACACGTATATACGACACAAATGTAATATAATTATCCCTTCTAAACCATTAGTCAATAAAAACGTCTGTAAATACATGAGTCAACACAACTAAAAATAGGTCGTCAAATAAAATGTTCCTACGTCAAATAATGATTAGCTACAGAAAGGCGTACCGCGAACCTAAATAAGTATTCGGTGCCATTAATAATTATGTAATAATACAATAAGAATAAGCACAGAGAGTAACTGTAGACATTTATTGTATATGTGTTACATTCAGCTACCAGATAACTCGCTTACTTAGGCGACAATTACTTTCTAACAATTTACTTCAATATTGATTACTTAAATATTGATTAAATAATTAAATATTCAAAACACCTTTTTGTATTTTTACGATAAGCGTAAACAATCCGAAAGTGTAATTTTGCCATTATGTTTATTGATTTATATAATTAGGTCTATTGCACATTTAAATATTGATAAACCACTTGAAACTATGAGCTCTAACTGCAAACGGTAAATAGAACACGGTAATAACTATTAAGCCAAGCAACTATTGCAAAGCCGAATAAAATGGCTTCTTAATCTTAAAAAAATCACTCGTCATCCTTCTTGGCGTTGCCGTTCTCCTGAGGCTGTAGTTTATTATTATTCCTGAAAAACAAATTGTATTATTTGATTATTATGTACTTTGTACCTACGGAATTTGGATGGTTAATTAGGTATATTATATAATCGTAGTCAATAAAATATATTAATAAATCATTATTATTAAAAAAAAAAACAAAACCAGAGATCGCATTACAATTCCCTGATAACCTACCTGCTGGTGTTAAGAAACCGGGCAGCAGAGGCGTAGCGCGCCGGATCAAAGTCGTCGGAGTTATTAGCTCGATCGCGAACCATGTTGCGCATGTGCTCACGGAACGCAACGCGCATTGATCTGTTGTCGTTGGATGCAGGCCGATCAATGACCGCCTCGCGCACGCTCTCTGAGGATGCAGTAAAGTAGAATTTAGTCAATTTTACATTTATTAGGGTCAAGTAAGGAGTACCCTTAACCGACGAGCATGTATGAGGAATGTGATGCCAGTGAATGAGACCAAAGAAGTATGCCAGGATCGTAGAAAATGGAAATCCTTGGTCCCTGCCTACCCCACCGGGAAACAGGCGTGACTTTATGTATGTTTGTACATTTATATATTTCGATATTAAATATTATGTAGGTTGAAACTGTTTATCTTTCTTGCATAGTTTTGTAGCACGATATAATTATGTACCGTCCATGAATGCATCCAGCGTAGTAGGTGGGCGAGATTGGCGGACGCACCGCCGCTTGCGCGAGGGCATGCCCGACAGGTACGCATCGCTGTAGGGCTCCTGCGATTCCGGCCGCTGCGTCTGCTGGTCGCGTGTAAACACGGGCACCCACTCCTCGCCCCAATGTTGCGTTATCATCAATGGTGGAACCTACGTAAAAACAGACACCAACATTAGCAATAGCAATAGCGAATGCACCTCGAAGCTATTTAGTCAAGACGCGTTTTAATACACCATTTTGTAATAGTCATGACTGATAATTTTGAGAGGAGAATCTAGTTAGTTAACCGATCTTCATGATGAAACTATTGTTATTCTTTTATTTATAATGATACGCAGGTGATCTAATTTTGTAACTGACATTATTATGTCAACTTATTTTAAACATTACTTACGAAGCGAATATTCTGGTCGCTCTGGTGGCGTGTAGGAGTAGTTGGCTCACTTTTCTCCTTCTTAACCCTGTATTTAAAAACAAATAATAATGTTCTTAGTTTATAATATTTTGTATAGGATTTTAAAATAATATGTATTTATTGTATGTGTTAAAAGCACACCTCAGCCGGCTAGGTGTTGTGACGGGCGACTGCGGGGCAGTGCTCGATGTGACCGTGTGAGCGCGCAGGCTTGATGGCGGCGAAGCGACGGTAGAAGTGGACGCGTTGACCAGACTCGGAGTCGCAGCTACCGAGTTGGCTTCTTCCGACTGTGTGGTCGACGGAGAAGTGCGAGCGGACGTTACGGACGTCACCGGCGAATCCGAAGCTCGGCGACGTGTAGGAGTGGGTGGCGACACTTCCATTGGAGCCATCTCATCGTCTGTCTCAAGCGGAGTCGGCTGAAATAGCTTTAAGTAAATAATTTAAATCCGTTTAAATATACCAACTATTCATTTTTTTTAATTCAGTTTCTTACCGAACCCATATTATGTGCAGTCCTCCGCACAAGGTGCTGTTGAACGTGAGCGTAATGGGAGCTCAAGTTATTGATGATAGCATTCAGATTTTCATTGGCCAGAACAGACACCATTCCCTGAATAGACTCGTCAAAGTATCGCATTCGCACTCCCTGTAGACAAATTAAAATTATATTGCCTACACGTCTTATTATTATTATATTTGTAAATGAGCATGTGGATAATCTTACCAAGAATGTTTTGTACAGCGTGCGCAAGCCATTAATTCCATTTACGCACAATTGGGCCACAAGCGTGCAGAAATCTGTGTAAAGACGTGTAAAGACTGTGTAGAATCGAATGGCGTAGGATTCTCCCACGGTGTCAGACATCACGGAGGCGACTAACGAGGGCAGCCGCGAGCGCACCAAAGAACGGATCGAGTTGTATGCGTCCAGGTCTTCACGAATTGGGGTGATGGTGTGCTGCACAAAGCATATAATATCATTATGGAACATTCGAGTGGAATTGATAAGTGATGATATAATATAATACGTTAGCCTATTAGGGGTGTCTTTTTATTAACGATTCCAGTAAAGTGTGGCGGCTGAGAGAATGCGTTCCTGACAGGTCTCATTCGAAAAGACGATGTAACTTTGAAGTGGCGTATCAATTCCATTAATAATATTTCTATCGTTTGTTCAAATGTTTATAGCACTGATAGCCGAGTGATATGACCGTTGAACTGCCAAGGCAAAGGTCGCAAGTTCAAACCCCGGCACGCACCAATGTCTTTTCGAATACATGTGCGTATTATAAATACACGAAATATGTCAGGAAACCGGCACACCTGAGAGATTTTTCAACGGTGAGTAAAGGCATATCAGAGGCCTACAGGCGGGTTTAAACTCTGACACCAGGTTGTTGATCAACCATACGATAATATTATCGTTTGTTTGCTGTATTAATGAATAATATGATTAAAAACTACATCATTATTACATGTTACAATAAATGTGATAATTTTACGTTAAATTTAATGTTTATTACAGAAAACAATATTTTTGGAAATACATAATTATGACGTTGTTACTTACGTCAATTGTTTATTTTTGTAGTAATGTGACAAATATAACTAGGCATTTTGTTACCATAACTTCGTTATTTTATAAAATGATACATTTTTATTTAAAAATAACAAATAATGATATAAATATTTTATTGGCTCAGTCGCAAAATGACCACAGGAAGCAAAATGTTCTTAGAATGTCCCTTTCCTCAAACTGGCATAATGCCTAGTATAAAATCAATAATATAAACTAAACCCAAATAAAAACACAAAAAATAAATGTCTTGATTTAGTTATGCAATTGCATATATGTAGGTATTTATTTTAATAATAATTATATTTTACCAAGATTACTAACGCATTTTTATTTCTTTACACTAATTACAATTAGAAATTAAAGGCCGGACAAACAAGTATTTTATCTTAATCTATTATTCTGTTTTGGGTTGGTTTAAAATTATATATCTGTGGTATTTATTGCCCATCACTAGTATTTACCTTATGACTGACTTCAAGAACGCATTCTCCTAGCGGCCGCACTTTAGTTGTCGTTTGGTATACATTATCGTTTCCTTTCTAGGATATATCAAAAATAAATAACTGCTAAGCTAATTGTGATGATTATAACAACAATCCAAGACCAACAATGTTACTCTCGACAAAGAGACCATATAAAGAGATGCTGAAATCTAATTATGACGAGAAAAATAAAGTACTAGATAAACTTACCATGCTATTAATGAAGTCACTGAATTCGCTGACAAAAAAGTCAGACACGTCAATGAAAGCATTTTCGCCATCGTCAGCTCCCGAACGTGTGAGCAGGTTCTGAATGTAATTGCGCAGTAAAATGCGGATTTGGTCAAACTCCGTGGGGATTATCGTTGACTCTCCAACCACAGGCTGCAGCGGTTCTGGCATGAACAAGTGACGTGCCTGTGGTGGGAAATAGTAATTGTTTATCAGATCTTAAATCGAGTTACACTTGGAATTTCACTTTTTGTAAATTTTACAAAAAAATGTCTTTTTATGATCTATCTATTAAGTACTAGCGGCCCGCTCCGGCTTCGCACGGGTATAAAATATATATTATAAGTATTTCCCCACTATTTAATGGATGTTATTATACACATAAACCTTCCTCTTCAATCACTCTATCTTCTAAAAAAAACCGCATCAAAATCCGTTGCGTAGTTTTAAAGATTTAAGCATACATATGGATATAGGGACAGAGAAAGCGACTTTGTTTTATACTATGTAGTGATGTGGCTATAAATACTTACAACAGTCACTAAAAATGCATTGAGCCAGGATTCCTGCGAAGGAGCGCTACTTAGCAGGCGCACTATGATCGCCATGTGTTCCTGGAGAAAAAAATTATTTATTTATTTTGATTTACACGGTTTAATGATAAATGATAAATGATTTTATTTCTGTAAATAGGTCTTAAAAAAACACTTTTACACGTAATTTTTTTTTAAACTAGATAGATGGCGTCGGCATTTCCTAACTGACTACCTCTGAGAAGAAACGCCGAAACAAACTCAGGGGTCAATGTCTCTTTTAAAGTCCAGACAGGTAAAAAATAATGTATGTGAGAACAGTGTAGGTGGTCTGAGAAGAGGTCTTTTTAAGAAAGTACCACGGCGAGTTTGAGTCGACCTGTCCTTACAGACGCCCCGTCTCGTACCATCTGAATTTATATTAAACCAATTACACAAACCAATACATAACAACAAACCAAATGCATAAATTAAGCACACACACAAATATAAAACATAAACTAATGACAACAATTAAATATTATTATCTTCACAAAAATGTAGACATAAAACCATTAAATTGTCGAATTTATTCGCAAATTTTGTCGTTCATTATGGCGTTCTAAGGGGGAGGCCTTTGTCCAGCAGTGGACGTCTTCCGGCTGATGATGATGATGATGATTCGCAAATAGATCGCAATCCGGGTTGGCCTCCACGATCATATTTAGTGCGGTCAACACGCGTGGTACGGGAGACGCAACACGGGCTGCGGTCCGACATGTAGGCACGTCTAGCAGTCGATGTCTTCTGCCACGGAGATAATTATTCGGTGTGTAAAGTCGAATCAGCTCATTATGGATGTCAGGAGCATCCGTCATAGCCCTACATATTTTGAGCATTACACCTACTTGGTCGCATGCCCTTCTGGTCTCTAACATATGATATCCCAGACATCCTAAGAGGAACTTGGTAGGGTACAGATAGGGATAATAACCGAAAGTTCTTCTGTAAAGAAACCGCAGGAATGCTTTTTGCCCTTTTTCTAGAAGAAGTGCATACTTTGCTTCATGCGGATTCCATACAGAAGAACTAGCTTCTAGCTTGGTTCGGACAAGAGTACTGTATAACAGCCTTATTACATGCTCGTTACGAAAATCACGGGTATTCCGGAGAACAAACCCTAGCCTTTTAAAAGAGTCTTTGGCTACTGCAGAAATGTGGTCATGAAAAGTAAGCTTTTGGTCAAAAGTGACACCAAAGTCAAAAAATACAATTCACAGTCTTAAAGGTATTTCAATTATTTAACTACAAGACTGATATTTAAGTTCCTGACTAGAGTCGAAATTATCGTTAAAATTATAGTAGCTGCCTTCACTAAAATAATTTTTGGGACGTTTGTTTTACGCTCCAGAAATAATGTTATGCGTGCGCGACAACATGTGTATTATACTATAGTGCATTAAATTCATTTATCATTTCAATGATTAATTCACACGAGAATTTAGAAAATGTTATCTATTATTTTCACTCAATTAAGGTCCTCGAGCTTACTTTACTTACTTTGCTAGATTTGGTTTTCACGAGATGTTGGTTAATTTGGGGTTGGTATTTTATTTCATCGTTTTTCTGATAGGTTGGAATAATAAGATATAAATGAACTTATGTTAGTGTACTTACATCATTAATGTGATGGTTGCGTTGCTGCAGATACTCGATGTGCTGTGCGGCCACCCTCTCTGCCCGCATGCGTTCTTGAGCGGCAATTTGCTGCAGGTGCTGCTCCCTGTAAATTATTCGCGTAAATGTATTTCTGATGATGCACTTATTTAAATACAAGCTTGTACCTGCGGCTTCGCCCGCGTTACTTTAGATTTATTTAAAGACGCTTGAAATGTTGTTTACATATTTCCTACTGTAAACATACATTTCTGATTTCAAGATATTATCTATACTTATAATAAAACTGTAGAGAGGTCAATTCTGTACATTGAATATATATTCAAAATTAATATTGGAGGATGACTGGTGATCGATACTGATGCCAAAAATGCAATCAGTAATTTTTTTGTCTGTCTGTCTGTCTGTCCGTCTGTCTGTCTGTCTGTCTGTCTGTATGTGCAGGGATTTTAACCAAACTTGGTACGATTGTAGTCCATACTCCTGGGCAGGTTATAGGCTATATAACATAACGCTAAAACACATAGGAGCTGAGCAGTAATGATAAATTTGAAGCAAGTCGGATGAAAATGCGCTTTCGAGCTTTTATCCTCGCATTCGTTGATCATACACCAAAAGTATGTATTACAAAGATGATGGTCTCCAAAAGATCTACAAAAAAATCTTCAATAGTATATATCTATCTTTTATAAATTAGCCACAATAACGTGTTTGATCGTTAGGCATTTCTTCAAAGTGTCTCAACACACGACAACCCGGAGCGTGCATGGAGGGTAGTTTGACAAGATTTCTATAAGCAGCATTGGTTGCACCCGCTATATGTAATATTATAGTAAGCACATGACTTCGAAAAGACATTAGTGTGTGCCGGGATTTGAACTTGCGACATCTGACTTAACAGTCTAACGGTCATACCACTCGGCTATCAGTGCATTAAGTTCCTTGGAATAAGCGCACTTTAGATTTTAAAAATACAGATACGTAGTTTTTAGATATAAGTTTAAAGTAGGTATTATTAAATAATAATAATAATTAGTTTGTTTAGTTTTTTTTGGACAAACATCTACGGATCACACTTTTTTGCGGGAATCGAACCCACAACCAATCGCTCGCGCTCAAAAAAAATGCCAAGGATAAAAGACAACCGTGACGACCTGATTGGCGCAGTGTAGCCACTGCGCCAATTAGGTCGTCACGGTTGTCTTTTATCCTTGGCATTTTTTTTTATACAGCAGTTTCAATGTACAGAAACTCAGAAACGCACAAAACGGATTTATTTATGTTCTCTTCTTCAGTTATATATTATTTTCAATAGACTTTCTGTAACTTCCGTAATTACCGTTCAATTTTTGCGTTTTTTTTTTAAATACCGGAAAGTATTCTTAGTTAAATAAGCGGTTTAAAGATTTTTAACCTACTTAAAAAAGCCTGCCTGGTAGGTATTGTTTTCTGTTAAAAGTTCAATTTACTACTGGTCTTTTATCCGAAATACACGCGGACGAAGTCGCGGGCAACAGCTATACATGTAATAAAATATTACGGCATGGCGTAAAAACTACTAAATCGAATTCGCTCAAACTTAGCTAATATATTAAAAACAATTTAAAAATACTTTTGCTGTTTCCGAATTTCCACGCGGACGGAGTCGCGGGCACATCTAGTCTTCTCATAAAATCTTCCATCCCCTTTTTTTCCCCTAGGGATTAATTTATAAAAGTCTCTAGGAATAATGTTTAATGAATAAACAGTCCCACTATAAACCTAAATAATATGTAATTTCAAGATCATTCACCTTATTCACCCCCTTAAGGGTTGAATTCTCCAATTCCAACTATAAGTACCCGTTTCTTACTTTTTTTGATTAGTACGCTTAATACCAACTTTGGTAGCTCTAGCTTAAAAATTGGCGATTCATAAGTCTCTTAAGGACACGTTTGCAAATCTGACAAAAAATATTCGGTCCATTTTGCGACAAAATGAGACTATATCAACTGTAATTAATAAAGCCATCAGAGAGATTATTTCTTGACGTTTAAAAAGTGACAGGTTTCTTCAAAACTATGGTTTAGTATTGGAAAAAATGTTATCCGTTGCCTCTTCACACGAAATAGGAGATATCGAGTTCAGTTTAGGAACGTTTAATAATAACAGCCTATAACTGTCCCACTGCAGGGCAAAGGCCTCTTCTCGTATAGAGAAGGATTGAGCACTGATTACCACGCTAGCTCACTGCGGGTTGGCGATTTCAGATAATTAAATCCAGGTTTCCTTACGATGTTTTCCGTCACCGTCAGTCAGTGGTGTCTTAGAATATCTAAGAAATTATTTATGACATTGAAAAAGTCACATTGGTACTTGCCTGGGTTTGAACCTGCAACCTCGTGCATGGAAATCCGGTATGTCAACCACTAAGCCACCAAGACGTACGTAGGAACGTTTATTCGACTATTAATATCATTACATATTTACATAAGTTTATATTTTTTTAAATACCGTGAGCAAGCAGATATATTCAACTCAAAATCATAGAAAAAAACGAACCAAATGTCATAAATAATATCTGAAAAAAAAAAAAACATTCTTTTCACATTTTTGCTTCTACTAAACCGTCACCCATAAAAAATCGAATGAAATCTCAGTTCGTGCTTGGCCGCCGCCGTGAGTGGACACTGCGTCGCTTGTTAGCAAAATTTCGACACGTTAAAGACACACGAAATATATACTACCACACCTTCAGGTCGATCCATCACGTCCGGTGGTAAGATTTCATTACAAAACAAAACGAGCCCAATCTCGGCACACCTAGCTCTACCCGTCTGCTAGTTCCAGTAGCAGCCCCCGGAGTATACCTTCAGGTAGCTCCATCATGTCCGGAGGTAAGATCTCATCATAACAAACTAAATGAGCCCAAATTCGACTCCGACTATAAACCTATACATCTAATTTCAACATTGAAACTTCTCATAAAATGTTTCACCCCTTTTTCACCTCCTTAAGGATTGTATTCCCTAATCCCAACTGTACACGTTTATTATTATTTAAATTAATACGCTAAATACGAAGTTTGGTAGCTCTAGTTTCAAAACTAGCGAAGTTTTAAACAAACTATCAACGCCTATTTATACCGCTAAGAGCATTGAAATTTAAAAAAAGTAGCCTATGCACTTTCTTGGGTTTTAAACTTTCTATATGCCAAATTTCAACAAAAACCGGCCAGCGGTTTAGTCGTGATGGCGTAACAGACAGACAGAGTTACTTTCACATTTTTTAAATTAATATGGATTGGTGATTTTATATAAAATACTGCAGTAGGTAGGTACCTGCGGCGCTGCAGGCGACGCCGAGCGTGCTGGCTGTCGCACTGCAAGAATCTGTCGTAAATTAAGTTGGCGAGCGATACCGCCTGGGCACGTGTCGTGGTAGTAGCGCGGCGCAAATGCAAGCTTGCTGTTGACAAGTAAATACAATCGTCATTTTAAAATTATCCTTTGACATGACATCACATTAGCAGTGTCAGAAGAAACTTACGCTGTGGAGTCGGTTGATTCAGATCTTGAGGGAGTGGCCCCTGGATAATAGGTGGACCGTTGGGCACGTGATGCACCGACGTCACAGGCATCTGAATCTGCTGCACTTGTCCTGGACCTTGAGGAATATGCAAAGTCACCCCTTCTATCCCTGGCACAAGTCCTTGCCGGATTACTGACGACACGATGTTCTGCAGCAAGTCAGCACTAGGCGGACCGCCCCATGGCATCGGAGCCAAATAGACTGAGAAAAAACGTCATGGTCAGGTTTTATTTAGATTAAAAAGCGGTAATATTGTGGCAACTGAGAGAATGCGTTCCTGACTGGTCGTATTTGAAAAGACGATGTAACATTAAGTGGCGGATCTTTTTCAATAATAATTTTTTTATCGTTTATTTGTTCTATTAACGAATAATAAGATCATGAACTACATGATGATTTTTCATGTTACAATAATTGTGATTATTTTGTGCTAAATTTAATGTTTAAATAAATGAGAAAGCATATTTTTATAAATCCAAACGTTTTACTATAATAACTTCAGTGAGTGTTATCCATATTATTTACTATATATCCCGGTTATACTCATGTGTGTATTCGGGAATGCCCGACTAGTTTCGAACTCGAACGGAGCCCTTATTCATGAGCTGGTTACGCGGCGGAGTCGCGAGCCGAATGCCCGAATACACACGTGAGTATAACCGGGATATATAGTAAATAATCCAAACGTTGTTAGAAACTTACATCAAATGTTTATTTTTGTAGTGATGTGACAAAAATAACTAGGCATTTATAAAGTTAACCGTCGTTATACTAAAAAGTAAAATTTTAGAAAATAATGATATGAATATTTAGTTTTGTTTCTGACTGTCCTTGCTCATATTACTGACATCGGCGTTAAATTGGAATAATCGTCGAAAAAACGAAAAATCCAATTTAAGGAAACTGCGAAGGGGACATAAGAATTGATAATAATAATTATAATAATACAAGCGAATCAGAGTCTGTTTAATAATCTAGAATATAACCTACTCGCAACTATGTCTTAACATGAGTGTGATTGAATTATTTTATATTAAACTAGCTTTTGCCCGCGGCTTCGCGGAAATCTTTCGTGCGTAACATTTTGCTGAAATGCCAAAAAAAAAGTAAGTAAGTAAATATATACAAAGAGTTCAATTCGTTGAGTTGTCATGAACTATGAAAAAAAATGGTCCAGACATCCTCATGACAGAATGTCTGACTACTTTCTTTACGAGATTTTTTGCTGTCAGTTGTGGTACTAAATATTTTAAGGTATCCAATAGTAGTAAAAAGGTAGTAAATTTTGGTATTTTCTAAGCATCTAATATCTCTATTGGTCCAGGGTCCTGACGCTTACTGTTAACGCCGCGCATTGGCCTCCGTATCTTAATTTCAGCAACTTTGATGGTTTTGGTATTTCTTTGTGTGATGGCCCAAATTTCATTGCCGTACATTAGGACGGGCCTGTCCCAAATTACAAAATAACTTTGTTAACCACAGTGAGGATTATTGGCAGTGTGCAATTGTGCATTAAGAACATGACTTCAGCGTTAGATGAAAGACATTCTGTTTTTTGATTATCTAATTACCTTGATCACTGTCCAGTCACTGAACACTGATAGAGCAAGTGTTATGATCGCATTGGGACGTTATGATGCTATGCTACACATCATCGTACAATTAGTATTGTACATACAATTCAGCTCTACCTGATGTCCTCTCCAAGAGACCCAAAACCATTAACAACAAAGGAGATAGTATGATTGAAAGAAACCAGTGATAAGTCAGATTTAAAAAAGTAGTGACGATAGTGTAACAGTAATAGTTGAAACCTCCTATGCCGGATATCCGTATTGCGAACTCGGTCTTTTAAGGAGATACCGAACTAAATATGGCTTTAGGTATTCGTCGAGTAACTAAACCTAGCGGCCTTCTTTTATGATATTCTTTAGAGATTACTTAATTTACAAAGAAAATATCTTGAATTTCAAGATATCTCGAAAATACCGAAAATTCCGGTATCCTGGTTTTGGCAAAACCTTGATACCGAAAATCTCAGTATTGAAAAATGTACCCGGTATTGCGATCTCTTGTATTGAACAAATGACAGACTTTAGCCCCCTTACCATGAACTCTTAAAACAAGACGGTTTACGATGTGAAAGCGAGACGCCGCTACGTGCAGTATGATGCGGCATCTCGCTTTCACAACGTAAACTGCCCAGCTTTAAGAGTTCATGGCAAGGGGGCAGAAACGCGGTTCTCTCAGCGGCCGCACTTTAACAAGTCATAAAAATCATCATAAAGTTGTGTTATTCTTATTCTTAGAAATGGATTTACAAATAACATTAAAAGCAAATAATATATAATAAAAAATTGAAATAAATTAGGATTTAAGAATGGAATGAAACCAAACTATAAACAAATGAAATGAAAGAGATGCGTGTGGCGATTACCTCCACCTTCGCTGGAGGGCTGCTGTGGGCCACCAGCCGTGCCCCCGGCATTATTATTAGTGCCGGTTACAATGCTCCCTACGCCAAGAGCGCCACCGTGTGGTATCTCCTCCATACTCATCACGACTTCTACACCACCAAGACCACCAGACTGACTCAATCCTCTAAATAAATTCTCAAAATCTACGACAAATACATAAACATTATTTCAGTACGGTATGTTACAGTCCACTATTTAACTATATTTCAATCAATTATTTCATTACTATATTTACTTACTACAAAAATATAGAGTATGATAAAGTAATGAATTAAGCGAAATCAGGAAAACAACAAAAAATTTGAAATCCATTACTAAATCAATGATTGAGCCACTGGCATCTATCTACAGAACAAAAATTAAATAAAAAAAACTAAATGAGATTAGAGGCAGGTACACCCACACTGAATCACGGAGTGAAGAACACCTTTATTATATGACAAATACCGTATGTAAGTCTTACCGAGAAGCACTTGGCGCCTGTTGGCCTGGCCGGGTTGATTAGGGGCATGGCCCTGCTGGCTCTGATCCTGTAAATTGTTCACCACTACTGCTGCGTTCGTCAACCCGTTAAGCAGAGCAGTCTCTAAAGGGAACGCTATGGGGACCCTGGTCTCTATCTCTACTTGATACGTGATGGGATCTGGCTGTATATTTATATTGACAGTCGGTGTGGTCTGGTTCCTACCGGCATGCGCGGTGGCCTGGCTCCTTTGACTGTTATTCTCTGCAGCATTCGCAGAAGTTTGTGTAGCTCCACCATTGCCATTGCCAAAAGCACCATTGGCATTATTTCCATGGTGATGGACAGGTTGCTGCTGCTGCAGTGGCTGCTGCTGCGGTGGCTGCTGTGGCGCCTGCTGCGGTGGCTGCTGTGGCGGCTGCTGCGGTGGCTGCTGTGGCGGCAGCTGCGGTGGCTGCTGCGGTGGCTGCTGTGGCGGCAGCTGCGGTGGCTGCTGCGGTGGCTGCTGTGGCGGCTGCTGCTGTGGTGGCTGCTGCTGTGGTGGCTGCTGCTGTGGTGGCTGCTGCTGTGGTTGCTGCTGCTGCTGCCGCGGCCGGTGCGGAAATACCCGTAGCGCCTGTGTCATTATCGGCTGTGGCAGTGGCGTATGCAGCGGCAGTAGTGGTTGATGCGGAATTGGCCGTAGCGGCTGCTGCGATTGCAGCGGTACTGGCTGACCTAGCTGCTGCTGTTGCAGCGGGACAGACTGTAACAGCTGCTGCGGTGTCAGCGGGACTGGCCGTACTGGCTGCTGTCGCTGCATCGGTTGTTGCTGTGGTTGCGGCATCAGATGCTGCAATGATTGCTGAGGCAGTTGCTGCTGCCGTGGCTGCTGTGGTGGCTGTTGCGCTTGCTGCAGCGGTTGTTGTTGCGATTGCTGCTGCGGTTGCTGCTGCGATTGCTGTTGCGACTGCTGCTGCGGTGGTTGTTGCGACTGCTGCTGCGGTGGTTGTTGCGTTTGTTGCTGCGGCTGCCGCTGTGATTGTTGCTGCGGTTGTTGTTGTTGTTGCTGCGGCGGTTGCTGTTGTTGCTGCGGCGGTTGCTGTTGTTGCTGCTGCGGTGGCTGCTGCCCTGGGCGGCGGTTAGCTTGAACCACGTTGATATGCGCCTGCACATAAAATTCATTATTGATTTAATAAAGTAAATCGTCCCGTCTTTAAATACCTATTGTTTTAAAAATGTCTACCAAACTTACCTGCATTGGTATTGGGTGGCGTACGACACCGGCTTCAGAAGTGAGACGCGGATTGCGCTGACCAACTTGGAAATTAATGTCGCTGACAGCATGGTACGCATGGGCGAAGCTGTGCATTATGTCAGACACCATGTCCGCGGTGCGCTGAGCGGTAGCGCGCTCTTCTTCAGTATATTGTGGTTGCTAATTATTACAACAGACAAATTTTATTTACAATTATCATCATGTAGGTAGTGTTTAATTCCAAAATAGATTATTCAGTACTTGTACTACATTTGTACAACATAACTTACGTCGGGATTATTAGCAACTCGCAGCATCACGATATAAGTAGCCCGGAAAGGCGCAAATTGTTCCTGCAGAGTCTCGAGTTCTTCAAGCAGCTGGCTAAGATCGCGAGGTCGGGAATGACGTGCTCGCAAGGCTCTTATAGCCCTGTAACTCCTTTCATGTGGGCGGAAACCAATTAAATATTAAAATCTTGACATTATTCTATATACCTACACATAAACTAGCAAATAATCAGACTTTTTAAATGTTAGTGCAGTTGCACTGTAAAACCATTATTCTCCATGGTACCCTAACCCCCCGGCAGCTCTTGGGTTCAGTTAACAATACCGTCTTCAGTAACTTGTTGACGTTATAAAAAATAAGTCATACAAGTATACAAAAACTCAGAAATTACCTACTTGGTAAGTTAAAAACTAAAGTTGTTATAAACTTAACTATTACAATACCTACTTATACTAAAGAACATTAATTATTACCTAATGCACATTACCTATTTAGTCAGTCTTACTAGGTATGTAATTGAAATAAAATTGTTATAAAATGTTACCTAGGTATGTAATAGCACAGTTCAGATACACATACAGTTGGTCCACGGAAGAGTCTAGGCAGGGAAATCGTGCGGTGCGGTGCGGGGTGCGAGAGTAAAATATATAAAATCAATTGAGGGCAAACGCGCTCAATTGGTTTTATATATTTTTAACCTCCGACGGAAAAAGAGGGGTGTTATAAGTTTGACCGCTATGTGTGTCTGTCTGTCTGTGTGTCTGTCTGTGGCACCGTAGCTCTAAAACGGGTGAACCGTTTCGGATGCGGGTTTTTATTCTTAAGTCTTTTATTTATTTCCAAATAGGTAATAAGGGTATGAATATTATAATGATTTTATATTTGTATTTATTGCTTTTAATTTTTATTAGTTTAAGTAGGAAATAGTTGAAAAATACACACAATGTGGCCCACACATTGAAAGAGCGATATCAAGCTATTCTGTAGATTAAAAAATGTGTTTAAAAAAAGATTTCTTAAATGAAATAATAATAATAGAGCCTCCCCCGTAGAAAGGGTTTCCCTTAGTCGCCTCTTATCACACCAACGGGAGGAAGTGGGGGGTCAATTCCAGGTCGGATACTACACGGCAAATTTAACATACATAATAATAATAACTTCATGTTTTAAAATCACCTACCTTTGACGCGTGACAAACCTTGCTTTAGTAGGCGTCGCGACAACTGTCTAGGCATTGTCGGCATTTTTCCTAAGATCGAACGCGATGACACACTGTATGTATATCTATACTGTAGTAATAGTTTGACGCCTGATTGGCGCAGTGGCTAAGCGATTGGACTGTTGCGCTAAGGGTTACGGGTTCAATTCTCGCACGGGACAATTATTTGTGTGATACGCAGATGTTTGTCTCGAGTCTGGGTGTTTGTGTATGTGATATTCCATGTTTGTGACCCGCCCACGAAACAGGAGAAATTCGTGGTGTGGGGCGACGTTTATTTAAAAAAAAACAGTGTCCGTGTTAATGTAAACATGTAATTAAGTATTACATTGTTTACAAATAGGTACATATACTTAATTAAACATAATTAGTGTACCTACTTCAAAACTACCTTAATGGGTATAATGACCTAACCCACAAACCATACCTAAACAAGAGAAATTAATTATGACAAATTGATATCATATATTTCTGCATACATTGAAGTGGATAATTATAATTAACTAGCTGACCCGACAGATGTTGTCCTGTCATAACTATGAATATTAAATTCGACTGACAGTTATGTCAAATGCCATAAAGTTACATTAGAGAAGTTAATATGGTCGTAGTTGAGTTTTCTTAAATTTTTTTAATGTTTCACACAACTTTCTCATTTTTTTCTTTCATAAGAACCTTTTAGTGACAAACACGACAAAAAAGGAATTAGCGAAATTGGTCCAGTCATTCACGCCTGATGCCGTGACTAAGGCAAATAGATTCATTTATTTATACATAGAAGATCGGAAAATTGTTGAAAACCCACCTTCGGCGTGCATTCTGAATGCGACCGGCTTCCGTAGATTCATCGCCCATTTCGTCAAATGGCGGTTCGGGCTGCATTTCAAACAAAAGAATAAAATTAAATAAATACAACACCCAAAGTTTCAGACAAATAGCTTTAAGAATCTTAGGTACTTAGTTTATTATATTTATGCCAATTACACACTGCGTGGAAATACCTTTTATTTAAAATTAACAACAGTTTTAACGTTACTGACGTTTTAGACACTCTTTATTTATTAATTACTAGCTAATCATCATAGTCAACAACCAGGCTTTACAAAACGTACTAAAAACACATAAAGGAGTTATCACAATAGCATTATAAAATAACACGCTATGACATAACGGGCTGATGTATGAACATTTTGTGGCACACATTTTTTGTTCACTACCAATTACTCATACTTGCATTAAACATAACCTCCCAACCAAAATTTAATATGAGCGGTTCCCTCGCAGACAGACAATAATTGCATCAACAATCTCGCAGTAATCTCGCATTTTAATGCGAATGTGTTGCTGACACTTCTTTAATTAATAGTGCATGCGATAGATACACTGTTTATGGCTGTATAATTATATTTAGCTTAATACCTATAAAAGACAACTTGTTATTTTCATCGTAGTTAACAACTCTACTAAAGGATATTGGACCCAGACGACATGTGAGGACGATCGTAGCGCTACGTCTGGTAACCTCGGCTACGCTGACATTACGACTTTCCGACCCTACTGAAGGACATAGTTATTTTCAAGGCAAAAAAAATATAAAAAACCGACCATGAGCGAGTTGGACTCACGCACGAAGGGTTCCGTACCATTATCTATAAAATCACGTTTGTTTAATGAGAACCCCCCATAACATTTTTATTTTTATTTAATTATTTATCTTTAATGTGAATAAGATATAACTAAATATTCTGTGAATATTTTAAGCGTCTACCTGTTGCCGTTATCAATATCAAGCAAAAAGGAGCATAAAATAATCATGTTCGTTGTATGGGAGCCCCCTTAAATATTTATTTTATTCTGTTTTTGCGGCAATAGAAATACATCAGCTGTGAAAATGTCAACTGTCTAACTATCACGGTTCATGAGATACAGCCTGGTGACAGACGGACGGACAGCGGATTCTTAGTATTAGGATCCCGTTTGACGCTTTAGGTACGGAACCCTAAAAAATTAAACATCACAACACTCCTTTGCAATTGCAAACTAAAACGTTATTAACTAGTTTCATTGCGGGCGGAGACTTCTTGGATAAATAGGATAAGTAAATGTTACACGTACGGTCCCCTGACTGTGATGAAACTTGTTATTATAATTTTAGTTCATTTTTTTAACATGGCTGTCGTAATGTTTATTTTTTATTTTTTACGCTGCAATGGTTCTAACGACACCCCTTACAACAACATTAATTCAAGCTTACAGAAGTTATGATGGAATAAAGAAACTCACAAACATGAACCCTTAAAACATTACACTCCTTTTTTTAAGCAGTCATGTAATAAGTTGCATCCCAAAACTCCTTCACCGATTTACACAAGAAACTAATCGAGTTGTGTAGTTATGTTCTCATGATTATTGAGCCAATATTGTCTATTCTTGCATCCTCAGCGAAACCGGATAAAGGTGAGTAAAAGTGTAAAGATGAAGAGTCTGCACTACACTACTAAGACTCACAACCGCCATTTTTAATGTAGTTTATAAACGAACCACAAACTATATTTAAAGTAAGTGTATACACAGTTCCCAGACCGTCATGCCATAGTTCTCCTAAATACTTCACACTGTAAAGATTACTAACAGTACCTACCTACACAACGCATCATGCTCATACTACATCTACAGAAAAATACATTACCTCATCATGCGTCGCACCAGATGCAGGTTCATTATCCATTGGCTCTACAGGAACTTCACTGCTAGCTGGTGAACTCCTATTTTCCTACAGTAGGCACATTGACAACATAAACGACTAATAAAAACCAAAAATATTATACATATTTCATACGTAAATATTATAAGCTCCCGAAATGCTTTGCAGATATGTTCAGTTTTTAAATTGACTGACATAAAAATTGTGTAAGTAAAAGCGACATGACCAAAATAAGTAACAATGGGTAACAATTATTTTCTTAAAAAAAACACACAGGTTTGATTGATTTTTTGCGTGTTTTCCATATTATTAATATTTTATAGTTTTACGAACTTGTTTATAAAAGAATACCCGACTAGTTTCGGATTCCAACCAAGCTGGAATTAATGAGCTAGTAACGTAGAGGAAACGCGAGCTGAACTGACAATGAACAAAGTTTTGTTCATCGTCAAGCGTTCCTGATTAATTAAGTGAGTCAAACTAGCAAATGTAAATAATTTACGTGAGTATAATTAAAGAGCGATTTACCCATCAATTGAATTTTCTTAATTGTTCTTATGTAAAATGTAAAGAAGTGTTGTATACCTAACGTTTTAGTAAAACACTATTTCGCGTCTAGATAATACTTTGAAACGTGATTCGGCAATTACAACGTTCAACCAGTACAGTTAAATGAAAATATCCTTAAATCGGCAAAGCTATCGGATGTAAATAATATTATATAGATAAAAAATTACTTCATCATGCACAATAGCAAAAGTGAGGACATGCAATAAGTGCAAGGGAGTAAAATAGCTAATAGTTTTAATTTTAATTTATGACTAAACCCTTCTTTTAAAAATTAGGTATCGTAGATGTATTATTCAAATCACGTAGGAATTTTCAATATTTCAACAATACATTTACATATTTATTTATCATCACTACATAGTATAAAACAAAGTCGCTTTCTCTGTCCCTATGTATGCTTAAATCTTTAAAACTACGCAACGGATTTTGATGCGGTTTTTGTTAATAGATAGAGTGATTAAAGAGGAAGGTTTATATGTTTATAACATCCATTAAATAGTTGAGAAATATTTTATACCCGTGCGAAGCCGGAGCGGGCCGCTAGTTTATTTATAAAGTACAGCCACATCGTAATACATATAACGTTATACATACCGCATTATTATAAAAGCATTGTCCCTATGTATAATACAACAATATTAACGTACATAACACTGTCGTATACTTAATAACAATAAATATTTAAATATATTGTTAAAATATTGAAATTTTTATATTTATTTTATACTTACTTAAAAATTTTCAACAAATTGATAGAAATGGCGATCAATTCCATAGGCCAGCAAGCTCTTCGCTGCCTTAGTTAATAATTCACAGCACCTCGTAAAGCTTGTTAAGTTTCCCACATAAATCAATACACGGTTTTATGCACCCGTTGTTAAAAAAGGAAGAGGATATGCAAGGACATATATATTATACAGGATACAGCTAATACTAAATACAATAATTTTAAAAAGAGTTAAAAAATTGCTTCACTATAATAAAGTTTGTTATTGTAAATGCCTATACCTACTATACTAATTTAAACATAATATATGACTAGTAACTTAACTTAATTAAAAGCCTTACCTCTCCGTCGACATGGGCTCTAAGAGAAGCGAGCGAAGCCTTGATTTCAACAATCATCCGGCGAATGAACTCAAGCCGACCGGTAGTCGGTGACATTGCCATGGCTTGTTGTTGTTCCAGGATAAAATCCGGGGGGCCCGCGAGCGCCTTAATGTGCAAAAGATTTTTTTTTAAGTATTATAATCATCATTAGCCGGGGGACCTCTTAGAACGCCACACTGAACGACAACGGACGATTAAACTATTAAATAATACCTACTCATAATTACTACGATAAGTTTCAGGCAATACTTCTGCAATTAGGCATAGGTAATTACTAACATTGACATAACACCAGAAAATTTTATTATTAGCCGGAAGACGTCCACTGTTGAAATAAGACCTCCCCCTTAAATGGGGGGGGGGGCATAATTACCACGCTTGACAAGCGTTACAGAAAACAACTGCTGACCATCTTCTGGATTTTCTCATAGTCGCCCCCTACGACACCTACGGGATAAAATGGGGAAGTGTTATTCCGGCCCGGCACTCCACGGGACAAAGTGAAAGAAAATATGCTACATATATAAATAAAAACAAAGGGATAAAAGAAAACATACCATCAGCCTACGTATCTGCTGTTGCATGTTCACATTAGAGGCATTTGAAGGGCCCTCAGGAGCCTGAGTCGTGGTTGTTGAAGTTGGTACGCTCGGTCGAGAATCGTGGGTAGGTGGTGCTCGTTGAACTAAATGCACCACCTTTCCATTGACGTCTGCATTAACATAAACAAATAAAAATATAACTTTAACCAACGAAGGTTGGGTGGTTACGGTTACTGTTAAACTTATGACGTCATTTAACAAATTGTCAAATGGTTTAACTCATTTTTTGCCTAACCGCTACTTTAACATGTTTGTTATTGTTAAAGTTTATGCAACCCAGCCTAAGTTCTTCAATCAGAATTACGTTCATAAGTTTGCGTATCGTTATTAGAAACATTTCATGTAACTTAGCAGTTTAGCATTGTCAAATAACGGAAGAGTAAATAAAGCAATTAATCACGTACCATATTCCGAAAGTAATTTTTCGTCCTGCAATACTCTGCCGCAGAATATGAGTCGCTGCAGGTTTATCTCTATCCCCATCTGCTCCCTAACCTTTTCCTTAAGTTGCTGCACCGTGATCTGAAAAGAACAAATAAAACGTAAACATGAGGCTACATAAAATAACAATGTTATGAAAATTTACATAATATTAATAACAAATATACAAAATAAAATGTATCTGATGTTACACGAGTTGTTATTGAAACATAAATCCTGTCGCACTCAGCTAGTATACAAACGTTAGCATAAATTTGTATTATGTACATGCCTACAACTAATGCACGATTAATAATAATTTTATAACTTTAACACCCTGCTATGAAATCGCAACAACAAATAATGTCCGCACAGCTAAAGCTGCGGTTAATAGGTCATTTAAAATTCCTAATATTACATAGCATTAAATGTGTATTAAGTAAACACGGCAAGCATTTATTGCCGTAGGAAGGGAATCTCCCTTAAATAACACCGAATGCATCGCTTACACGCACGATGTTGCACTTACGATTTCAACAGACGACTAGTTATAATAATTTTAAATGCGTCGATACAGATTTAGATCGGTCAGGACACGGCCGCGGCACCTGTATCGATCCGCGCTGACCCGGCGGGGGTACCGCCTACCGCTATTCTCCCTCCACCCTCCAATATGAAACATTCCACTCAATATATATATTATACATACTGATTTATAATTAAAATGTCTGATCCGGACGGAAAATTAAATATACTAAGTACCTACGTCAAAGTTATTACTTTTCGAAATCGTTCAAATATCTTCCAAAGTAGTTCTTAATAAAAAAATAATGATGTATAGATAATAATTTAACCAAGGCCTAGACCATGGTATTTTATGTGGTGGATTGGATGTGATACACATTTATACTTAACGTCAAATTTCCCAAACGTTTTATGGTTTTCGGTAAACCACTTAGCTAATTTTTTTTTGTTAATTCATCGACACAAACAGAGGCTCCCGAAATAATAAACTTTAAATTATTTTTATTATGATAATAATAATAGTGTCTTATACGATTTATAAACGGTTTAGTCCACTAATATAGTGCCTGTCATTTGAACGTGTTCAAACGTGCAAAAGGTCTAAGTTTAATTCCCGGTTTAGACAGTGTCATTGGGTAGTGACACGCGGGTTGGATTTGTATCCCTCATACATTGATATCAGTCACGTTCAGTTAACTAAGGCATATAAGTTTATTTTTTTATGCAATGTATCTTTTAGTATGTACTAGTAATTATCGTGGGTCTGTTTGATATGTTTTCAAGTAAAAATTAACTAAATTCGAACTCAAAACACTCGAAGTTGAAGTCCATCATACAATTTGGTTTTCTTTTCTATTTTTTCATGATTGATTCTCGTTGTAGGAATGCACTACCTTCAAATTACTACTTCACAAAAATAATTAACAAAATGGATTTGAATGTGGCAATACAAGTACAATATATTTTTAAAAGAGTAACTGGAGTTTCTTGCCAATTCTCCTCCATAGAAACGACCTTTGGAACCAAACAACTATATTTGACGTTTTGTAGCCTAGATGAAATAAAAGTTTATGACTATGACTATCATGACTTTGTGGAGTGTGTCCGGAACGAAGTCGAGAGAGTGCAGTTGATGCACTGTAAGGAGATCAATTTCAAAGAATTAGATGAATGTAATAGCATTCTGTCTCTTACTCAACCGCCACGCTGCCGGCCACGGCGGATGCTATACAATATTGCTAAATTAGCTGTTAACCGTAGAAAATAGGTGTATATTGTGACTATTGTGAGGCTAATGAGTAAAAATCCTCAATAATACTGAATTAAGATTTAGAAAATTGTCTGAAATAGATGACCAGATTGGACCGCACGAGGCAAAAATTTGTAACAACGATGTTTGTCCCGAGTCTGGGTGTTTGTGTATGTGATATAATATTGTCATGTTTGTGAAACGCACCCACGACACAGGAGAAATTCCTAGTGTGGGGCGATGTTTTCTTTAAAAAAAAAAATCTGCATAACATGACATCACGCCTGTATTTCTCGAAGGGGGGTTAGTGAAGATATAGGTCCCAATGTCATAGGGGACGAGGCTGTTGCCATCGACCGGGCACAAATCCAGATTCCGTGCTACTACGTGAGAATTACCGAATGAAAAACCCCAAAAATACTCTTGCCTGACCCAGAAATCGAACCCAGAACCTCGTGTTCAGCCGTCGCGCTTAGCGATCACTAGAACAACGAGGCAGTCCGTGTTCTACAATCGCCATTCATTTTATACTTTAACCAGCATTCATTCTGTATATCTTAGTTTTACCTCAGAGACATGGTGAATATCTTGTTCTTTATAGGCGTACAAAACGATAGAAAGTGTTTTGGTTTCCTTACTACTTAATTATAAGAATTATTAATAATACATGTCTAACTTTGTAAGTCATTATCAATTTTAAAATACGACAACCGACAAGCTAGAAGATCTCCTAGTCATCCTCAATCTGTCATCATTATCAATAGTCCTATCTCAATCATTTGTTTTCGTTTCTTTTTTACTGTAGAAATGCCCAGAAAAGAGAATGAACTAAGATATAAATAATATTAAACTATTTACTATTTGGTTCTTTAGAACCAAATAGTAAATAGTCACAGACCTGGATAAATAATAATTAAAATCTATCATCTGTTAATAAGAAATAATTGCATTAACCATTATTAGATTACTTTTAATTATTTATGTACCTTTTTGTTGACTCCTTTTATTTTAACTATTATTATAAGGGATACAGTAGTGTGCCAGTTCAGATAATAATTTAAAAATTGCATGGAATAAGGGTACTTGCTAGGGTTTTAACCACAGACAACTAACACTGTAGTAATAAATATATAAATAGTATTTGATAGCCATAGAAGTATTATTTGTTTTTTAATTTCTAAATGTGCACAAATGTTGCATAGCATAAAACAAAAATACATATAGAATAAAAATACCAACTAGTTCTTTGGAAAAGCATATACATGCATAAATAAAGTTTTAATACGAATACCGCCACTTTTTCTCCCATTTATAAATAAAATAATACAAAGTATCATAAATTAAATGAAATAATAAAAATTCACGAGCAATCAATAGCAACTTAGTGGCATAACACTTACCATTCATATAGAAATGCAATAAGTTGTACAATGTGCAAGCAGTATGCTTAATGTTTTGGGCAAACAATTCTCATATTATGTTTTTTTAATTTTATTAATTGTCGCAATGCATGTATAGGTTTCTAAACTCGCAATGCAATTGTAACAGAATTTAGCAATAATAGTATATATGAATCAATTGTGCATAAGCTTTCTTTAATTTTCTTTAAAGTGAGTTTAATATTATAATAAATATTAGTATTGTTGTATCTTCCAGTATGTTAATTAGAACTGTTTAAAACTTACTTTAAAATATTCTATTATAATAATAGTACTTAATTTAAACTATAAAGATTTAAAGCATCAGTTGACTCGCTTAAAAGTAAAGTAATTACATTTTCAGCAATTCAGTAAGTTTGCACAAACTTTAAGCGCCAGCACGGTCAACAGGTCATCTTAAACAATACCAACTTTATCCATTCTGTCTGCTTTACAGTATATCATAATAGCTTTAAGCGTTTAAAACCTGAATTAAAAAATGATTACATTATACACTAGCGGCCCGCTCCGGCTTCGCACGGGTATAAAATATATATTGTAAGTATTTCTCCACTATTTAATGGATGTTATTATACATATAAACCTTCCTCTTCAATCATTCTATCTATTAAAAAAAAAACCGCATCAAAATCCGTTGCGTAGTTTTAAAGATTTAAGCATACATAGGGATATAGGGACAGAGAAAGCGACTTTGTTTTATACTATGTAGTGATGCACTAAAGAAACATCTAACATTGCCATTTTTTTCCTTACATAAAACTAAATGATTGGCAAAACGGTTTTAAAATTGAAGAAAATTTTTAACAACAGGTATAAACAGACCAGCCCCCTTACCATGAACTCTTAAAGCAGGACAGTTTAAGATGTGGAAGTGGGATGCCGCATTACACTGTACCTAGCGGTGTCTCGCTTTCACGTCTTAAACTGTCCTGCTTTAAGAGTTCATGGTAAGGGGGCTGTTCTTGTTTCTTGCATTTTTAGCAAGGCACAGATGTCTACAATTTCAGTATATTGATTGCCCCAGATTCATGAAGAAAATGCTAACTGAGCTGCTATTGAGCTTTGGTGCAGTAATAGCAATATACAGTAATAGATAATACATTGATTTATGCTGCCCTAACTTACATCCACACTAACTGCGGACTGCCAATATGATAATGGTGTATATGCTTATTATGCTAGTTTCTAGGCTATCAACATCATCAGCCGAAAGCCGTCCACTGTTGAACAAAGGGGGTGGAGAGGTGGCCATAATACTCACGCTTGGCAAGCAGCTTGGGGATCGCAGTATTGGTGGTCAAGTTACAGAAGACGCTGCTGCCTATCTTCTGGATTTTCCCTTAGTCGCCTCTTACGACACCCATGGGAGAAAAGGGGGTGGTCAATTCTAGGCCGGTATACCACATGGCAAATTCTAGGCAGGCTATTCTATATGAGCAGAGAATAAAGCCCTATAGAGGTACACATTGGGGTGATTGAAAATACCAATTATTACATTTCATCTCAATGTGACAGCTGCTTTTTACACGACTGCCCAAAAAAAGGAGTGTAATGTTTTTAGGGTTCATGTATGTATGTGAGTTTCTTTATTCTATCATAACTTTTGAATGCCTGGATCGATTTTAATGTATGGAGTATCGTTAGAATTCTTTCACCATCGCGAGTAACATAGGCTATAAAAAAATTTAACAAATAAAAAAGGTACCCTGACTGTGATGAAACTTGTTTTATTCTTTAACATGGCAGTAGTGTTTTTTATTAAATTATATTTTTTAATCAGTCTTTACCACTAGACTAATAACACACAAAACTAAAGAGTAATTAATATAACTAAAGTAGAGAATAATTTTGAACTGTTAATAGTCATCTAAATTATCATCTTTAATTCATAATAGCCATTTTGCCGTGCTTGGCCTAATGTAAAAGTTAAGTATCGAAGAAGTAATAAATAGCTGCAAAATTATTGTGCCCTGTAATTTATCTGTGTTTTGTATTTGACAAATATTATATATCACTCGAAGAATAACATAATATCTACTTATAAGTACTGTAAAGTATATAAAGTACATAAATATGAAATAAACTTTCGATATTATGAATATATTTGGATCACATGCATATTCCATATTATTCTTGGTTTTAGTGTGGAACTCTATATACCTACCATATTATTTTTTAATTTGTAAACTGATAAATTTTTTCTAATAAACTTTGTTGAAATTAATTATTACTTACACGAATATTAGACATTGAAATAAAATTACTTTATCGGATTTTGTAGTGCGGTATCTTGCCTAGAATTTGCAGTGTGGTACCTTGCCTAGAATTTGCAGTGTGGTACCTTGCCTAGAATTTGCCATGTGGCATCCGGCCTAGAATTGATCACCCCCTTTCCTCTCATGGGTGTCATAAAACGCGACTAAGGGAATATCCAGAAGATGGGCAGCGGCATCTTCTGTATCTCGAACACAAATACTGCGACCCCAGCCCAAGCATGGGGATAATGGTAACCCTCCCCCTCCTAAGGGAGAGGACTTTGTTCAACAGTGGATGTCTTCTGGTTGATGATGATGATTCTGGATGATGTTTAACTAAACCATGCTGTACAACCTATTAAATGATGAATTTATAATTGGTTTTAAATTTTTAGGATTATTGACAAATTTTACTGCTTCCTATAAAGATGCAAGTCACATGGTAACTAATATATTAGTATTACATAGAAAGTGATGACTAAATACTTGCAATATGTATAATTATACTGAACTCATACTAATATATTTGAATAAAACCTAATTCTATTGATATTTATGCATACAAGTACACTTGTTGATCATAGATTAAGTTACACAATCATCGTACCAATCACAAAGGTAAGATACTCATATAACATCAATATGAAGAGTACTAAGAGCATTATTTCTCATAATAATTTAAACCAGGAACCCTTTGTGACCTATACACACCTACTGACGCAACTATCAGCTACAAACCTATATATAGATAGATAGCTGTATTATTGATTTTCCCTGTCTGGAAATACATTAACTGTGAGTACTGTATGAATATGTGCCACATGGATGCTTACAGTGAAACACTCATTACATACTGATTTCCATTCATATCAATTGTATTATCGCAAAAGTATTTCATTTAAGTTAAAGGCATATCAAAAGCTTAAGTATATAAAATACATTTACGTAAAAATAATTTAATCATTTTATTAAATCTTACCTCATCTTCGACGGAAAAGTGGTGGTTATTGGAATCCAATGTTTTTATCGTAAACTCAATCATTTTTTACACGAAAACATGAACGCCCTTACAAGGCAGATAATTTGACGCGTGCCTAAAAACAACAAAAACCACGTTTTAAATAGTTTCTCATAGTCCACTCAAACACTTTTATTACTGCACTAGTTTTATATCGAATACTCACGCCTATCACAATGAATTTTTTACTTGAATTGCTGACGATTTAAAATAATTTTTATTCGGATCGGAGTATGCATTTGATGCCTGATGGTGACAGCAATAAAAAAGGGATTGTTGCCATTGCAATATTTCAGAAACGAGTTATTTAAACAATAAAATGTTGTAAGTCAATTAGTAAAGAGTTGAACAATTAGATTTTATTAACGCGATTATTTTACCACAACGTGCTTTATTGTTTCATCACGATGTTGTATGTTTAATATAACATTCTCTAAGCAGCTAGATAATCAGTAATCAATACGTGCGCCAATCAATACGAATATCTGACAAGACGCGTAGTACTGGTAGCACTTAATAGGAAGCTATAATTTTCCTGAGGAAGAAACTATACAATTTTAAAGTTAAAATATACATGAACAATAACTATTTATTAACCATGTTTTTTTATATTAATACAATAGAACGGCGTTCAGATGATTTTAAATATATAAGATGCTTCCACTTAATACTCGACTAACCATAGACAGTAGTTCAGCCGTGAGCAGCACTATTATGACTAAATATCGTACAAAAATGACCGTAAAGGAATTTTTTTAAATAATAAGGAATATATAAATACATATTGATTTTATTTGTTAGTAAAAATATTTTTTTTTGTAATGCATTAAATTAATTCAAAGTATAATGATAATGTTGTATTTTAAATTAATTATTTTAAAACATTTAATAATAGCCATTACTATTATTAAATTTAATCATTCAAGCTTATTCCAAGTTACTTAATTTTAGATCCAAAGTCCGCCGCTATGCTCCGCCTCATTCAATTTGGTCCGTATCGATACTTTTTTTAGTAATAAATTGAAAACTTTATTATTATTTTAAATAAATATAGTTAAAATAAATTTAAGTACAATATTTAAAACTAGAATTGATCAAATAGTAATGAAATAATGCCACATTGGCATCTTTGGTTACTATCACGACTATTATTCACGACTCTTGGATGCATTACCTGTGTGCACTTTTTTTACTATTGTAAACTACATATAAATATAATATTGAACTCGCCGCGCCCGTTGCGCAGCTGAATCGATTGTTCAGACTTTAAGTAATATATTTTCAAATACTAAATTTTGACCTTTTAAAGCCTTGTTTATAGAAAGTTCGCATTATCTCGTGTTTTTTTTTTTATAAATAATCGGAATTGCATATAACATAATTATGTCGTCTCCCGATAGGGGTCTGCCCCGGGGGTGGAGGGCCTCCAGGAGCAAGAGCACTGGTAAGTGAATCAATAATTTGTATTTTCTACAACTTGAAGCCGGAATAGAATATTGTTATTAATTTTTAAATATCTTCAGACCAGTATATAGTCCTCGTAAAAATCGTTTTTGAATAAATAATGATAATTCCAACCAGAAAAACCAAAGAACAATGTCCCCTGATTAATTTGGTATAAAAACCTTTTATAATATATCTGAAAAAGAGCATGTAAATTAGTAATCAAATCAATCATACCTACGTATCTTATCATAACGCCCCGAAGGGGTAAGCAGCAGCACAACATTTCGTCAGTTAGCAAGGTCTCAACTACGTGTTGCTAAGGGGCTAGCCTATTGCCAGTCACTAACCGAGCACAAATCTAGACTCCGCGGCTACTAGTCGCGCTCAATAATGTTGCAAGAACTTTATAAAATAAATGTATTTCTGAGAGTTTCCTTAATAAGATAAGCACATTTTTAATAATAATATTGAGGTACGAAATAATGATTATTATTACTTGCGAAAATTTTACGAAAGTCGTAACGTACCGGTAAATGGTCCAACTACAATAATATTGTATAATATCATAAATTATATTATAATATCGAGATATTATCTCGCTCCTACCAAACTTTCTTTGTTCTTAATTTTTCGCATTAACAATCTTTTTATTTAATAATTTATTGGCAATAGGGAATAAGAATAGAATCGAATAGAATATACTTTATTGCACACCAAGAAACGAATAATACAGTATACCCTTAAAACTCTTCTTCTTCTTTAGATATAGCCTATGTTTCTCGCGATAGTGTAAGGATTCTAACGACACTCCATACATCAAAATCGGTTCAGGCATTAAGAAGTTATGGTGGAATAAAGAAACTCACATACATACATACATGAACCCTGAAAACATTACACTCCTTTTTTTGTCACTCGTGTAAAAAAAATGTAATTCAAAAAAGAGTTTTTTTTTTTTATTGACCAGTCTCTTTTTCTTAAGAATTATGCATTTTTCAATATTTTTTATATAATTTCTTTTTCATTAACAAAATAAATATTAAAAAGTGCCACAAATGAGCAGGAATTTCAAAGTATGTAGTTGAATCAACGCTAACTGTCAGATGTAATGCGACGGCAAAGTACTGGATTTCGAAAGTGATCTTGAAAGAATTTTACATTTATGTACTATAATACAGTGCATATAAGTAGATTTTATGTTATTTTTCGTATTATAATGGATAGTTGTAAAATTAAAACATTGATAAATTACAGAGCACAATAATTTTACAGCTATTCACTAATTGTTTGATACTGTTACTTTTACGTCACGCCAAGCGCGCAAAAAGGGTGGGCGTTTAAAGTAGCCGTATAATGCTGACATTTATAAAAACTCCCTACTTTTTCGTTAACTTTAACTGCCTCACTGGTCTACTGGTCGTTGAGTGCGACTGCTGATCTATTACATTGGGACCTATAACACAACTGGCGAGGTATTTATGTATATGTACCTCTCCTTGTTACTTCGGAGAATGCAGGCGCGATTTTATATTAGGGATTTTAAAACGCCTTTAGCTAGAGATGGGCCGAGTTTGAGTTTGGCCAAGCCGATCCTGGCTATAAATAGGTACCTAATTTTGCTATAAGTGTATTGTGTATGTATGTACTTATATTAAATTTTATTCACGATGAAGCCGTTATATTAGAGGTCGATTAAGTTCGAGATAGAAAAACTAATATAAACACTTAATCCATAGATAGAGAATAAACAACTCCAAACGACGAGCCCGATAAATGTTTTTATTTCACATTCAACAGTGTTTTTCGCTATGCACGTGCATAGTTATTTATACTCAACGCTGCGTGTTGTACTTAATAAAGATGATGTAAAAAAACGCAATCTGAAGTAGAATAGCCACCTAACTATTTAAATTAAAAATATTACTTCGACACTGAGAAAATCACAAAAAAAACAACATAACATCACGCCGGTATTCCCCGAAGGGGTAGGCAGAGGTGACTAAAGTAAGTCATTATATTTTAATTCTTATATTTATCTAATATCAATATTTAATTTCGTTGTCCTTAGGAATGTTATACTACATCAACATGTATACTCACAAATGCCAGTGGGACGAACCGGATTCTCCTGCTACTCGACCTCCGGGTATGTAACTTATGTGACTACTGATGAACAAGATATAATCCTTACTATTTAATTTAATGCCTTTAACCCCTATTTTACCTCAAGGTTTAAGTAAAAAATATGAATAAAAACCTACTTGTGCGTTTGCGATTTTGAGCATGTAATTTCATCCCTTTAACTTAAAAAGTGACGTACTTCCATCATACAAATCAATGCCTCCCACGTAACTTGTTGAAACTACAAAACTGCAATTTTACAGGAAAGTGTTTTAAAGATAATATTGGGTATAAAAATAGATTTTTTCTATTAATCTTCATGAAATTTAGTATGTGAGTAAAGTTAGTAATACAGGGTTAAATGCGTGAATTTATATGACTTTTGGTGCCATTTTAACATGTTGCCCATGCTAAGCTTGAATCTATTTTAAAAAAATACAGATTTCATAGATTTTGCTGTAACAGCACTTTAACGAGGCATCATAACGTTGTGAATTGTTGTCTAAGACTTTTTCTTTTTTTCTCCGGAATATCAACCCGGAAAGGCCTCCCTTTGCGGTTGATATATCTACTACGACCCTAAGCCTGTGCGTCACATTGAGTCTGTCAGGTTCTCAATGTGTACGCAAGCACAAAACTTATACTCCCATATTCAATCCCACGCATCGTCTGAGAGGGCAGTAAACCGACACGTCTGACACGATCAGAGAAAGCTGACGTTATTAAATTATAGTAAAATAACAAATACCGAGTTCGTAATAACGATGTTTTTCTATTGTCCTTAACAGGTCGGAGGTATTCGAGCAGGACCGGGGATAGACGGACACGCTCACGCTCTCGTTCGCGATCCCGGTCATCCTTGTCCAGCACAAGTTCCTCTTCGTCATCCCGCTCTAGCACCCGTACCAGATCTTCATCGTCGTCTTCGACTCGAACTGTTAATAAATATTTGCATAGATCTCGATATGTAGCTTACACGACAAACAAATCTAAAAAAGTAGGCTCTATATCACGACGTCAAGTGGGACTTGAATCACGCTCTAATATGGGACCTGCTACTCAGTCAGTAGCACGATCTCTCGTTGGGACCGTAGCCCGACCTGAAGTAGGACGTCTATCACGCTGTCAAGCAGGACCTTCATCACGTTCTGATGGAGGTCCTGCTTCTCAATCAGTAGCACGATCTGCTAGAACCATAGTACGACCAGTAGCTCAGTCTGCTCCTCGATCTGTAGCTAGACTTGCGTCAGCTAACCCCACCCCTCAGTCAACATCTCGATTTGAAGTAGAATCAACTTCAGAATATGTGGTTAGACCGGCTTCTCGATCTGATGTCCGATCTGCACCCCAATCCCCATCTCCATGTTCATCACGATCGCCATCCCGGTGTGTAGGTCGATCGGCTCCTCGATTTCGAGCTCGACATGCTTCTGGATATACGACTGAATCATCACCGAGATCCGTAGTTCGACGTTCATATCGTGATGGCCCACAACGTACGACTGAATCATCACCGAGATCCGTAGTTCGACGTTCATATCGTGATGGCCCACAACGTACGACTGAATATGTAGGTGAAGCCCCATCTACATCTCGGTCGTCATATCGAGCTGCAGATCGAACTGCATCGCGATCTACAGCTCGTCATGCAGGTCGCTCAGAGCCTGGGCAATCAAGTTCCACAGGTGAAGGGTCAAAGAAAAAAATAAGATGCAGCCATATTCTTATCAAACACCACTTAAGCCGCCGCCCATACACTTGGCGTAAACACAAAATTACCCGCAGTAGGAAGACTGCTCTGAGATTACTTCAAGGTACGGTATAGTTGCTTAATATGCTGTTTTTCTTATATTGCAAAAAGGGATGTTGGCACCATTATATTAACTCATTTCCTGGCATTAAAACCCCTATATTTATAAACTTAGGAATGATCATCGTCCACGCTATGCCTTTAGATATAAACATTTATAGTATTTTTTTCACCGTATGGTAAAATGATCATCAATACATATAAATAAAATTGGAGTGTTTGTTTGTAACATTAAATCATTTTTTTACTCATTGCATACGATTGTATACATGATAAACATAACAAAAATGAAATAGTTTTTTTTTGTCTCTGTCTGTTTGTTCCGGGAAATCTCCGAAACAGCTGGACCGATTTTGAAATGTTTAGAGTGACGCGGGAAAACGGGAAATTCTTGGGTTATAGCTACTTCCCGACGACTTTACGGATTTTGACGGAACTTTCACTGTCAGATAGCTGAAGTTATAAGGTCTTTGAAGGAATTTTATAAAATTGTAGGGTGACGCGGGAAAATAGAAAAAACCGATAAGAATGTTAACAAAATCTGATTCAATTAAGTAAATCTGCTTACTGTTGCTACGTACAGGTTTTGTAATCGAAATCCGCGGGGACGGAGTCCCGGAAATAAGCTAGTAGCAAATAAATACCGTTACACATAACCCAATATTACAAAATGTCGAAAGCGCATCTGGATCGTTGTAGTCGATGGTATAATGAAGCCAGAAGAAAAAATTGCTTCCCTAATTTGCTCATAAAGTACCGAGTTATTCTAGTGTGTGAACTTTTGATATTTGGCCTCTTATAAAATTGCCTGCGGAAGTCGTGCTATTCTCTTTGGTACATCGAATATTTGATGTCCGTTTAGTAATTTGTATGAACCGAACAACAGCTGCACGACTACGGCAAGTAGATTTGATATAGGCCACTTGCTCACCGCCTCCCGGCACCGGCACAGCACTAGACCTGCTGACAAGAATCAGAGAGATGTTAGCACTCATGTTCATTTATTTTGGTTATGGCCTTAGGGTCGTTTATATTTTGGTGCCACTACCCTTTTTATGATTTGAATAATTTAGAAACTTTATTGTATTCTAGATTTGCGTCAACAAATAATGGACAAAGAAGCTACATTCGAGGATTTGGTAAAAAAATTCTCCGAATGTCCTAGTGCTCGCTATCGGGGCGATATAGGCCGCTTCGAAGTAGGCTACATGCAAGATTCATTTGATACAGCTGCCTTTTCTTTGGCCGTGAAAGGGCTTAGTCAGGTAGTGGAGACCAACTGTGGGTTCCACCTCATCCTGCGCACTGCTTAATTTAATCCGAGATTTTATGATTTAAATTTGCATTTAAGTGTCAATTTACATACCATGTCTATGCTGTTAATGAACATGCACTTTTAATATTTTTTTGTATTTATGCATAAGGACTTATTTCAGCAAGTATCTAGTTCGTATAGTAGACGGTTGCGACATGTTCATATATTGTATAGAGCTTCTACAAGACTAACTTTGACATTATATATATAATATAATAATAATATTTATTTTCTCAGTCTCATACATACATTACATCTACAATTGGACAATTATTAGAGACTGGTGTCTGCTGTAGGTAAAACCTGTATCACAGATCACCAGAAAATATAATAATAGTTATATAATGTGCATTAAAATATTCAATAAAATACCTAATTCATTTAAATCATTGACATTTCGTCATTTTAAAATACAATTAACGCGGTGGCTTGCTGAGAAATGTTTTTATAGCATTCATGATTTCTTTGAGTATAAAGTAATCTGTATTGTGCAAAAATATTATTTGAATTTATTGGAATGTAAACTTTATCAATATTTGTACGCTCGTAAGAGTAAAACACAGTGGACTGTCATAATTATTATTACAACTTTATATTTACATGTGTTATTGTCAATATGATGATAAAATTATTTTCATCGAAATTAAAAGCCTGCATCACTTCTTGTTTGGTATGATAATTATGTAATTACGAGGATTAATGTATTCTTTACTTATTAATATATATTGCAAAATGTTTGGTCCAATTACTCATTTATTAGTTATATGTATGTATGTTAAAAACATTTAGATACCACAAACCTTTTACCACAAACCTCCATAAACGGTACACCGTACAATATGTCGTTTTTGACTGATTGGAAAGATGGATTAATAGTCAATAGTGCATGTCAACATCGCTATCACCCGGTATCGGAGATCGCAACATTCGTAAGAAAAACAAGCAATACTGAATCTACAATAAATGGACAGTATTTGCAATCGACCGTCACAATCTTCTTTCGATTGACCGAAGCTATTTATCATTCCGTATGGGGGCCCAGATTATATAAGTAGGAGTAAAACAGTTACTTGTAAGATTATTATGATGCATCTTTCCATAAGTTCCTCGGTGGTGGTGGGCGCTGGTCTAATCCTATTTGGTTTGAAAGTGTGAACTAGGTAGTTACCAGCTATTGCCAAATATATTTATTTTACTTAGTTTATATGGCATCTAATGTTATTTTTAAGACCTGCCCCCTTACCATGAACTCTTAAAGCAGGACAGTTTACGTTGTGAAAGCGTGACGACACATTACACTGCGCGTATCGGCGGCGGCGTCTCGCTTCCACGTCTTAAACTGCCTTGCTTTAAGAGTTCATGGTAAGGGGGCTGCTCTGTTAGACAAGTGGCACGAATGCTACGATACACTAGGCGGAAAGAAAGATACTGAATCGGGTTGAACAAACGACAACGTAGACGAATCGTTATGCCTGTGAACTAGTCAATGTATGTAAAATTATGCACTTGTCACTTGTCTAGGGGAGCTGTACCTATAGTATAAGTTTGAGTAGGAGTTTCAAATTCATTAATATAATACAAAGTATTTAACCAGGTATTCTATAAAACTCGGACATAATAATTGTAACTATTGGTTCAGGCAACTGGCTAAATAATTACACATTTCCACCCGTAGCTAACTCCTGAATTTATTTGCACATCATCACGAGATAAATACATTCGCCTGCTTATGCATAGGCCGCTTTAATTGCGTGAATATTCACGTAATTGCACTTCATATTGCCATATTTTATAAAATGCAACCCAATAGGTATTCATGAATACTTCTTTACTTCGAACTTCAGCAAATGAAGCCCTTTCATACGATAATACCCCACATAACACGGTTAAATCACTTCAAAATTAGTACCCCCGTTCCTTGCATAAAGACCCTGTTTACTGGTGAATTAATAAAAGTTTTCAGATTTTTCTGTGTACTGGTATCTAGTATAAGACGATATTACTTGCCAAATTTCGTAGTTCTAGGTCAACGGCAAGTAATTTTGATTCCCTTGAGAGTGTATGTTATACGTATTTTGCGTCATAAAGGGCCGAATCTTTTTTTAGTTAACTTTGAAGTTTGATTTCTCCACAGCTTCAAGGGACCGCAGACCTGAGTTGGTTTTAATTTCAACTCGATACCTCGTCGCGTTCCCGACAGTATCCTTACCGACAGACAAATGGACAACAAAGTGATCCTATTAGGGTTCTGTTTTTTCCGTTTAAGGTACGGAATCCTAAAAATATAAAGACGATCGCTACAATGGCTACGCACGATATCTGTAGTCTCTGCGCCTGCAAGTGCAGCCGCGCAAGCGAAGTTCATCACCAAACAGATAACTATTCGCGCAAGTTTAAACCATTATTATTTCGAATACTTAGCAATGATGGAATTTTTTTCGATATTTAGATTAATGCGGTCGCGGAAATAGAAATAGACCATGCCGTGATATAGAAGTTAGCCAGTCTGTAAGATCAATGCGGTGTAAGTGTAGATACTCCAGAAGTCCACACGTAGCTCAATTAGAGTAAATAGGTGTTCTCACTTAGGTAATCCTAAATCCCTTTGCACCTCATTTTTTATTTATTAATGTGGTTAAAAGGACCGTGACAACCTTTTAAAAATTTACATTTAATGTAATATAATGAGCTTACCTACTCGTGACTTTTTTTAATCCTTTTACTCCAATCGAATGCAGCAATATTATACAAAGGATCTGTGTTCGGTTGTACTCTAAACTAGGCTAAGAATGTAACGTAAGTCAATGTCGGTCAAAATATTCTTACATTCGTCTTATTTATTCATGATAACCTACCTACTTACGTAGATTTTAACTTAATAGCTCTTGTATATTAGTTAATAAGAATATTTAAATGTTATAAATAATACGTTTCCTCTTTTTAATAATAATAATTATGGTGTAATAAGATATTACCTACCTATCATTCAATATTTAATGGATTAAGAAGTACTGAAAATGTATACGCACTGGTACTCGGTATCTAGTGAAAAATTGATGTACCTATTTCCTGATTAATGAATAAAAAATATATTGAATTAAAATTTCAAAGTGTGTTTTAATAGTAAGTAAATCCAAGTCTCATCACATTCTTCAGGCATGCTCGTTGGTTCGAATTCTCCTAACCTGGCCCGAAACGTTGTTATAACGTCTCCAGAAGGACTATTGACATCTCTGGTCTCTGACATGATTCATGATTTCTCTTACTCCATTGAAAATTATTTTGTGCCAAAAAATAATACACTTGATTTTGGCTTAGTCCAAAAAGGCCCCAGGTATCACCAAAGGGAAGGGGTTTTTAAAAGTTGCTAAAACCATAACGTGATTAATAGACGACCCATAAGGGGCCCTAGACAAGTGGCAAGACGCTAGACGTCTCGTAGTCTTTTATAATTTGTAACGGTAACTTTCAATAATGTAGTACTTATTTGTTTAAATATCTTTGACCATTAAGTTTCTTAACAATAACTACCAAGCTACATTCTTAGAACACAGCATTTAGAACCAGCCAATTAGAATTAGGTAGCCACTGGTACAGCTTGGTTACATGTTACTATATTTCACACCTCAGATGAATTTCAAAATCTCACAAAATATTTGTATGCGTCGGTCGTTACACCCACGCTGTCCCGCCGAGTGCTAGTACTTATAGGTTCATATCTAGTATTTACATGAAAATCAATAAGCGGATAGACGAATCACGGGCCATCAATTACAGACATGCGCGTCGTAGCGGCCCGGGCAGCGCAGACCTCAGGCTGTGCTAATAACGTTGATAACGATTTTTCCGTATGTACCTATAAATAGGGAACTATGCAATATCATCTCTCTCTCTTCTTTACGCGTTACACAGAAAAAGAACGAGCATTGATCGTTGATATGATGAAATTAAGTTACCTTAGGTAGGTTCATCTACTGTGTTTAGGCAGTTTAAGAATAATTTAGTACGAAAGTTGAAAACATTGCCACATGAACGAAGCGTAGGTACAGTACTTCCATCGAGGTACAAGTTTCTGTCAATTAATCTTATATTAATTGTCATTAAATGACCTACTACAGTTTTCAATTTATGTAACTGCATATCGAGGAAACCCCTACAACAGTACCTAAGGCTAATTATTAAGCTAATGCCTAAATTATTAGGTCCACCTTTGCACCTTCATACCTACATTTTTAATACTTTAATAAATAATCCTCGTTTCTCTTGATCTCCTACATTATTATTATTACGTTAATCTAAGTATGTAACCTAAGTATGTAACCTATTATGGCATTATGGCTTAAGGTGCATCAAGATTGCATTAAATCTTGGTGGTTTAGTGCTGAAGCGATGGGGAGTCCTACAAAGCCCTGCCATCTTTCAGCGGCGGGGTATGCTAGACGCATTTCCCACCCATAAAAAAAGCTCTAATCCATAGCTGCAAAAAGGCTGCAAACATAGAATACATAGACCCATCATTTCGCTTCTGAATTTTCTCTATATAACCGTATTTTACTATTATTGCAAAACTATTGATTCCTAAGATTAATTAACAATCTAAGGTTGATTCATTGTTAGATTATTTTATAACAACCACAAAGTGCAGTATTAGTTTTTTATAATAAAAATGTAGTTTACTTTAAAATATTTATCAAAATCAAGTTATTTATTTAAAAAAATATTATTCGTATTTCCCGCTTTTTCACACAGTAGTCTATGGTACGCTTTAAGTTTGTTTCTTTAAACACAAGTGTTTTAACATGCAAATATTTTATATTAATTGCTACTATCATAGACTAATACTTATAGAGTTTTGCCAAAAGCAAGAGACTGATATTAAGGCATCATTCGTAAAATATATTTTATATACTAATACCATAGAGAAAATAATAGTCTATGCTAATACTTAGTAAACAAAGTCTATTTAATTATCCTTTCAACTGTCGCCCATTTTTTTTTTTGCAATTGCGTTAAAATTAAGAGTTATCAGTCAGCCTAACGAGAGTGGCATAGTCATTTGTCTATGGAGACTAGTGACCATGCCATTCTCGTTAGGCTGACTGAAATGGACTGAATGTCATTGTCGTGTGAAATTATATCCCCTCTTTAAATATAATCTTCATTATTTGCAAGATTTTGTTTTATAAAAATGTTTGATTCATAAAAATAAAGGTATTGGCCCCATTATGTTGAATTTTATTTCAGCCTTTCACTTTCCTATTTCAATTACTGGCACAACATAAATTTCATAAAATACCTGTGCTCAAATATACAATACAATCATACCAACCAAAGAATTAGAAGAAAAAAAATAGCAGTAATTTTAGAATCTACAATTTCTATCATGCGGTTGATATTCTTAAAATAGACTACCCTAAAATATGATTAATGACTAGCACTTTACTGTATTTAGATTCAAGAAGAAAATTGTAGAATGACAATTTTTATTTCAGCTTTTTATCTAATAATCTCAGAATACAGAATAATATGTATTAATCTTCGTATTAATATTATTTGAAAGTAAGTTTTAAACTAGTAGGTAAATGCTTTTCGTGCAAGAAGCCAGAAACAAGTGAATGTAACGGTAACTCCATCTACTGTTGGGGCTTGAAAGCAGTTTAGTACACGCGCCTAGCACTCGAAATTATATAATAAGAAATAAAAAGAGTCTTCCAAGAGTTTTAATCGTATGTGAACTTCGTATGTATATAAACTTTTAACTCATAAGTCGTCATAATATTAACTGAAATCTACTTACCTACCTACCTTTGACCTACCACATACTGGACTTAGTTTATAATTTATTTCCTAGATGGCGTTGGTAGTTACTGTTTTGTATGGAATGATCAGTACGTATTGGTTTTACCGAGCTTAGTACGTTTAATAATTAAAGTCGGTTGACAAAGTTGTGTTGCAATATGTTTGCGTTGCGTCCTGCCTGAAGTACAGAATCGAGTGGATCAGAGAGATGCTTGCTGTATTGCACGATACATGATCGTGATCAATAAAATATTGTACGAGATACGAATCTAATCTTAAAATAAAACGATACGTACTACCTGTGTAGTCGATAATTGATCGGTTATAGTGACATAACTAAATTTAACAGTAATCAGTATCGTTCTAATGACCATGACTTAAATAATAAAATAGCACCAGAATTATAAAAAAATGTCAAATAAACAGTTACACTAAGTACGATAACAAATTTAAATTAATAAATATTTGATTGTAGTTAATACCTAATAACTTTTCTTAGAAGAAATTCACTCATCTTCTCTTCTTGTTTCAAATATAGATATCTAATTAATAGTTATATGTATATTATTGTAAAGAAAAACGATTTAACTCATTCAAATCATCGTCTCTAGTTCGTTTTGTCTGACTAGTGAGTAGTGACATAATCAAGCTTCTAATAAAGTCGATAGTTGAAACGGTCAATGGCCTATAACATCCAAGAGGCTTGATCAAAATCTTAAAAAGATCTTGCCAGGTAACTGGGTTAATTAAGCAGAATGCTGCACACCGTGACACGGTGCATGTGAAATGGCAATGAATGAAGATTTGTCGGGAAATATAGGAGAGAGAGAGGCCTTTGCTCAGAAGAGGAAAATCCAACAGATTAATAAAAAAGATTGTGGCGTTTACAAATAGCTTTGCTGAACTGTTGCAACAGTGATGCACTCATGCACCGAAACCGATGAAAATAACTTACCGGATTTACCTAAAGTGTGTTTATCTATCAATAGGCAACATCAATATATAATATGCCGCCAGCCTTGGGCACCCTACCAGTCGACAGTGATGAGGAGGAATACTTTGATGTATAATTTTTAGATGTTTTTTGTTTGTATAAATTATTAGTTTTAATGTAGGTAGTACATATGAAAAAAGGAGTATATATTAATGTAAATTGTTTTGTTAATAATGTCTAATTGATAATTATTAAATATATAATAACTTCCTAATATATAATAAATACCAGCCATTATGTATAATAGCGCCCATACTTTTTTAAATGAGACTACATTAAAGATATCTTTTGTTTGTTAATATAAGTATTGGAACTCTGCTTATGTGTCATCCAAACGAGGCTTTTGTTCGTCTATAGTTGACTTGGCTCAAATAACCTGTTAAGCTAAGTGGTATCGTGATTAAGTTAATGGACCTTGCTTTAACTTGAGTAGATATGTATCAAAGTTTTGATGTGTTTACTCCGTGACGATAAAGTTTTAGAAGCCATACTGATTTTTAGGCCTGGTATCGGACTGTTTGTGTTTCGTTTTACATTTTACTATGGAGGAAGTATATACATAATTATTATATATCTATTTCTATTTGGTCTATGATTTTTCTCGGTTCCAAGATAAGTTACTACCTGTTTCCTCAAAGAGGAATGAATTGTTTCCATATCATTTATAAAAATGTTTTCATAATAAATTAAGTTTTCTCCTAAATTAGTTACTTTACATTTTTAGAGTAAAACTTTGCCAATTTGCCAGTCAGTAACCGAACTGTTTACTTCAATACCTACAAACATACAGGCGTTATATTTTATTGCATGCTTACTGGTAGAGGCGCTATATACCTTAGTTCTTTATTGTACACAAATATTACAACATGCAATTTGATGTACAGACAGAGGCTTCACTAACAATTATATTATATATATAGTATAGATTAATAACAGTAGCTAAGAGTTATTAATTAACCTCTGACGTCAATGGGGA
Source organism: Abrostola tripartita (assembly GCA_905340225.1). Lineage (NCBI taxonomy): Eukaryota > Metazoa > Arthropoda > Insecta > Lepidoptera > Noctuidae > Abrostola > Abrostola tripartita. The sequence continues at coordinate 6,454,588 of HG996486.1, forward strand.
ACGAAGATTAGCTCACGTAGTACGGGGGGACCTGAGCTAAACTGGATAATTGAGATTTGAGGGGACGTAAATCCTGACCTCGAAGCTTCTAAACAAGTCATGATGATAGCCAGCATCCGTCTCCACAGGAGGGTAACTAAATCACAGGCGACACACTGGAACGGAAGACTTGCGAGGTTAAACTATCATCCAATAAAGTGAAGATGCGTTCACGACCTTGCTGATAATTTGCTTGGTATGGATATTATAAGTTTAATATTTACATTCACGTTAAAATATCTATTAGTGTCAGTATCTTTTCAACTGCGGATAAGGAAACAGACTACTGAGAAAGTTGAATATGATCACCATGATCACTCTCAGCGTATCCGAATTCACAATATTGCTTTGATAAACACATTTCTCAATTACATATTAAATAACATTTGTTTACTTTTAGGTAAATTACATTACCAAATGATGGGCATGTAGTTGAAATTTGTAAAATAGAAACAAATATTAAGCTTGTTATTTTCTTCATGTGTTCAAAAGCAGTACATTATATACATGTTATTCCGACGAAATTAGATTAAAAAATTAACAAATAAAAAAATATAATACTTAAATAAAATTAAAAAACACGACTGACATGACAAAAAACGAACTAAAAAATAAAAAACAAGTTCCATCGCAGTCTGGGTACATCTAAGATTATACAGTGTTCATATATCAAAATCGGTTCAGGCATTCAGAAGTTATGGTGGAATAAAGAAACTCACATACATACATACATGAACCCTGAAAACATTACACTCCTTTTTTTGGGCAGTCGTGTAAAAACAAGTTCCATCGCAGTCTGGGTATCGCTTAGATAAGACAGTGTTCCACTTCCACAGAATGGTCCTCCGACTGCGATGGAACTTGTTTTTTACTTTTTAGTTCGTTTTTTGTCATGGCAGTCGCGTTTTTTAATTTTTTTAATTATATATTTTTATTACTAAAACTGCATCATGTTTCAGTTAAATCAATATTAATTAAGCATTGGCCTTGTATTAGAATTGAAATTAAATTCGAGAGTTGGCCATCTAGCCGACACGCACGGTGGTGTCCGTCGTCCGGTTCAACGGACGCCGGACTAAGAAGCGTATTTGGTGGTCGAGAGCATGATGATCCCAGCATATTCACCCCGACAGGAACAAACAGGGACACAGTTTGCCTTCATTGGCTGGCGGCTGTCGCTAGACTGGTGCTTGAAGGAGTGCAACGCCTTTCCACGCATCAGGTAATCTTGCGAAGAACGGAACACGGAGGGTGGTTGAGTCGTTAAGAGTCCGGTACCACTCGCCGACTCCCCCGGGTGTAAAAGAGGAAAACCCCCTTTAAAAAAATGGAACATTTAGTCCGTAACGAATTAAATTAAAAAAATGTGCTAGTAGGTAAACTATAAGTTGACACAGACGTAGATACGTGCTACTTCAAAAAGTGAAAAGCAATGGTAATAAAGTAAATAACGACACAAAGTGTGGAAAATCAATTGAAACAGTTGAATGTGTGTTCTAGCAACCATAATTTCACACAGCTGTAATGTCGGACGAAATACGTTTAAGAACTTTATTTTCTCATAAAGAATTACAATGATTCACTTACTGAGAAAACTATATAATACAAACTAAAATAAAGGTTGACTACGAGCGTACAACAACAAAAAGAAATAACAAAACAAAAAAAGTATGTATATCACGACAAATGATATAAAACTATGCGGGTAATCTTAAAAAATATTATTCTACGACTAAGAGTTAACAAACAACCGGCAAACACAGATACTCAGTACTACAAAATGTGAATACTACTAGATGTGGCATTGACGACTTTGATTAGATATTAGTTTTATGTTTTATTTTGTCTGTGCTCATAATTATCACGTTTTAGTAAGTATGTAGTTTGTTTTATTTGTAATGTATTTATGTTTATGATGTATGTATGCTTATTTATATATTTTATATTATATAAATACGATGTAAATAAATACGATGAATGTTTTGAGTCTTGACGGAAATTCATAAAGGGTCATTCAAAATTATTACTATACATTATTGGCAATCGCAAAACCGGACTGTGTTCAGTGATACTATAAAAACGAAGCCCCACCACAATTTGGTTTCTAAGGGTTATTACCTAGAAGACAATTATTACCTACTTAACATATTATTATTTCTTTAAAACAAAATTAAATTTTTACCCAGTTCCTTGATTATGATTTATTTAAAATTTCGATATAAATCTGTTAACTGCATTTCATATCAATTCTATATATATATATATATATATATCTTTGATACTACGAAAGATAACAATACCTACTTACCTACTTATTATATTTATAAATTAAATGATATTTTTATAATCTTATTGTAGGTACCTGTGAACATAAATGTGTTTCATAACTTTATTTTTAAAAGTACAGCAACATGTAATACCTATAACACTATACATACAACTTTCATTACAAAGTAATTCTCACTCAAAATAAAATTTCATGCAATTTCTTTTTGTTTGAGACTTGATAGATACAATAGAAAAATAATAATGTTCATACAACGCAACGTAGTTATTTAGATAGAAATGATAAAATATACTTCCCACTTACGTACTAAATTCTTACAATATCGTATTCTAAACCTCCGGATATGACTGAATAACAAACACACTGCATCATCTAAATTTACGAAGATTACCAGAAAACAGTTTGGCATGCTTACATTAAATGTAAATGTAGGCTATTTTATGGTTGCATATCACTGCAAGAATAACAAAATCTATGTACCTACTTATACATATACACATACACAGTAGATACTAATAAGTCGTAGGTAGATCCTATGAATGTTACCGGCAATGTGTATCTTCCAGGTATTCTTTACAATGCCTAGGCAATGTGTAAAATACCTTGGACGTCTAGGCAATGTATGAAATAAACGCTATTTGTAATACCTACCTAATTATTGTCTATTATATACTTTACCTAGGTATTGTCAACAATTCCTAGGAATTGTATAGAATACCTGCTGGTCCACCGGCAATCTGTAAAGTTAAAAGATTTTCGTCTGTATTTCTATTGTAAGAATTTTAATTATACTTGCTTGTGAAGATGGTCGATGGTTATTTTTAAGAATTATATGGTTAGGGAATTTCAGGAATGGAAGTTTCTGTCCAAATGAAAGATGTTCTGGAAAAATGCCAAGACAAAGAGTATGATGAGATGAGAGTTTCAAATGCAATAGCGCTATCTAAAGATCATTCACGTCGCTACTTGCTTGCTAGTAAACTACCGTTTTTCTGAGAACTACTAAAAAAATTGTATAATAGAAAGATTAATCAGTTGGACGACTGCTGTTAACCTATTTTTTAAACTGAATGTTCAATGCAAACGTCTTCATCGTAATTTTTATAAAGTACTGTCAACAGTTATAAAGCTCCAAATCTTTGCGCAATCAATAAACCTGCCCCCTTACCATGAACTCTTACAGCAGGACAGTTTACGTTGTGGAAGCAAGACGCTGCATTACACTGCACATAGCGGTGTCTCGCTTCCACATCATAAAGGTAAGGAAAAATAAAACGAAAAGATATGATAACCATGACACAACTGTTTTAGTACCCGCGATGGTGAATGTAGCACACGGATTCCTACACTTTATGTGTGAATGAGCACACAAGACCGGTAGTTTATTAATTAAACTTTGTTCGAATGTCAATATACACGTCTGGAAACCGGTCCAACTAGCGCATGGCGGGATAGTAGAAATGAAACAAGTCATCTGGCGGCGTCCTCATGTCGCGCGTGGGGAAGGTGCGTACCTTCATGTGCATCACGTGCATGGTACATCTTCATTGAAAATTGTTAGGGTTTTAAAATTCTGAATTTCTACTATCGTGTTGACATGAGCTACATACAAACAATATAGTATTCTGTGGAAAAATGTACTAATAAGCAGGTTGGTAGCTGACTTCTTAACGCGTAGGCAATAATTATCCTACCTATTTATAATTAATATAATTATGTATTGTGTATCGAAATTATATGGCGCCTCTGTTAACGCTACTCAGAATTCTGCTGGTAATTTTAAAAGTATATTCAATTCATCATTTTTGCCCTCTGCATCTATTACAAACGTTTAAAGCAGTGTCATATGGGAGGAGAATCTTGTTTTGGTGACTAAATAAATTAAATTTATTTGAGAATTTAATATGTCAATATTTGTTGCATGATTTCTAAATGTCAGTCATATAGAGATGAAATCCAAGAAACGATCGCAATCAAAACAATCACATTATATGATTTAGGGCGGATTTTTCAATAGCCAGAATTTGATCAGTAGATTTAATTTGCCGTTTTGACACAATTATTTCCCATAGTAACCGTCAAAATGACAATATTACCCTCCGAATATAATTTATCTGACGATAGAAAAATCGGATCTTATTCAATAATACTTGGCCCTGGCCAGGAAGTAAACTTGTGAAAAATAATAACAAGGGGGGTAAACACAATAGGCTACAAGATTCATGGTTTGGCGGCAGTTGACAAAGTTTACTTACAAATTTACAATACAATGTTTTACACAGCCTTCACCGACAACAATTCCGTAGTTTTGGATTAAATATGTAACCCCTCAAGCAAATAACTAACAAAAAATAAATTGATAAAATTGACAGGTCTGTTTCTGTTTCCAGATACCCATCTGCTTGAACAAGGATACCTGTCTATTTTAAGATAAAATCAATCAAAGTAGATTTTACTCCGATTTCTCAAAGAAGTGTACAGTTACATATTTACGATGATGAAGCTCCCTGGACTATGATAAACAAGGCACTACACATACACAGTACCTACATACTGTAGGCACTTTTGATTAATTCAGGCGCCTCGCTGCATTATTCAATGATAAACAATGTGATTAATGGATCTCCTATTCCATACTTATCATGCAATAAACATACACAGGTAAATACTGTTATGGTTGACAGGTATATAAAATGTATTTTTACCGCCTGATAAGGACGTTTAACTTGCAGATGAATTATTTGTGTGCACACTAACTAAATGCAGTTCACATGATTGGAATATCACACAAAGACATTGGTAGAATAGAGTGTCGATAAGAAATAATTAAAAAACACTCTAAGAGTCGATACAATTCTTATATTATTCTTGTCGACCTGATTGGCGATGGCTAAGCGATTTGACAACTGCGCTAAGGGTTGCGGGTTCGATTCCCGCACGGGGCGAACATTTGTGCGATCCACATTTGCTTGTCCCGAGTCTGGGTGTTTGTGTATGTGATATTTCATGTTTGTGAAACGTACCTATGATACAGGAGAAATTCCTAGTGTGGGGCGACGTTCTTTAAAAAAAAATAATTAAAACATCATAAAAATATAAAATTCTAATTTGTGATAAAAGAAAATATGGAAAAGATCGTTGAAGCTTTTTGTTTACATTAGGTCCTACATTAATGACTGTTCTGATGATTATACCAGTGACATACCTACCTATTTAAGAATGTCATACTTATACTTAAAATTACAATGTAACTATTAATAGATTTGTTGTTACTGTGAGTCATGCACATATACCTATGTATAACCATATACTTCAGGTGGAGACTACGACTACGACGTTAAAGTTACTATTGCTACAATTAGTTCCATTTTTAAACAGCTAACAGTGTTAATTAGGCAACTGCTTATCAACAAAGACAAGACAAACTAAGCACACGAAACCACTTATTTACGGTAATAAATATACTTCATTACGCCTGCTATTTTGACAGCCATAAGTTACAATATTCAAAATATAGCATAGCATAATAGCATTGTATTTTTAATTTATTTTAATGATCGCCATTGACTTTGTTGCTAGACATGAAATTACAATAAGCTGAAAATACAAAACGCCTGTTCAGCACAAAGCAATTAAAATATATACATAGGTAACCTACATGTCGACATACAGTGTGGCGGTGTTTAAAGTTAGTTTGTAGGAAGAATATGTAGTTTAATTTTATAACTTGTGTACTGTAATGATTTCCATCATGAACGCGAATACTAGGCATTGAAATGAAACTACCTTGACGGATTTCATTGCAGTTTTGTTTTGTTTTAGGATTCGAAACGTCGGGATCAAAAAAACAAAGCTAAACCGCGATAAACTCTGTAAGAATAGATTTATTTCATTACTGTACTAATTTATTAAAAATCTAACAATTTGTTTCAAGAATTAGTAAGCAGCGGCGCTTCTCATAAGTTTAAATAAAACGATAATAGTACCTATTATTTTACATATTATATTCTCAAGTGGTTGATAATGTAATGAACCCTATTAAGTACTTAATTATGTAATGAACACCTGTTCATAACCCATGTATCACAAATAAATGATTTGATTTGATTATTCCATAAAAGTATCAATTTACTTTGATCATACACTTTGTAATCTAATTCCTGGCTGACAGACAGCTTAGTTGCAGAAGTTTGCGTGCATTGCATTACATAATGTGAGCTGAGTTGATATACCTAAGTCTTTAGGTACAATAACAAACATAACATCAATCTTAGCCGTGTTAAACTGTATACATTAGGGCGGGTTGCTTCAGTTTTACTTGACGCACACGTAAATGTTAAAAATGGCGTACAAATTTTGTTTTTTTCTAGCAGCCTTAATAACGAAAATGTTTTGTTTTCTACTTGCAGCCCTAATAACGTTGATAACCGGGTTATAATATGCCATGAAAAAACGTTTAATATTTTACATACACGTTAAACGTCATCTATAATCGTTGTTTTTTGAAGTACGTAATGTAACGTTAACAGATTGTTTGAAGCAACCCGCCCTTATATATTAAGGGCCGAAGAGATATAAATGGAAAAACTTATCCTTTGTATTTGCTATTATAGTCGTATCGTCTAGAACAAATTGTGTAATTATTCTGACATGTTCATTGCGCTCTAAGATATAGATAATAAATAGGTGCGTCCAAGTGAGGCATGGCATCACACCTACGCCCTGACCCAATTATGAGATTACTTTGAAAGCGGCCGCACCGGTCCATTCCATTTGGATTGAATTACCATATTCACCATACAAAAAGATAAAACAAAAGCTCACGTCCCGTTTTAAACGGCCTCTATAAATAGCTGAATATTTTAATTAATGACAACGGAAACTGCTTTAAAAACTCTCTGCGTAATCTTTTCCTAAGATATTACTTAGTTTTTAAGGAAGATACTCAATACAACATTGACCTTGATGAGAACAATGAACTTCTTTTGAGTATTTATTTACAATAAGTAATGTGTAGCTACCTTTACCGGTGAGTTAAATTACCTACATTGGCAAGGTCGGCAAGCAAACGTGAACAGAAAAATCTAACTAAGAGTGTTTGCGCAAACGCAAACAATTTATTTTGCCTGTAGCTGTTATCTCTCTCTGTTTTAGGGTATCAGTAAGTCTAAAATATGATGTATGATTATTGGGTAAATGCTATGCACTTCCATAGTTATCCTGTACCAGTAACTAGTCGACTTTGACACACATACGTTTGATATTTTCCTTGTTGGCCAAACTTGCTGCTAAAGTCTTTGTTATGTCGGTTTTTACAAGATGCTCTTTTTTTAACCGACTTCATGAACTGCAGTTTATAATTAATTATGTACTTGTGCGCTCTGTTCGAGTTACTTGACTGTCAGATTGTAAAAAACATCGTAGCATTTAACAAAAAGGTTGATATTGAATGGTGACTTAATTATATGACTGTCTCACTTCAAGGCGAAGGCCTCATTTAATACAAAGAACTAAAAAGCATTGATCCCCACACTTGGTCACTGCGTGTTAACGAGTTCAGTCCCTAATCAATGTTCATCTCGATGTTTTCCTTTACCGTAAATGTTATATATTAGAATATCTAAGAAAGTATAAATGTATTACATTAGAAACGTAATTTTGATTCATATTTTGCCTGGGTTTGAACCTGGCAACCTGGTGCACGTGCATCTAGTGCGTAAACCTCAAGCCACGGAAAGGTTAATGTGTCAAGAAAAATCTTTCTTCTACCCACCTACTTTCATTTGAGTGTGTGTTTGCGTGCTTTCCATACACCGATTTCCATCATTTATTGCAGGAACAATAAATAAGAAAATAACATTCTTGGAAACATGTATTTAACGTAATAAGAAGGTATGTGATAGGCGTAAAGATATAACTTACTCACCACGCAAACGGAAATGTCACTTACAGTCCGAGAAGTACTAATTTCAAAACATAGTGCGCAACTCAGAACACATCAGTTGATTGACATAATCATGTAATACGCTTTTATTATAAAATCCCTCTTACGTGCACGCTCGGCCCATCACAGCACTTGATCAGTTAATAGAGGGACAAGTACCTAGCAAACAATTCTTGTCCCCTACACGCGATGCATATTGCACTCCACTGTCATAGTACTTATTAAATTGTTCCACTAATGATAATGGACAAAGTGTAAATTACATCGTAACAATGTTACTAGCTAACAAAAGAAGGGGCTTTAGGGGCTCGTAGCTATGTGGCTACCCCGCAGATCAGTCGATCTGCGACGTTTAGCCGTGCTCGCGCGGTCAGTCTTGTGATGGGTGACCGTTTTCACATGTCGAGACCGCACCGTGCTTCAGAAGGCACGTTAAGCCGTTGGTCCTGCGCCTGATCTCTCTCCGGTCGTATCGGTCTACCGTCCCATCGGATTATGAGAGTGAGGGAATAGGGAGTGCACCTGTGTCTGGGCGAATACTTGTGCACTATAATATCTACTTCGTAGTTGGCTAGTCTCAGCTGACACAGGTTGCCGTGACCGAAATTCGATCAGGAGGACATTACTTATTGAATTGTTCCACTAATGATAAAAAACATTTTTTTATTTTTTTAAAACGTCGCCCCACACTAGGAATTTCTCCTGTATCGTAGGTGCGTTTCACAAACATGAAATATCACACACACACAAACACCCAGACTCGGGACAATCAAATGTGGATCGCACAAATTATTGCCCCGTGCGGGGATCGAACCCGCAACCCTTAGTGCAGCAGTCTAATCGCTTAGCCACTGCGCCAATCAGGTGGTCAGAGTCGTTTGGTTCCTTTTTTGATTTTTCGCTTTGTTTGATGATTTATTGGCATTGGGGGGGGGGGGGGGGGGTTCAACTTAATTGTTTGATTTTAGTCGTCGTAACTTAGGTCTTTATGACGATTCAGTATCCATGCCTCCGTTTGGCAGCCTAGAATATGATATATTTTAGGTTATTTATTTATTCATTATACAAGAGGTGTAGAAGGCGGACTTAATGCCTTGTGCGGTAATTGCAATCAAAACCTAACTGCCTAAGATTCAATAAAAACAATTATAATTTCATTACCTTTCATATTTCGTTGTTTATTTGCCGACTCCTGATGGAAATTAGAGTTAGGTTTGGCTATGAATGCTACCAAGTTGATTTAAGCGTGAGAATTGGGTAATTTTGCAATTTAAAATTCGCTCGTACCTACTGATTGTTTTAATGTTTTTATTTTATTTATAACTAACACGGATTTAGAGGTTTTTGTGCTGCGTTATTAAAAATAAGTACTGTCTGGCTTGGGTTGGCTACAAAGTTTTTGGTTTATTCATTTATTTTAAGTCTTGTCAAAATAATTAAAAATGTTGATTATGGTTTGCAGCTTGTTTAGGGCAAATAAAAAGATTTGGTACATATATGTATCCCCTAAATCAACAATTTATCGTTATCATAGTGTCTGGGAATCTAAATAGCAATAAAATAACAAACTACTGCCTCGTTGGTCTATTGGCCACTAAGCGCAACGGCTCAGCATGAGGTCCTAGGTTCGAATCCCGGGTCAGGCAAAATGTTATTGGTTTTATCCATTAGGGAGTTCTCAGTAGCAGCACGGAGATTGGAATTATGCCCGGTGAATAGGAATAGGCTCGCCCCCTAACCTCCCCTTACATTGGGACGTATAACTAGCGAAATGTGGGTGTAATGTATTACCTCTGCCTACCCTTCGAGGATTACAGGCATCATCATCAGGAAGCTTGTAATGTTATAACAAGAACGTTCTAAAGCAGTAGGTACACATACTCGTAAGTATTGTTATTTGCTAACCAACAGATTGTATATTTATCTCAAACCGCGTGTTCCCCTAATCAGATCAGATTACCTGCGGACATTAAGAAATGTATTATCACAAATCGAATCTAATCTAAAACTTATGTTGGTATGATTACTCTGCCCTACATTGTTTTTATTACCTACTTATTAAAAATAACTCTATACTATATGGTCTGAAAAAATAATTACTTACGTGAATAGCGTTTCGAAAATACAACATGCATTAGGTACGTTTATTGCGATTACCAGTTTGTAAGGTTATACCATATCGCCTTTTAAAGATTAATCGCAAATTGCCTGGTATGAATGCGTATTGGAAGATGCATTATTATAAATTATACTCATGATAGTGTTCGATACTTTATTGTTCACTTGTATCTTGACAGAATCTAATACACAGGGTATTAGATTCTGCTGCATGATATGCCTACACAAACGAAATTTAATATTGCGGACATAATATCGTGAAGTAAGTAACACCAAAAAGTCTAGAAATGGAACATATTATTCATGTCACTGTTATATTGTGAGTTCCTACTTTCACGAAGAAAATTGTTTTGCGTTTTGCGAGTTATTTTAACATGAGGCGTGATAGTAGCACCACCCTTTATCACGTTGCTTTAATTGGATATTTAAATACTAGCAATTTAGTTAAGATTTTGTCCGTGTAGAATTGATTTCAGACTTCTGTTGCAAATTACGACGATAATATTTTTGCTTTTGCTATTAAAACAGAAAAAAGCGTTATCATAAAAAAACGGCTGAACGTTGTTAACTCTTTGTTTGTTCGCAAGTTCTGTCATTCAATTCTGAGTTTTAGTATCGGAATCAGAGGAGAGTAACAAAAGAAGGTAGGTATATAATCAATTATTAATTATACATGGAAATGTTACTGTCCGGTAGGTATGATACTAAGTACTTTACCAGGTATATAAATCGCAACACCATGTTACAAAGCCGGTCTTAAACCTCCCAGGTGGTGCTTACTATGAGCTCTAGGTGTATAATTAGTTTACCATTGCATATATATATTGTCTCTGCTATCTAAGTAAACGATAAATATACCTCCTTTCACTGTTACCACGATTAGTCGACGATTATCCTAAAAATAGTTTATGTGCGTAGCGCTTTATAGCCGACTACTCTTACTCAAAACAAATGATAAATAATCCATGATGTTTTATTACGATATATCAGATAAAGTTAGTCGCTTCGATTGGGTTTTAAGCCTAAATAACACCTTTATTGCTTCAAAAAGTTAAGCTATTTAGGAAAATATGATTCAGTGTGGAATATTCAACAGTAACTTACTATACTTATATAATGATGTCTAACAACTTATCAACTATAGACGGGTCGTCTTACAGTCAAGCGGAAAGCTAGAAAGTGGAAACTAGTATTCTACAAGCTATCTGACCTTCACAATGCAGTTAAAGATTGATAATAAATAACATACACCATAAACAGGTTGTCAAACTTTCGGGCCTGTGAGTACTTGAACACGGAATGATTCTCGAAGGTCTACGAGAAGCAGCTAGAGCCGACGGAAATAGAATCTTCATAGTACCTATAATAAGTAAAAGAAGAGACAACTCTAATGTTAGGGCTGTAAGTAGATAATTTAGATTTCAATGTTTTGTAAGTATAAGATTAACACGACAGTTGCTGGTTGATTTTTGAGAGTAATTAGATTACTCTCCTCTCTCAAACAGTTATAAGTACATCATAAATTTTATTGCTAACAGAGTTCAATCACTACGTAATCAATTAGTGATGCACTAATGCGTTTCCCAATCGATTTGATATAATAATCGGTTTAACCTTGATGGCGTCTATAATATAAGCTAAAGCAGACCGTTCTTCTAGAATGTCAAAAAATACCATTTCCTCAAAACTATTTTTATTTGTTTCTATTTGGGGTTAAAATTAAAAAAATAACTTAGGGTCAAAAGAGAAAAACAACATTTGTAACTTAAAAAAAATTATAAGTTTTCATAAGTTTTTTATCAATTTATATACAAAGCCAACTTAGTATATATTTGTTATAATTATGCTAAGATGTAGTAATACCTTATGAATAAATTGTAAAACTTTGAAAAACCAGCCTTTTTTTATTATTTCAGCCATGGTCGTCCCACTTCAGGGCAAAGGCCTCCCTTTTCTTCCTCCATTCCTCCCGGTTGTGAGCTGCTGTAGTCCAAGTGGCCTTATAGGAGTCAAGCTCGTCCCGCCACCTTCTTCTGGACCTGCAGCGACGCCTTTTGATATTGTGTGGCATCCACTCCGTGGTGGTTTTTGCCCACATATCATCGGACATATTGTGGCAGATATGACCAGCCATTTCAAACTAGCGGCTTTATGTCCAACATCAACGATTCGTGTTTTGGAGCGCAGTGTTGTGTTCCGTATGCGGTCAGTTAGCCTAACCCCTAGAATGCTGCGCTCCATGGCTCGTTGGCACACCCCGAGTTTGGACTATTGCTGAACGGTCAAAGAGCAGGTCTGCGCACCGTAGGTGAGGATGGGGAGGATGCATATGTTCATAAGCTTTTTCTTAAGCGTGAGAGGTAGCTTTTTTTTTAACTTGGCAAAAAAAAATTCTAAGTTACTAACGCGAAATTTTGCAAATGAGACATTCTGCAAAAGAGGCGTAAGAAAGCGACCTTTAGAGAAAGACCCTTTTCGTGTGACTAAGCCATCTCAATCAAGGAGTGAGACGCGTGTACGTCACACCACATTGTATTGTTAACTTGATCACTTGATATATTAATAAGTATTAACCTAACATATAATATTGCCCCTGTGGTTTCCAGTGATCCACATGAAACTGATACTCCTTTAGAGCATTTAACCAACGCTCTAGGAATACACACCAACCTCTGTTTTAGACAAAAACAGAGCTGCTACTTGATTTGAGTGGTGTGTGAGTTTGGGTGTGTGTGTGAAAAACATTATTATAATATATCTAATAAAGAAGTTAAATTAAGTAGAAGTAATTATGACATTGTTTTTTATTTAACTTTATTAACGTCATAAGTACTGCGTATACATATCTTGTCGAATAACTGTTGAAAGTAATGGTGGTAAACATTATGGTAGGTGACGATAACATCACAATATCCATAGCGGGTTATTGACTAAAGGATAAGATAAAACGATATTAAGTAATATTAGGCAATTAAGGGTATTTATTTATCTAGTATGGTGTTTATTCATGTTATATATTTAGAAGTTGAGTGTAAATATGTGTTTTGTCTAATGCTGTGAGTGCCTAAGTGTGCATCACCGGTATCAAATACAATACAGATATAGGCACATGAGCATGATTAACTAATCTACCTATAGTAATGTTTACAGTCGTCAGTCGGTCTCGCGGTCACATTATATCAAATGCCCTTTTCAATTATTTTTAATTCAACAGGATATTGTTGCTGTTGATGCTCATTAAACACATTATGTTTTGCTCCACTGCATTAATTGCTGTCTGTTACAGCAGCTTCACCGAAGTGGAAGGTTTTTGTATAAAATTAAAAATGCTCTGCTCTATTCATCAAAGATCATTTATTTTATGTACGAAATAACAGAATATTTACCTAAATTACTTTTTTTAGGTAATCATAGTGAATCAGAATGGAATTAAAACAAAAGAGTAACCAGCAGGGGATCAGATTAGGAAAATCCGACCGGAATAAATCGTATATTTGTACCATGGAAAGACATCGAAAACAGTCGAGCGATGAGAAAAGAGTGGAGTGATCAGAAATCACAAACCGCTTTTAAAGGTAACGGACATCGCTTATAAACGAAAATATGTCACTCCAGGGTTTCTCAGCTAACTTCAACATATTTATCTAAAGTGCACAGGATGTTTCAAGAAGAAGTCTTTGTCTGTTGATATTATAGGTACTTGATAACAACATCCGATAATATACCTAAGTACATACTGCCACCCTGATAGCGTCTACGAGATACACTTATAAGGATCTTGTATATTACCTATAGGTAGATTGGGAGCTTCGACCTGATATCTAACTCAGTTAAGACAAAGCACCTACTCTGTATTATCGTGGACTTGTCTTTATTAATTTAGGAGAACATCACGTGCCTACGTGTACTAGGGCACTGCCATAATATTTTACAGGGTACATTACAATCGTATGAAGTGACGTAGGTACTATCAAATAATTATAACGCTACGACAGTAGGAAAGACATCAATAATTACAGAACCATAATTGTTGAAATTATACTTATGTATATTTCATGCAGTTATCAATTTTACAAAAAGCTTTAAAGTAATAAGAAAAAGAACAATAACTTATCATTTTATTAAAGAACTTATTTAAATCGATATTGCCGAATCTATTTATATAGTTACATATACACATTTAAATTCTACCGACTATTACTATTACCGATTATAAAACTATTTAACTTACTTAAATATCAAAAATGTCCTAGATTATTTATTACAAATAATTAAAACTATATTCGTACATACCTACTACTAAACCATTGAAATAATAAGTACCTACCTACCTATTCGTAATAATTTTTATTATTCTAATCACCACCGGTAATGGGCCAAAAAACAATTACCACATGATACAAATTTAATAAAATACAATCTACATACAAGAATTAAAATATAGTTGTATGCCTACAAAATATCAATTATTATAATATTCAATGATTTACAAGAAAGAATACTTAAACCGTGGAACAACGAAGAAAATATGTTAGTACAACAACATTACCTACGACACCCATAAATATCGAATAAATAAATAATAGACCACTCTCTTTGATTGTAAGGTAGACAGTTCACGTTTAGTAATAACAACAGTACTTGAAATTGTGGTCCTGATTCAGTATGGCATCAATGGATAATTATGACGTATTATTTTATAATGGTTTTGTGTATTATTAGTATTGTATACAGTATACAGAAACAATTAACATAAAAATTATGTAAATTTACAATTAAAACTTCTGTCCGATATAATGCACTAATTGGTTATCTTTGAACTCAGAGCTGACACGAATAAATAGGGCACAACGTATTTACAAGTATACATAGTATTTAAGTGCATTGGTACTACAGTTTATTGCACATGGCAATCAAAATAAACAAACATAAACACGCTACAAGTTAGTAGATAGATTACGGTACAAAAATAGAATACTTAGTAAATGTATTTTTTCCCATACAATTAATTTGTTGTTTGAATTAATGTTACGCTAACGACCGACTCCAAAACCGGTTTTATTGAATTAAGATCTATAAAGATGTATGACTTAATAATATGACATTTAAAAAAGCGTAGGTACGTGATGGTACTTTTGCTTTTGAACATGATAATAAATTTTATCAATGCACTTAAAGAGTAATGTAAGTGTTGAATACACAAGGTACATGACTCACGGTAAGTTCTTTACAAATAAGAATTGTTGTTGATAAATCTTAGTTTATCGTTCTAATAACAGTTGCTAAAGGCACCAAACACGTTGCCACAATTACACAATACACATGTGTTCGTCGGTTGAAGATAAGAGCTGTGTGTCATCTGAACCGCGTAAACTAACAAGTAAAATCCTCGTTCCAGCAACATCCACACCGGACGAACTACAGGCCTACTCTCGAATTTACTTTCAATATGATTTAAAATAAAATGAATTCCTAATACAATGCCAATTTAAAACTAATTTTGATATAACGGGAACATGATTCAGTTTTATAGAAAATAAATGCTGCCTATCTTTTGATCTCAGTTAGTTCCTCCCAATGGACACATAATGTTGAAACAATTTGGCGCCATTTATAATTCCAATGCAATTTCGTCGAAATTAAATTCAAGAGTGAGCCTACGGGTCCTGTTACGGTAAAGGAGAAACGGTCAAAGTTGGTTTCTGGAAAAAAAGGATTCTGTATTTTATTATTTAGAACGTCAATAACATATGTATGCTTGTATGTTTTGTGATAGGTGACTTCTATAGTTCAGACACAGTTAGGTTGGTCATTGGACATTACCTATAATTGTTTCCATGCGTAACAATGTTTGGCGTAGAATAGGTATCAATGTGCACAAGTAATCATCACTCTAAGCATTAGCCATAAATGCCGCTATCTCCGACTAATGATTATCTTTATTATACTATTTAACATCTAAATACATCATGTTTGATTATTATAGGTAAGTACTTACTTAACGGTATACCCTATATCAGTTATGATTTTAAAGTCAACTGAAAAAGCCAAGGCTCCTATGTAGTAATAAATGTTTATGAAAGTGGCTAATATAATATTATTAAAATATGAACCAACTAGCAAGGAAAATAATTACAAATAAGGAAAAAATGTAAGTAGGGATAGAAAAAACAATGGTAGATAAATAGCTACATAATTATGTTGATACATTGGAAATAATAAATATGACAATCTAAGGGCCTTTTTCACCATCGACAAGTAAAGCGTCTAGTAGACTAACCGCCACTTAACGTCACCCGTAACTACCGATATCTGTGCTGTGTAGCATTAATCAGGGGATAAACTGGCCTGTAACCAAGATACGATAGAAAATACTCGTAACTTTTAGTTGCCGATTAGTGTTAATCAAGAAGTAACTATTCAACACTTTCGGTGAAAAGGGCCCTAAGAGTCCTAAGATGGCAATGGAATAAGTTCTTGGCTACATATTATGCACGTTTGAACGATACACCATTACCTACATATACTTATGTATAAAAGTGTGTTGAGTATCGCATTGACATTGAAATGTAAGTTTGTATTTGCGTCAACGAAGCCAGCAATACTATTGTGTCAATCTGTCAAAATAAAGAAGGGTCATTAACATTTTATACCTCTTATCAGGTGGTCGATAACAATCTGTTTAAAAGAGAATCAGAATTTCATTTACAAGAGTTTCAGAATACATCACGAAGTATCCACGCGAATTGGTCGTGCACGCGCCGATAATATTGTCGCCTGTCACTTGTTAGAGTCGTGCTACCTTTTTCCTTACATACAATATAATATGATCCACAATAACACTCATCGTTTTTATTATGTTTCACTAAATTATCAAGTTACTATGCATAATAACGTAAATAAAAACAAAACAATGATAATATTCAATTATTAAATAATTGTTCTAAAATCCATTACGTTACGTAATGTTAAGTTGGTTATTAAAACAATTTTGCTGTCGTTTAAAGTTATCACGCTCTTATATGAAAAATCAGTATACAAAGTACCTATTATATATATATATAATCATCATCATCAGCCAAAGACATCCACTGTTGAACATAGGCCTCCCCGTTTAAGCGGGGGGGTTTGCCATAATCCCCACGCTTGGCAAGCGGCTTGGGGATCGCAGTATTGGTGGTGGAGTTACAGAAGACGCTGCTGCCCATCTTCTGAATTTTCCCTTAGTCGCCTCTTACGACACCCACGGGAGGGAAGGGGGTGGTCAATTCTAGGCCGGATACCACACGGCACATATAAGACTTGCGCTTAATTAATTATCGTAGCAGCGTAGGCAGACGATCACAAGATCATGATCATGAATATATGTACCTATAGATTCAAGACTTTTCTTTGATGACGAGTAGAAGCCGTATTAATCCTCTTTTTAGCGTGTCAGTATATACAATTATACATTGAACATGTCAATTTACAATATTCCAAGAAACATATTAGGTTATTATTACATTACTTACAAATAATTCATGCCGTGGGGTAAAGATTAGGAGATAAGCCAGTACGTAAGAATTGAGAGGGACTGCCTCACAATGTGATTCCTGTAATTTTCTAATGAGATAGGTATGCAAAAACAGCAGAGCTCTTTATTTATTACTTAGTTTTTTTTTTACATAGGTCTTTTTCTGATAATCGGAGTTAATGATATTCATTCCGTCTCTACCAGTCTGTACCGAACTTTTTTGATCTCATTTATTACGTGTTACACCTTCATGGAAAAAATTGATGACCTACATTGAACTCAGCCGAACGTTTTGCTACAGAAAGCGTATAAAAATTGAAGTTCATGTCAATTAGTGTTTGTATATCTTAAGATGATAATAGTCAAGATTCTAAATAAATAAAAGATTTATGCGGTAATTCTCACTTTTCAGTGGCCACTTTCTTCTAATATGTGTCGTTGGCATGTAATCGTACAGTAACAGGTCAATGACATTATGCTCCTTTCCCCAAATTGTTTGCCTTTGCCATAATGTCGGAGAAAAATATGTAAGTAGAAAGACAGTTTATGATGAATATATCGAAGCTGTTGTATGTTATTATA
The DNA here is from genome assembly GCA_905340225.1 of Abrostola tripartita. NCBI lineage: Eukaryota > Metazoa > Arthropoda > Insecta > Lepidoptera > Noctuidae > Abrostola > Abrostola tripartita. The sequence continues at coordinate 6,473,074 of HG996486.1, forward strand.
AATAACCAAATAAGTAGATACCACTTTTGTGGAATCTTTTTTACACTTTCAGCGATAAAAGCTGAAGAAAAATAAGAAACATTATCAAAATATGCAAAGCGAAAAAGTGAAAACAGCCCCCTTACCAGGAACTCTTAAAAAAGGACAGTTTACGATGCGGAAACGAGACGCCGCATTACACTGACGTAGCGGCGTCCCGCTTCCACATGTTAAACTGTCCTGCTTTAAAAGTTCATGGGGGCAGATACTATAAGTAAGATCCAGAACGCTATGCTGTCTATTATTACTCAGAGGTTACAAATAATATTAAATTAAAATTAAATTAAATATCGTTTATTTCAGGCAATTATTAAACCCATAAACACAAACATCAATAAACAATTACAATTAAAAGTAGTAACAATAATAATTATAAAAATATTTTAAACTTAAACATCTATGAATGAGTTATGTATTTATAAACTACTCAAAAGTCTTTTATATCTCTTTTAAGATGAACAACATGGAACACAGAGGACACAATTCGGTTACTACTCAGGGCTACTCTTGTGTAGAATGACACCCTGAGCTTCTTTAATAATGCGGAGAAACTAGCAACTCTGCTCTCGGCAAACATGTCAGTCGCACTACACCGCCAGGACAAGTTCATCATGACCCGGAGTGCATATTGTATTGTACACGAAGAGTGTTATATGCACTCCTCGTGTACCGGTACCATAGTTGGCTGGTGTAGAACGACAGTAGGCCTTGAACAGCATCACCTTGACTTGTTTCGAGCAGTGGTGAAAACGTCTAGCTAACTTGTTACTTCTATAAGCTATACTGCGTCTCTGTCGTTCCATATCCTCATCATCCGTAAAATTTTCTGTTACAATATGCCCGTGATATTTAAACTTTGTAACAATTTTTAAGGTGGTTCCACATAAACTTATATCAGGGCCTTTTTTATATTTAAAAATCATAATTTCTGTTTTATTTACATAATATGTTAGGTGGTGTTGAGTTGCATACTTCTCACATATACTTATTACCTTTTTGATGCCGTTGACCGACGGACTAAGCAGCACCATGTCATTCGCATAGCTAAGGTTATTAACGCGTACACCGCCGACTTGGCATCCGACTCTGGTGCTGCTCAGCTCCTCGATCAACTCGTCTACATAAAGGTTAAATAAAATGGGCGACGTCAGACCACCCTGTCTCACTCCACTTGATAGCCTATAAGTCTCCGACAGAGTATTATTCCATTTCACCTGATTAACTTGGTTGGCATACCAGTATTCTAAAATGTTTATGATTTTTGGAGGTACCTCGGTTTTTCTTAATTTGTCCCTTAATATATTATAATTTACTGTGTCAAATGCGCGGCTTAGGTCTAAAAAGCATGCATATACTGTTGTGTTTCTATTTACATACTCATATACTGTATTTTTAAAGCAAAATTAGTTAAATCCGTAATATAATTATAGCCTGTGAGTAATAATTGTAACGTTACCCATGTAAGTCTGATTTTATTTTTGTGTTAATTTAAATGAATGATATATCTTATTTTCTTAATATACATTTTATGAAGTTTAAAAACCTCTGTCTAAGGTTAAAGTACAATTTTCTTCTAGAACATGTAGCTCATCAATGAATTGTTTATACCTACACAATATATCTTATATCATGTATTGATTAGATCGTTAATGTAAAATTAATCACTCAGTCAATTAAAAACCCATTTGTTTATCTCCAAATATATTATCTCAGCGGACAATCTTCTTTGACATATATTTGTAATTTACAACCATAGCAACGAATCTTACATAAGAGCTAAGCTGTTTAAATGATAAATAAATATAAAAAGATTCTACTTAAATTCCTTTAGCAATCTGTAAACAACATCCTGGCAGTGCATTAATCATATTTTACAATCAGACTGACAAACCCATGTTGCCATGCCAAAACAAAAGGGTTCAAAAAACTTGTTAAACGAGTACAAAACAAACAAGAAGATAGATAGGTACACATGGGTTTGTAGGAAGACTTAAAAGACTGTTAACTCAAAGGTACCTACTTAATAACTGCTCTCTGCCATTAATCTTATATTGTAACTGATTTTTCATCAGATATCTTTACTACTTACGGACTTATACATGGGTTAAGTAAATGAAAATAACAACAACAATAACAAACAGATATATTCTTCGTTAAACGTCCGGTAAACATTTCCAAGATGCTTAGCTTAAAAATGACTTATATTTTGATATATTTACTTGTCGGTTTGCATCGTCTTCGTCATGTTGTTTAACCTCTTGAATTTCTAAAAAGACAAAATAAATCCATGGGGCATGTACCCATCCGATTCAGCTGACACAAAGCTCAGTTGCAATGTAGAGTCATTAAGTTAACCAAATAAACAATAAATACTTTAAATACAATTAAGTTATAAAACATCATTGAACAATTTGAAATTGTGCTTTGTGCGCGAAAAGTTAGCCCCTTATAGTTTATCTAAAGCTCGTAGCTGGTTGTAACAAACATACCTTTGCCTTTTGTTTCTGGGAATACACACCACATACCTACATACGTACAGACCAAGACCTTGAGACGAACGCGCACTTGACCGGCTATATATTAACTGGATTCTGGTGCAACCCAGTTTCATATTAAATGAAGTTCGCAGTGATAACGTGTCCTTTGCCCTCATAAAATAATTGGCATGTATAAACGGTAGCTAACTCTTACTTATATCAAATATTATTTTTGATGGCGAAGATTTCTATATCTTTTAATTATCCCAAGTAGACAATACATCAGTCTGGCAGTCAGCACGCGCTGCTGCCTTTACCTACCTACATACAGTTACAAGCATACTTTGAACTGCTTTAATATAATGTATCTACTTGTATATTCACACTGAAAAGCTGTTGTTGCCGTTATCGGCAACTTACTCTTAGCTGACCATTTAAAACGTAAATAATAAGATCTGCTTTTAGTTATATAACAAATGGCGTATTCTATGCAGTCATAGAATACGCCATTTGTTAATTATAGATTAGAAAATTCTGTTTAGTAATGTTTGACATTATTGTACCGCATTACATGACTAATTGTACAGAAAATAACTCATTATGTATCAATGGACTAGTTAGATAATACGGTCTGCAGCTGTAACTGTGAACAACGTACTGATAAACAATTATCTTTCAACTATTCTTCAATTGTTTTATTTACACTTTGTCCATAGTATACTCCATAGTCATTGGCACAGTTTTTGAAATCAACCTCTCTTTGTTCCCTATTGTTAGTTTATTATTTCTGATAAGACGCGGGAGGTTGATTTCTGTAAGGCCAAAAATGTCATCATCATAACTAAGGGAAAATAACTCAATTCATAAAAATAATCAACAAACTTGATAAAACCACGTCCGATGATAATAAAGTTTTTTATACAATGACGTCAAGAGGCGTGAATTATTTTAGTGTTCCGTACTTCAAAAACCACTAATAGAATCCACACTTCGGCGTCAAGGTGTCTGTCACGGGTTTTAACAATTTAGGAAATGTTACTCGATGTCTGACTCCGACGTATGGACGAAAATTCATGAAAATCAAATTATGAATGCCGCGCCTCCGTCAAAAACCTCAAGAGGAACCTGCCCCAGTTGAGCCTCCATCAACTGTAGCTACTGAAGAAAGTCAAGCGTCTTGCAGTACGTAAAATATTAGTTACCATTCCGTTAATTTGTTACTTTGCAAAAGGCAGGCGTACACAAGTCGATAGTGAAACACTGCCGTGCTATGAAGTCAAGCCTAGAATTTTATTGAGTATGAAAAACACACATCCTTGTCGAAAAAAAATAGGAACACGAGGCTAAGAAACACGTACATTTCAATAGAGAGGTGTAATGTTGGGCATTAATGTTATTATCACTTTAGATGAGACAATTTTTTTTTTTTTTAAAACGTCGCCCCACACTAGGAATTTCTCCTGTATCGTGGGTGCGTTTCACAAACATGTAATATCACATACACCAACACCCAGACTCGGGACAAATATCTGTGGATCGCACAAATTTTTGTCACGTGCGGGAATCGAACCCGCAACCCTAAGCGCAGCAGTCCAATCGCTTAGCCACTGCGCCAATCGGGTCGTCGAATTAAAAAAGAAAATCTTGTATTTAGGTACGGTTTTCTCTTGACGTATAAATAAATTACACTTCTTACATAATTTATTATGAAAAAGTATCTGAAGGTAGTATGGAACACGTTGTAAGTTTAACATACGCTTGACAATCTTGACAAATCCATACATTTTTTTAAAGAATGGGTTAATTTATTACAGCTGTTCTATACTATAGGTATCTTACTGGCAGTTTTTATTTATGCTTTAGATGTGTTAATTTTAAGATAATGTCGTTGCTATGAATAATTATAATTTATAAACAAAAATGAGTCCACAAACTGCACAGCAATCTAATCTGAGCACGCGAGACGGTAATGACAGCAGTTGTAGTTACTTGTTCAGTATACGATAAGAACGACGTCATCGTCATTTGTTAGTTCAAATTCTGTTTGTGTTCTATACGAATCTCTCTGGCACCATCTCGTGTTACCGGTAGATTCAACTTCGAAACCCTGATATTTGATAGGTATTTTAATTGGTTGGTGTTGAGTATCGATTGTTCACACCATCAAAGTTCCACAAAAATGTGAAAAACGAATATTTTTATTTTATATTGGAGACCTTATGATGGCTTCTATCAATATCTTAGTATAAATGAAGCTTGCCAAACTTTTTGCTTGCTCCTATTTATACTGCAATCACCTACTAATTACTACATGCTTAGTCGAATTCAGATAGTTGCGTACTACTAATACGTATTTTTCCCAGTCACCTATGTTTGTATCAATGTAAAAAGTTTGCCAGTGTAAACAGCACCGTGTCAATATACCTACCTATTTATAAAGTTGTCATGCGCACTTGCTTTGATTTCCCACGAGAACTTTGAATCTACATAGTTCCATTCCACGAGCAGCGTACTTCGCTGATTGAAACAAAATCACACAGAAACAAGAATGTATTTCCAACCATCGCATCGACCTGAATAATATGTACGTTACAATTACATTAAGGTTTAAGTTATACATCAATATATTATTTTATTATTCCTGAATCTATTTAATTTATTAGTAATTAATAATTATGTTCGTTTATAATCTTGCTCAGCGATTATAATGAAACTCCCAATTGGCTTAGAGAGGGCTTTGGAACCTAGGTATAAGCAAAGGCTATTATAGTTAAACATAATAGTTTGATTGTATTCATTGTAAGATAATATCAATAGTTCATGTATATTTTTTTTTATAGAAAGCAAAATACTAGGCTAGATGACAATCGAGCCCACGATAAAACTTTGTTTATTTGATCTTTTGACTTGTTTTAGCTTACCTACGAGCTGTGCTCAAGTTGCCAATTAGTGAGACTAGAGTTTTACACACAAGATATTATCATGAATAACAATGATATGTTATAACTTATTAGAGATAACGAGTAGAGTAATAGTCGCTTTAGACATAATAATACATTCCGCTGATAGATATATTGTTACGCGGGAATTGCGGCGTACTAAACTTACGTATATAATAAATGTATCTATCAAGAAGTACAATAGAAAGTACTCTAGGTCAGCTGACGGTATAACAATATTTGTACGTTAAAAACTGTCACGTTAGCGCCAAGGGCTTTAAGTTCATTGCAATTCGCCATAGTACCTAATAACAAACGTTTTGGCTAGTTAAAAACGCTGCAACTCGTGGAAGACTCACAGATATGGGTTCAATTTACCGACACACGCTGGGTGTTGACGTTTTAAACTTTCAACATGGCATGTTATGTTTGACTTCGATTGGCATTTTTTATTAGGTTTTATTATAAATATCATACAGGTTTCTACATCGTACGTCAACACTAGATAACGCCCTTAGACTATTTACTTGATCTTGCCTATCATAATCATAAGGACAATTCATGCACAACAAACAGAGATAAACTTTATGCTTCATAAATGCATTTAGATATTAAAATTTATGACCTACTTCTCGACGGGTGGCCTTACATTATATAATTATAATATTATGAAAACACGCCTGTCTCTCAAAGCAGTAGCTGGACACCACTTAATTTTACTGAAAAGGCATTAAAGAGTGGGTACTATTATGTATTGAAACCCATGACGATTTTTAGATTATATAATTATAACTGTGAAATAATACTAAGTTTGGAAGCAATCTTTAGTAAGTGTATGTTCTTATGTTTCGTGTTGTTCGTACTTTTCTATTTATATTGCGATCGCCACTTAAATCCGTTGAGACTAAGACATGGATTTTACAACGCAATAAATTACCTTTATGACAAGGTAAGTTAAAGTTTTTAAAGATATTTGAGACTGAAAAAATTATTACAGTAATATTTGTAACAGCTGATTTATCTCGTCAATGTAACTAGTAACATTAAACGTAATATCATTGTTTAATAATATAATTATTTGCGAACACGACCTTTTGGACTCGCGTGATATTGTGATACGGAGGAATAAACATAACTATAATGTCATCATTTTGAAAATGGACAAAACTATCTTTTTAAAAGAAACTTATTACGAAAGTTGTGGGGCTCGTAGCTATGCCGCTACCCGGCAGATCCGTCGATCTGCGAGGTTAAGCCGTGCTCGCCGCGGTCAGTCTTGTGATGGGTGACCGTTTTCACATGTCGAGACCCCACCGTGCTTCGGAAGGCACGTTAAGCCGTTGATCCTGCGCCTGATTTCTCTCCGGTCGCGTCGGTCTACCGTCCCATCGGATTATGAGAGTGAGGGAATAGGGAGTGCACCTGTGTTTGCGCACATACTTGTGCACTATAATATCTCCTGCGCAGATGGCTAGTCTCAGCTGAGACAGGCCGCCGTGACCGAAATTCGGTCAGGAGGACATTATTATTATTACAAAAGTTACTTGTTAATTATAAAAAATTGCATTGATTTAAGACTATGTTCGTCGTTTTACCAAGCCAATCATCGTTTTACCATCTACTGCTGTGCGTAGGCCATCACAAAATTGCATATGAATATTATATATTTTGAAAGGAAAACATTATTGAACCTGTATTCCCTACCTAAATATGTCTCATAGGCGAGCGTATTTCTATGTACCTTATTACAAGTAAATGTGACAGTTTGAATATATAGGCTCTTGCCGGAGCTTGACCCTATTTATCCATTGAATGCGTGCAAGTGCATCCACCGGCCATTATTATTCCGGGCCGAAAACCGCAGAGCCACCGCAACCCGACCTATTAATTTCATTAGTGTTAATTGCCTTGACTGGCTATATTGTGTGTTATGTGGCGGTAAGAGCATTTTATCACGACTAGAGGGACATTATAAGCGATTAATTAATGTTACTTAAGGGAAGCTTCATGAAGTCAATTCCGTTTCCGGAAAAGCGAAGAATAAAACCGGTAAAAAACAGACTCGGTGTGGGCCCGGTTAACGCAATGGCTTGCCACTTAACTACATGGGAGCAATAATAAAGTAAAAATAAATGTACATGTATAGACTACCGAACAGGGGATGTGTTATATGGGGGGACATTGGGAGACGAGTGTCGATACTTAATTTATCATAACCTAGCGGCCAAACTGCACATGACATTTTGTTTTCACGAATTTTATTGACAACTTATACCAACATGACGGTTGATGATTAGGTATTTAAGTAGTAAGTGTTCTGTGTTGCGAATTCATACTTTGCTTTTTATTAGATCATCCAAATTTTTATCCCAAGCAGTTATCAAACCCGCGCGCAAGACCAACACTCCGCCAGTCCACTAAGTCGTCAAATGTCGTTAAACATTAACACTTAAATCTCAAAGTCCGTCTGAGCACTGGGAGCATGCTTGCCAGTCATGACTGTTACATTTTGTATTGTGTACGTAATTAATTTGACATTTACCTGTCGGCACTTCACACCGGTTCTCTCTGGTTAGTCTGGTATCACGTGTATGTGCCAAGTATTTAGCAGGCTTAATGATTTACAAGCATTACAACACAATACACAGACGTTAGAAGTTACACTCATAACAGTTCTTATTAAAGTTGAATTGTGAACCATAGCTAAGTTACGATCTCTCCCTTTTCTTTAGCACCAGCCGTTTTTATAATTAGTCTTACATTATACAATCACTTACGCATAACACCTTAATTGTATGAGACATATTAAAACGGCTGTACCACCAATATAAAGGTTTACTGATATAGTTGAGTGATTTTACGAAAATAACTTACGAAGACTTTCCTTACTATGTTACTTTGATGGATACTTGTAGTTTTTGCGGGCTATATTTCTTGTGTATATCTTCAAAGTCTAATACTTAGATCGGTAATAGTCAAAAGAAAACCACGCGTTGCGATCGTGGTGTCTGTGAAAAACATTATTGGTTGGTAGAACGCCAGTTTATGTATCTTATATATATTAGGTATATAGAGTACAGAGTGTACATAGCTACAAAGTCAGGTCATTAAGTTGAACATATTTTTTTTTTCATTTAACCTTTTTAAAGGTTAAATATTTCCAGCAAACCGTTATCGTTGATCATAATACATATTATTATCTTATCTTAGTTATCTTTATTACATATAACAGATTACAGTAGTTGCGATATTTCGTTTATAATCTTACCTCAATGAGAGCCGGGAAATAAAGAAAAAAAGTAGCAGTAACTAATTTGTGGTGTAAAAAATGCGGATTTATTCTTCCCTGTTTTTGTTTAATAAATACTTTAATGCCGTTTTGTGTTTTCCACCGTTACCACAAGAAATACCTATATAAAAAACCTCAGACTACAGCGGAAGGGGGCGGAACAAATAAAAAAATCCATGTGATTTTCTTTTTCCATAAATATGTAGGTGAACACCATTCTTGCCTAACACTATTTTAATAGTGTAGGCAGAGGAACGCATCCACTACTTAACTCCGTCGGATTAGGGATTTGAAGTCAATAGATGAATGATTGCTGATTGCTACTAAGAATTTACATAATTATACTGAAACCCAATACCGTGTTTCGTGAATTTATTATGATGTGGCTGGCATCTAAGCTGGCATTGAATAATACAGAGACCTGACCTAGTTTGACCCCGTCCTTGACACCGCGGCCGCATCGCAGACCTAAGCGCTACGGAATCTTCTCATTGTCTACGGGTTACACAAAGATGATTTAGGCTCGTAGAATTATATATAAATAAATAGTAAAATTAAAAAACACCGAACCATCTAAGTTTTAAAGTCGAAAAAGTATTAAGAAGGTCGCACACTTCTTCAACAATGGACGTCTTCCAGCTGATGATGATGATGACACTTCTTCATATTATTATGTTAGTGCCGCCTTCTAGAATAACAAAGATTTGTTCACCACTAAATTGGTGACAAAAACCAGTGGAATAATATCGAACATTTGCATGTATGTTTTTCTAACGAATAGTGTATTTATTAGGAGGTGAGAAGTACACTTATTAGCATTATGTTAACTTTCTAAGGAGTGCATGTCATAGCAATTTGAATCTAAGTGATATATGCATGAAAAAAGTAAACATAATTTGGAATTTTAGGACAGTATATTTTGATAGTAGTTGCTATGGTGCGGGTGCCACCCTGTCCATGCATGATTCTTAGGTAAATTGTTTAAATATTGTAACAAAGTAGACAGCGTTGATGAATTGTTAAACATAGGATTTTGCAGCAAACCTCACCATTATTGATTTTACTTGGTAATGACTTATACAGCTTATACCTACTTGTGATAATAAATATATTCTCTGATTCTCACTCTAATCTTAGGAAAACCAGAATATTAGAAAATTCTACAGACACCTGCATCATATTTGGGATACCTAATGATTATGACGGCCGTGTGGTATCCGGCCTAGAATTGACCACCCCCTTTCCTCCCGTGGGTGTCGTAAGAGGCGACTAAGGGAAAAAAAAAAAAAAACCAGAAGATGGGCAGCAGCGTCTTCTGTAACTTGACCACCAATACTGCGATCCCCAAGCCGCTTGCCAAGCGTGGGGATTATGGCAACCCCCCCCCCCCAAATGAAACACACAATTTTGCCACGGCCCCCAGTACCCGGCAGCTCCTCTATCCCTGGCTATGGTAGCGGGCCAGGTAATGGAGGAGCAGGGGGTGCTAAGAATCACCGGTTGATTCCTCGCTACCACCCCCACCGGACTTTGGCCCTGGCAACGCACAACGTCCGCACGCTTCGGACCGATGAGAAGATTGTCGAGCTGGAGGAAGAATTGAGCAGGTTACGTTGGGACATCATGGGATTATCTGAAATCCGACGAGAGGGACAGGATACGATAATCCTTGACTCCGGCAACATGCTCTTCTTCCGGGAAGGAGACCGAAAGTCCCAGGGTGGTGTTGGGTTTCTCGTCCGTAAGTCCCTCATTAATAGCGTGGTATAAGTCGATAGTGTGTCGAGCAGGGTAGCTTACCTGATACTCAGAATCACCGATCGGTATTCGTTGAAGGTCATCCAGGTATATGCGCCGACCTCGACACACCCTGACGATGAAGTAGAGGCTATGTATGAGGAGATCTCAGAAGCCATGCATACCTCCAAAACATACTTCACCGTTGTTATGGGGGACTTCAACGCTAAGGTGGGCACTCAGAATGGCGATGAGTTGAGAGTAGGGTCGTTTGGATATGGGCAGCGGAACCAGAGGGGCCAGCGGCTGGTCGACTTCATGGAGAAGGAAGAACTCTATTTGATGAACTCCTTCTTCTAGAAGCGACCATCCAGGAAGTGGACGTGGATTAGCCCCGATGGTTCAACCAAAAATGAGATCGACTTCATCATGACGACCAAGAAGCGTATATTCAGTGATGTCTCTGTGATCGGGAAGGTAGCGATCATCGTATTGTCAGAGGCACACTGAATATCCATGTTAAGCTTGAACGGTCTCGTCTGATGAAGTCCACGCTCCGTCCTGGTCCTGCCCAGATCCAGAACCCCGAAAGCTTTCAACTCGAGCTGCGTAATCGTTTCCAGTGCCTAGCCGAATGCGAAACAGCGGACGAGATAAACAACGGGTTGGTGGAAGCTGTCCAAGCAGTGGGGTCCCAGTTCTTTAGAACCCCACGCCGCAGAAAACCTCAGAAGCTCTCCAATAAAACTATTAAGTTAATGGAAGCCCGGAATGCGATGAGACTGCAATCTTCAGCTGACATGTCGGAATACGGTCAACTCAATAGGCGAATTTCTATCTCCACGCGTCACGATTTGCGCTCCTTTAATACAGCCCGTATTAAGGACGCAATTGAGCGGAACCAGGGCTCCAAAGTGTTCGCGAGGAATTCGTCTGTTGGGAAAAGCCAAATGACGAAGCTGAAGATCGACGATGGCAGTATCATCTCATCGAAACCGGAAATATTGAGAGAGCTCGAGAGGTTTTACGGACAGCTGTACACCTCGACACGGGAACCCGTTGTCAGGATAGCTCAGGACTCTAGAGCTAAACTGACCCAACACTACACTGAGGACATCCCAGACATCAGCCTGTACGAGATTAGAGTGGCTCTGAAACAGCTTAAGAACAACAAGGCGCCGGGTGATGACGGAATTACAACGGAGCTTCTGAGAGCGGGTGGAACACCGGTTCTTTTAGTCCTCCAGAAGCTATTCGATTCCGTCATACTCGAGGGTACTACGCCAGAAGCATGGCACAGGAGTGTGGTGGTGCTCTTCTTCAAAAAAGGTGACAACACCTTGTTGAAGAATTACAGACCCATCTCGCTTCTGAGCCATGTGTATAAACTGTTTTCGAGAGTCATTACGAACCGTCTCGAACGCAGGCTTGATGACTTCCAGCCTCCCGAACAAGCCGGCTTCCGAAAAGGCTTTAGCACCATAGACCACATCCACACGCTCCGCCAGATTATACAGAAGACCGAGGAGTATAATCGGCCACTGTGTCTAGCGTTTGTGGACTATGAAAAAGCCTTCGATTCAATCGAAACCTGGGCTGTGTTGCAGTCCCTTCAGCGATGTCATATTGACTATAGGTATATCGAGGTGTTGAAGTGTTTGTATAGTAACGCCACCATGTCGATCCGGTTACAGGACGAGAGCACGAAACCAATCCAACTGCAGCGTGGTGTGAGACAGGGAGACGTGATTTCTCCGAAACTGTTCACAAATGCGTTGGAGGACGTTTTCAAGCTCTTGGACTGGAACGGGTCCGGCATCAACATCAATGGCGAATACATCACTCACCTTCGTTTTGCCGATGATATAGTTATCATGGCGGAATCGCTGGAGGAGCTCAATACTATGCTCAGCGACCTCAGTCTCGTTTCCCAACAGGTGGGTCTTAAAATGAACATAGACAAGACGAAGATCATGTCAAATGTCCATGTCGCACCCGTACCGGTTATCGTTGGGAACGATACTCTCGAGGTTGTTGACCATTATGTCTACCTTGGACAAACTGTTCAGTTAGGCAGGTCCAACTTCGACAAAGAGGTCGCCCGAAGAATCCAACTCGGATGGGCAGCGTTCGGGAAACTACGCGACATCTTCTCGTCCAAAATTCCGCAGTGTCTGAAGACGAAGGTTTTCAACCAGTGTGTGTTGCCAGTGATGACGTATGGCTCTGAGACGTGGTCGCTAACGGTTGGCCTTTTAGAGAGGCTCAGAGTCACTCAACGAGCTATGGAGAGAGCTATGCTCGGAGTTTCTTTGCGCGACAGGATCCGGAATACGGAAATTCGCCAAAGAACTAGGGTCACCGACATAGCTCAAAGCATATGCAAGTTGAAGTGGCAATGGGCAGGCCATATCGCTCGAAGAACTGATAACCGCTGGGGAAGAAAGGTTCTCGAGTCCACGAACCGGAAGACGCAGCGTTGGCAGGCCTCCCACCAGGTGAACCGACGATATCGTCAGAGTTGCGGGCAACCGGTGGATGCAAACGGCAAGTTGTCGTTCATTATGGCGTTCTAAGGGGGAGGCCTTTGTCCAGCAGTGGACGTCTTCCGGCTGATGATGATGATGAATGATTATGAAAAAATAAAATAATCAGATCATGGTGCTAACTGTCTTTTTACAGAGTCGATATCTCAAGACAAACATATATGATATACACAAGGCTACCCTAGTAATATAAGTCACGTTTCGTATGTGGTTCATTCTAAAATACCGAATTTTTGATTGCTATTGCTGTAGGTCGAGTTAATGGGACATCAAAGATTACGTAAATTTCGTAAATATCATTACTTATTGAGCTAAGATCTTCGTCATTATTCACAATCCAGAATAAATCCAACAATACTTTCAGGTTATTGTCATTTCAGGTTGTAGGTCTTGGAATTCACTCATTCAAATTTAAAAAGTCGGTGAGTATGTATATTTTATATTATAATAGTATATCAAACGGAATGGACCCTGATATCATTATTTATGTAGGCTTTCATTGCCAGTCTATGAGAATAATTTCTTCAATCCTCCGCTTAACTGTGTTGTCTCTACCGATAACGTGAAAGTATTTAAGATCATTTGCTACACGTTCTACAAGATTACTCCGCGTGAAAAGTTTTCCATTAATTCAGTAATTTTCCACTTACAACTTTTTGATGTTCTAAAGTCACGCGGTTCTCTTTGTATTTTGTTTTAGTATTCAATTAGAAGTTGGTTTCATTATTGTTGCAAATCGTGACTTTACATGCTTATAATATTAATTTCTTATATGTATGGTAGATTTTATGCTATTACGTTGACAATCTCACCTATATTTATGTATGGGCGAGGGGTGGCTGCATGTCTGTAATGGTTATGCTAATATCAATGAAACTGCCCTTGTTGTGCACAAACTATACACTTTCTCTAATGTATGCATTGGGTATCGTAGATGTTAATAAATCCAAAAAGTGTTAATTTAACAACAACAAAGCAAAGCATATTTTCATCTTATTTTCCCAATTAAACATATCATCACGCCTGTATTCTCTAAAGGGTTAGTGGGCAGAGGTGACTGTCTAATACACCCACAGTTCACTAGTTATGTTATAGGTTCCAATGTAATAGGGCCTATTGCCATCAACCGGGCAAAAGTCCAGACTCCTTGCTGCTACTAAGAATTACCTAATGGAAAAACCCAGTAACACATTGCCCGACCCGGAATGTTCAAATTATTTTCTATACAAATAATGTATAATAGATATTGTCGAAAGCAAACCGAACAAATGTTTTTTTTAATGCTACATTTTGAAAATGATTATTCACATGTCTCGACTAACAATTTTTTTTACGTTTATTCCCTACAGGGTTCTGTGGCTGACTGGAATGACTTTGCAAAAATAGATTTTCTTTTACGTTCATCACTAATCCACGTCTCGTGTGTTCGGACTTTAGGTGAAAAGACGAAAGCGAGATAAACAATATTTTGACGTAAATTACGATTACAATATTTTTTCTTCGTGGAGTATGCGTATAAAAAATATATTTAATAATTTTCTTCGTTATAATTAATTTCAGTCGTCACATCAGTCAGTCAACTATAAACATAACATAAAACAATGATTCCACCTCTGTCTCTTTCATTTAAACCAATCACAGGCGCTTCAAGAAGGTTAATACTCGATGCACGGTTTAAATGATATTCCAATCACGAATCGACGACGATCACATATTTGGTATCTCAAGTAATGGCTCTCGTCGGAAACTTAGAATCTACCTGGAGCGTCAACAGACAATATTAAGACTTAATACACAACACCCACCCTGCATCCCTCGAAGAGCTAGGCAGTGTATACTAGTCCCACATCCCACTGAATTTTTGCGATTCTCGGGGCACAGATTTAGATTCTGCACTGCTACTAAGAATTATCTAATGGAAAGCTCAAATTTACCCGACCTGGCAATCGAACCAAGTACCTCACGATCATTAGCCACGATGTGCGAGACCAACGAGCCAGTAAACGTAAAAACTTAAAAAGTAATGATTTTTATTCGTGCAAGATGAAATAATATCATTTACCCCGTCTTCATTTTAGTTTTACAAAAATAGTTCAATCTGAAATATATAAATCATTCATCTGTAAATCATTATTTTTAATGACTCCTGCTGGCATTGTAGTTTGCACTTCTGGGGTTAATCTCCGCCGTTAGTACGTACACACGTAGTACTAACGGTTGAGTTTCTTTCCAAAGTACTTGAAATAACTACGAAGCGTCAAATCTAATATATTGAATAAAATTGTTTTGGTGCAGGTAATGTACTTTGGAAAACCTACCAGCTGATTTGGTAGGTATTTAGTTATTCACAAATAATTATGTTAAAAATATTCAGTTACTGCTGACAGACCACTAAACCATTTTATTTCATTTTATGTACAATATTTTTTATTAAATATTCGTTTGAATTTGTTTCAGGTCTAGTTTTACAATTTAACATCTACGGATTCACAAAGCGTAAGGTACGTCATGAGGCACATTAGCAAAAACGTTTTCTAAAATAAAACGTTCGAGTACTGTGTCGCTTTGTATTGCTGCAGTCAAGAGACACGTTTACTGTCTCATAAGTCATTTGGTCAGCAAAACGGAAACATAACAACCATCTATAGATAGCTGTTATACAATGTAACCGATTACAAACAAAAGTTATGTCGTGTGTTGTATTGGCTTATATAAACAGGATTTGACATTTGTGTGAAAAGCAGCAGCGAGTAAATTTTCAGGACGGCGGCAGCTCGGCGGGGTCGCTACGGTTCGTTCAGGTCAATCTCTACGGACTACGCACCGCTGGACTTTTATAATTATACTCGTTGCATATCTTCTTCTGTACTATACCAACATTACAGTGGTAGTACTTACGGTTAGATAAGTTTGTGATGAATGTCGGACAGGCTGCGGGCTGTAAATGTTAAAAATGGCGATACCAAATTTGTTTTTTTTTTATCGGCCTAAATAAGAAAAATGCTTTGTTCTGTACTTGCAGCCCAAATAACGTTGATAACTACACATTAGTGATTCACAATAAGAAGATGTCTTCGCTTTACATACTTTGAATATAAAAATGAAGCGATATAATTTATTAGATTACTAACTCATACATATATACTTTGCGGGAAAGACAAGCCGGAAATGGCATCGAATATAGAATAAAGAAAAAAAATATGGAAAACTAAAGGGCTGGCATTTGCTCAGCAGCGGGACACATAAAAGGATAATTTAATTTAAAACCTAGTTTAAGAAAAAACATTGCATATTTTAGACAGAAGGAAACGAGACTAGCGTATTTAAAAATAAATAATATACTAAATAATAATACATATCAGCTATATTTGAGCTGCAACATTTGTCGGTATTACTCTTTCCGTAGAACTCATACATATGTTATGTTAATCGAGCGCTGGTTATTGTTATCGTTCATCTCAATCGCTTCGTAATATTTGAAAGTGCGTGAAAATATTATATTCACACAGCTCAGATATTGTTTAAAAACTTATTTGCACACATGGGTGCTAATTTGAGATGTAAAATTAAGTCAGACTCGCTGCAATGCACTGGCTATCAGTGCTACGTTGAGGTTTTAACAACAGGAAATCAAGTGCAACCACATGAAGGGTAAATCTGAAGACTAAAGTCCGCCTGATAGTTTGCTGGTGAAGTATTATTGGGTATTATTTTGACAATTTGGTTGTTACAGTTATTTATTACTCATTCTTTCAGCTGTGTTTTTATTTTTCTCAAATAGGGTTAGCCTAATTTATTATGTCATTAATGTAATAGTTTAAAACATAAAAAACTAAGTTTTTACTCCATTTATTTTATTAGATAACGATAGATTTTTATGGAGAATAACTGCCGTTAAATTGTGATAAAACATTGTAAATATGAGTTATTTCAGTTGTAACAAACTGTTATATGCTTTACTGATGCGTCATTGTTTTATCTAACCGTGCAATTGTATTTTTATCTACCTACCTATTAGAACTATTCAAAACGGTAAACTTAGTTTGTGCATAAAAGCTATTTATCGCTGTATTATAAAAATATTAATTACAATGACAGCAAGAGTTATTTAATTTAGATACGCCCATTATATCTCAAATGCATTACAAATGACTATCTTTATTGACTTGTGTTTTTACTCGTGACTCGATCTATGATAAATGATCTACATTTAGACTAATTTCATTTAACTGAAACTTCAAGAGCTATGAGGACTCAAAATTGCTTTTTTGTACAGTAACACATTGTAATACCTATGATAACATTTAGCTAGATTGTTTTTCTACTACAAGAAAGGGATTACCCTGCCGTTACACATTAGCAAGTAAAATACATGTTAGCTATATGCTTTATTATGGTAAATACAACGTAAATTTATATAAATAAATATTTTGGTAATCTATTCGGTAAAGTTTAGTTTTAAAGTGTCTGCAATAAATAAACGCACAATTACCAGATCTTTTTTGCAAGTTCCCAACCTAACCGAAAACTGACCTGGGTCAAGGTTATTAAATTATTTTTTTATTTTTACGAACATATTGTAATTGTAACCTATGGTCTTGCTAAATATGTGTGTTGTTCTTTCCTAACTTTTGAGTTTGTTAATTAAGAGAGTGGCGCGACCTAACGTAAGGAGGTTCTATACGATAATATTCTTTAGAGAATTGTTAAATTCTGTCATAGGTCTATTGGGTCGTTTAGATAAAAACAATGGATATCCTCCAAGAATAAGTTAGAATTATAACTGTTTAAGGTTATGAATAGGTTCCATTGTTATTGTAACCTGTCTCGTTTATTATCTCAACAGCTGAGCGTAGTAACGTAAAGTATAGCTCATAATCTTATTTGTTTAGCCATTTTAATAGTCTTTTCTATCTAGATTAGCAAAGAATAACAAAACTAACCTAATTCCTTTGTGTTCGATAAAGAGATTTAATAAAGTAAGTATGGGAAAGTAAGTTGTAAATGCTAGAAAAGAACATTACATTTTACTGCTTAAGAGTGATTATGTTTCTGTTTTAAGTAGTATTACTGAGAATCTGAAGTTGTTATCTACTACTACTACCTAGCTACGCAATGCTCTGGTACTGTCACGGCCGATAAAACAAATAATACTGTGATGATTCTCAAAGTGCTAATCGTGCTCAAACTGCATCAAAATCTTAAGTTTTTCATCTAATAACTTCTGGTAATTCAGACTATTCTTCCTTGTATTCCAAAGTGTTATTTTAAAACAGGTGGTAACTAAGTTGAAAACATTTAGAATTATTTACCCTGGTAGGAACAGCACAGTTTAGTAGGCGACATAACAATGAGAACAATTTGTAAACTTTTAAATCGTACCAGGTTACCTGTTCGCAACAACTTAATTTAAATGGATGTTTCTCCTTGTCAAATTGAGCGGGAAGACCTAACTATGGGTGGGACTCCGCATTGGGCGACGCTCCCTCGCGGCATAGACTGTAAACTAACTGCAGCAAGTGAATGAATTGGTGTGAGTAGCAAAATACACATCGTATGGTCAACAAGGTTTTGTTCAAATTTGATTTTTATATCGTATGCGCTAAGAGCTAGGATAAAATGCTTCGTTTGCACATATGTACGCAGTAGTGTGCTCCCACCACGGCGCACGCGCGGGCAGATGCGCGCGCATATATTCACCAGCACTTCGCCCGACCACCAGTCAATCCTTGGATCGCTTAGCGTAGCGATCGAACCAGTTGAGCGTTCCTATACATTGCACTCGAACAATACTACGCACGTTCGCGCGCATCACACAGCATTCGAGTCGAAGGATTCGTATCAAGGTATTGTAAATAAATTTATTTTTCAATGAGAAGGGCCATAGAATAGTATTTTTAACATATCGGAGTGCGTTCGGTGTGGTGTATTTTTTATTTATCGGGTGGTATGTCGTGCCTGTGCCGGGTGTGGAAACTCCCCGGCGACCTCACAGCACGTGCCGGCGGAGTGCACGCGCCGTTCGACCACCACCATCCGGCTGCAATGCGAATTGCATCAGCTCCGACTAAATATTTGTAGTTGACACCAAATGCGCTCGTGGTACCTGCTTTGCGAACTCTATATGGCGAAATTATTAAACCACGCTCAGTCGAACTATCTCAAAATAATTACCTATTTTATACTATAACTAATTAAGTTTTAAAGACGTAGCTTAGACTCACATTCATACTGTAGTACAGATACAGTCCGTTTACTTGTCAGAAAAAGTTGTAACTTTATAAGTTACTAAGTTGGTTTATGAGAGATAACTGGATCTGTGTAACTGGTAGGGCAACTGAGACCTGTTTATGATTAAGAAAAACAATTATTTAATTTCCGGTATGTTTAAAGTAAAGGTTTTGAGAACAATGTGATTTGAAAATCACTTTTGTAAATGCTTAATAGCCGTAGAATCCGATTTTTGGTACAAATAAAAAAATTACTTTGTTAAATATTTATAAACGTATCATAGAGTTATGCATATGCATGTATGGTAATATACATACAGAATAACAATGTAAACAGTGAGTCAGGGTACACAGAAAGGAATCCGATCAATCACAGGAGAGATCCGTTAGTTTTAACGTTGTTACTAGTTCGCATTGTACACTGCTCAATACTTATTTAAAAAAATCTTACATATTATCTGCAGTTAATTTTCCACAGTTTGATACATAGTTTCATACCTAAAGCTGATTCGTACTTAACATAATGGCAATATGATAAGTAGATATATTTGAAATAAAAACATAAAGTGTATCAGCTGATAACATGCCGATCTAGTCATAAAAGTTGACAGAGGGTTATAAAAAGAGCTCGCCTATCAAGCTGCCAGTGTAATGGCGTTTGGAACCATAGTACCTACCTGCTTGGACCAAAAATGGCTTCAATAAATAAGTATTTTGGCACAAGTTGCAAGTATTTTTACACTATCGGAAATCGTTAACGTAATGTAATACGCGCAAAAGTAGAAGCTCAACGCAATGGGAATGCGTCGAATTAAAATTAGAATTATACTCTTTTACTCCGAAGAATACGAATCTTTACCTTTACGGGCATAGGCGTAACAATCATAACACCCACGCTGATAATATGCTGTACCATACATTTTAATTTATAATTTAATTGAACTCTTTGTTTTTGTAACAGGGGGTCTCCTTTAGGTCTAACAGATGTGGCTACCGAATCTGAATATAACAATGGTTATTCTTTCCCCTAAACAATTGCATTCCATATAATATAAACTCTTTTTTTAAAACATGACTGGAAAGCTATGGCATCTTTGAGGTTGAGTTTCAAAGTCACTCACGATTACAATTTATTTTCTAAGCCCATACGGCCCGGTGTTTTTTCCAGTCTAACATATTCGAATAGCTATAAAATGGTATAAAAGCGTAAACATGCGCCAGATGCGGCTCGGTGCGTGTTTCAGTTGATACAGTGCGGGCGAGAGGTCACTAACACACGACTAGCGCAGCACCGCACGACCATTACAGGGAACTCCCGAATAATAAAACAAACAAACACAAAGAAAAAGTGAATCACTCCGTCCTTCATCGTGAGGGCGACGGGTAAATAAACCAGTTTATTCTACCCAGAACCTTCAATCGATCGTTTAGTTCTATTTTTAAAGCGACACCAGCTTACCGTGCATTTTATCTGGAATTTTACCTGACTGTGAAATGATTTAAAAGCCAAACTATTACCGATAGTTTGGCATGGCGACTAAGCCATTACCACCAAATATTAATAACCAAACCTCTCCTATAAATAAATCACGCCTACACTAGAAATACACTAAATGGTGCATTGGTGCATGATGTTTTATATCTCGAAAGGGGAAAGCCACGGCTCTCTACACGGTAGCTGATGGACTCTTTGCTTTTATGTTATTTAGGTCATGCACCATAAATAAAAGATTCACATTCCCTACGAGACCGCTACATTTTTTCTGACAAAAGTCAGGGATCTTTTATCTAATGATAAGTCTAAGTGATAAGAATGAAAGATAAAAAAACGTTTTTTGAAAAGGTAAAAAATTCAAGATGGAGATTAAAAGAAGATGGTTTTTATATTAGTTTGTTTGTAGTGCTGAATCTGTTTCGAGAACTTAGTTTAATTCATATGAGTGTATCATCATCATCATCACTATGGAATAAAGTATTTAGTGTTGTTTATCAGTGTATATTACATACTAATATTTATGTTCCATTGACTTGAACCTTAACTTGACATGTGGGTGTACACTGTACTATAATTATAAATGATGTGCACCTCTGCCTTACCCTTCAGATAAATTAGGCGTTACGTTGTTAGTGTTCGTTTAAATTTGGCTTGTTTTTAATTGACCAAACAAAGAACGCTTTTAATTTCGGCAAGTCATGGATAAAAAACAGACTATTCTTTTTTATTGTCTATATCTTAGGGCCTAATTACAGCAATTAGTATTCACATCTTAATCCTCATTAAAATATTGTGATGAGAATCCCATTTAGTTATGAAAGGTTATTAGAAACAAAAGGGCTTGATTGCGCTTTGTTTTCTAATGAGTTTTAATGGTAGGTGCCTATCAGTGAAGACCTAATGGAACAGTGATAAAAATAGAAAATACGTTATTGTATTCTGTATATGAATTGTCGGGTCTCTAAGGTCAGTGCCTTACACAATTATGAACCTACGTAAACTCGTATATACGTTTTCACATTAGGTGCAGTTGTAACCTCCACCTGTTTTATCTACACTTATAAAATGGTAGCAGAATAAAACGAGCGTGTACCTTTTAAAATATTTAATTAGTAACAAAAAATAAGCTAACTACTTGTCGGAGGCACACATATTTTTAAGTTGTGGGTTAGTGTCTGTTATCACCTCTGCAGCGACAGGTACCTCCCTTGAGCAAATGAAGTGGAAGCCCCTCCCGGTCGGAAATGGAAGCCGGCCAAAGTCCTCGGTAGTACGGCGAAGGTCAAGACGAGAACGACGGGGTTGTCCGACTTGCTAGTTGGGTGGTCCGCGGCACCTGTCCAATAATTTGGTCGTCGACTGTGGTCGTAGATCGTAGCCGCAGTACGTGGTCTTAGAACCTGGAATCCACCGTTCCGTATAGTATATCAGTACAGGGCCTAATATCCTCCGTGCTGGGGGGTACCACCGACGTCTACAAGGAGAAAGTACCACCTAGCTGTAGTAGTATTGTCGTGGTGGTACAGACCAGAACGGAGTTCACAAAAAAATAAGCTAGTTTAAGCAAAAGAAGTCAAATCATTCATAGCAAGAAAGATAATTTTAATATTCGATTATTATTTTATTTAATGTGTGAAGGTAGAAGAATTTATTTTAACTTTAACTACAAGCGACAAATTTTAAAAGCATCATATTAGGTGCTTATTTAATGTATGATAATGATGAATGATTAACAGTACACAGAAATTAAGTATAATAAATGGTACGATAGTGAAATGTGTGATTTATGTGCTATTTAGAACTTACCCTAATACGGGATCAACACCAACTACTTAAAAATATTTATATTGCTGTGATGGCACTGATTTGTCCTCAAAAAATAATTGACGAGACAAAAAGACGATTGAAGTACGTACGATCGTTTTCTAATATGGCGCTGGCTAGGACGCAAAGCGATACGTGCACTCTCACATCAGCCTAGAAGCGACTATGTCAGCTGCGCCGGCGCAATGGGTTCCTTATTATTTCCGAACACCCCACACCGCTAGAGCGCAAGTTCCGGGCGCGTTCCGAGATAAATGCCATCAAATAACCTAGCATTAGTTTAATGTAAATATTTAATTTTATATCGTAGTTTTAATTTAGATTTTGTATAGTTTTGTATTTAATTAAATTAATCAAACAAACTAGAACTAAATTTAGTTATGAAACGTCATGTAACGTTCCGTTACACAGTTTAAAACTAATCATTTTACAAAACATAGGCTATCAACCTAACCTTCTCTCTACTTACTAACTACATCTTCTGCTTATACTTATGTAACTACACACATGCCTATGTATTACTTTTTTATGTTCTTTACTTCGCTACGATCTCACACAGTCAACATTACGAACATTCTAAATCTGGCAGGAAAACGAATATAAATTATATAATTTATCATCCTCAGTCATATAGATACAAGCTTTATTGATTTGAGCAAATATGCGTCACTTTATTCCTATTATTTGATTGGTAAAAATAAATTACTTACATGATTAAATACTTAATTAAATGCAAATAAGTGAGAGAATTTTCAATAATACGATACTTTCTGCCCTCATTATATCCGCTTGAATGTGTTCCGCGTACTTTTTCACGAAGGTGCCGTCAGACAGCAAAAAGTGTCAATTTAAAACGCAAGGCGATTAGGTACAACCTGGGTACAACAGTCATAATAGTCTGTAGACTTCCGGAAACGTTTTACGTTGTTCCTATTAACCGTAACCTCGTCTTTAGAATTATATTTTCATAAATAACATAACAAATCAAAGTCCTTGAATTCAGATTATCGGTGTATAAAAAGGAATTATTTAAACAGCTACAGGTTGGTCGTCGATGTATGTAACTTTTCGATATTATTGTAATCGCTTATTTGTTTAGTGTAAAGGTGATCAATAACTTGGTCATGAATCTTATCGGCAAGTCTACCCGCGTTGTTGCTCCCTTGACCTAAAAACAAAAACCATCATTGTTGCGTAAACTGTCATTAATGTAATGTTACACGTAACACAGAATTTCATATTGGTAATCAGGCCATAATTTACGCTATGGTATAAAACCGTTCAAAACGTTAGTTGTCAAGAATGTCAACTTATAATTCAAATTTTACGATCTCATCTGTGATCCAATCAAGTGGTATCCATGCTTGATTCGTGTTTTATTAGTATTTACCGACATGTTTATGTTTACTTACAACAATGTATAGCAGGTGCTCAAATCGGTAATAATTAAGGTGTTTACTACTATTATTTTCTACGTAGTAGTTAGTTGTAAAGGCAGTTGGGACTATTAGTACTGCGGTTGCATTCGTACTTTACAAAAGAAATACCTACTGCAAAAATAAGTTATATTCTTAAAGAACCAAAATAACGTTTTCCAAAATATACCAACACTTGTTATTTGAAACCACAAAATAGCTTCAACCCTCTTTCGTATTTTCTATTTATATAGGTATTACCAATTTACCAATTATAAGTAATTTTCCTACGGTAGTATTCGTAGTTATTATCGCTGTTACAGCTTTTAATTCGGCTATATTAAGCAATTAAAGGCGATCGATTCGGTTACGCTTTATGCTCGTATTAGTATCTCCAGGTCAAGACCGTTTAGGTGTCTCATCTAATAATTATTTACCTATGTACTAGTTGATATTTCCATTTTTTGTTAATGATAGAAAGAGGTGTGTCGCGTATCGAACTATTTCAATTAGGTATAATAGGTAGGTATATAATTACTTAATGGCGACCAAGTTCAAACTGGGGTTTAGTACCAGCCCTACGAGTTATGAACAACGATTAGTACCTACTCAGAAGGCAAACCGCAATAATCTATTGGTAATTATACACCACCATTTGTAAAATACATAGGTTTTACTTGAAAAGATGTAGGTTAAGTTTTGCATACATTGTATTACCTACCTGTTACCAAGTTAACCCACTTTCATGAATCTAATTTAGATCGGGTGTTTTTATTATACAAGTAGGTATGTCGTATATAGAATATTCTAATATAGGTACCATCAAAGTGTTCTAAATTTGCCGTTGCTGGCTATAAATATATTAATAAACTTCCAAGTCTTAGTGTTTACGGCATAGTGCAGCGTCATGTTCTTAATGCTGTACACAAAGATGTGTTTGTAATAGGTATTTATAAACTGCGTCTAGAAGTGAATAAATACGTAGGTTTGTCTTTGTAGCATCATAGCATCGACTTTGAGAATTGATTACCAACCTATTTCTTAATAGATATTAAACAATTAATATTCTAACTGAATAGGTGTCATAATAAATCGTTGATGCAAATAAAGCTATAGGAAGTTAATTATACATATTTATTTAGATACTATAAAAATAACAGGTGACGATACTCGTATAATTTTTATTAATGAAAACTAGCTTTGTGGAATTTCAGTTTCGGTTGCCGGTTCATTCAAGCATTATATTTTTTCCTAACGTGTTACAAATATAAACACGTTCTAAATACTGCAGCAGCAGTCACTCGTCCCGCCTAACGAGCATCAGCTACACACAACATAGACAGCGTCGAAACACGAATGCGGTGCGTGAAATACTCTTCGGCCTCTATTTTATGACATGGCCAAAAACTTGGAGACTAATGTAATACATGCTAAACATAACACATGCCTCAACATCGAACAGTGAGTAATGCTGAGGATGAACAACGCATAAAGCCTTTGTGTATCCGATCTTTCGATCATTGGCGGGTGCTTAAGTATGAACATCACATATATATCCAACGTGACTCGCGCGCATAGGCTTGACGGGAAAAGAACAATACTAATGAAGTGCCACTAATCAGTCTAATGTCACGCTCAGGCTCGTGATCCATTGTAATTTGTAATGCAACCATGGACAGCATGTTAACAAGTAACATACGTAAATGAACGTACTCTTGAACCCTGCCCTGACCGCAACCAAAAACAGTTCTAGCTTATTAAAACATTTTGTCGCAAAGAACAGTTGCGTCACTTCAGTTAACTTCGCATCGGCATAACACAAACGAGCCATTAACCCACATAGATATATTTATACGCTAATAAAGTCAACACTTACTTGATAACGAGATATGATACGAAACGCGTGGTTCAAAAACATTGATAGGCACGAAATGGTGTTCATTACAGCTGAAAAGTGAAAACAAAGACATTCGTTCAATGTTTAATAAATATAGTGCAACGGAATACAGCGTTTTTATGATTGCTTTTTAGGTTTATGACGAATGTCTTAAATTAAATTTTACTTAAATTATGTGATTTTAATTGTGATTAAAGTCACTGTAATTAAAAACTTGGGTTTATAGGCATGTGATTCTGATAACTGCCTTACAGATTTTAACCACTAATATGATTACCCTATTATTTCACATTTAAGACAACGTACCTTGTTTGTCTGTAAAATTTCTATTAATATAATTAGTTGGCATGTGTCAAATGCTATTGAATTACTACGCGCCATTATCTTTTGTGTCACGACACATATTAACTACCTATTCACTTACATAATTTATTATAGCTTTTATGGAATCCGTTTGTGCTGTTTCCCCGTGGTACAGTCCTGGTACTTACCTGATAAAACTAATTGTGACACCGGAAACTTTTTGTTTTGATATAATATACTGCAATAAATTATACTGTGAATAGCGACTATTTCACTGCGGATGTGACGAATGACAGCGCACAGCAAAATAATTTAAAATTACTACCAGTAAAAATGAAAATGTAAAAAAAGCACTGGAGTTCATTTCTATTTAAAATTTTGTTTGATATATACTGAGGTACATTTTCTAAAGGTTTACTTATATACCTACACTTATAAACGAATGTTCCACAGCCTGTTTACTCGAATCAGATTGTAGCCATAATCATAAAAGGTATTAACTTAAGCATTCAGTATTTCAGACTAATAAAAAGATAATGGCAATGTTTAGTCCCGGGTGGAAACAACAATTCTGCGCTAATGGCTTACATAGATATGGATATTGATCGTCTTGAATAACTACGAAGGTAAACAACTCCGAGGGAACATGGAGCTTTGTTTATGTAACTGAGATTCTTTTGCATTTGTTTGATGCTAACAAATTTATAAAAGGCCTAATTGCGAATCTTTGATAGCTGCGTACTGTAAACTGGAAGGGATGCTGAATGAGGAATTCATAAAAAAAGGGATGGGGGAATGTTCTACTTTGTGAGGACTCTTTATAGCCACAATTTATATTGTAATTACATAACATAACATAGCGACCACTTGACCAACGAGGCAGTACTGTAATTCGTAGCGGGCTTACTGTCACAAAATTAATTGACCCACACGGGGTACACCGTAGCCGCTTATGGCATTTAAATGTGGGCGCCGAGCAGGTAACACAAAATTTTCCGCACTAGCGGGAATTTTCCGAGATCTGCAACATTTGCCAATGGTTATTCGTTCTTAGTATTCAAATTCGCACTTTATGTGCTTACATACGTACAAATGACGCGATATGTAGAGTATTCAATAGTATTATATTGCGTGCAACGTATAAGATTGTAGCAAGTATACGCGCCGGCCGTCGTCACTGCTGTTTGGGCAACGCGCCAATCGATTTCGTGAAATTGCCGTCGTTATATTATGTCAAGGGTTTGTTTATTTTATTGACGTTGGTATCTACGTCGTCTATCTAGGTATCCACCTGTATAGGTAACTGCAGTCGCTAGGCGAAACAATGAAGAATTAATGGGTGTGTGTATTAGGTTATATTCAAGTTAAATCGATGACATGAGTTATACAAATTATTGGACGCTAATAAATAAATTAAGTACTTATGTAGTTACGTTATTACGTACTATTAGTTGCATTAGTCTAAACGTCATCGCGCTACATTTTAATGAACGTAAATAACATACGGTGATTATTATACGGTTGCGAAGTTGTCATTGAGGAAACCCGCTTGCCTATAAATAAATAGGTATGTTGTTGTTTGATATTTATACAAATCCGGAAATCTTTTGGCCGTAGGTTCTCATTGTTAGTTACCAATCAATCGATTAAAATGCTCTGATAAAAATTCACGATGTTCGTATTGACATAAATTACATTTCATAGGAACCTCGTTATATTAAATCGAGCTTTTGCCGTGACCTTTTAATTGAAGTTCATTCATACGTATTCTCATAGAAGTATTTACTCTAAGCGTATTCTGATTTCTATGTTTAAGATACATCCTTCGTCTATGTACTTACTTAAATCTATTGTATTCTCTAAAGGTGTACCTACGATGATTAAAATTAACCTCGTACCTTTTGTAGATGATACTATATAAGATATATTAACGATATATTAAAATTACTAAGTATACCTACCTATTTAGTTTCTAATTTGCCCGGATTCAGTACAACAAAAACAACGATAGGCTGGGCCCCTAAAACATGGGAATTGCCTACTTATAGGCAACAAAACGTATCACGAATGTTGTGTTCTTATCTTGAATTGCCGATTGCCGAGCGAGAGGTCTATAGGTCACTTCATAGGTCAGGCAGTGAGTGATAATTGGTTTTATAGAAGACACAGATAACTCCAATGTTTCAAATCCATTCAAATTTTCGTAATGAGGTTGTATTGTTGTTGTTTCCGCAAACGTTTCTGTAGTACAATGTAGGTACATAGGTTATGCAGTTCCTTGACCCACGTTGCATTTTGCATTCCGCTTCATAGGTACTTTATTATCTCTTTTCTGATTATTATGACGGTGCAGCATTTAATGTATAAAACGAGTACTCGACGGCTAGCAACATAAATGTGTTACTATGTTTGATGCAATACAAGACAACATTATCATAATTGATATGATTAATTTGTAAAACATTGTTTAAGTTAGTTTAGAACAATAAATACAATGTCCTTCAATTTCCTATTGTTTATGCCATGTTATTACAGGTTGACGTAAAACTATGACGTAAACTTTCTAACGTCTATCACGTTAGACGCAAAAAAATAAAAGGGATTCAATTTAACATTTCGGTAATTAAATTGAACTGCAGACTATCGGTATGGTACGTGGCTAAGAGGTCCGCTTGCGTGGTCAACCCATTAATATCATTACATTCACACAGGCATGAAGTCATAAAATTGCACTTACGCCATCTCCTACTCCTACTACGCATACGGATACCTAGTATGCAATTTAAAAAAATATTTTATATTGTTTCAGATTTATACGCTTTAACAAGACAGTGAGATGGCGGACAATTCACACTCTAAAATAGAAGGTAAATACTAGTCAGATTTACATTACATTACATTATGTAGAAAATGTACATCATACCAACCTGTAGGCTTACTCTCCACTCCACTCTCCTATTTAATTCCGACCAAATTGCATTGGAATTGTAAAGTGGAATTCTTCTTTCCGTTAAATCAATATTACTTTTGCATTAGCCTTGTATTAGAATATAAAATAATAGCCAACAAATCTGCTTTGAAACATGCTTCCCATTTTCTTTTGTTTCGTGATAGCATTTAGTTCACCGGTAAGTAAATGAATAGTGATAACATTATTCCCGTATTTCTTTATATTTATTAGTAAACGTAAAAAAAAGAAGACTAAAATTGAATGTTATACTTATCTACCTCAGACCTAAGCGGGTGTTACGATACGCGCTTTGAATTTGAATAAGTGTAATCCTACCTACTAACGACAGCACCATACTTACACTTAGGTAAACCTTTAATGGAAAATCAATTAACAAAAGAGTTTTAGTGTGTCATAAAAATATTAATCTTTTTTTTTGCAATAAGCATGTTACATTACTTTTTAATAAGACCAAGACTAATAAAGTATAATGATTAATAGGATTTAATTGGTCTGGGCAGTCTTATGAATATGAATTTTCTATTAATATTTTGTGAAAGATATTCCATGAAAATGTTTGATAGAATAAAGAAAACTACACAATTTAGTGCTACAAATACCATAAAATAAGTACCTACATTTATAGTTATATCATAAAGGTTTGTTACCAAGACATAGATCAGAAAATTTTGAATATAAAACCTTTATGTATGTATGTTCTATTATTATCTAACAAATTAATGGTGACAGTACTTAATTTTATTTGTAATTAATGTTTTGTTTGTTATTCTACGTTAAACAACAGTTAAATCCGCCTTGACAGAGAGATTTTGTTCTTTCCCATCATTGTCAAATGTAGGAAATTATAAATTTAATTGAATTGCTTCTTAGAATTATTAAAGTAATATTATATTTATACACTTGAAATTGTCAAATTTATGTCACTGAACTATAAACACGATATAAAATGGGAGAACCAGTGGTAGATCGACGCAAAGGTATTATAGGTACGTAAAAAGTGTAAGGGTTTTAACGCTGCGCTGGCTGAATAAAGCTAAATAAATTTCTTATTCTCAGATAACCCGAAGATATTATCGGGGCCGGTGCTAGTAAACTCTCCGAATGCGGTTCTGTCTAAGACCCTGTTGGGAAGGTACAATGACCTTCCCATTCCTGACGACAGAGTATTGGCGACATACATCTGGATCGATGGAACTGGCGAGCATCTGCGGTGCAAAGACCGCACGTTGACTTTCGTTCCTAAAGTGCCGAAAGGTTAGTACATCCATAACTATCTTATTATTTCTTCACTATTCTTAAAGTAAAAGTCCTCGTCACATTGTTTTCAACTAAGTACAATACTAATGAATGTATACGTGTCAACTGCCAACCTATTGCGCTTAGTTGGTTTCCCGTGATATAGGTACTTTACATGAAACTATAAAGTCGGTCAGCATTCGTAACTAATTCAGAGACTCATGAACGTACCTTAATGAAACGTGGCACATCCATTGTTGCCGGGCTGGTTATATTACATCCTCATTAACAAGGGTAATTAGCACAGTTTAGGTAAATGGTTCGACCTCGAACGAGACGAGATGTGGGCTTCTGTAAACAAGATGTTATTTTTCAAAACAAATGTTACATAACTGAAAAGTCATATTATTGAAGACTAGGCTGACTTCATATACTTATACATACCTATCTGTACATTTAATAGATAAACTCGCACGAATTCTGGATGAGATAAATGAGACTGTAATGAAAAAAGCTATAAAAAAACTGAAGTGGTCCCACGCCAATGCATATTTGCCGCCGTACTTCTGTCCAAAAAGTCTGGAAAACATTTACAAATTACCCTGCCTACGAGATGTTGCGAATCACAACTTGTATGATGAAAACTTGAAAGGTTTCAAAGCAATATTGTCATCAGCAGTCGTAGAAATGTTCCAGTACATTTCATTCAGTAGACCTAGTTCATTTGAAAGTAAATTAAGTAGAATCAATGGTTGTTGTACATAATGCCTACATTATAAGTATACTTGTATTGCTGTGATCGTTGAGTATATTGAGCGGGCTACGGGAATGAGTGCGCTTACTAATATCAAACTGTACTACAGATCTACCGGTTTGGAACTTCGATGGCAGCTCTACTGGACAATCAGATGGCCACAACTCTGACACGTTCTTGTATCCTCGTGCCTTGTACAGAGACCCTTTCAGACGTGGAAAGCATATCCTCGTTATGTGCGACACGTACAAGTACAACATGGAGCCTACAGGTATGTTGGAATAAAATGCAACTTCAAATACTTACTGGGATACGGACGTGTTTATCTAAAACACTTAATAATTCTTTTGTTCATATTTAATAATAGGAAATGCTTTAAATGCGAAACAAAAATCCGATTTCCTTAAGCTGACGGCATAATTAAAATGATAAAGACCTTGTGTTAATATATTATGTAAAACATATGCATGTGGACTAACATAATTTTTAATTGCATTAACATAATGAATATGTAAATGACGTGATGTGATCGCTATTAGTTTATTTTTACAACTCCCTGTATAGGCCTAATTAATACCACGCCTCGATTAACCAGTTTATAGATGTCGTGTTGCTTTTAAGGATCCAATAACATCACTTACCGCCGAATAATAAGACATTTAATGGTAACTTAAACTGTCACTAAGTAAAGGTTTGCGAAATCTTTACTTAGTGTCAGTTTGAGTAATCATGAAAGTCTCTAAGTGCGGCAATTAAGTTTATAAAATCTTGAAGGTAGCATTAGGATTAAACTAGATACTTACAATAATATCACTTCAACAGTTCCCGTTGCCAGAACTACCTATAGGTTAGTCGTGAAATATTAATAGTACTTTATCTGGAAGTTGAAACTATGGTGTTTCAACGGAAGATTGGAGAAAGCGTTAGTTCCATTTTATGACTGTATCTTACCTTAGGTAAAAAAATAAAATGTTTCGTACTGCATGCATCATCATCATCATCACCATCAGCCAAAAGACGTCCACTATTGAACATAGGCCTCCCAGTTTAAGCGGGGGGGTTGCCATAATCCCCACGCATAATCATAATCACTGCATGCATGCTACATGATATATGTTTAATTTAATTTCTTAATACTTCTGTCTTTCTTCAGAAACTAACCACCGCATCAGGTGTCAGGAAGCGTACGACAAGTGCAAGGAGAACGAGCCGTGGTTTGGCATCGAGCAGGAGTACATTCTGCTGGACTCTGACCTGAGGCCCTTCGGCTGGCCCCCAGGCGGCTTCCCCCCACCACAAGGCCCCTACTACTGCGGCGTAGGTGCCAATAAAGTGTTTGCCAGGGATCTTGTTGAGGCTCACTACAGGTAAAATTAGATTTTATTGATTTATTTTAATATTTAAGTATTATTTTAATTAAATATAAACTACATCTAAATTCTTTTGGAACCAAAGTTCAGTTTAATTAATAAAGAAAAATCTAAGAGATTACCTGCTTTCAAAATTCTTAACAATTTATAACTTGCATACTTACACTTTGCTTCCAGATGTTGTCTATTTGCTGGCGTTCCTATTTGTGGCACCAACGCTGAGGTCATGCCGTCGCAGTGGGAGTTCCAAGTTGGCCCCTCTGTGGGTGTGTCTGCTGCTGATGACCTCTGGGTCGCTCGCTACCTCCTGCACAGACTCGCTGAGGAGTACGGAGTCATCGTTAGCTTCGATCCTAAACCAGTTCAGGACTGGAATGGATCTGGTGCTCACACAAACTTTTCTACGAAACAGATGCGCGAGGAGAATGGAATCATGTAAGCAAACACTATTTTACGATTACACATAAACAACCTTACTACGTTTACGTTTTATCTACTGCAAATTCAGAGGGATCAGCCCCTTTACCATGAACTCTTAAAGCAGGACAGTTTAGGATGTGGAAACGAGACACCGCTACATGCAGTGTAATGCAGCGTCTGGTCTGCGCAACGTAAACTGTCCTGCTTTAAGAGTTCATGGTAAGGGGGCAGGCATCAACGCCGTCTACCTTCTGATAGGAGGTTTAGGAATGTTTGCGGAATTTCCTGATTCAACTCAACAAATTCTTAAAATGTTTATAACATATTATTAGGTACATACATATTATAAGGCTATGTAAGCAAGTATTGAGAGGAAAATCTACACATGATGTCATTGATATTCGATGCATTAACGTTGTCTATCTATACAAAATATAGGTATGGGAGTAATTATAGTCTGTTTTCCCACATACAATAACTGTGTTTATGTAATTACAGTGAAATCGAGAAAGCTATTGACAAGCTGTCTAAGGTGCACATGAAGCACATCAAGGTGTACGATCCTCGCGGAGGAAAGGACAATGAAAGGCGGTTGACTGGTCTTCATGAGACAGCCAGTATTAATGACTTCAGTGCCGGTAAGTGTCCAGCACGACCTCAATACACCTTTCCACTTACATTTCAAGAGGGTACAATAAAAATAATTTGTTTTGTTTCTTAGGAGTCGCAAACCGCGGCAGCAGCATCAGGATACCGCGATCTGTTGCCGAGGACAAGAAGGGCTACTTGGAAGACCGTCGACCGGCCTCCAACTGCGATCCATACTCCGTAGTGGACGCTCTGATGCGCACCTGCATACTCAATGAATAACAGTGGCGCCCAGCACGCCAGCCCACTTCTGCGCCACGTGTCAGCTAGCATCCGCATTACAAGTAAATCCGTCTATTATGTTTGTGCCTGGTTGCAACGCAAGTTGTGACGGTATCAATGGTACCTGCACCATAAGTGCTTTATACAACCCTTTCTTCCATATAGCAATATAACACACATAGAAACACCAAGCTAAAAGATTTATATAGAACGTTTACCTAATAAAATAAATTATATTCATTAGAGACGATATATCGAATAATAATATATGGCCTAAATGTATTCATATTAAAAATAGTATATGCAATTTACATAAACTTTACAACAAACTGATAAGTCAATGATAATAATAATTAAACCGACACGTGAGAGAGGTAGTGCGTTATAAAGGACCATATAAGATATTAATATATTGTATAAGTAGGTAAATATTTCTACGAATATTATGTGATATTTAAAAAAAATGTTATTTTGATGTTAAATAGTTTAATTGTATACAAATAACCACATATCATTATTTTTAACAAATTCATTTAATGCATAGATGAAAATTAGTTGTAGAATACGATTAACCTGAATGAGAAAATATGTTGCTTGACATAATACGTCTAATGTAATGTACTAACAAAAGAAATAAAATATTGTCCGGGTAAATGATGTTATTGCGTTTGAAAATCTACCAATATACTAATAGTTAATGGGAGGTAGTTAGTTATAATGCAAATTACAATTTAGAGTCTAAATAAAGTCAGGAGCAGCCGCAGAAGCCTTTTAAAGTTCGAGCACTTATGAAGTACCTATGTCTAAACGTGAACACCATGTACACTCGTGTAGAGCACAAAATATTATATTCCTATCGTCTGAATAAAATTATTTATGCTATTATATGAATAAGATCTTTAAATTGTTTTGCATGCATCGGAAATCGGTATGAATTAACAAATTGTGAATGTATAAGAAATGTTGTTATAAAATATGAGATATTATGAAAAATAAAGATACTTTGTTGTACTAAAAACATGTTTTAATTACTTTCCTCAACTAAGCGTGTTTGTGCCGTGTCCATCATGTAGAGGTACATCACGTAGGTACCTATATAATAACTTTAACTATTCAACAAAACCACGGGTCAGGTGTACCTACCTAATTATATGATCAAACGAACTTACCTTGTGATGTTCGATCATAATTATATAAGGCTTCTTTCGAAGATATAATAATTAACCTTGCAGCCTCTTTCACGCCACTTGGCTGCCAACGCAATTTCAGAGACTGAAAAAAAAAACTCAAAACTCGATTTACTCTATGTCACTCTTAATTTTCTATGTCATTATTTCCGTTTGCGCGGCAGCCACTCAGACAAAGCCATCGCATTGTTTCCACAAAGTTTATTTGAATTTAAGTTAAAAATAATTGTTTAAAGTTTGTGTTCTCATATATAAGTGTTTACAACAAAGTAGGTTAACATTGTATTTGTTGTGTATAGTTAGCCCAGAATAAAAGTTTTAGTATTCCTCGTTGGAACAACGCACATCTGGAAAATGTGAAAAAATTGATGAAATAAGAAACCGTAAATTCGGATCCATTGGCTAAATTAAACTGTTTACCCAGTTAAACGGTACGTACCTACCGGTACACGTAAATAAATCAAAGTACCGATCGACACGGGTAATACACGAGATGTATTGACGTGATCCAAATAAGGTAGGTACATAATGTATCTACCTATCAGGGCAGCGCTGCTATAAACTGCGGTTATCAAATCAAAGTACTAACTGACACAGGTAATACACGAGATTTATTGAAAACTAATAATAGGGTAAAATAGGGTACTTAACGTACCTACCAGCGCTGCTGTAAAGTGTTGAAACCAACAAAAGACGGGGGTGGTGCAGGTGAGATGTATTGAAGTTTATATTTATGCTTCAGTACTTTTTCTTCACTTTATTTGCACGAGGGTGTGGTGCTTGTTTGAGCTAAGCTATCTATTTCAGGTCACATTCTGCTGTTAACACTCCAAATCAGTAATCAGTTACTACTAGTAACGGCACTTACTATGTTATGAAATGGTCAAACAGGCTTGCACTAAATGAAAAAACAATTTAATCCTTAGTAAATGCTATAAAACGAGATCTATTATATATTTATACGTAAAAATTGTGAAATTCCATAAAAAGCCAAGGATATACCGCATCTTTCAACCTTTCTCTCATCTCTGTAGCTCTAATAGTCTCGGCAGCGTGGCAAGCTCGCAAAGATACCAACTTGTTTTTTGGCTCTCCTGTAAAATTTGTCAAACGTCCTTTACTAGGTTTTGAAATTGCACAGCCGAAGGGGCGGCTGAACCTTACTACATGACTTGAGACTTGAGGCCCTGGGGCCTAGGGCGGTTAAGACTGCAAATCCGCCACTGATATTACCTGTAGTTTGTTGGATGATTTATACAGTAGGTAACTTATAAAACTAAAAGTAACATCTAAACTTGTTCAATATAATTTCTATAAAAGACTCTAACTCCTGCCTGGCTCATAATCGCTGCACGAACCGGGTCATTTTAGTTAAGTGTACATAAATGTTAATAAATGTTCCTTAAGTTTACTTTCGTACACATTCATGCTGTAACTATTTTTTACATCATTCGGTAACCGGTTAAGTAGCTGTCTGTACTTATTTCTTTCAAATAAGCATTTACCATAGCCCGCCGCACTTAGAGACGTTAATGATTACCTACTTAAACTGATAATAAGGTAAGTTAGCTAAGTAATAAGTAACTATTTATGAAACCACGAGAAGCCAGGACAATAGATGATGTGACACAGTGTGTGATTTTTGGGACAGATAGTCCCAAAAAGTCTAAGTTAAAAAAAGGTACAATAATGTTCAGACAAACGGATTTCAAGCGCAAGCGACAGTGAAATTCGCCATATTATTAACTGCACTGTCGAAGGCTAGACTTTACTAGAAACCTTAGCAATATTTTATGTTGCTAATGTTTCTAGTCAAGATAAACGCAGTTTTAAAAACTATGTTTGCTACACCGTTTTTTTACCAAAGGGGAAAAATGTAATCACGGGCTTAATGTAAACACAGACTTGGAACAACTATTTCATCACACAAATGTTTCTTTTTTATGGGGATCGAACCCACAACTCGCCGTGCAGTGGTAAATGGCGGGGTGACCACTTAAAGCACTGGACCAATCGTGCAGTCAGAATAAATAGGTTAGTACTTTTTTTTTCTCGCAACTACTGGCAGGCTGCTCTTGCCTTACCTAGGTACCTATATAGACAATAAATACGACCAGGGTCTATTCTTATTAGTGTGATATAGAAAACACACTTAAGCTAACACTTTCGAAACTTAACAGACAATCACAAGGCATTATCAAAAACAGTAAGTATATTTCCCGCAAAACTGTCAATACCCAGATCTCCTTTATAGTCCTGATCTTCCTTTGAAAAGTCCCGAAAAAGCCAAATGCAGAAGACACTCACGCAACAAAAATCTTGAAATTTTGTCACAAAAACAAAGATATTTTTATTAAAGTTATTAATAGGTTTTGTCAAAGTTACTACAAGCAAAACATCATTTTACTTACAGGTCTTATTTTTTTAGGGCACTAAACATTAACTTTTACTTCAATATGTAACTTAAAAAAACGAATGACGCGGAGGCGACGACGTTTTGTCACTTACTGACGTTGGCGCGCGAAATTCAACCGCTTTCGACAACTATGAAATAATATAATATAATAATATTAAATTGTAGCTCTTTAGGTTTTAATAACGATTAAATAAAAATAGACCCACAAAAATGTCTAACTGCAAAGTTGCAGTCTTAACTCGAATCTGGCAGAATAGTTGGAAGCCCGACTCAATTGCCACAAGAAGAAAAAAAAACTATGAAAACCTAGCAAGTCGCAAGACAATTTTAAAAACCTCGCAAAGGGCATCCCTTAGTAGATTTATATGGTGTCGTTGTTACTTGCTAGGTATTTTAAATGGTATTTTACGTTCTCCTGCATGACGACTGTGCACTTGCTAGGTTTTACAATTTTCAAAATCTTATTTCTAAGGCTATTTTAGACTTATTGACAATGCAAATCAGTGCTTCATGGCCTAGTAAGTGACAAAATGCAAAAACCCGATTTTTTATGGAGGTGTCCCTTAGGTACTAGGTTTTGAAATTGCACAACCGCCTTTCTCAACACCCATCATATAGACTACATACACCCATCGGTTAAATGTTTGTTACTTCTTGACGCTCAGACGGCTGAACTGATTTAGATAAAATTTGGTATGGAGGTAGCCGACACCCTGAATTAACACATAGGATACTTGTTATCCCGAAAAAACTATTATACTTAGTACTTTGAGTTATTTCTTGTTATCTTGTGAATGTTTTTGTCCCAATTGGCCGCCCTGGGCCCGGGCCTACCGGGGCTTAGAGTAAATCCGCCACTGGGTAATATAATGTTAATAATTATTTTTATTTACTTGTATCATCATTGTAAGTGAACCTATTTAATGTTCTTATGAGAAATAAATTCTTTAAGCCCAAGTATACCTACATAGCTACTAACATCAATTCAAGTTATAATTACAAATTATAATAGTCGAGAGCTGGGAGAATATTTATAGACTGCTTGCTAAATATATATTATACGATAATTATATCTTTTTCAATTTCTCAATTAAGGTGAACTATCTACTTAGGTACTATTTTTTAACTCTATCGTAGCGACATCGCTTATTAGCACCCCACACGCAATCTGTCATACACATTTATTGATTTTTTTACTTAGGTGCCTATGTACATACCTTAAAAGTGCAGCACATCCGGTATAAAGTCGCAGGTTATAAAACAGATCCAATACAACAACAGAAAAAATGTACTGGCAATAAGGTCTATCTAGGTCAGTGATGTGTGACACATCTCTGATCTAGGTACTTAATTTCAATTTGACCTTGGGTCGTTTTAGACGTGACATTATTCCTATTTTCCAATGTTGGTAGTACTATAATTATCCCAAAGGTATACGAATAGGTACATTCGTATACCTTTGGGATAATTATAGTACAAACCTAAATCAGCAGTTTGTGCTGCAGATGACGTCCTTAATGAGAAAACTAAGGGATACTTATCTATTTTAGGGTAGATTGTCTAATGGCATAGACCAAAGAAAATATTTTTCTCCATGCAAATAGGTACATACATACGTGAAGCGCAAAACTTCGGACCCATAAGAATGTTACGCGCACGAAAGCGTGTGAGGTTTGGTAGGTAGTTATGTAAATAAGTATGTAATTGGTTTTTGTACCGTTTTGAATAAAATATACCTACCTAATATTGGCTTCCAAACTTTTTACTATGAAGTATCTAATGTGCTGCCTAACGCTAGAATTATGTCCGAATGAAATAGACTTTTTTATGGGGAAGCCATAAAAATCATGTCATCCTTCCTGTCCCGGACTTTACTGCACTTCTGTTTGTGCGCATACTTGTGATCTATAATATTACCTGCGTAGTTGTCTAGTCTCTACTGAGATACGCCACCGTGACCGTTGGCAACGACGACATCCTATTGCCATTAAGCCTCCATATTTAAATTCATCAGTCTAGCTTTGAAGATACCCAACTAATGCCTAGATACAAACCTTTTTAGGAATAGATTTTCCAAAACTCTTAATCACATGTTGCTTTATGTCTAACCATCACTTCCATGATTTTTTGTATTAAAACCGTTAACACAGTCGCACTCACTTCATTTACTTATTCTCATAGCCGATGGAACGGCAGACCACCTCGAGCGGAGAGTGATCAGGCGCAGAACCAACGGTGCCTTCTAAAGCACTGCAAGATCTCGATTTGTAAAAAGGGTCACCTATCACAAGCGGCCAGCACTGCTTTACCTCGCAGATCGACTGATACCTCCTTTTGCAGTATGATCTATTTGATACCTATAGCCAATACTGCAAGGCCTATCAGGAACATATAAAGGAAACTTGCTACCTTCCCAGTGTAGCCTAGAGTCCATTGGTCATACAGAGAAAGAACTATTATTAATCGCTATGCTACCTCGATCACTGCAGGTTAGTTTAACATACATCGGTCAGGTATCACATCAAATAAGTCGGGAAGTAGGTACTACTTACATTAAAATACTGACCCTGGATCTGGACACAATCTCGTGCATTGGATTCTTTCTCTAACTTCTTATTTAAACAGACATGACATTCAATTATTTATTTATTGATAACATATTAATCTCTAAAACGCGACAATCAGTTAAAGAGGTAAGACTTCTAGAATTAATATATAACCAACATAAATGAACAACAAAACGGGAGTATCTATGAAATTGTATGACACAGCATCTTATGAGAGTAACAAGTAAACAAAGTATGATTATATAATTGTAAAATTAATCATACTAAACAAGGCTTTACATAACAAACAAAAAATAGACAAAATGGGATGTGAACTTATCAAATATGTTGAATACCATAGACATCAAACATCTATTGATCGGGCGATTATATACTACCCACACACAATATTTTGAAATTGTTACACTATTTGTCTAATAAATCACAAAAACACTGATTGATTACACTGTAAAGATCGATTTGATAAAAATGAGTAAAATCCTTTTGACCGATGTTGTTTTCCATTCTTGATATACAGGCAGACTAAACTTGCAATGTAGTTCCATTATTCTTGCACCATTTTGGTGTACTTCTCCTGTATATGTACTTTCCGTGCCTAATCAGAGGCTATCTGGTCAATATTCATATCTTATTAATATTAGTTATCAGATTGAATATTAGGTAATATTTTATAATAAAATGACCTTATAATAACTAAACACATACTGTATTGATTTGCCTTGTCAAGTCCGAAGTTTGCTGTGCAGATACCTTCACACTGACTCGGCAAAACAAGGCTGTCGGTTTGTCTATGACAGTCTTACGAATAACAGCCACATTACCGCTATGTCGGTTAAAACATCCATCCTTCATGACTGTGCTGCGTTAGATCCAAGCATGTGCTTCTCCAGGCTTCTGTTTTACTTGGCCGGCAATCCATGAATATAGACAACTATGAAATGTATAAGTAGTACGCTATTGCATTATGTTAATTATATTATGAATATTGATGTAGTTATATATATTCTACACAATTAATATTAGCACACGAAAATGTTACAATGAATAGCATCAAGATGCTATATGCTAAGATTGTTATAATCAGAGTTACAATTACATGATGAATAAAAATTGTTTCCTAAACAATATATTATAGTTCCTAGTACAGTAATCAAGTCTAATAATATAATATTATTACTTTAAATCATGTTAATCAGACACGGACAAGACTGTGAATATGAAGAACTTGAACAAGGTAAATCATAAATCACTGTGAAGACAAATATCGAATGTCTGTAATTTTTCAGTCATGGTCGGGACTCTCTAGAAGAGAATTTTTTTTAAGAAAGGGGGTAAATAGTTTACAGTAGGGCAAGGTAAAGTAGCAATACATCAGCATCATAGAGATATAACATAGGTCACCGAAACCAACATAAAATAATGTATATCTAGGTATTTATGACTTTGACCCGTCACGCAACTGTGTACAGATGAGGATGAGTATCTAGTTTGCATACATTTTATGAACAATAATATAAGGCGAATTCACAGAACTAATAAGTTGTGTGAAGAGGCGTTATATGTCCTGTTATGATATGACTAGTATTTAAATTATTAGCAGAATCGTAAAGAAAAATATTTGATTTACAATCTGACAAGGAACGGAGACGGGACGGACCCATGAAACTTCATCATGATTTTTTTTAACTTCCATATCTAACAAAAATCGGTTAGTAAAACACAAATATAAGGCCTGTATAATATCGAACAGAGCCCCTGAAAAAAGTCTATCAAATATTGCATTGTTAGGTAACTTTATTTTAGAGAAGACAATTAATAATTATCATGGATTATGATCACAAAGAATACTGTATATTATCAGATTTCAACCCATGAAATTTTACAATTAGCAATCAGTGACAGTGGCTTGTAAAAAGCTTTCGTTCATACACCGCACTTTGTCATTATTTCACATGGAAATTAAATAACGAAGCTGACAAGCTAATAATAACAAATAATGTTACTTGTCAAAAACACACTTTAAAGTTTTAAACATATGTTTTTTTCTTCCAATCAACAGGACATGGGCTTGTTAAAGCTGCCGTACACGTTGTAACAGGTTTTAAACCAATAAGCTAAGCTATTAGGCTAGTTAGCATATAAGATGTTGGGTGGTGAACGCTGTCTATTTTCCTCATTCAAAAGCAATATTGCGCCCTCGAAACTGAGGACAAGATATGCGACGATTCAATCAAGACAAATAATTATAATCTATATAAATTTAATACCAAATAAAATAAACCACATCGCTAAACGACTGCAACAAAAATATACTCATACGAAGATATGCCTCAAACGTGAAACATTCCAAAATTTTGTGTTAAAGACTAAATATTTGTAAACATTGCAACTCCATTATAAAATGTAAAAATGTTTTAGAACGATGTGTTCACTCATTACGCTACCATTAATTTTAAATCCCTACCTCCTAAACATTTTCTTGTGGATTTTAAAGTAAACGATGATGAACATTTGGTACCCCCCTCCGATAGCTTTTTAATACATAATACATCATTGGATTTCTGATTCTAAGTGATTTTTTTTTACTTTAATTCGGAATTAGTCTGTGTCTCAATGGGGAAAACCTGTAATTGTACCACTGTACATGGTAAAGGGTTCACAGCAGGACTGCAAAAAAGGGAAAATTAATAATTACCACTTTATACCTAAGGTAAATAAAATGTTGTTTTATTGACGAGTACATCACTCCCATCGGACGAGAAACCAAAATAAACGCCACAATTTATGTTCCAAATTGAAATTACCTTTGTTACTGGATTTTGAAAGCCATTGGTGCGGAGTACCAGAGTCCATAGTAAATATATTTACTGGCATCATCTTTTTTATACTTCCTAGATATATTATGAATGATATACAAGAATATTAACGATAACTGATATTTATAATACAGTAAGTAATAGCATTAGATAAGGCATTGCCTAAAATAAATATTAATATGTAAACAAATACATAATTTGTATCA
Organism: Abrostola tripartita; assembly: GCA_905340225.1. Classification (NCBI taxonomy): domain Eukaryota; kingdom Metazoa; phylum Arthropoda; class Insecta; order Lepidoptera; family Noctuidae; genus Abrostola; species Abrostola tripartita. Next base: position 6,516,078 of record HG996486.1, read on the forward strand.
CTATGATTCTGAGAAGTTATTAATATATTACAATACAGATCACATTTCTACAAATAAAAATAATTTTATTAAATTAATAATGTATTTAAATCTACTAATATTGAGTTTGCGTGTAAAGTGTAACCTAAGTTTGTTTTCTACAAATAGGAAAATAGCTAAGGTTTAAAATAGAGAGGTTTCAGGACTCATGAACAATGAAACATCTAGGTTTCATGGTTTCAAAATGTGTAAGGTTTACAGACTTCTAGGCAACGAGTCAATTTTAAGCTCGATATACATCAATATTGATATTCGTGGTATGATGGTTATAATGTTTAATCGAATACAGATAAAATGACACTTAAAAGTTATTGGCATACGCCACCCATAATTTACTTATTGTACTAACACAGTGATTCCTTAGGTAATGATAATAATTATGAAAAAAAATTCAAAGTCTTTTGGCTTGAAAACAAGTCCATAATGCGTGTAGAGATGATGATTTATAGACTGTAACACTTCACAGACAAATAGAAGATTCTTGTGGCCCGAAATATCGCAGATGCGGCACACGTTACATATAGTGGCGCAGACAGGGCGATCCGGCAGCACAAGATCTAATCACGCAGGTGAGGATTGATCTCCTCAAAGAACTCCATTAGTTAATTGTCCGGAGAAGTGGACAATGGCGGAGTGTTAGTGTCGCGGGCCGCGTACTTAGCGCAGTTGCTGATTACAATGCAAGCCAGGTTCTTGATCATTTGGTAGGGCCCGGGGTGGATCAGCAAATCATTTAGCAGCTTCAAGCCGCCCTCAGCATCGACCAAGTTGCAGTATTTGTCAGCTGTAAAATAATACAACAAAATATTTAACTAAGATCTTCAATCAACAACTGAATAAAATCACCATGCAACCTTCTTCTTGCATGCAACCAAAAGACTACTAAAGGTCCCAAAACCGTATTGCTGTAAAAATATAGAGAATTGCCTTAGATAATAAAAGTACATATGTAGTAGTTAATAAACAATTAAACATAACTTCATAAGTATGGGTAGGCTTACTAATCAGATCGTGCTTTTATCGACGTGTTGGAAGCTATCAAGACACATTCTCTTCTTCGAAGGTGGGGCTGCTATCAATATAGTAGAACAGTATTTACGACTTGAACATAACTGTCACTTACGACGTGACAAGCGAGCAAAGACAGTGGTATTAAAACGTCCAGCACGTTGACAGCTTTAAATAACTAGGCATCGATCCTATGATCGAATCTTCCTGAATTATCAGCGGAATCAAAAAAGTTAACTGCAGGTATTCTGGTAGACATGTTAATCTCCCGTCACTCATGGGTAAATAATTTAATGAGCTAATTACCTTTTATTTTAATCTTATGAATTAACAAGGATGTACACATACTTCACGTGTAGTTTCTTATACAACGAGGTTTATCGGCGAAATCAGTAATGCTTAGCATTCGCTAATATTATGATTAACAAATACATTGTTCACTAGATTCTGCCCGTGACATTGTACGCGTGGTTTTTCCTATTTCTAAAATTAGCCTAAGTTACTCCTTGTAACATCAGCTATCTACCAGTGACTCTCGTCAAAATCGGTTAAGCCGTTTTGCAGATAAGCCGGAAGCGACAGACATCCAAAAAAATTAAATTGTTATAAATATCGTATATAGGTACTTTCATTGCATTATTCATCATGCATTATGAGTAAAAACACATACAAAGTGAAATCACTAATTCAATTTGCTTTTAAAATAATGGATAGGTGTTGAATCTCCTTCCTTTTATCGTATGGTTGATGAAAAAGCTGGTGTCAGAGTATAACCGCCTGTAGGCCTCTGACATGGCTTTACACACCGTTGAAAAATCTCTCAGGTGTGCCGGTTTTCTAACGATGTTTTCCTTCACCGTTTTTAGCAACTAATAACTAATTTATAGTACGCACATGAATGTAAAAAAGATTGGTGAACTTGCGACCTTTGACTTGGCAGTCCAACCGTCATACCACTCAGCTATCACTGCTTATAAGGTATTGAATTAAATATATATTATATTAGTTAAGTGGTCAACACACTCCCTACATAAAAGGACAGCTGGTTTTATGTGGTGCAACGTGCTAGTAACAAGTAGTAGCTTAAGAGATGACTGTCGTCATGATTTAAGTATGTATATTTAATATATATCTACTCCATTATGTAAATTCTTGTGCCTCTAAAAACACAACTGTTCAATAAGCATTGAAATACTGGTTCTAGGTAGAGTAGAAACAACAATAGACCATTAGAACTGCGATTGTTTACTGCGTGAAATACCTTTACTACGAGTACGACTGACAAGTTTCTATAGTATTCACAGTACCCATATTTCTGATGGAAATATATCTTATTATCTGTTGTTCAAAATGCCAGTGTCAAATTGTTTACAAAAATAACTAATATAACTTTTTTTCTACTTGTAATGATGGTCTAGTATAATCTTTAGGGTTATAATCTGCAACCTTGGGTAACGTTAGCTAGCGTTCAGATCATCTCAACTTACAACTTATAAGAGTAACTTTAGAGAAACATAAATATGTATATTCTTAGCCGAAATCTGGGGGCACGGTGGCTTGCCAGTGCCCCCGCCAAGTCGAGCAAAAAAGCGGCATGGCCGTACCATCCTTTTCTCGAATATCTATTTAAGTTGACGTTTAAGGTTATTCCAGAGCATTGGTAATGTTTCCACCAAGACGTCTTTACGAACGATACAAAAGCATAAAACGATATCAAACATATTTCGGCCAAATAAAACTTAACTATCTTTTTTCAATAGTTTATCTGGATCGTAAAGCAGGTATAATACGTTACGAGCCAGATAAATCAAATCAAGTGAGTTTTTATCCTTACAATAATTTATTTGTACAATGAAGGTATTTGTACAATGTAGATAGATCTATGGTATGGTATGAATACAGTTCAAAATATTCTTCAGACCACACCCCATGAAAAAACTTGATATAAAAAGATCTGATAATAATAAAGAGCAGTAATCTTATTCTTCGTAGGCATGAGTTCATTATCACGCGGAATCACGTTATTCCGTAGTGTAGAGAAGTAGAAGTTCAGGGCTTACCATGAACTTTTAAAATAATTGCCAAGTTCTGGGCAGTGCAACTTTGAAAGATAGCCTGACAGGTTTTCAATTTGCACCATGAACATAACAATCAAACCTGTAATGCATCGATTTCACATCTGCCACATTCTCTCATTTGTCTCTGATCAGAAAATCATAATATAGAAACGTTCGGACGTACCTATTTATTCGATATGTTAGTTTTTAATTAACAGGATTAAAGTATTTGAATAAAGTTTCTTTTACCGAAGATACTAATGCAATCAATATGTTTTATTACTAAACATCGCGTTAAACATGATTAAGACGCTGAATACGTTTCCGGCATTAAAACAGATACTTTTGACACTTGATAAAGCGATAACTATTTCCGAACGATGCCAAGTATATCAGTTGGTTTGTTCGGGTAATACGACCTACCGCAAATTGAGGCATACAATTATGGAACAATAAATTGATTTATTCCTTAAATTAAATACTATTCAATAATATATTGAATATAGGTAATAGGTGCGTTGTGGCGTTCTAAGGGGGAGGCCTTTGTTCAACGGTGAATATCTTCAGGCTGATGATGATGAATAGGTAGTAGTAATTATTAACATAATCGATTTATACTGGTCGTGTAAGGTGAAAAAAAAACACTAGCATAATGTCACTGGATTTATTTTCGTAATCAACATCTTTTACCCATTATTTATTTATTTAATTCTTTAGTACAAGGCGGACTTAATGTTTGCCAAAATTTTATTATATGAGTGAAGATTCAAGTTAACTTAACCTTTTCTTGCTGCCGAGGCCAACATTATAATCTACACTACAGCCATCACTACCCACACATCCACACTCAGCCGATAGTCCTTCTGCCGATCATTTGCAGTAATAGTAACAGCTAACATTTCAGCAAGACCATCTGCTATCGTATAAGGAAATGATGATAGGTTGTTTTTAACTCTTTCAATCTATGTATAAATCTTAAGTAGATACATATTTAGGTTCACATCAGCTATCGAGCTGATTCAGACAGCATTTCTTAACAAATTTCGTAAAAATCGTACTGCACACGAACGCTCGACTAAGCCGTAGTGTCCATACACTACGGCTTAGTTGGGCGTTTGCAAATAACAGTACGAGAAAATAAACAAATATTATTTAGAAATTCTCAACATCAAACTGGCAAACTTTCCTCATTCCGTTTTGCAGTATCTATGAACTTTTGTTTCATTCTTAGTTAAAGCAGGATTAATTAACATAAATCTCGAAAATAAACTGTATTATAATGTATTTTTATGGTAACAAATTTAAATATCATTCTCGTTATATATACGTGGAAATTACATATTGTACATTATTTATTAAATATGAAAACAAATCCATAGAAGTTATTTACAGGCCTGCTTAATTTGACAGCAGAGTAGTTTTTCTTGTATAAACTACTCTGCTACTTGGTATGCTGCTGACACTTGATCGCTCGCCAGTTTAGATCACGTGACCGCTAGCTCGCCTTTTGTTTTAACTGATCATAGTGCAAAATAACATGAGGTCAAGTTCATGTTTCGTCGAACATTGTCTTGCCATAAGAGTTCATGGTAAGCCCTCAGGGTACACCAGAGCTGCGAGGTTGTAACGACGATCAATAGTATATATACTCACGGTATACTGTGGTAAGATTGGCCAGGGCCCACACAGCCCAGTGCTGGCACTGCGGGGTGTGGTGGGCGTGCAGCAGGCTCAGGATGGGCTCGAACGAGCGGTAGTTGATGTTGCGCTCGGCGTGCAAGTCCCAGCGCTCGACGGCCGCGGCCACGCGCTGCAGCACCAGCTCGCGCGCCGGTTCCTCCACGTTCCAGGTCTGAGGCCCGTCGGATGCCATGTGGGCGAGCACGCCAGCAGCGTTGTAACTCACCTGCAATAGTACCGTACAAATAGGTTAGTTTAGTTAGCGTGCGATATTCAATTTAGATGTATAGTGGATGTCACATATTATTTAATACCTCGATTCCATCGCTGCACGAGTCCAGGAGCTCGTAGAAGACGGATAGGAACAGCTTGTTCATGAGCTGCGGGCGCAGTTCCGCCACTTCAGCTACGTTGCCCAACAAGCCCATCATGTTGCGCAACAACTCCTCCTTGTCGGGAAATATCTGGAACAATGACATAACCAAGCATAAATACATAATATCATAGACATAAAAATCAAATTAAGATATGTCAACTTCTCTATATATGAACTGTTAAAGTTAGTGAATCAGAAAGAGTTCTGTACAATAACATGCACTTACTGCCAGGCTAAAATAACTGCATGGACAAACATGCTAAACAAAACGAAAGAAAAGGTTTCCCAGCATTGATCAAAACGATTACTTAATTTATTCGACCGCGAGGACAATACACTCGAATGCGAGCGACGGAGTCAAGTACCTACTCATTACTTGACTCTTGAGTCTTGGGTCACTGTACGCCACTCTTCCCGCTCCAGCACACTTTAGAAGGCGTGACATATTACCTTGAGACAAGCGAGGAAGTACTCCATGCCCCTGTTCTCTAAGAAACGCTGACAGTTCTGCGGAGTCTCGTCGGTGACATTCCACATGGTAGACCATGCTACCTCCAGCACGTCGTCGCACACGCGTCTCTCCAGACGGTCAGATATCAGGTTCAGCATTTTCTGTAACAATTGAATACCGCCTTTGGTACAACTGAATTACAGACCTATAATAGCGTTATCATACAATGAAGTATGACGTCATTAGAATGTACGCAGGTAAGTTTTTACTTATATGTATTGGCTGTGTAGCGTGAAACAAAGTTATTTGTTTAGGATTACTTTAAATGGCAAATCAAATCTTTTAGATCGACCATGTTTAAAAAAATTGTAATGAATTAAAATAAAGTCTAAATTTTGAAGAAATGGACATAATTCATATTGCACATTGCACACAGCAATTTTATATGATTGCGGTGGGCACAAATTGTTTTTCAATGTAATTTGAAATTATACTTTTTGTTACTGTAAGAATCTACTGAAAAATAAGTGACCGGTGAATAGAAATATTCTTGTCCCCTAATACCTATTGAAATCATAAGTGCCTCACCTCCAGAAAGGAAATAATTGTAGGTAATATTCTTTTATTTTAGTCTATTGACTTTAGTCTTCAAATAGTGTAAAAGAAAGTATACCTAACAATCAAATAAAGGTTTAAGATACACAAGGAATGGAAGGACGTAGAAAATAATACTTGTTCACAGGAATAGAATAGTTTTACTGGTTTATACCAACAGAATTTAGTCAACCCCAACTAAGATAGTCATCTCATGAGCATAAAGCATTCAACTATCAGAATTTGTATTTAATTTCAATGTAGGATGACACAAACTAGTTGCGCTTATAAATATAAGAGCTGCATTAAAACTTCCACGAGTCACGACTCAATATTGATCGCATGGCGCGCTCTAGGCACTGCATCCCGCTAGCCCGGTACCAACCCGCTAGCTGTCTGGTGTTTTATATGTACCTATGTGTAAGTGGGGTTGTATGGGGCGCGGTGTTAATTTGAATGTAATAGACGCGCGGTATCAAAATCGAGCTATATATACATTTTCATACACAAGCCCAATAATATTTTCGCACTACGCAAGCATAAAAATTACCAACATCAAAGGGTACTTTTTAATAATTTATACTGCTTTTAAGAACAATGCTAGTCGGCCTTTAAATAAATAGTAACTAAGAAAGCCGGGAAAAGTCAAGTTATAATTTTTCACAGCTATGTAACGTCACGCAATGAAGTTTCAAACATTGAATGCATTGTGGGCCTTTTTAAAAAAGTAATCACGTTAAAGAGAAAACATAAAAGTATCAACAAAGTCATTAAAAATATTTTCTAGGCATGACTCTTGCGTTCCTAATATCGTCAAAAATATAACTTAGATTAGGAATTCTTAATACTGACCTGAAAATGAATTTCGTGATAAAAGTACGCAATCATTTTTTTTTTTATCAAAGTACCTTTAAGCAAGGTTTCGATTGATGAAGACTCAGGATTTTAAACAAGTATTACCTACTGCATCTGCTAGTTATTTCATATTGTTGCATTCATATTGGTATATTAAATAAAACAGAAAAAAATACACAGAAAAAAAAACATAACTCGCATAAAATAATAATCGCACAAGGAATATTCGCCTAATCTGTGAGCACAGTTATATTTTAAATAAATATTCTAGTATTAGAATGTGCTCAATGATCAATCAGTTGGTTATCTGCAGTTAATGCAATTCGCATTAGGCAAAAGAAGCCAAAAATAATACGGTTAAAATAAGATATGGGAGACCCTATACACACATTCCATAATATTAGTAGAGTTAGCTGTTGTAACACGTACACCGGGCGGCACACAATTAGCTTAAGGAAATCATCCTTATGAGAGAAACGCTAGCTTAAGGAGGATATTCAAATGATGTCGAAATATTTAACGGCTTCAGTGATACACGTTGTAAGGCCGCTGAATGGCTAGTTAACTAACTTAGGGAGACATTGGTGGGACTACCTACGAATGTCTGAACTTATATGAATGTAACTTTAACAATACAAAGGTTTTTCAGTATGGCTGTAGACGTATATCTGTTACTTTAATTGTTTTTAAATTACATGGTACCCTCTAGTTTATAGCATAGTATAAATGCATTAGCAAGATATCAAGCAACGCGCAGCATCATGAAACTGTACAGAAATGTACATGAAACTTCAATTATTATTCACAAGTTAGTACTTAAGCGAGCTGAATATCAAGCTTGAAGCAAGGTAGGTACGTACAAGCTCGATATTGATTTTATCATGTAGTACATGTGCATACATATCGACAATATGCTAGGCTTATTGTGTCTCGTGTGACGGTCAAGCTTTGGTGCGATTCGCGGATGAACGGGGTGGTACGGGGAGGAATGAGGTGCGCAGCCCGATGAGTTGCATAAATCAATAACAGCAGCGCAGCTCTGTTTCGGAACCGTATTAAATCACAGGCGCACAGGTATACCTATCCTACAGCTACCTACATGTCTATTATTTTATGCACTGGGAAGATTCGAAATTCGAATGCAGACGGATGGGTTTTTAGTTAACTGAGAATGTAATGGATGCATAGAACATTAACGTCCATTTCGTATCGCACAGCTTTGTTAATTAGTGATGACTGATTTGAATCAAGTAAATGTAAGTAAGTAGAGTTCTACCAACTATGGTAACATAACTTATTTTCACGCAGTCTTGCTCTGCAGAACGAGCATAAATCTGTTATAGGTATCAATATCATGTGGGGACGTGGATGTCTTGGTTGATGCTTGACTTGTCAGTGTTAACTCGTCGCCATCAAAAACTACTGTAGCGTCATTTCCTGCAATTGATGCTAACTGCGCTACAGAATGCAATTCGTATTTCTTGCCTTGTACATCCTATATTCTCAGACGAGAATAAAAATAGGTCATGACATGTAAGGACTACGGACAATACATGACAGGTGCATTTAGGAAAAAGATGACGTAAGGTCGTATTAGGAAAAAAAAAAGGAATTAAATAAAAGTTTATATCGACGCATACTTATCCTTGACTTATTGATATATAAAATTGGAACTTACCCCAATAGCTCCATGGTTGCCGAGAAATCGTTTTTGCTTCCCATCAACTTGACAAGCCAGCGAGTTTAATAAGTAGATAGCGATACGCTGCACGAATCCTTCTTGATTTACATCGGCTACCCCGTTCAAAAGAATCTGTACCACACGTTCGTACTCGAACAACTGAAAATAAATTACTATTTAGATACGAAAGTGTTGGACATCTTCCCCTTACTTATAATGATGATAAAACGTCTTTTACCTTAACCACCTCTACAGTGACAGGTATAATTTAATCAATGGCTACAAGTTGTTAATTTTTATAGGTAAGGAGATAAATGCACACCACACACGGTGAACGTCACCCCTATTCGAGAAAGTAAAGAAAAGGGTGCGGTATGAATTGATCCCGGTCTCCACACTTACGTTCCTAACGTCACTTGATTCAGGAAGTGACAATTAACAACAAGTTACGTGCAAGCGTGCAACCTTGGCCAAGTTCAGTAAGCAATATATATATTAAATAAGTTCATAAGCGATCTCTTCATGAAATAGGCGCAAATATAAAAACAGATTACTGTTATGTAATCGGATTCAAATATGAAAAAATAATAATTTATTTTGTGAGTGATATGCCTGATACATAACACCCATAATTTGCTTGTCGAAACAGCGAAATTAAATTTTGAAAGGAGCATTTCAGGGAAAAGAGCGTTCGATGACACCTAAATCCAATGCGGTGTTTAGGTATGTACTTTATGCACTGAAGTTACGACTTCGTTTTAACTTTTAATACCGTCTATTACATGCAACACCGTTTCTTTATTCTAATACGGTGATATGCACGATAATAGAGTTCTTTTTAGAACATAATATATTTTGTAATGCATTTGCAAAGTAAAACATCATGTTTGTGTTACCGATAAATGCAGTAGGAGACGCTTGCTCGGCGTAGAGTTGCTACGTTACGTATATATATACGCATTGACTGTGGGACAGGCGCGTAACCTAAACATACTGTGAAATGTGTATTCTTGTCCGTAATTAAAAACAAAATCAATTTCAAAACTGTATTTAATGCATTTTCATATAACAATATTTTTTTATTGAAATAGAATCTCCTATTACTGCTCCGTTGGTCTAGTGGTAGCTATGCGCGACTGAGCATGAGGTCCTGTGTTCGACTCCAGGGTCGGGTATAGTGTTATTGGGTTTTTCCAGTAAAATATACTCTCTATATAGTACACTTAGTACAGTACAGGCATTAAGGTGTATTATAAATACACCCTTTGTCTAACCCTTTGGAGAATACAGGCCTAATGATATGTTATAATCTGTTAAAGGGATTGTGAATTTTATAATTTTGATGTCGCCAATTCGAATGTAAACGTCTGAAAACAATAACTACTCATTAGCCGGGTCCAGATCGAGCGAGCAGGCTCGCACAGCCTGCTCCCGATGTTGCACACGGTCTCGACACGACCAATCAATAGCAGCGCGTCGGGGCAAAACGTATAAATATATTGTTAAAGACTGCAAGCTTGTACTTATTTATAAATAATTACGAACTCTCTCGATAACTTACATTTGATGTTTCTAATTTAGCATGTAAGTTTGATTGATGATTAATTAACATGAATATGGATAATAAACTGTAATCTTTCGTTCTGGGACCTCTGAGTTCTATAATATTGACGTATAGGATAACAAAGTCATCACTATTAGATATATACAATTATCAAACACACCTACGCATAACAAACCTACACGAAAATTGAAATAAGGTCTTAAACGTTAAGCAGGTAGCTACAGTTGGGAAAAGACTAGGCTAAAGTAGGATACATTTACAAATAACTTACCACGTCAGTTGGTATTTTTAATTGGCAAAGCGTGAGGCAACCGTTCCTCATCATGGTGTCGTCGCCGAGGTGAGCCTCCATGCCGTCCAGCAGCGCAGTAATGATCCGCTTCTTCAGGTTTATGCCAATACGGTCCTTTTCCTTTCCTTTCACTATGTAGAATAGTGTAGCACTAAAAGCGCACAAAACTTATCAGAATGAGCTTCAATGAGCTACGAAGCGTGGAGCTGGTACGACTGGAGCTAACGTGAAGACGAATGTATGTTCCATGGTATTGATACTTCTTCTTAAGATGTTTAATTTAAATTTGCATGAGGCAAGGATTATCTCTAGCGACTACCGTGCGCTCGTTAGTGTAAATATAATAAACAATTAAGGACACAGGTGTTTGGCGCAAAGACCGACAAATAAATCGAGGGATTATGTGCTATTTTTGTATTAGTTTTTTTTCTTGTTTTTTAATTTTCCAAAAGACAGTTAATTTCAAAATAACTTTTAGGTCTTTTTATAATTATTTTATAAAAATATTATCATGGTGTCATTCATTTACGCGTTTTTATAACTTTAGTAGTAGCAGTATTTAGGTAAAAAGTAGTTCATGACCATCAATCCCTCAAAAAAAAATTGTCGGTCTAAGCGTCAAACACTCAGTAAAAATTAATTAAGAGTTAGAACTGTCATACATTTATTTTTTCAAAAGTATACACTCTCTGTCATTAGAACAACCAATTTCAAAATTCACTAACGTCTATCACCTACAATTTATTTACTAGCTCTTAAGTTAATTGCCTATTAGGTATATTTATCATAGTCTTTCTTTAAGACGATCTGATCGATTGTTTATCCTTACGAAATATTTTTACGCGTCTAGTGCACTTGTAGTTTGAAAAAATACAATAAATAATTAAATAAAAAAAAACATGTATTGTATGTGTAAACAGGAAACAAATCCATTAAAAATGGAGGATATGGGTATAACGTTTTGAATTTTTTGCAGGGGATATTACTTTCCTTTTCGCGCAAACGCTAAATTTATTGTGAAATTTACTAATTATGCAACTAGGTCATTGAGGTCACTGGCCTTTTCTTCGTATCTAGTTTGTATTTTCATTTTTATTATTATCAGCATCCCAATTCTATGGCATTGAAAATGGAAAACACGCAATAAGGTATAATGTTATGAAACATCGCATTTCGTGTGTTAAGAGAACGCTGTTCAAAATGACTATTGATTTCTCGCATAGTGGCACGCGTGGCGATTGGCGAGCGATGTAAACTTTACTTTAAAATTAATGCAGTTGAAAGCATCGCTTCGTACTTAATAACGATTGCTTCGTTAACGATTCTCGCTCTTAGGTCCGCCGCCCTTTACTCAAATCCCAAATTCCAGCTAAACAAGATTTTAAACAGGCCCTATTTTGCACACTTAAAAACAAACTACTTAGTGATAACCCATAAAACCATTTGGAATTTGAAAACCCACCCCATAACAATATGGAGCAACGGTGAGCGGATTAAAAAAAGGCTGAACGCTAACCCTCGTAATAAACTACTAACAAATTAGCGGTTAGTTATAGTAGGTTATAGCTACAACGAAAGTTAAGTTACCGCAGACTAATGGCATCAAGTAAGTACAGGTTTATATACCTAGTTGTACAGTTTGTACACCTTACTAAATTATGGGAATAAGAGAATTTTGAATAAGAGAACCTTATAAGGCGTATTATTTATTATTATTATTTTAGCCATGATCGTCCCACTGCAGGGCAAGGGCCTCCCTTTCCTTCCTCCATTCCTTTCGGTTGTGAGCTGCAGTAGTCCATGTGGCCTTATAAGAGTCAAGCTCATCCCGCCATCTTCTTCTGGGCCTGCCGCGACGCCTTTTGACATTGTGTGGCATCCACATAGTAGTGATTTTTGCCCACATATCATCTGACATGCGGCAGATATGACCAGCCCAGTTCCACTTCAAACTAGCGGCTTTATGTCCAACATCAACGATTGGTGTTTTGGAGCGCAGTGTTGTATTCCGTATGCGGTCAATTAGCCTGACCCCCAGAATGCTGCGCTCCATGGCTCGTTGGCATACCCCGAGTTTGGACTTTTGCTGAACGGTCAAAGACCAGGTCTGCGCACCGTAGGTGAGGATGGGGAGTATGCATATGTCCATGAGCTTTTTCTTAAGTGTGAGAGGTAATTCACCTTTCATGAGGTCTTTCATGGACCAATAGCTTTTCCAGGCGCTTTCAGTGCGTCTAGCAACTTCCATGTCTTGTCGAGCCTGGAAGGAAACTATTTGGCCAAGGTACAGGTATTCTTGGACATATGCAATCGCAGTCCCCTCTATCTCAAGCCTACTATTAATGCTGTTAGTCATTAGCTTGGTCTTTGCAATGTTCATGCTAAGTCCAACCTCGTGGCTTGCTTTGTGAAGTTGTTGGACCATTGTGCCTAGTTCTTGGGCCGTGGAAGCAAAAAGAACTATGTCGTCTGCAAAAAGAAGGTTTGTTAACCTCTTTCCTTCAACGACTATGCCCTTTCGCTCCCAGGAAGCCGCTAGTGATGTGAAAACTTCTTCTAGAGTGGCTGTGAAGAGTTTAGGAGATAGCGGGTCTCCTTACTTGACTCCTTTTTGGATGTTAAAAACGGATCCAGCTCCGTGTAATTTTATAGAAGCTGTGTTATTGTGGTATATATGTTTTAGTAGGAGGCATAAGAGAAGGTGAAATTCTTGGTGTTTTTCGATTACTTGGTTAACCGACTGTAAGTGATCGGTGGTGGAAAGGCCGTTCCGAAATCCTGCCGGTTCAGGTGGTTGGTGTGAGTCTAGTTGTTTGGTAATACGGCTTTCAATCACTTTGATAAACGCTTTATATAAGTAAGAGACAAGGCTGATAGGTCGATAGTTGCCTATATCGCATTTATCAGGCGTAAGCCTTATTAATTTACTTTCATGGTTAAAATAATTAGTTTCTATAGTATAGGACATATAGTCCATCACATCACCAACAGGATTTGTGAGGATAATAGCAATGAATGTAAGTCTCATTAGAAGTTTTACGTGCTATAAAACAAAGAAGTTTACAAGACGATGTTCCAATTTTAATGAGTTAGTGATGTCCCTAGTAAAATGGCACTAAACTTAACTCCACGCTAGATGCCAAAAGTGAAAAATATGGTAATGGTATGAGTATCTACCTGTGAGTAAGAACTGTAAATGTATTACAGATTAGATAAGTGATAAAGAGTGAAATAGCTTACCTTCCAGATATCTGAATATGCTTCTCCGAAACGTGCTGATCCATCGCATCGAGAACGACGCACAGGGCACGAGCCACATAAGCATTATTCTCATAACGGAATAAATAATACAAGTCATTAAGGACTCGGGTTAACATGGCAGGTCTCTCCATATAGGCGCAAGCTGCAGTGAGAATCTGCTCTTCATTGGCATCACCAGTTATCTAAAGGAAAGAAAAATAAACAATTTTAAATAAATATTAGAAAAAACGCATACTACGGGAAGAACGGATGCCTAAAAACCTTTATGAACAGGAATATTCAATATTTAGGTATATAAATATGAATATGAAACATGCATCTTACTTAAAAAATTTCAGTTCGCGCAGCGCGAGTTTTGAGACGGACATAAAAATCTTGATCGATAAGACAATGTTTCTTATTCGAGATTTATGAAAATATTTTTAATTCATTAGTAATTTATTTAGACAAATTATAATTTCTACAATAATAATATAACTACCAAATATAAATATATCATTTTATACAAATATATCGTTTTGTAAAAATTATTTTAATAAAGTGTAAGCTATTGTATTTTTGGAGGATTATTACTCAATTACGCAAAAACGGTTATAAAAAAAATTGCACATAGATAGTTTATAGCCCGGATTAACATAATAAAGGCTACAAGCTACTTTTCATGCGTAGAAAAAATCCAAGTGGACCAAGTCGCGGACAAAAATAGTACAGTCAAGATTAAACTAGCTGAATATTAATCTAATAAAATATATTAATCTAATAAAATAATATACTTTACTTGAATATTAAACAAAACCGAATGAAAATAGTACATAGAAAATGAAAACGTTGTGGTCGTAGTATAAAAATGCGTTTGCAATACGAATTTTCGAAATTTGAAATGAGAAAAAAACTGACACAGATCCTACCTCTTTGGGCGCTCGGGCCCGACTTCAGCGTTTGTGCATCGTAATTTATTGTGATTTGGAGTGATATTGAAAATGAGATGATTCTAATTAAATAAAGGAATTTTTAAAAATACTGTAGTATTAGATTTCTTAAAGAGCATAGTCTATTATGACATGATTTTAAAATTAAAATATACCTTTATTCAAACCAAAAAGTCGCGATAAAATTACAGTATAAACCGTGAAAATAGGTTTCAGTTTTTTTTTTATCAATTAAAAGTGTAATTAATAAAAAAAATTGCACCGTAAGTTTCAATAAAAATATATGCCTAATGCTTACTGTACTTTTATCGTTTAAATTTGTGAATGTAAATGATAGAATTTGGAGCCCGAAATAGACTCTGCGATGATTTTTCAGAAAACGTGTTGCGGGAAATTGACCATATAGCAATTAAGTTATTTTTTGTAAATCTATTAGCTACTATCTATTACTACCTAAGATGGTAAATTAGGCGTCCGAAATCTTAGAAAACTGCGTTGGCCGCTTTTTAACCGATTTCAAAAAAAGGGAAGGCAATTCGTCGGGATCTTTTTCTTTTTTTATGTATCTTCCCTCATATCTCAGTCATTTATGAACCGATTTGATTTTTTTCTTTTCACATGCTTGGGTTTACTTTCCGATTAGTCCCCTAGAAATATTTCATTAATTATTTTACTTAGTTCGATGGAACAAAGTAAAAAAAAAAAAAAAAAAAGCGGCCAGAAGTTGGGTATATGTATTTCTCAAAAAATACAAATAGATGTTCACTTTCTTAAAGAAAAGAAGAAACTACCTATTTATATCGACGTCGTTGTATGTTGACCAAATAATTTATTGGAGGCAATATTTTTGTTCAGAATTCTAAATTGTATTATTAAGCAGTAAGTACATACCTACATTTTTTTATATAAGAATTAACCTAGTATTTTGGACTTCGTTACATAATATGTCCATTGGTTTAGCACGCAAGGACCCTTTTAAGCTTTATTCAAAGAATGGAATCCCAGGATTCTTATTAGCTGCACTATAGAAATACGTCTTGAATGGGTACAGAATTTTATTATTGTATCTTAAGGAAGCTATCCGGTTTATCACAATAAGTCCGGTTTATCAGGATGCATTTCTCAACTACCTACATGTGATGATGAATAGTTGCCAATGTGGGTAACAGGAGAGCAATTTCATTCTGGCGCCGATTTTTCCATAACGTGTGTCGAGACTTTGAACGAGTTTCCCTTTTTACCAATCTCATAAAAATAACTAATATTCATAGGTATAATAACAAATTCACAGGCATAATCTTCTTTACCGAACCGACATAATTAACCGCCCACCTACAGTACTATAATAATTATTATGGTTTTTTCAAATCCTAAACCAAAATACAAAATTTTATTTTCTGTTAGAATATTAAATCGTTTGAACTATGTATTACAAAAATAAATTAAACACAAGTTAAGAGAAAAAATTATGAAATTAAGAAAATCTGTTTTGATCGTTGTCTATATTAATCATGGGTATTGCCTCCCCAGGCCTTTATTGCCTCTAGTAATCAATTTAGAAGCCATACATTATGTCCTGATCTGTCTTTGAGGAATATTCGCCCACACCTCAAAAGAGATCGTAAGAGCTCGGATTTCAAATCCATCCAGAGTGAGTTTCCGAAACTTAATTGGTTTCAGGTTAGGACAGCGAGCTGGTCCTCCTAATAGTTAAATATTGACGACTCGTGGGATATGCACGAGCGTAATCGTAAATTGTAGGTAATGAAATTATCTATACCGATATTATAAAGAGCTAAAATTAGTTTTTATCTATGAGCACATTAAGCAGTACGCTCTCTTTATTGAAGACGAACAACTCTGTACAGGCAAGAAATGACACACCAAACCATTGTTGGACCCATCGCACTTTGACTACCACAGAACATTCAGCAAACTATTCTCCACGGCGTTTATACTCGCGGTGACATCCATCAGGACCTCTTTCAGCCTATTTCCAATTCGTTAAATAGGAG
Organism: Abrostola tripartita; assembly: GCA_905340225.1. Lineage (NCBI taxonomy): Eukaryota > Metazoa > Arthropoda > Insecta > Lepidoptera > Noctuidae > Abrostola > Abrostola tripartita. Next base: position 6,532,880 of record HG996486.1, read on the forward strand.
AACTACTTATTATTTTTTGTGACCAATTCAAATGATTTTAGGCAAATATACCTAAGTCTCACCCTTTTATGTGCTGTTTAGTCAGTTGCGGAACACAAGCTGACCGAAATGCGTCGAACCGCCGAACTCAGAGACGTTAATGATTACTTAAACTGACACTAATTAAAGACTTCACGAAGAAAACATTTACTTAGTGATAGTTTCCTTATCTCTCTTCGATAATCTTCTTATTGATTTAACGTTTACACTTACATTTCATACTTCAATTCAAAGATGCGGTTACATGCCTCGGAAGCTGTTGTGAACCGTTTTCTAAACACCTTCGAAACGATAACATAAGATTTTTTACATATCTTTCTGATTTAGGTACATCTTCTACATCCTTTTATAAATAGGCCTTGTTGAACTGGTCTCAAGTTGTCGTTCATTATGGCGTTCTGAGGGGGAGGCCTGTGTCCAGCAGTGGACGTCTTCCGGCTGATGATGATGATGAACTGGTCTCTCTGTAGTTCTGATAGCTAATTCATAGTCGTACGGGGTTATCTAAGTATACGTCTAATCCGACGCTGGCTACACCCGGCGGCGTCAGGAAGCGCCACTTGCTGGCTGTCACAGTTTAGTGCCGCCATGTGGCTGCAATAACTGCGTCTAGTGGCATTTTATTGGTATACATAATATAACGACTGGACACTCTAGTGCATCGATTTAGACACAAAAATGTATACACAATGTTTGAAAAAAAAACTGTTACGCAAAATGACCGGTTGCGAATCTCAAAATTAAGCTAAATTGATAATTTTTTTCAAACCTAAACCCTAAGATAACATAAAAAATGGGTATAATTGTTTGATTTATTGCAGAGCTTGCAAATTTGATAATTATGCTTAGTTAATTAACGTACGCTTTCTTAATCAAGTGGTCAGCAATTTGAGAGGGGCGGTTACATGTGCTTGTTCATACATAAAGTCACACCTATTTTCTAGAGGGCTAGTTAGTGACCCGTGGTGTGTGCCTGGCCCTCTAGGAAATATGTGCTTGAATGACTGTATTTGTAAATATCTAAATATTATTGCATTGTTTATAATAAATCTATTATAATTATAAATACTGCTCATTCAATCCATCTATTATCGTAAGATTATTTCTGAAAGTGTCTATTATTCATTTTAAAATTCATAAGGTGATGAATTACGAGAGTTCACTTGTTTGGTAAGGTACCATATGAGATACTGTTTTTTTTAATCATGTTAATATTTAGATTGCATATGATAAAAATATTATGACCTGAGAGATGAAACATCTTTAAAAAATAGTTTTAAAATAAACCAAGACTAAACAAGTCATTTGTATTTGGGTCAATATTCTCGACTAATTAGGAACATCCGAAAAGTCTCTATGGACCAACTTCAATTTAAATGTAGGAGATATGTGTTTATTTATTACAATATACCTACAATCATTGTAATAAACATCAATGACTATTAAGGTTGGCCACTATTATCTGATACCTTCCTAACATCAATGAGAACAAAGGAGCTTTATTTAATTTAATATGAAAACTACTGATCACTTAAATAAATGCTAGGTTATATAACATTATGAATTTAACTCACATAATTTTAAACTGGCAAGAGTTGTATTTGTAGTGTAAGTAAAAGTTCATATTTTCACAGTCTAACCATTCTTATTACTAGAAGAAATCCTACTTCCTTCTAACATTATAAACATCAATTTATAATATTAGTTCCAATATTTAGTATTTATTTATTTCATAGGCAAACCAACTAAGTACACACTAAGACACTGGTACATAGCATTTACAAATTCATTATTATTGCATGTATCTATATTAAAGGTGAGCACAACATTTGTAATGAGATTATATTGAAAACAATTATATTGAAAGCAATTAATCATGAAGAAGCTTGACTCACTATTAAAAAGAACTCAAGTGTATTAAGGAACAAAAGCTAAGTTCGAACCTTTAATGGGGGAGTGACATCTTAATCTTGTAGCGATTTTAGAATGACTGCTTTGCAACAAGAGGTCCTATCTCCACAGTGAGAAGAGTATGATACTTATGCTTACAACTCATTTTATTGAATTGAAATAAGTTTTACAATTTATTAAAACATTTTTACAACAGCCCCCTTTGACAACTGGCAAAATGCTTGTAAGTAATTAAAACGACTACTACTGATAAATATTATCACTGAAAACTTGGCAACAACTCAGCATCTTGTAGCTCTATCTTGCTAACCATACATTGCAAGTGCACTGTGCTACTATGATGCAGGAAGGTTATTACAGTTAACCTGATTTTGCTGCATCTTGCAATCTAGCAGTTAACAACTCATTGTGAATGTCCATGTGTGTTTAGTCAAAGAAAGTGATGTTTATATATTTTTAATATGAATTAACGCTGTGCTAGTATGTACAGATAAAAGCAGCCAACATAAATCAAAGAAAGTCAATGTGTCAGAAGCTTCATTTTAATGATCAAACTAGTGTACTGGCCTCGTGGTGGGACAGCTGCTCTGAGGTTAATTAGTTCATTAAAATATTCATATCTGCAGATAGTAAATTATATCATGATATTATTGACAGTCCCCGGAAAGTGGTGAAAAGCTAGATAATAAATAATAAAAATAGAAATGCACTTACAATTTTTGCTGGAATGTCGTGTCTTTTGCAGGCTCCATGATGGGTTGCATACAAGCCGAGGAACTCCAGAGGCCGGTTTACACGGCTTACTAATCCCGGTATGTCGCAGCGCACTTCCATCTCCATAGAGTCAGGTGTTCCCTCATTCACCGTAGATACAGCTGCTGCTCCAGTGCCCGCCAGGTTGGTACCTGATATATCCAGGGATTCCAATTCTTGAAGATTCATAATCAGCTTAGTTAGAACGTCATTAGGATTAAAGTATTTTCCATGCCGATCATTTGACTGTGATATGTCCAAATGGCGCAAAGTGTGCAAAGTTGATATCCACTCAATCAAATCTTTATTCCAATGCACACTATGGAGAATAAGAGCTCTCAAGTTGTACAACTCGTTTAATGCCCATATGGTTCCGGCTGAAGTACATTCAGACAAGTCCAGGTATGTCAAATGCCGCAAGGGCTTTAACAAAAGTAATGGAAAAATAGCAAGTCCACGGCGGTGGATTGTAAGTCTCCTTAAATTTGGTGCATGGATTATATAGCCTCGTTGTCTGTAGACAGCTTCATCCTGCGATAATACATATGTCACAGGGCCAAATTTCAAAGAAGTAAGGTTTTCGCTGTTATTGTTTATGTACTCCAAGGATGTCTGCGATAGGTACTCACACTGAACTAGTTCGACTTCATAGGGCTTGTGCTCCATCAAGCAGCGCAACCCATTATCAGTAATGCGAGAGTTTCGCAATCTTACCCGATCCAACCGAGTGCGTTCCTTATCACGAAATACATTCGCAATGTTGTCATTGATACGGTACTTTTTCTGGTATGAGCGGATGAATTTCTCACAGATCTCCGCAGGTAGACTAACATCATCTTTTAGTATGCGCCAACGGCTTGTAGGGTCCAAGGTAGTAATCGTATTAAGATTGACCACTATATAGTCCATGCATATATCAAACAAGGAATCTGGGACGCAATCATGGACAATAACCATTTTTTGTTCGTCCGACATTCTGATGTACAAACAGCTGAATTCGTTCACGATATTAAGTAATGAAAGGATTGAAAGTCTCGCACTAATACCATTTCATTACCACACACATTGATTTTAGATTTTAAACAATACATCTGAGTTCATTTTGCAGATTGATCAGAGTCCCTAGTATTTTCACTGGGAGCCTATGAGCCAACACACTTGCTACGAGGCAGCGGGCTCTATATTCCCCAGATTTCGCACAACCCACAACGCAACAAGAAAGAAAGTCAATTGTCTTTTTTTTTCATGGATATAGATTATATTATCTAGTCGTAGAAGCACAGATTATTTTACGTCACTCATTTTAAAGAATGATATTCTCGATAATCTAAACGATAAGTTTCAACGGATTATAACTGTCCGTTTATTTGATAGCATATTTAAAAAAGATAAAAATCATTCGATTGACCCCGAAATTCGTCAAAACTGCCACATCTATACGCGTCGCAAAAGGCCTGTGTTTAAGGAAAAAAATATTTTTGGCAATGGGCCCTTGGGCAGGCTAAAGTCTTTCGACCACACCGCCTAGTCTTTCGTTTGTTTCTCTTTATATTATAAGTTTAAAGTAACGTATATCATATAATATGTTTAAGGATAAGGAAATCCTAACGAACTTAGATTAAAAGAGAAAAAAAGCTGGAATCTAAATGAAGCTCAGAAATATACTTACTCTGGGCATCTGGGGACTGGGGATGTGTCACGATAAGGGCTCGGCGGATACTCTTTCATCATAGACAAAAAAGCTTTACTAAAAGGCCTGTGACTGAAAATAAAACCAACCAACCATAGATTGAAAAAGCGGGAATCTTCAAATAGGTACAATAAAAGATTTGGTTTAACACTATGGTTTCCGAATTTATTTATTTCCTACGTATCAATATTGCATCAAATTACATAGTTAAAAACTCCCGAACAACAACCTATGAAGTAGAAGTGGTTGAAAATCAGCGCTGTACCTGGTCATGCTCATACTGGTATAGCATTCCCTGACCCCACTTCCCTTTGCTACTGTGTAATTGTTTTATGTTTATTTATTTTATATTTAAAAATATAGTGAAATGTTTCCAAATACAAACTAAAATTTATTGTAGTAGGTAGGTACTAGTGCCACTGGGATTCTGAAGATTCCTCATAATTATAATTACATTAAATACAATCCCAGATAACTAGCTCATTCAATTCATCTATTTTCTTGCAATAGGAAGATCACAGCGAAAAGTTATGTGGCTTCGAAGTTGGCGAAGTGGATGTACAAGATTTCGGCTTTAGTTAATACCTACTTTAACAACCTACCAAGTACCAATGAGTCACTCAGTATTCAGTAAGTATGTAGATTGTAGGCAGTAGATATCAATGGCTAGCCTTTATATAATTTTCTTGATTTCTAGTCTAGCCAAATGAAGCTAATTAAGACCTACCAACCAGTATTCTATGTACATGGAGTGATACCCGGTCTGACCTGCACAATCCAAGTTAAATAGATAAAAAATAATAAACTCTTAATAACATTGGTGACGACAGCCCGTCGCGGCCTAGTGTTAGAATTAAAATGTTACCCATCCAAAGACTGACCGCTGCAAGCAAAGTTTATCTAGCAATATAACGGCCCTCGCAGCTGTTGTCAAACCGTGACCTACTCATTATTAAACGTAAGACAGGAAGGTTTAGGGGATAGTCCACCAATCACTAATAAAGTGTAGCCCAATAAGAATGACAATACCCCATTTATATGTGGGAACTCAGTGCGAAACATGTGCCTTTGATGTGATCAGTAGATAGGTACCAACTTAAGTAAACTGAGAAGATTTCATTATCATAACTACATAATACATAATATAAGTATAGGTAGGTACCTATCTATGACTAGGCGGCAGGCACGTGGGTATAAAATAAATAAATTAAAATGGTTAGCACTTTATATTTTTATTAGTAATTGTTAATCGACATTTTAAATTAAACTAACAAATATCTAATTCTTAACAAATTATAGTAGTTAATTACATAAGTTACATTAGGTACATTTTTATTTGAAAAACAATTTATTTAACGTAAAGTACAATACGTTAGAAATCGTTCAAATGAAGTAGCTAATCTACTTATTTTGGCTGACAAGATTCACGAATATTAGTTCATATGTTACTTTTAATTTGTTTCTCTTTCGATATTTATTTGACACATAAATAATGAAAGTTGTGACCTTAAATATACATAAGTAGTCCAAACCAATCCTATTTGTAAGTGTGATACAAAAGTATAATAACGAATATTCTGCTCATATCAGACTTACGATGAAGTTTGGTTCAAACATCAACACACATTATCACGCATCCAGACAAACCGACAGCTACAATAATTACACTGGTTTACCAGGATTTTCCTTACAACTATCGAATAACAAAAGAGCCTACATGGCAAGTGACAAGTAATTACGTTTTATTTTACGTCTACATAGTGAAATATCTTAAAGTACAGTATAGGTCAAAAATACATAATATATCTACTACCAGTGCCCACCACATGATCTTACTCATAATAATAAATAAATACAGTCAACTACTCTAGTTAATAGTCACAGTGGGCACATGTTACACGGTTTGCTATACTTACAAGTAAACTTTTAAATATTTATTAAATTTTTGGCATATCAGTAATTAACCTGGCACTCATTAGTGGAAAAAAATAGCGATCATCATGTCTCTAGGAATGCTAAAAAACTGCTACTAAGTATTTCCATCATTTGTAAGTAACTATAATGTATCGTCAACACTAGTAGAGTCATGTAAAAATCGGACATAATTCTCGACAGCCTAGAACAAAAATTATTACGTCCTAAAATATAAGCCGATGTACAGTTAGTTATTCTGAAACATATTTGTTCTTATTGCAAATTTTTTGAATATTTTTTCAGCGTGTATATAGTTCCTGTGAACTAACAACTAGCATTAGTAATAATAATTTGTCATAATAGATTCGCCATGTTAGTCATGCGAGGGATACCTTAAACATAACATGCAAAATATGCAGACTATAAATGCATATTCTTCTTCTTATCGTATGGTTGATGAACAACCTGGTGCCAGAGTTTAAACCGCCTGTAGGCCTCTGACATGGCTTTACACACCGTTGAAAAATCTCTCAGGTATGCCGGTTTCCTCACGATGTTTTCCTTCACCGTTTTTAGCAACTGATAACTAATTTTTAGTACGCACATGAATTCGAAAAGACATTGGTGCGTGCCGGGATTTGAACTTGCGACCTTTGACTTGGCAGTCCAACGGTCATACCACTCGGCTATCTGTTCTAATGCATATAATACAGGTATATAGTTATAGAAACAAACTTTCAGATTGACAATGCTAATGAGACGTAGATGTAATTCATGAGTACCAAGCTTCGCAAATAATTGAAATAACTTATATAGTCGTAAATTACCTACTAATTATAATTAGTTTTTGGTAGGTCTACAAAGAATTGTAAATATTTCACTGAACTAGGTTTAAAAAAAATATACAGTATCAATAATAATAAAATATAAAACACCATCCGTAAAACCAGTGTTATTATCCATATTAAACACATTTTTCTTTAGGCTAAATCTTTGAAACTGTATAGGGATGACAGTATTCAATAAAATATGGTTTTATGCAATGTTCTACGATATACGCCAATAAGATAAAATGTCAATACAGAACATAGCATTAACACATTTCAATGAACTTATGCACGCCCTTCATATTTTGCTACGTAGAAATTTAACCGTTCGGATAATACTTGCTACATACTAAAGTCAAATTACACATTACTCGACGTTTACGAAATAGGATCATTTATAAGATACACTGTCGGTGTACCCAACGCAGCGTCCTATTTACATCGCAGACCTACAGAATGAGATGGTACCTATCTAATTCAAAATTTCCATGCGCCCGACCGAATCACAAAACACTCTGCCTTAGCCTAGATTATTGGCAGTATATTGTTAAAGGCGAAGCGATCAATTCGTTGTCGTCGGCGTAGGCGGCGCCCGGGTCTCCTGCTCTCACTGCGGCGAAGCGTTCAATTCGCGAAGTCGCAGGTGATCGACTAGCGGGTGCGCTTCATCTACTCTTCGTTCATCGGGCCACTTTACCACCACATTTGTATTGGCAGGTGGCAACGTGACGGGCGGCTCCACGACCACCGGTAGTCCGCCTTCACGTTCAGGTAGCATGTGGCCGAACAGTGCACCGACACGTCGGTACATAAGTTGAGGAACGAGCGCAGAGGTTGCGTCGCGATCGGCGTTCTCCGCCACTGCGCGAAGCCCCCCATTTACTTTTGTTAAAACAATGACTGGTGTATTATCTTGCGGCGGCACAACATCGTTAAGTGCCCTCATCAATATCGGGGCAGTAGTCTGTGTTGCCACACACGTTGACGCTCCGTTGACCCGCGCATTGAGGCTCTCTAGAACCGTGATCAGCTCGTAGAGGCGATCGTCGCATAGCACAGGATTATCTGTAAAGTAATATCCTAGGAATATATACTTGGCAACAAAATGCAAGCTATCAATCGCCAGATTTTAGGGCATAACAAGGCATATGCACGTGTTGTAATATTAACAATAATGACAGAAGAGGGTCTTCCAATAGATAATAGTAAGTCGCAAGAGCAAAATAACTCGTAAAGGCATAGTAATAAACATAAAAAAGGTGTTGATGAAATTCGCTTCGCTGTTTTATATTATTACGTCTTCCTAACTAAATGAAAAATGTACTCGTTAACAGCATAGCCTACTTAATATTAGCTATAATAAATTAAAAGAAGAATAGAATGGTTTTTAGTCTTATAGGTATAATTTCGCTGTTATTCATAAATCATGTTTGAATAAAAATTTATACATACCTTGAAGGTAAATCTTCAATACACTAGGTACCCCATTAATGGTACATCGAGATTTTGATACAAGGTCGTAATTAACAGTCTTAATTTTATTAAAGGACAAATCAGCTATACAGAGCGAAGGAAGTCCGTGGAAGTCCTTATCAAGTAAAGTGATGTTATTATGGTGAGCAATTAACTCCTCAAGTGATGGCAAAAATGTCTGAAAAAAAAGGTGGATTACATTAATTATGTAATTGAATATGCTATACTTGAAGCATCTATATCGCAACAGCTAAAATATTATGTAATAGTTTTTGATTAAATCGCAAAAGCTCGCTAAGCGTAAAAAATACTCTTCTCCGATATTCAAACAAACCTTCGAAGTTTCTTCAAGTGTTGTGATGTGATTGTGTGACACGTCAAGAAGTCTCAAATCTTCCAAGCCTATAAGATCATCTGGCGAAATTTGTTGAAGAAGGTTATTGCTTAAATTTAGCCTCAGGAGACCATGCAATCCCATCAGCGCTCCGCCTAAGCTAAGAATTCGATTATGATCCAATCTTAGCTCTAGAACACGAGTTTCAACATCCACTAAGTTCTGTAAAATAAAAAGACAAGTATTTAAGCTGTTGTATTCAGTTGATTCCTGCATAATTATGTAAAAAAAAATGTATTATCAACTTACCTCCATATTTCCTGTGATAAGACTTATTCTATTGTGGGATAGATCAATCACAGATAATCTTTTCAAGCCTTTAATTTCTTGCAATGAAAATTCTGACATGAAATTGTGAGTCAAATTTAAGTATCTTAACGACTTTAAGCTTTTCAAAGAACCATTTAAAGACTTAAGTTGATTATAAGCTATATCTAATTCTGCAAGATTTTCTGCTTCAGTAAATTCATCCTCGGCTAGCTGAAATAATCAAAGATATAAAAACATGTAACAGCCGCAATCATAAATTGACAGCAACCAATGTAATACTAACACTTTCTATTTTGTTAAATGATAAGCCAATCCTCATTAATCTCCTCGATTTTTGTAGCGCTCCATCTAACGACTTTATATTATTTCCGTAAAAGTACAAAGACTCTAGTGAAGGCATTTGTTTCAAATCTTTTGGTAGATTTTGCAATTCATTATGTGCAGCATGAATAAGCACGATGCGCTTAGCTTTCTGAAAAAATAAATACAAATTATGGATATATATTAGTTTTAACATCTAAACTACTTATATGACTTTTGGTGCCATTTTAGCATGTTGCCCATGCTAAGCTTGAATCTAAATTGATAACGGAAATTTGAAAAATGATGGACACCGATGGCGAAGGTCGCGGTTTCGAATCCCGCTCGTGTCCATCATTTTTCAAATTTCCTTTATCAATTTAGATCTAAACTACTTGTTGAGTAACATGTAGATACTTACCACAGGTAATTCATTATCTATTGATTTTAAATTATTGGCATTGATAAAAATCCATTCCAAGTCATCCAAATCCCTTAGAGCTCCATTCAGTGAACTTAGCTTGTTAATTCCAAGGTGGACATGTTTTAACGCTTTCGGTACTGCATCACTTTCGATTTTAGATATTTGATTATCTGCTACTAGTAAGTGTTCCACTTCTTGAATGTCCTAGGTAATAAAAACAAAAGAATTAGCAGTGGTTTAGTCAAGGTTAGGTGACAATAGATTTGATAAATCGGTGGATTAGATGATAGGATAGACTCAATACAAGTAGGTACTCCGAACTATTTGGTAGTGTTCTATTTTGCATTATACTATGCAGGCATTTTGATTAAATAATCTAGCTTTATTTATTTTTTCTAGATAAGGGGCCATTCCTTTATTACGTAAGTCAATTTGTGCTTGTTTCCGACACCCTCCCCCCTGCATAAGAAAAAATAAGTATAATAGTAGTAGTAATAGGCTGACCCCCTCTCCGCCCTGTTCAATATTATTTACACAAGAATCGAAAGGAAAAAATTAAAACACGTTTGGTTTGTTGCATTTTGGTAGTCATAAACTTCGGTTTTGGTTTGATAAGCATTTATGTGATCTTACGTAAGAACTATAAAGGGCCATAGCACATATATGAACCCGGAAAGGGAACGTAACGGTATCAACTCGAGTCGTGCATAGTTTGCATGAAACTCCTTACCGCAAAGCATACTAATCGGATTCTCAACGTAATCGCCTCGCCTCGGGACCGGCGCGCGACCCGTAAGCGCGGCGTCGCGTCGTCGCCTACCCGTAGCCGAGTCGACGTATCGGAGCAGCTGATCCGTTTTGGTTAAGTCTCAGACCGGTGATCAAGTTAATAAGGCAAGACTAAAAATGTAATGCGTGCGTTCTTGACATTTAGTGCTGTGAGACGCACTCTCATATCGTCTGGCGATAAAAATCGGAGTCGCTGATTAAATATTAATCAACAACTGTAATTTTTATGGTCCTTCTGTTTCGCACAGCCAATCTATAGTAGGAACTACCTGGGCCTCAAGTCTGCTATTACAATAGTGTCAGAATGGTCTATCATTGATTTCATAATTGTTGATTTTGACAAGTTTGGTAATTTGCTAACATAATGGCGTCAGACTTTCCAGTGGTCAACCACTGACACTCCATTGAAAGAAATGGCATAGAATGGTAATCTCGTAGATAATGACAAATGAATGACTGACTTACATAAAACACTTGACTTGTATAAAACTCTCATAAATAATTTGTAAAAATAATGTAATGAAATCTGGCATAAATAAAGTAGTGGTAGTTTTTCGAAAATCATTTCTACTATCGGGTTTTATAATCATGACAATACGACAATGTCATTATGACACAATTCTATTACGAAACCATTGACCGACCAATGATCGCCATTAAGAATTTAGCAGATTACGAACTTTAGCATAATGACAATGGGATGGGAATGGGAAGGTGTTGGAATGACGAATTTTTAAAAGTAGCAGACTTTGGGCCCTGGTATTCAAAATCTATGGGTTACGTGCTTACGTTACGTTGACACCTGTTCGTCAGCTAGGCGAAAAGCAATACGGTAACGATACCTTTCCGATTTGATATGTGTGCTATGACCTTAATACTCCCGTCCACCCCCTTGTAAAAAATAAGATATAGTCGACCCTCCCCCCTATATCATCTCACGTAATAAATGAAGGGCCCCTAACTTACGACTGTCCGTTTATTTTTCAAGTAAAAAAAATATTTCTATCATAAATCGGTTTTAAACTGCCATTCCAATAACTACTATAAAAAAATAACCAAACTAGGGTCTGGATACGCTAGCAGGGATAACAGTAAACAGAAATTACACTTATCATGTTAATTTCAAACACACGATGTTGCATTTGGGACTATCGCAAACACATTTATTATCGTTCTATTTTTAAAACACAGATAAAAATATGAATGATTGCTGCTATTATTATTTTGCGGGTGGGAGTTAAAGGTTTTATTTTCTTACTCTGAAGTCGTCTTCTGTAAGCTTAATGATTTTATTCCTGCATAGGTCAAGGGTTTTCACGTGAGGCAAGTGCTGGAGTACGTGCCGAGGCATTTCGGTTAACGAATTGTCCGCTAAGCTGAAGTAGTCCACCAGGTCCAATTTAGTGAAAACACTTTCTTTTAGATCGCTGAAATAGAAAAAAAACATTTGTTAGATAAATATTTTCAAAGAATTTTGAAGTGCGGATATAGTTTCGCATGATGTTTGACAGTATGAGTGATAGTGATTTACATCCCTTGATATCTTTATTTACATGATTAAATAACGCTGTCTACTATTATTATCTACAAACTAAAGTATAATTTACTTAAGCGCGCGTAATTATATTTACAAATATTTCGTATTTATGCAGTTTTGCGGATAACTCTATCCATAGCACGGTAACTACACATGATACGTTACAAGAGAGCCTGGGCTTACAAGGCTACGTGTGTTATGAATATTATAATAATTAATGGATAGTTAATCATTATAATATACAATAGACACTTATACTTGACATAAAATGAATATTTTAAATGTCAATCTTCTTCTTTTTAACATGTTTCATTTAAATATCGAGAAATCTATATAAATCTCATATTATCTGTTACATGGATACAGGACGAGAAAACTTATTATTTTTCAGTTACTCAATATTAAATGATATCATTTACACGGTCTCCCCTTTACAAACCTATCGGTTCTCGACACCGAGCACAGTCAACCGAAGGGTAAAAATAATTCTCAAGACAAATATAACTTTTTATCTTACTCGATGAGCACAAGACTTTATTATATCAAATATTGTTTACAGATATAATAGTTCTATCAATTTAACGTCAATAACTTAGTGTGTAGGTACGGCTATTGACAACAGATCGTATACAAATTTAACAGTTTAGTAACAACTAGCTTAAGCGACTTCGTCTTCGTAGATTTCGGTACGTAGCAGCAGTAAGCAGAATTACCTTATTGAATCTGAAATTGTTAACAATTTTATATGATGGGTTTTCAAATTTTCCCGCGGAATCCAAATCAAAGTAGCCTTACTTTGAATTTCGAAAATATTATTAGACCTTATAACAAAAGCCTGCTATAATTAATATCTGTCAGTGGAAGTCTTATCAAAATCAGTCCAGCCGTTTCGGAGATTAGCCAGAACAAACAGACAGACAAAAATAAATTAAAAAGCATTTTTGTTATATGTATCGTGTATACTATCAAATTATGAGTTGACTAGAAAGCTGTTATTTTGATGTAACAAAAAGACTCCAATTTTATTTATGTGTACATATTGCTGATGATTTGATGCCTATACATAATATTTACTTTTGATAAGATAATAGGTCTTAGCTTAAATTTATTAAATTGCCTTTCTGGGAATGCCAATTAGGGAAATAGCGATTTCAAATCAAGAAAGAAGAATCCTAATTTCAAATTAATTTTATTTTAAAAACATGGAATTCTTTTTCTGAATCTAGTCATTAGTTTAATGATTATCGTTATTTTTTCATCATATTTGAATCTTTATCGTTATCATGGATACGTTAAAAGTTCGAGGAATATTAATACGATCGTGGCAGCAATGCGGCACAAGCGGCACGCAAGCAAATGCTACACACGAACGCACCACCTGATAAAAACAATGAATATTTATAACTTGACTAATAGAATAAAAATAACCGCCCTAGGATTAGAGACTAGAAGCGTTAACACCCAACAGTTATTTAGTCACCAAAAAAAAAGTGCCTACCCCCACATGACCCTGATATAGACACTGTTAAATAGTCTGTAATAGACGAGAAGATGATGTTGATGAGACAATAAGTTAATCAGTTAACACCCAACAGTTGGACGTGCCATTAAATGAAACGTTCCAGTAAGCTCTCTAATTTCTACCAATTACCGAGCGGTCGAGTTCCGTCAATCGAATCTTACTGCTCAGTTGGTATAAGATAGAAAAGGCAGTGACCGATATCATCATCACCCACAACCTTCAATATCCCACTGCTAGGTCTAGGCTTCCTTTGCCATGGCCACGCCCTCTGTGTCAATCTCATCAAGATACGGCCCATGTTTGTGATTACGCGACCGAAATTCTAAAATAAAAGGCTGATTCCAGATTATTTAAGTAACTTTTCACCATTTATAGTTTATTTGAAAATTCCCGACTAGTCTCGGAAATTCTGATTCAAAATGAGTCCTTATTCATGAGCTGGTGAGTGGTTACGTACGCGTCACCACAGTTCATGGTGTTATAAAAAACTCTAACGAAAATTATAATTGTAAAATACCTGTTTAAATACCTAATTCTTTGCCGAGACCGTAATTCAACACATTCTAACGAAAAACATTAGATGTAAAATACTAATGAAACACTGCTACTAAGTTAGCTCTGAGAGCAAAGCATTCGTATTATGTTACTTGCTTTTAATCTGTTTTTTTTATTTACAGACCTTACCATAGAAATTAATAGACGTCCACTGTTGATCAAAGGTCTTAAACTAAACGTTAAGCCTACTTATGCAGGTAATTAAGTAACGGTTAAATTAACTTATGTATTGTCCAGGATAAAACTGAATTTATACATAATTATGAACTTTGGTTAAGCTTAAACTGATGTAACGTTGCTGAAAGACTTACAGGCGCTGGGCAAATGCACACGAGTGACGCGGGTTTAATAGACACTAATGTGAGGAGGTCAACGTTCCGGGGTTATCGATGCAGGGGCGGCGGCGCCAAACGGTCGCATGGTCAGGCGCCGCCAACACCGCCAACACCGCGACCACCCTTCCGACCACAACCACGCTCAACTTGCACCACTGTACTAATGCGTCCATCATACTTTTTGACAAGAGTGATTGACAATTACATTATTGTTATCTCTACAAAGCGCTGCGCTGTTTCACTGAGAACATTGTCAGTTATAATAACGTAATTATGCTTATTTAGTAAAAGCTCAATTGTGTGTTTTCCCACAAAGCATGATGTAATTTTGGAAGAATAGAACTCTGAGTCTGACAGCTATTAATTGATTGACTTGTGGCTTTCTAGGTATAACACAGTCATCAAAAACTATGGTGTTCGATAATCATTAACTCTCCGACCGATTTAAACTTAAATTTGTAGTTTTAATATTCTCTATAGGTTAACAGTAAAAAAAATTGAACTTTCCGCCCGCTAATTCGTCCTCGAGGAAAATAACACTCCGCCTTTTCCGGGTTAAAAATAATTACTTATGTCATTTCCTAGAGTTGAAGCCTTGAAGCACTTTAAGCCAACTTCACATCAAATTTCATAAAGCTCGGTTCCAATGTTTAATTATCAAGTTTCAGCGCGCTAGGATTTTATACAAGGTATAATAAAAATATTTATTTATTGCCTTATGCCCGCGACTTCGTCCCCGTGGATTTCGATGTAAAAAACCTGTACGTTGTACGCGGTATGCAGATTTACTTATTCGTTACTGATTTTGTTTACAATATCTCACGTTTTCTTTTTTTCTCGCGGAACCCTTACTATTTTCGAAATTCAAAGCATCTGCCACTAGAAGTTTCGTCAAAATCCGTCTAGGCATCGCACCTTGGGGCCAATGACTAGAAAAAATCCCTAAAATCAAAAAACAAATGTTATTTCCGGATATCCTGATATATTACTATTATTAGGCAACTAAGGTACAATTTGTTGGTATTTTAATGCCCCATACCAAACCCAGTTCTTATGTACTATGTAACTATTCTTATGTACTATAGTGATGTGAACTTACGTCTTGCAGACGAAAATATTCAGTCTATGTCTATCCCGTGCAATTCTTGCATATAGAACATTAACATGTGTTAATGTTCTATAGCAAAATAACACCAAAATAATATATTTTAGACGATACATATTAAATATTATATTTTAATGTAAGTTAAAAAATAACTAACCTAAGTAGGTATTTAACTATGTGTTAGTTATTTTTTTATTTCGATACATAAACAGTTTGAGGGTAAGTATGTATTTAAGACAAAAATAGATAGGTATGCAGTCAAAACTTAGAAAAATAAATAAACATTCGATATTTTTTTTATGTTCTAAGCCATATTATGCCATGGTTGTTATTTGATAATAATCCTCATTTTATAGGCCTTTACCAATAACATTAGATTAGTTTGTAGGGAAAATAATGTTGTCGGAATTTACATGGATTTTATTTTTTGACCGCAGTTTTTTAAATATTTTCGAAATCAAAAGTAGCATAAGTTACGCCTTCACTTATAACATCATCTGCCAGTGAAAATCTTGTCAAAATCGGTCCAGCCGTTTCGAAGAAGCTGTAACCTGTAACCCGCGACTAGCCTTGAGAATTCCTTTTTCCTGTAAATCCATCATTATTTTAAAAATTTAAAGTAGGTTTAGTTACTTACACATTAGCTATCTGCCAGTGAAAGTCCCGTAAATTGGTTAAGCTGTTGGACGAGATTAGGCGAAACAAAGAGACAAATACAAATTGCACTTTTGTATACTTAATAACAAAAATGAAATAATTTTGTTTCTATACTTCCATGTGGTTCCATGTGCATAGAAACGCTGTTATTTTGATGTTACAAACAAACACTTTTATGTACGTGTATTTTATAATAATACATTGCCAATATTTAAAGCACCCTACATTATGCTGTTAAGAGGAACCTTGTCATAATCATCATCGTCATCAGCTTTCAGGTGACCCACTGCTGGGTATAAGCCTCCTCCCTTAAGCGCCACCCTGTCCTGTTTTGAACCTTTTGCATCCAAGTCTTTCCCTGTACAGCAGCAATATCGTTAGTCCACCAGGCTCGAAGTCTGCCTGGGGCTCTACTAAATCCTCTCTGCCCACCACTCTGTTAAGGCCTTACTCCACCGGCCATAACCAAATCTTGCCAGATGGCCTGCCTAACTCCACTTGAGTTTTCTAATACGGTCACCTACGTTAACGTCCACTGCCTTCGTTCTACGCCGGATATTCGTATTGCGAACTCGGTCTTTTAAGGAGAGGAACCTTATAGGTACTGTACAATTACCGCCAAAAGGACTAAAAAAAGAGAATTAATATAAATAGTGATTACAAGATTCTGCAAATATAACGACTTTTTTATCATAGCTACGTTGAAAATAAAATTATCTATTTAATAAAATATGGTCCTAATATTTTTGAATTGCAAAACCTAAAAAGTTAATGGCTTAAATACCTATCTTATCGAGACCACGAGTTCGCTACTTGTTGAGTCGAACGATGCATAATTGACGTTCTCGCTTAGGCCAAAGGGTAATTAAATTACAAAACGGGACCAGCATATATACAATTACACGGAGCTAAGGCTTGCCTGACGAGCGAAACGTGATTGGTTTTATATCATCGAACCAAAGTTCACAAGTAAATAAGAATAATGTAATTACAGGTTACTTTTTGATATTTCGAATTTATTATTAATAATGACTAATGGTGCAATGTAAGTTTGTCTTCCGTGAAATTACTTAAATTATTTGTCCTTTTCCTTGGTCCGTTGAACGATTGCGAGGAAGATGTGTGTGGCTTCACTTGTAGACAAAGTAATGAATCTAGGCATATAATTATGCCACGACTGACTTTCATTGTAGGATTGATAAGTTCAGTGGCGATAGAGTAACGATGTTGGAGTGCTTCGGCCTTTTGAGCCAGCCCGCAACGCGTGCTGTACCGTGCGTGTTGCGTAGGTATGCAGGTACTTATTTTTGCCAATTTACTTAAATCGTTGTTTTTTTAATATATATCGTACATACTTTCATGTGCTCACCTATACTTAAAAGCTGTTATTATGATATTACAAACCAATTATCATCATTTTCAATACATCAATCATAAATACGCATAAATAAAATTAAAGTGTCTGTTTGTAACATCAAAATAACAGCTTTTTACTCAATGTCTGTCTGTCCGTCTTTCTGTCAGTCTGTCTGTTTGTTCCAGCTATCTCCGAAACGGCTGCCGGCTGGACCGATTTTAACGGGACTTTTACTGGTAGGTAGTTAAGATATTTAATAGTACAAGGTTTAACATAGGCTACTTTGAATTTTGTAAATGTTTAGGGTTTAGCGGGAAAATAAGAAAAACGCGGGAAATTCGCAGGTTATAACTTCTCCGCGACGGTTTATCGGATTTTAACGAGACTTTTACTGAAAGATAACTGTTGTTATAACTTTATAAGGAGTAACTAAAGCTAATATTAATTTTAAAATATTTATGGATCCTAGGCGAAAAATTAAAAACTCATAAAATAGGTAAATCTGTTTACTGCCACTACGTACAGGATTTTAATCAAAATCCAGGGGGACGAAGACGCGGGCAAACAAATACACACACAACTAATGTTGGTATATCTGCAGATTTACTGGTAAAACCTAGGATTTACCAATATAGGTGCGGGATTTAACAGTAACAGATAGGTATAGTAAATAAACATAGGTTTCGTGGTGACTTGGAGATTCACAGGTAGGCCTGTTAACAAGATTGAAGGTACAAACCCAGGCCAAAGTGACATCATTCTAAAACGAATCAGGAGTCAGGCGGGGCAAGCCACTACTTGTCATCAAGCTGGCCTATGTTAGGCAGCCACGTAAACGTACTCATCTGAATACATTGTAGCCGCCTTAACTACGTAAGTACGGTACGGTTAAGCTGTAATTTTGTCCCTTGAAGTGATCGAATACGGATTCTGAATCACCGATAATTGGCTGACTGAGAAATGGAAAGAAAGTCGCCCATTCGGGGCGAGCCACCAAGCGAGTTAATCTGATATAATTTGGTAAATTAGAGGAAAGAAACACTTTTCTTTAATTTCGGTAGATCAAATTAGTACCTATATTGACAAGCTTTTCTGCAACTTGCTATATTTGTTTGTTTGTAGATTGGTACATTTAATTTTCTGAGATAGATACAGATTTTTTGATAAGCATGATATAATTCTTCATTCATTAATAGACGACGCAAGAAACAAGGAGCTTGTCAACGGTCAACCGTAAAACACTAATATTACAAACGCATTCAATAGCCGGTTCTACAGGGCTTGTTCAAATACTTATTTTTCTATTAGAAACGACATAGTTATATTATTTTTCTTCAGAAAAGAGAATGTCTCTTGAAAGAATATATGAAACATGAAGGCTCAACCCCCAAGCTGCGATAGTCCAAAATGGTATCGCTATTATGTGTACTTTGGTCCCATGAATTGCAAGTCGCAATAAGTAGGAATTAATTCAGAGCACAAAATCATTAGCGATTGGGGAAAAGTTTGACCGAAGCACAACAATTTCACTTCCATTTAGTTAATGCCTGAAGCTTTAATTATA
The DNA here is from genome assembly GCA_905340225.1 of Abrostola tripartita. Lineage (NCBI taxonomy): Eukaryota > Metazoa > Arthropoda > Insecta > Lepidoptera > Noctuidae > Abrostola > Abrostola tripartita. Next base: position 6,552,296 of record HG996486.1, read on the forward strand.
TATATGTCAAGGCCTGAATCATCGTGCCGGAATAGTATAACATGACGGAGATTTTCTGCAGCATAAAACTTTTAAACAATAGCTTTGCTTTTAATTATGGTTCGGAGAAATGGTATAGGTTGATGTTACGGAGCTTCGGTTTCGATTTCGAAAGGTCGGTACTTCGGATTGATTTTAGTCTTACGGGTCCGATTTCAGTACTGATAGTTTTCAATCGGGCGTTCTATCGAAGCTTGAAAGCAATACGCAGAAACTACGAACGTCAAGTGAGAAGAAACAGCAGCAAGAAAAATAATTCATTACATTTTTACAAAATATTGTTGTGTTCAATGCTAAATAAGACACTTCTGGCTTTCTGGAAGGTAATAAGTAGATTGAAAGCCAAAGCTTACAGAATTGGTGGACTGGTCAATCAAAATTAAAAGTTATCGCCACAGTACATTCCTTTATTCGGCGCTCCGTATATCGAACATTAAATCGGCTTAATAAACATGATTATTACAATAATATCTCTCTCTCTCTCTTCAAGACGTCAAGTCCGTCAGTCCGCGTTAACATTCAGTAAAAACTGCTTCTAAAGTCAAAGCTTCTCCACAATAAGCATTTAGTTACCTTCTAACTACCTTTCTTCCGGTATGTAAACGATAAGCAAATAAAAGACCTAATTAGGTACAATTCTGTTAATCTCGCGTTGAAATTGAAAAATGTCCTAATAATAAGCAATACTCTGGGGCAAGTTTGATGCTAGTGCTAGCACATAGTTATGCTCATCATTTCAGCGACTTCATGAAAATTTTAGTCAAAGCATCAATTATCACCGTTATACCGTCCAGATTGGTCAATATAACCCTGTGAGGTAGTTTTACTTTCTATTGACACATTGCGTTATCTGTTCTTAAAACGAATCCCATCAACTCCGTGAATATTGTTGCTTTCTGTCCTCAAGTTTAGGTATCACTTCGTCTAACGCGTAGAAACTTAAAGTACTAAAGTTAAAGAGTGCTGAAACTAAATTTCCGAAATTGTGTAAATTATTGGACAATTTTGATGTTTAAAAACTGTATTTTGAATATATTGTAACAAAATAGTCACTTATAAAACAAATAGCTATTAGTGCGAAACAAATAATATCAATTGCGATATAACTGTATCACTGTTGTTGTGAATGTCTTGCATACTACGATAGAAAGCCAAACAAGACGAGATAGATTAAAGAAAGGTCTTAATACCAAATTTTACGGCATCTACCTACAATACTTACTATCAATTGTATTTTGCAGTTATTGTAATATTAAACTAATATACTATAGACTATTACATTAAAGGCTTTTTACCAGACAGGCTTAGCTTATACGGAGTTTCTGGCAATAGGTAATATAAATCTATACTTATTAGTAGGTATTATAAAGATGAAGAGTTTGTTTGTTTGCTTGAACGCGCAAAGCTCTGGAACTAGTGGTCCGATTTGAAAAATTATTTTAGTGTTAGATAGCCCATTTATCGAGGAAGGCTATAAAACATTCTTAATCCACGCGGGCGAAGTCGCGGGCGGAAGCTATAATCAATAAATGTATTACTTACTAAGTAACTACATAGATATATGCATAATTTCTAAGATTTTTTATTGAACCTGTAAATAGGAATAGAAATAAAGCTTATTATTCTATAAATTTAGAAGTTATCACAATGAATTAATTCAAGAGCAAGTTTTAGTGGATAATATTATAATACATCCATAATTTCAAATAACCGCGTCAAAATACATAAACACCGACTACAGTAATTTGTTAGTTCACCATTAATGAGTAAATACAGTAAATACGACACGACCAATATGATATCATTCAATTTTACTGCTTTAGAAGCGACCTAAGATAACCCCCAGGCAACGTCTCCTAGATGCCATCCCCACACGATCTGGAGTTCACTAACGAAAGGTTACTAATGGAATGAATAAATAATCTGTTAGATAAATCTACTTTCCAATAGCAATAATTAGGTTTAAATGAAGCGGCATTAATTAGGTACCTACTTAATTCTTTAAACAGAAGTGACAAACAACATTCACAAGATTCCAATTTGAACAAAAAGAAAACAATTTACAGCAAGAAAGGAATAAATAATTAGGATGACCCGAAAAATCTGTGAAGATCAATTGAGTGGTCAATAAGAGTCGAGCTCATGGGTCACGGGCGACTTAATTGCCGTTTGGTAAGGAATAATCATCTGGACATATCACACACTCGCAGGATACCCATTGCCTAACTCATGTCAACGATTCTCATGTTTGAGTTTATATAAGCGGTAGTAAAAGAAGCTGATAAGAATCGTTACTACTACAATAATAAACCCGCTTTATGAGGAATTTATAGCGTGGCGCCTGGATCTTTATCCCTTTCAGGGTTCAGAAAACGAAAAATTAAACAAACGTTAATAGATATTCCTTTTATAAGCGATGCGTACGTGTCGCATGATGTAGCAGACGAGCGCCGCCAGCCCTGGCAAGGGTGCCGCCCACTCTCTCGATAACAGCCGATCCTCATCGGCGTTCGCTCCTCTTATCATAGACCTGTTGTTTTCTCATTCAACTTACACATTGTTTGTATCGTGAATACACACAATTTTAATGCTATTTTACACAACAAAGAGCTTACACATATTAAGTAGACGTTGCGTAGATTCACAACCGCACATGTTACAAAAACTGCACATCGAACCGAACTTAGATCCAATGATGATTTTAGAATACTTCTTAATCGACTTGCCTTAAATTGTCGAAGTTTAGTTTGAGTCTTGTGATAGAAAGGCCGAGTTCTTTGATGCTGTGTTCCGAAAAATCCGGAAGCTGGGAGTATGAGATATCCAAGCCGATCTTCGTTTCGGGACTGAACTTGTTTGTCAAAGCTCGTGCGATTTCTTCATAGGCACTGATTCGCTGACAGACAACTAGGATGGCGCCGGTACCAGCGTCTTCTCGGCGACAGGTGCATGGTGAGATTTCTCTCCTCATGGCACAATGCAGGCTTGCTCCAGCTCCGAGCTGGCCGGCCAGTGCGCACAGCAGCGCGGCGGCTAGCGCGTGCTTGTGCGCGATCATCGTGTGTGCCGTTCGGGGCTGTTCGCGCTACTGGCGTAACTCACCACGGGCGCCCGGCTCGGAATCTCTGCGTCGCGGGCGCCCGGCTCACCCCGCGCAATCGCATCACCCAACCGTCTGCACTCTGCACCTTAGTTGTATTACCTTACCATTACAATTTTCACTCCAAACATATGTTTTATTGCTACGTACCTACGATACTAGACTCCATACAAGTACTTAAGTATTTACTCTGAAAAATCTATCCATCCATCATGTTAAGCTTAATGTGTATAATACCTATGTATTTACTAATTATTTTACCGATAACATTATTAATTCGAGTTAGCAATAAAACAATTTTATTCGTATTTAAATAGGCAGCTTGTACTTTTTATATATTTAGTGATAAAAACCATCAATGCTGACGAGTTACTCCTCATTTTAGATAACATATTGAATTATGACACCGCCACATAATTCGGTCAATATGTTCAGGCTCAGACAGGATCTAAGATCCCTGTATACAAGAACTACTTGTACCTTATCAATAGGCCAAGTTTACAGAGATAAAGATGAACTTACTCGTACTTATCTTTGATATTTCAAATAACCAATTAGGGACAATACTTTCATCTTTTATTGACTGTTTATAGAAAACGTGTTCGTCTTTAATAACTAAAAAATATTAACAATACATTTCATCAGTGGATGGATACATTTATGTACGTACTGGTACAGTGGTTAACTTACGTTTACTAAAGGGATAGGAACATGTTATAGTACTAGATAATATATGCTACCACATAAAAACAATACCTACATAATAATCATACCTATGTACGGAACCCAAACTACTTAATTTATATCAGTCATTCCCCAGACATCCACTAAAACATCATAAATTTATTATAAAACAACAACATCGCATAAAGTAGACGCGCGGAGGACACTCATTCAAACATTTGTCGTATGTAGTGTACTTGTTATCCGCAGAAATATTTTTGTCGGTAATTGAGCGTAGAAACGAGTGAGAGATCACATTAAGCTTGAGCCTACAACCTGCTCCTGAAAAGGGTCTACGACCTACGCGAAGTACTTCGCCCAGTCTCCGCCACGTCCGACGCCCGCGGCACCGCCATGTACCACCACGCCAAAAGCCACGGCTATAAGCCCTTTTAGCCCTTTAGGCTAGGCCTATTCAAGAGGTCCATAAGGTCTTGCAAAGGCCTAAGCTTTTTTAAGACTAGTCTCGCTTAAAACCCTCTGAATTGGCTATGAAGTGGTTTTAGTCTCCGAGGCTCTAGCTATACAAGTAACTAGACTTACCTCCTTTTTTTACTTTTTGAATCTATTGTTAATTCTTTGTTCGCAATTATTTTCTTTTCAGTGAATGCTCCTTCTACTGCTCTTAAATTATTTTCAAATTAATTCCTTTTTATGAGCTAACATTACCAATCAAACCAGAGGATACGGATGTTATAGCATCTTGGAAAAGCCGAGGACAAAACATACCACGTTTACAAAATATGCCATTTGTTATTTGTCTATACCAGCCTGCTACAAATATTCGCCGTGAATAATCGTTTGCCAAAGCAGGAAATTTTATTAGTCAGAAAATAAACCGTTTATCTAATAAAAATATAAGATCTTCAATGTGTCTTTCGTCGTGGCTAATCCATCGTGGTTTTGGTGGTACATAAGTAAAATATTGATTGTCTTTTCAAAATAAATGTTGTTTAATTCATATGATAGGCTTCAGACTTAACATAAACCTATTACTTGAAAAAAACTCCAATCGCAATAAAAGCCTAGTGGCTTTTATACGCTCATAGACTTTTTATAATGACGAGTCTTTTAAAGCGCTTCCTTATTATTAGCATAACTCTAAAAATGTTAAATAAAAAATTAAAACCTCCTTCAAAAAACTCAAAAGTGAAAAATAATATTTTATCACATCACTTTACATAAGCGAAGTGGAAGTCGGCGCCAAATCCTATGCGGTCGCTTAGTTAGTTTTAGCTTTGAAACTATGAATTAAGCACTTATGACAGAATTCTCATAAGTACTTTTTTCCGAATTGCTTAATGGATGTTGGGATTTGGCACCGACTTCCACTTCGCTTATGTAAAGTGATGTGATAAAATATTATTTTTCACTTTTGAGTTTTTTGAAGGAGGTTTTAATTTTTTATTAAATTTTTTTCTTTCACGATTTTTAGTGGTGTATAGAATTCATCCGCCCCAGAATTTTGTGAGACTAGTTTTTGAAATCCTTTCACACACAAAACAAAAAGCCCTTTTAAATGATACCTCACACGATATATTTAATCCAGGAAAGTGATAGGATGGAGGTCAACGCACCCCCACTCCCTCGTAGGAGTAGTAGTCGATAGCTAACCACTAACAGCAACAAGGGAGACCTTGATGGTGGTCAGTTATCGACTACTACTTAAGCAATATCATCATCATTTTTGCTGCGCGGGCTGAGTGCTGGGCGTTTTGCTGTGACCCTATGAGGAGTTCCGTTCCATATCTTCGAAGTTCATCATCAGGTAATGACAAAATTTCTAGGGGACCAATCGAAAAGTAAACCCTATCATATGAAAAAAAAAATTCTAATCGGTTCATATATGACTGAGATAAGAGGGTTACATACATAAAAAATAATAAATAAAAAGATCCCGACGAATTGAGAACCTCCTCCTTTTTTTTGAGGTCGATTAAAAAGGACCGGTATGTATAAATTTAGAGCTAAAGGCCTATAGACCTCGGGAACTGCCTTCGTCGCGGCCAAGCTGCTGCGCCGTGTCGCCGAGCCTGACCAACGGGTAGCAGCACTGATAGCCGCGTGGTATGGTTAGACTGCAAAGGTCGCAAGTTTAATTCCCGACACGCACTAATGTCTTTTCAAATTTATATGCGTACTATAAAGTATATATCAGTAGCTAAAAACGGTGAAGGAAAACATCGTGAGGAAACCGACACACCTGAGGGATTTTTCAACGGTATGTCAGAGGCCTACAGAAGACAAAAGAGACTTTAAACTCCGATACCAGGTTGTTCATCAACCATACGATAAGAAGAAGAAGAAAGCAAACGGGTTAGCGATAGTAAGTTAAAAAAAAACTCGTTAAAATCTAATCGAAAGACTAGTTTTATGAATCAACTTGATGTCCAAATTGACAAGCGTCGCACGATGGCATGAAATCGGCTTTCATATACAATATACATAGGGAATTATACTTTTAAGAGGTGGCTTTTTTGCTAGATATTGCTTCTGTTAGCTACACAAAATATCATCCGAGTTAACTCCGCACTGAAGGAATTATAATTTTTTACGAAAAATTTGTATATACCTAGTATGAAAAATCCGGTTATCCGATTTTTACAGATAGTAATAGAACTAATAATTTATGATTTTTCGACATAATCCATATAAAGTTTACAGCTACGGATTTTTTTTTTAAATCATAAGATATTTTTATTTATTTTTATTATTAAACGGTTCCTTTACGTGTCTAAGTAAAGAAATACATAATTATGTTTAACAACTCGTAATATGACATGGCATCATGCCGGTATCCTTAGTTTAGGTGTACTATATACCCTTGCCTCCCCCTAAAACATCATTCATTCCAAACATTACCTTTGTACAACATTTTTTTTAGAGATTTTGCAGAAGTGATGATACCTAAGTACTATCTGGATGGTCAACCAAGCTAAGTCGCTACCATCCTTGTATTGTTGTTGATTAATTAATCTGCCCCCTTACCATGACCTCTAAAAACAAGACAATTTAAGATGTGAAAGCAGGACGCCGCTACGTGCAATGTAATGCTGCGTCTCACTTCTACAACGTAAACTGTCCTGCTTTAAGAGTTCATGGTAAGGGAGCTGTACACTATGGCATGAATTGTTTTTATGTGGATGTAATAAAGTGAAGTCAAGAAATTTAGAAACCCATTACAGACCTGAGAACTGCATTTTTTTCGTTTGACTTGATTGAAGACAATCGCTGACCATCATCTTATTGAAAAGTACCCAAGTGATACTTAAATAAATAAAATAAACCTGTTTGGTGCAACGCAACCGAACGTCAACCCCTTTGCAATAATGCTTAATTATTATTATTAATATATATTATTATAATTAAATTATAAGTTTCGTAACGATAGTGCTTCACTAGCCACCAAACGGTCCGGGTATATTCATAACAGTAACATTTCATTAACATTTAACATAACTTTAACATTAGGTCATAAACTTAATAATAAGAACAATATTTATGCTGTGTTTTCTCTAGGAGACAATGTCGCTCAACATTTGGGTTATTGGACAATTCGCACGAATTGAACTCGCACGAAATGTGCGAATCGACATCCTTTAATAACATTATTATTTCTGTAGGCGATTCGCACGAAGTAAATTTATTGGTGTGCGAATCGACACCTCGAAAAGTATGTAGTAGGCAATTGGCACACACATTGTGTTTTATGCAATACAGTTAAGATAAAGTACACACAAGTACAGAAGTATTAAGGGTAAAATATTTTTTTCATATGTAATGAGAATCTACTAAAAATACCGATATAAGCATTCAAATTATTTAATGTTCACACTTGGTTTTCGTTGTGTAGGAATAATATTGTAATCGATAAAATCAAAAACTACTTAGTGTTAGTACTTTACTTAGCACAAAACTTACTTACTTAGCAAAGTAAGCAAGGCTAATGCGCTTTCTAGTAACAAGTGAAATATCTAGGATCTACTTTGAATAATTCTTCATATTTCCGAGAAGTGTGAGCACGACTGCACAGTGTACATTTTATTGTTTGTTCTTTTTAACATAAAAAATGTGCTAATTGCCTACTGAAAAAATAATATTACTAAAAGTTGTCGATCTGCACATTTCGTGCGAGTCCAATTCGTGCGAATACCCTACATTTGCCTTGTTCACACTGTCCAGTGGTGAATAGTATGACGCCCAAAAGGTTAGTATTGTTCAGTGCGACTTACATAAAGCGACTCGCCTCCTCACTATTCAAAACATGACGGGCGACTGTCGATACTCGATAGACACAGATGTCGCGCAAGTCGACACCCGTGGAGCGTCGACTTGCGCAGTTGCACGACCCGTAGATGTCGCAATCGACGTCGGGCGACATCGCGGGGGACACGTAAATTGCGAGTCCTGTAACAGAGTCGCGGAACAAATGTCACCTAGTTAAAACGCGGCTTATGTCCAATAAACTATCATTTAAACAACAAATACTCTTTTGCTTTCGATACCTACAACGAGCAATAATATCCCGCACAAAAGCATTTCAAACAATAAGCATAAAACAATCACCAGATCTAAAAAGTTCTTAGTAACACGAATTAGCTAAGGGGCCATTCATTTATTATGTAAGACAATTTAGGGGCGTAAGGGTCATGTTTATTTTTTCTTACAATGGGGTGGAAGGGTTCTTAGGTAAGACCACACTAATGCGCAATCAAACCGAAACCAAAGTTACTACCAAAATACAGTTAACCACTACTTAGGTACACAGATATCTTAGGCCAGTTACATATAACTAGAAGCAAATGGTAATAAATCAAATATTTTAATAATATATTGATATTAACCTTATAACAGCTATAAGCTTGAAGGTATAACTTTTAATACAAATATTCGTAGCTTACCGTTGACCAGCAAACGACCTAATGATAGTGTGAATACATAGCTAAACACGGATACTAAACTTGTTTTTCGGTAATACCAAGAATGTCCGAATTTTGCATAAATTTAAAAGGTCAACCAGAATAATTAGTTTTAAAGAAATGATAACTTTTACTGATAATAAAAAAAAATACAATAAAAAATATATCACATTTTTATTATCAGTAAAAGTTTTATCAATATTATTGATTGTTTGTATCTAAATGTACTATTAGATGCCAGCTAGGACAAAGCAAGTAACTCTAAAACATATATTTATCAGCAGTCGATTAAGGAGATATAGATAAGCTTATTAAAATAATGAAATATTTAAACATTTAGAAAGTTATAAGATTAATAAATTTTTCTATGTATGCTTTAAAATAAGTTTGTCTTATTTATGTTTTTACCGTTTGGAAAGATGTTCCCGACTATCACATTTCGTCGGTACTGTTCTTAGCGGTGTCTTCTTTTATGCTGCCCCGGGTCACACTAAACTACATAATAATATAAACATACGACGATTGAGTAAGAAGGTTGAGGTCCGTATCCGATTGTATTCGTGGATAATAATGCAATGTATCCGTATCCTCGGATATGTATTTTTAACGATCTCTAGTGTTAACTTCCTTGCTTGTTTACCAGATGCCAGCCACTGAACGTTATCCAATCAAAAATATTAAATATTTTTCTTTGATCTCAAGTAATTTTTGTAACAGTGGAAAATAATTATATAAGTTATCGTCTATCGTGTTGATAAAATAAAAGTCCTCATTTATTTCTTCCATAAACAAAAGTTAACAATGCGGACTTAATGCCTTAGACATTTTCTATCCATCAAACCTTTTTTATCTTTTCTGGACCCCAAAATGGCAGCACAATTTTTTGCTATTACCCCTCTTAGCCTTATATTTGACGCCAATGCATCTATAAACAGACGGAAGCATACAACATTAGTATGTTTTGCATTTGCATCAAATGCGCAATAAAGTATTTTTCATAATAAACACATTATTCTAAACTATCTGCCTTGGTTTTTATTAACGAACGGTTTAAACGTAGATAATATGAATATGTATTATACACGAATATTAAAAAAAACCAATTAAAATAATTACAATATTTAATGTTATTTAAGGGCTTTTAAGAATGGTCAATTTTTATCAACACTATTATGGTCATAAAACTGCCAAGAAATGCTTTACTATTAATAGTAAAGCATTTCTTGGCAGTTCTTGGACGATCATGGCTGAAACAATATTAATATTGTTTCAGCCATGATCGTCCCAATGCCGGGCAACGGCCTCCCTTATCTTCCTCCATTCGCTATTGTGAGCTGCAGTAGTTTAGGTCTCCTTACAGGAGTCAAGCGCGTCTCGCCTTCTTCTTCTGGGCCTGCCGCAACACCTTTTGATATTGTGTGGTATCCACTGTCTGTTATTTTTTGCCCTCGTGCGATGACACACGGTCTGACATGCGGCAGATGAGACCAGCCCAGATCCACTTCAAACTAGCTGCATTATATCCAACGTCAACGATTTGTGCTTTGCAGTGTTGTGTTCCGCGGTATGCGGTTACTTAGCCTGGCCCCCACAATGCTCCGCTCCATGGTTGATTGGCAAACACTAAATTTGCAGGTGGAATGGTGGTGAAATTTGGAAAGGGGAGGATACATATTTCCATGAGCTTTTTCCGCCCCCCGATTCTGCTCCCCGGAAGCCGCTAACGATGCAAAAACTTCTTATGGGTAAAGAGTTTAGGGGATAACTGGTCGCTCTGCTTGACTCCTTTTTGGGATGTTAAAAACAGATCCGGTTGTGTAATTGTAGTATGTAGGTATTATGTTTGAGTAGGAGTAGTAGAAGTTATTGGAATGCCTTGGCTGAAAAAAACGCTTTAGAAAAATGTATAAATGCGAGTAGTAGTGGAAGGTGAAACTATATAATTATAGTATACTAACTGTTGCCTGCAGTTTCATCCGCGTTTCATTTGTTTTTGTGTAATCTCCATTAGGCTTCTGAACCTAGTACCCAACGTTGAAAATCACGGCTGCTGCTGGCAATTTTTTTTAATAGTAAGATTACAGATTAATTATGCTTCCTGATAATTTAGCTTTCTATTGGTGAAAAATGGATTGATAAATGAGCATAAAGTGTCAAGGGGCAGTCAACCTTTAAACACGTAGTATGTATCATCTATTCGAGTAATATGTGTTCAGAGATGACCTCTATAGAGAAAAAGGTATTTCTCTCTATCACTAGGCAAGCACGGAGGTTGGTGACCGAAAGCAGCCCGGTAAGTTTGCCATCCGAACAGAATCCTGGCAAAGAAACGTTTATGTTTTAATACAATATACTACTTTTAGAAATATTTAATGATTATTAAAACCAGTTCATAAACAATTTTAACTAATCAAGGAGCAAAACACTCTTGATAGGCTATAATATAAATCTTCCTTTTGTAAGACAAGGCAACAAAAAATATAATATTTTGTAAGCCACTAAGCGCGCAACAATTTATGAGTTATGGAGTATTGACAGTTGAACATAATATTATCATCATCTTGTGCCCTTTATCTCAATAATATTGGTATAGGAAAAACACATTTTCTATCTATCTTGCCTAGTAAGATGGATACGTCATGCTTGGGAACATAAAGCCTATAAATGTACCTTAAAATTATCTGTAATCATCATCATCATTTTCAGCCGATAGACGTCCACTGTTGAACAAAGGCCTCCCCTTTTAGAAGGGGTTGGCCTACACACACACGTAGTAATCCTACAACAGATACACTTAGTTCTAAATTGTATATATGTAGGTACGTAATTCAAATCTTCTTTAAATTTAGAGGCCATTGTTATGACCTCTCACATAATAATCATCTTTTGAAACACTAAAAGGAAATAGTTAAACATGGATGATATTTAATGCACATTTTCACACTTCAGTGTGTAGAACTAGAAGAACAAGAAGTATTTATAATATGTATAAATAGTTACAAATTTGTCTAAAAATGTTTAAATATAAAGCAGTTTTTCCAGTTACGTGAAATAATTATTCTAGTATCGTCACTTTTTTTGGACTATTTTAGATCGGCACGCGTGGTGTTCTTAAGATAGAAGATAATAAGGAAAAAATAATACTCAAACTATTTTGGAACTACGGGAAGGAATACCTAAAACAAATACACGGTTTTGATTCTTATACTAACCTATGCAACATTAGCTTTATTGAGAATAAAGATTTGTGTTTAAATGTCGAGGTCTACGGATGAAGTCCGGATACATAACTGATACTGAATGTAAACTTATCATACTGACTCCTCTTGCACTGAATACTTGTATAGGTACCAGCAAACATTCCCAGACAAAGACAATGTTCAAAATGCCAAAGGGCAGACTTTTTATTTCCGTTAACCGGAAGTGAGTCACACAGTGAGACATGATTGATGTCTTGGTACTAGCCGTCGATTTATGCTCAGTTTATCCCCAGTGTCGTGCCCTGTATTAATTTTTATACTTTAAAGATAAAAAAAGAAGATGAAGCGTTAATGGTTGTTACAGTAGGTACAGTAAAAACCGCATATTCATACATTTGCTGTCGTTATCAGCTGAGCGAAAACTAGTCACAAAATCAACAAGAATGACACATTAATCTATTTATGAAAAAAGTAAATTAAATGCGAAATTGTAATATCGTATGCTTACTATACTATATTACACCTACATAGTACTAAAAGTCCATTAAAATGTTCACATTTCGAAAATAACTCGAGGATCAGAAAGCCAGTCTGTATAGCCGGTGAAACACTTATCAGCAGTCGTATTTGAGATAACCAAGCAAATAAGGCACCTATTTCTCTGATTCCGAAACACTACCTGTGATTTTAATTCTTTTTTAACGCACGCAGTTTGGCATAATATCAACCCTGGATAAGTTTACCATCCGTTATGTGATTCACCGGCTTGTTTACAAAATGGTAGTCTAATGGCTGACTTGAAGCTAATTCTAATGACCCTTAGTCGACCCCGCGCTAGCCGCAATGGCAGCTACAAACTCAATCAAAGCTAAATCTCTCACAGTAGATACAAACGCCTATCAGAAAACTTGTGAACAAATTGTGTGTATGATAATTATTGTAATTGACTGACAGTATTTATAATATTTAAGCTTACCTTCTTTGAAATTATGTTGACAAAAATGCAGGTTGAATATACGTAGATACTTAAATTACATTAATGATTGCTCATTACAGGGGTTATTAGTTCTTTGATCATTCATATTTCGACTAAAATATTGTTAAACGATAGATAGATTAATATGCCACAGACCCTTAGCTATCAATAAAACATATTACGGTCCACATATCCAGTTTTTCATAAAGGCTGGCGTACTAAATACCTAATAGATAGTATTTAGTATGCCAGCCTACAAACACAATATCTTATCTATTACTGGCGAGCAAAAATATATTAAAAAAGGAAACTACATATTTAAAAAGTATCGTAGGTCTTATAGTATTATTATGCTAATAACGTGGCCGTGAATTCACGGATTTAAGTAGCCTTAAGAAATGTATGATGAGAAAACCAGTTTCTAATAAAATCGTACGAATGCTGATATTTTTAGAGTTCCTTAGACTATGATAGTAATAACTGAGATCGATAACATGATATCGGCTACAAGTCTACAATCATGATAATAACAACCACTAATAATGATAACATTAAATTCACTAGAGAGAGACGATCGACAAAAAGAACAAAAGCATTTGGTGTCTACAAAAATTATGATAGGTTAAATGTAATGTACATACTATGTACTAACGCATTGCACTTCAATTGCTTCATAAAAGTATATAAACACAAACGACAATATTTATGTTGTAGCCAATACGCTCATTAGAACTTATCTAGACGCATGGAGACTACAATTTCCCTGTTTTGGCAAATCCTTCAATTAATGTGGTCTTCTTCTTCTTATCGTATGGTTGATGAAACAACCTGGTGTCAGAGTTTAAACCGCCTGTAGTCCTCTGACATGGCTTTACACACCGTTGAAAAATCTCTTAGGTGTGCTGGTTTTCTCACGATGTTTTCCTTCACCGTTTTTAGCAACTGATAACTAATATATAGTAAGCACATGAATTCGAAAAGACATTGGTGCGTGCCGGGATTTGAACTTGCGACCTTTGCCTTGGCAGTCCAACGGTCATACCACTCGGCATTAATGTGGTTGAAGTTCTAGAATTCATACTCTGATTCCCTATGTGCCACATTAGTTTTGCAGCAAGAGCTATTTTACCACAAAGGTACCTAACTTAGTACATGAATTAAAACATTAAGTAAATCAGAATCTAATCGTAAACTATTATTCATTAATTAAATAAGTAATAAGAAAACTTCTCAAATTAAATTGACATCTTCAAAATGTCGAAAAACACTTATATTAATAAGTTTTATTATTACAACTGGTTACAAATGAGTTGAAAATATCACACATTATGTAAATAACATTTTTTGGTATAAACCTACCTATCCAGTGATTCTTATTAATAAAATGTAAAGTCAACAACCTATTTTTTATTAGTTCACTAAATTCGGACCCGACATTTCTTCGTTTAACAATATCACTATGCTCCACCTATATGTTATACAGATGGGCTTAAAAAATGTACATATTTTATACACTTTATTACGGGCGAATATCATCCTTTGATCCTTTTAGGTCAATGTGTGTTGTGTTATAATTGTGTTGGAGTTTGCGAAACAGTTAAGATATAGGTTCATAAGCCACCAACCATTTCTTATAATTTACAAAACTTACCAACATAATTATGTACCTACTATCACAAAATTACTAAACGGTAATTGGCAGATGGGTTATTCTGAAATCTCCAAAGGAACGCAACATGTATCTCATTGGAGCACATCCCGCCGTTCAAGTTCCATCCTGGTCTAAAGTCCTTAATTGGCCTAACCAGCTAGTGCAATACGACATGCAAAATGGCGAACTAGGTTCTTTATTGATTTAATTTTAAATTAAATTACTTTTGAGGAGAGAGAGTTCTTTTCGCGAGAATCGGATTGTCATTAATTAACAATAATGAAAGGTCACTGTAAGCTGTTAGTAATAGTATTTAAATCGTTCATCATCTTCATGTGCCTTTGACCATCAACAACAATGAAAAGGAAATTGATTGAATTAATTTAAAATTAGTTTAAAAAAATATTAGTTTCGATGCAAAACCGGAGCTAGCCGTGCGTAGGACTTATTAGATGGGCCACAATGGGGACCTTCGGACCGATTATGAAGAATCTTCAAAACATAAGTACTTATACTTATAAAGAACAAATTTAAGAAATAAGAAACCTTATTCGCCTTTGATGTTTAACCAATTACGTCTTTTTCTGAAAATTAATACTTACTTGTTCTTTGCTCAACGTGCCTAAAACACGTGCCTACACCACTACATTTAAACGTCTTGCTACACAGTGAAATTTGAAATTCTTTGTTTGACGTAAAAAAAAATGTATTGGATATAAACAATTCATTTAACCTTTAAAACTCTTTGGTAACCCAACAAACTTTGGACTCATGAATCAAATCAAATTTCAAAGAGTTCATACAATTTGGGTAAACAATTTCAAAGACTCTTTCCAAATAATTCGTTGTCACGTTGCGAAATTTCGTAAGAAAAGAAGCCATAAAAATAATTGATTTGAATAAGCTTATTAATTATAAGATCCGGCCTTGTTAGTGGTAGGTATGGGAACAGTTGAATAGTGCAATCACTGTCTCCGGCATGCCGAAAAAAATGCATTACGACTGTTATAGATGGGTGGAAACCGAAAAAGAAACAGACTAGCCTACCTACCTACTAGCCTAACTAGACCAGGAGTAGCAATTTTGATTCTTGTAACTTTGAATATTATAATATAACTTGTTACCTTTCAACACATTAAACTAGTCCACATACGCCTTAATAAAATCAATATAGTAATATTTTTTATCAATATTGCTTAATGTTATTTTAAGTTTTCCTTCAGGTAACGTACACCTGAAGGAAAACCTAAAATAATATTATTTACAACGTAGTTTATGAAATGTTAGATTTCTATGTCACATGTGGAAACACTTACTCCTAAAAACGTTTATTTATTACATGTAATGTTACGTTGTAGTTAATAATGGTAGATGGTCTGGATTTGTATGCAGCAGTTTGCAAGTTCGGACCCAGGCAGGTATCAATGTAACTTTTATATCATATCTCTACTTCTATCCAATTGTCAATTTATCTTAATACAATATAAAAAGAATTAGAATGCTATTTAAGTATTATAAGAGCAAACTAAGTAGATTTCAAAAATTACTGAAATTAGGTGTCACCTTTGCCCTCATGCTTTTTGACACGTCACTATTATTATCTACCAAACTTGGGATAGATTAGGTTGTCCTTGACCCCTATCTCCCAGTAACGATGTTGATGATTGTTATTTATCAAAATGAACCAAACAGTTCAGTGTGAATAAGTTTCAAAATAAAACATTACTATTATATTGAAAATATTATCTAGTGTTATTTAGTCTTTGAGTTTTAATATTTAATTAAGTTAAAGATAAATAAATAAAATCTTTATTTTCTGTTAGTATTACAGGTTCGTTTGACAATAATTGACATATAAATAAATTATAAGGAACAAATCTATTTTTATATATTGTTAAGAACAATGTTTGTCAGAAACTACTTACACTAGCTTTATTGATTATTGAAGGATTTAGGAGGCTATTTATTATTTATTGAAGGATAAATATAACATTGTATTTAAGAATTTAAGTTATAAAGACAGGTGAGATTATATTTTATATCTTATTATATCTATATAATTATATTCAACAAAAGAGAAAATTTAAAGTTTTTAAATAAGTGTACCTAAAATAGAATAGTTAAGTATATTATAATAAACTATTGTAGTTGATTATTTCTTTTAAAATAATTTCTGTGTATTCAAAATATCAGATCAGAGCATCAGAATAAGAGATCAGTAATCCCTTGTAAGTATATTTTACCTCTCGAACAGAATACTTCATAATTTTAAATAATTTGTCTATTTTATTGTGGATAAGAAGTTTCATATAGACACAAAAACGCTTAACAAATGCTGTTTTAGTTTGGGTACATGGAAGTTAACACGTTTTCTAATCATATAATCTTCTTACGCTGAGAACCTGTGTTTCCTTGTGGAGGAGTGTGGAAAATCGAAAGGATCATAGTTATAAGTAAGTACTGCCTGCTGGGTTCGTTCCAAATATATCATATGAAAGGCTGCAGTACCACCCCAGACAGTAATGCAGTATGTAAAAACTCATCTTAAGAGATATATACATAAAAATAAGAAGATAATATTAATATTGATTTCCTTTATCAATTTAGAGATAAATACAGTTTTTGACAGCTTTAAATCGGCCACATCGCGTAGGAGTTTCGTAAAGTGAATTATAATATATTTTTCTAGCTCTAGCGAAAGTAACAAAGATATTATGTACACTTCATGTTAACTTTTTGTCCATTAAGTATAACTCCAAGATATGTTGTGTGTTTAAATTTGTTTAACCGGAGGCAAGTGCAATTCGAATATTGGATTATGTTGTGTGTAGGAGGACAGGAATGAATAATTAAGTCTAGATCAGTTGGAGGAGCTGTAGCCTCACTTTTGTGGAAACACATGTAATCCGTTTTGGTTGCATTTAAGGTGAGGAGATAGTTGCTATGTTATTTAAAGTGTTGTGTAAACCTATAATATTGGGATAAACATTAGTTTTTACCAATTCATATAATATATAAATACAAAGTGGTATGTAGATGCTGTTGGTGTACCTTTTAGTTGTTTTAGTGTTCTCATACCTGAACTTTACTGTTATAGTTTACTGACTTGGCCATCAACTTAATAGGCCTTCGGGCTAATGTGAATATCATCTTATAATGAACTTTTTGATATTTCTGGAAACTCATGGGGGCTAATGTGAATATCATCTTATAATGAACTTTTTGATATTTCTGGAAACTCATACTCATATGAGTAATGGATATTATTTATAATTTAAAAATTGTCTAGCGCTGAGCAGTCTGCCCCGCAACCAACCTGCGGACTGGCTAATCATTGCTAGCATGAGCATATTGTATAGATTACGTCGACATGATAGAAGACAAAAATGCCTTTGTTTATGGAAGTTTCATTAACATAATATTTAGGATCTGGATCTTACTTCTAACAAAACTTGCCTTCACTTTTCCGAAAGTTACTTTTTATTTTTTTATATCGATTAAACAATACGACATATTAACAACATAACCGCGCTTATTAACACTGCAGGTATTCATAAAAGCGTATGGCAGCCACAATTTTTGCTAAGTCATTACAATCGTAGGAACCACTCGTATTTTTTTCGTTTTAAAAAAAAAAAAAAAAACGTCGCCCCACACTAGGAATTTCTCCTGTATCGTGGGTGCGTTTCACAAACATGAAATATCACATACACAAACACCCAGACTCGGGACAAACATCTGTGGATCACACAAATTTTTGTCCCGTGCGGGAATCGAACCCACAACCCCTAGCGCAGCAGTCCAATCGCTTAGCCACTGCGCCAATCAGGTGAATTACAAGACCTAGGTACATATTTTTGTAACTAACTATGTACCTACATTGCTATAATAAAAATCTAAACACATTGGCTACCGTAGCTTATATTCACTCTTTAGTAAGCAAATAATCACTAGGAATTATCACTTATCTGCCAATTCGTTGAATAAATTCAATGATTTTGTATTTCGGCGTACGTATCTCTGTACGCTTCAATGCTTTCTTTCATAACATCGTAGATTCGTAGCATTTACTGCTCGGATTCTGCCCTATATCATATAACTAATGTAGGTATATCCAGAGATACCAATATTTAATGGTCAATTCTTATTAGTCCTTCATGATCCTCGCCCGCTGAACAGACGCTACTTCGCGTCACAGTCCTGAAATTGTTACCCGATAAGGCCTCGTACCTCGTACCTACGCCATAAAGCCTTATATACTTGCCTTATCGTGCGACAGTAAATAAGTCTCATCATCCAACTTCCAGATAATATATGGGTATTCTATTCGTCACAAATGAAGAATATTTACTAAGTAGTTCAGAATCTTATCAGTCTAGTATTACAGTAATATTAATAAAACACCTAAAACAAACACTCCCTCTCGTTAGTTTACTATTTGTTTGATTTAAATGTAATCAGTAGTTAGCGGATGTAACTACTAACCAAATCAAGGTTTTTAAATATCCGTCATTGAACACAATGTTCAATCTGCCTTATTTTTTAATGAATAATATGTATTCATAGATAATATTAATATTTATATGCGGCATCGCGGTCAAGTTTGTCTAGCAAATCTCACTGCAACTGTCTACCATTAGTCAGCACGAGGCTTCAACTAATATAATAATACTAGTATAACTATAATATTTCCTTTTATTTATCGAGCTTTTGTTATTGAATACTGTTTGGGAACTACTCAAAAAAGCAGTAAATCCATGAAACAACATTGCTTAACTAATGACCTATGTACTAATGAACCAATGTACGATAAGGGCTGGGATAAATGACATGAGGCCGGAGCCCTAACACACGGGACTTACTTTGTGGGAAAATGTGGGAGTGCAAGACGCTTATGCTATGTGAGGCACGGGGAATACCGGCGTTATGAACCGATTGATACAGAATTGTAAACAATAAACGTAATTATTCATAACAAGTTGAACCGTCGTCCGTGAAATTTTGTAGGGATCTGTGGGCCAATTATTGTTTGGCGGCCGACGACCGTGCTGGTGCATTCTATGGCTTCCGCTAAGGATGACACTTCATTTGAATACGGATACGCGTATTAATCATAGTGTGTTTAACAACCAATGTAAATGTAAAATGTATCATAAATATTATTATATAATAGATGATGAAATATATTTATAATAACATGATATTGCTAGATGTTTTAGAGAGACTGGTGAAAGAGTTACACTTCGTACTTTGCCTTTATACTTATCCGGTCTTCCGAAATTATTACGGTAGCATATGTTTTAAATTGTTGTGTTAGTTTTTTATAAAGACAAGTGCTCACTAATATTCTTCTTTTATACTATTAACTATGCATAAATTCTGTTTTTCATCATGTTTCATGTGGGTTATTGGTGGCCTGATTGCTTGACATCAATGTTATACGAATCAATTTGCAAACCGTCAAATGAAGTTTCTTACAAACTGTCACTAATGCATAGTTAGATACTAGTCGTTCTTGCCCAGCAACGGAATTAAAATAAACCAGCTTATAACTTTATTACCTTTTAAATGGTACCTCTCAGTGGGCACTAAACACATTGAACTTAATCACGTCATATAACATTACTCCTCCAGAATATATGCAGGACGCATTTTCTGTAGTTAATTCTGTAAGCAGGGTATCGGCACTATATAATTATATTATATATATATATATATATATACGCAGAGGTTCTGTTATTTCGGATTTAAATATTTATGATCAATGTCTTTAACACACCCACACCAAAAAATAAATTACTTCTATTGTAAATAATTAAATGCTTCCTTGTGTTGATGTCATTGATATGCTTACATGCATCTACGAGTAAGTAAAGGTACATATTGTTTAGTAAAAAACATTACTGGTTCGTCTATCGCAAAGGACAAGGTTCAAGCTAAGTACAATTGTTTTACGGATCTATGATGTAACTAATCGAAAAACTCATATGGTTGTTAGAAACATAATACAAAACGCACTTGACCTTTACTTCTTTTCTTGTTTAAATAATTATTATTTCAAAATCTCGAGATTTAGACAAAAGCACTTATTAACTTATTACCCATTAGAACACGCTTAACCGTTAGCTATACTTGACTATTGCTTAGTTCAGTTGAGTGTTGATCAGTAGTAGACCAGACTAAGAGTGACAATTTATCTCTAACTCTTAAAGGCAGGATAAGGCGTCCCTATTCCTTGCTCAAAACTGCGTTTTCATCATCTAGTAATTCTAGAATTGCAGTTGTGTGCAAGAAATCGGGACGCATTATCGCAATAACGCACCAGTGCACAGTGTGCGGGAGCCTTAAAGCTCTAAGCTACTTGGATCTGCATTCTGTCATGTGTCATACGAATACAACGAGAAAGACCTTCCGATGAGGTCATTATTAGCACCTCAATGTCGGATAAAGTCTTCACTAGATAACCTAATAAGTTATGTACATATGGAAATCCGACCGCAAAGTTTTTATAACACAAGACGTAGGTACTCTAATGTAACTAATTCGGGCATTTATTATACAAGAACAATTAGACAATTAGACAGCCTAAAAAATTCGTTAGATATCCGGAACCTTCGTAATATGGTAGGATTATACAAAACATATTATTTCAGGTATTCTACAAATGTGCCTAGATAATCTGTATAAAAATCTAATTTAACATTTACAATAGGTATTCTTTCTTCAATCCGAATTATCAGTGCAAGTTTGGTTAAAAATTTAATTAAACTATACACAGCCATGTTTGCTTTTATCTTTAATTAAATGATCAGTAAACATATTTCCTGCAGTACACAGAGGTAGGCTGATATGTTTATGATGTTTTTAACAAAAAATCACTAAATATGTTTTAAAAACCAACCAAAACCGCGCAATCAACTTGTTGATACAGTAACAAGTGCGGCAATATCAACATTATAATCCAATATCCGTCAATACTGTTATTTCTGAGTGCTTCAAAATCTACCCTACGTCTAGACTATCCATTAGCCATACAATAGAAGTCAAGCCGTATATTACTTCAACCCTTTTCATTAATTAGTAACAAACACTAAAAGCTTTCGCCTATAATATGTTTTGCGATCAAGTAAATGAATAACTTATCGACATATTTAGTTCATTGTTTTGGCTGAACCCGTTGACATAACCTTGTAGGTTCATAGGCGGTATGGTCAGAGCAAGCTCATCTCGCGCAGCGCAGGTATTTAAGAGTCGGGCGGCAAAAAGAGGCGACACTTACCACATCACCTGTTGGCAGCGTCGGTAAGGCAAACGGGACCGCGACGTTCAACATGAAGGTTACTTGGGTACGTACCAAAAAATATTATTAATTAAACGTTTTGATATTAATTAATTAAATTTGATAATTATAATGTGATCTACCCTATTCTAAAAAGTTCAAGAGTAAAGATGTCAGTGCTATTTTTCAAAATGGTTTTCATTTTAATTACTTGTTGTAACTTTTAAAAAACCATATTATTCGCGACTGGTAATTTATATAGCTTTGCGAAATTTGTGCGTAATTTTATATTATTTCTTGAAATTATTTATTTATCTTTACTTAATATGGCATATTATAATTATCGAATGATTTTAATATTTACCAAACGGTTTTTTAATCTTCAAGAATGTTTTATTACAAAATTTGTACCTAAATAGTGTTACAAAAAAAAATTATAAATTAAACTTAGTTTAACAGGCTTATAAAATCACCATCTAATTACGATTAAACAAAAATAAACAATTAATTTTTTTACTACTTAAGATTGTCTTTCCAACTTAGACATTTAGATCTTTAATAATATTATAGATAGTTATTGGTTTTTTAATAACGATTATATACCTAATAAAGTTAAATACTTATAATCGTTATTAAAAAACCATCCAACCAAAAAATACAATATTTTTGATTACTCAATATACTACATGATACTTAAATTTTCTGGTTGGTGACGCAAGTAATTCCAGAGGATATAGGTTCTGATTCATGTTAACAATTCAAGGTCTATTGACTCATAATTATCAACAAAACCAATACATAGTGTAAATTGAAAAGAAAGACACTTTCCACGGTAAATAAACAGACACAAATTTAAAATAAAATTATGTGTTTTTGCCAAATGATTATCTACTAAACCTACAAAAAACGTAGTTTTCTTATAATTATAGGTAGGATAGATATAATTAGATATAGCTTAAATCCATCAGAATCTTTTTACCTTTTCCTTTAGAAGAAATCACATTATTATAGATTGTTTTTTTTGTACATAGGTATTCTATGTGACTAATGTAGCAGCGTAGCAAGTGACTAAATCCACGCGTTGTTTATCTTTTGCTGACCGTAGGCTTCACTAACCTTCACATTATTATAATTTGATGCCGCCTTAAAGTTCTAAATGATCGGACCCTGAAAATATGAATTTGCATTTGAAATTTAAAGGTGCGACATTACGTTATAATGGTGCGTCGATAACTTTTATAAATAAACAAATCGACCGTTACAGTGTGTCTTATCTCTTGTGTGACCGTCAATCCGTTGATCAGCGTCTCTAGGCAGGTCTGTTACGAAAGCTCCATTTGGAATGCCATGATTATTTTACTGTACCATTCATAGGAACTATAAAATATTATCGTTTTGGATGATTTGTATAATCAAGATTCTTGCTCTTGGAAAATGTATTAAAATGCCTGTGAGACAGATAGAGTATCTATCAAGATTTCTAAATGAGGTTTTGGTATGATTTTTAGGAAAGCATGTACATGAAGGTCAGGTATATCATGAAAGAGTATAAATGTTTTTGTAGAAATGCAGATTTTAAAAAGTGCTCAATCTGTAACCTGAGCCTTAGGCTTTCCATTGTAAGTGAACCCTTCAAAAATGTAATGTGCACGTTAAATAATTTTATTATTCCAGTTTACAAAAGAATTTGAGATAATTCAATAACAATCAATTCAAAATATGATAGTGCGACTCCTCCAATCAACTTAATTAGCATTAATAGCAGAATTAAATTAACTACATACATAGGTATTATGTTTTTAAACTATTTCACCCACCAGAATTATAAATGTTATGAAATATTTCTACTTTTAAGAATACAATTAATAAAATTACCATTAGTTGGAACACGTTACTTTAAAAAAATTAAGTTAATGAGCTAGAATAAAACTTATTATTTATCAATTCAATAACTACCGAACTGATCATTTTAACATGTTGTTCCACACGATGTTCTTATTAAATTGTAAATCAATGATTGTATACAATAGAAGATATTCCATTTACCAGCTAAATGGCAAAAAAACTGGACACAGCCTTGACAGCTAATATTAGATAAACAAAAATTATGTGTATTTTAGTTGGAATCAATGAAGATGTTTGTCAAATGAGCAAAAGTTTGCTGTAGCGACTGACAAAGCGGATATGACAATCTCCATTTGTCTGAGGTCATCAGCTTTGAGTTAATTGTGTCTTATTTGGACAAATTAGCCGTGATTATTGCATTATATCAAAGAGGGCACATTATTTAAATCATACAAAAATAACTTCAGTTTATTATCTATTTACGTTTACGGTGCTATACCGTATGCACATACAAAAAAAAATATCGCTTCATTCTTTGCAAGTGTATTTAGAACTGGTTGTGGTCTGGTTAGGTTATTTATTATTATTTTGTGGTCAGGTATCAGTTTTAAAATAACTTTTAAAGCACCTAACATTAAAGAGTCTTATTTTTACATTCGTTACATACTTAGTTTGGTGTAAATTTCACCTGAGGTATGCACCGTCATGAACAAAATTTAAACAATAGGTTATGTGATCATTTAATGATGACCTGATAGGCGCAGAGGCTAAGCGATTGGACTGCTGCGCTAAGGGTTGCGGGTTGGATTCCCGCACGGGACAAAAATTTGTGTGATCCGCAGATGTTTCTCCCGAGTCTGGGTGTTTGTGTATGTGATATTTCATGTTTGTAAAACGCTCCCACGATACAGGAGAAAGAAATAGAGGGTGGCGACGTTTTAAAAAAAAATCATCTCATATTGGCTCGGCAATATTTAACTTTGATTACTAAACTCAAAATATATAAACTCAGATACTCAGAATAATTACTAGATGAATACTCCTACTGGTTTTTATTACTTGACATAAAATTGCAGTTTCATAATATATCATTACGTCATACAATTTTTACTATTTTTGATCTGTTTAAATATTTTTAATGGTATAGGTATACTTAAACCGGGTGGTTGGCGAATTATAAAATAATTAGGTATATTTTGTTTGATTATAAATATAATTTATAGAGATTGATACTAAGACATGTCTAACACATTTAGTGCTAGCTCGGTAATAATAGCGCAGCCTATTATTTAATTCAATTAGAGGTAACCAATAACAACTGCTTCAATAATCATCGGCAAAAATCTCAATAATTTGAGTACAGTTAATTGAACCACATATTTTCCAAACCGATTAGATGTTGTAACGTAATAGTAACGCTTGTGCACATAACATGCGGATGCGTGGCCAGTTCAAGTTCAACGCACCCGCATCGATGACCCAAAGTCTGGGCGTGATGCAAGTTGCGCAACGTCGCCGTCTGTGCCCGCGCCAACGAATTGTACTATGTACAGCTTACCCACACCCTACGTGACCTTGCGCATACTTTCTATTCTTTTATATTTCTAATCAAACATCATTGTATCTGTTGTATAATCGGCATCGGCACCCTTCTTAGGCTTATGTGTGGTGGTAATAGGAACGACTAACGTTTAGCAGGGAATATCATATTCTTTACTTTAACCACACGACCGTTGCTTTTTTTTGTTGCTGATGCTCAACAAGTTTGAACAAGTGTGTAACATCAGAAGTCCCAATTATTGTACAATTTCTTGTTATTATATTATACCCAAACTACGTAAAGCAAAGATGTACAGTTTCTACACATCCCCATAATAACTTGAGATCTAATTGTAAACGCGTTTTGTATTACAACACATCGTGTTATTGGGCGTTCACGATGCGACCGGTCCCACAGGCAAGAGCGTGGTCGCGGTTCCCACATAAATCTTGCATACACCTCACCCATCAAGCCTTTTTATTGATTGAGCACATTTATTAGGTTCCATGTTTCCCCATATTACAAAACCGATCGGACGGAATTTTCCGTGGCATTTTGAGTCATTATCTATTTATTGACACCCGCTTTGTAATTGCTCTAATTAATAAAAAAAAACTTGTTTCAGGTATTTTTGCTGGCTCTTGGAGTGGCTTTAGCTGATATTGGTCTCGGCTACCACTACAAGGTACCAGAAACGTCATATGGAGTTCCTTCCTACCAACTCAATGGAAACTCCGGCCAATACAACACCGCCTACGCAGGCAGCGCTTCTTCGAGACTGGGCAGCGCGTCACAGGCTGGTTACCAATCTGAAAACCTTCAATCTGCCAGTGGTTTAGGTTCTAGCTACTACCAAAGCACAGGCTCCTCAGACTCTGCGTTCGGCACTGGATACAAAACTCAGTACGAATCATCTAACGAGTACCAGGCGGCCATACAGAAAATCAAGCAACAGTACTTCCAGCCGCCCGCTCAAATTTTCAAGCATTTCTATGTGCACGCCGCCCCCGAGGACCCTGAACCTATCAAGCCCCGTGTACCAATTGTCCTGCCTCCTCCCCAAAAACATTACAAGATTATTTTCGTGAAGGCCCCCAGCGAAGCTAGCGCTCCACAGGTTGTTGCTCCTATTCAACCACAAAACGAAGAAAAGACAATTGTCTACGTTCTCGTTAAGAAGCCCGATGACCCTAAGGACTTGGTCCTGCCTAAGATTGAGCAAAAGCCTCCATCCAAACCCGAAGTGTACTTCATCAAGTACAAGAACAAGGAAGACTCTCAGGCGGTGATCAACAACATCGTTAAGGACTACAACCAGGGTCAGTCGTTTGCCAGCTCTGGCTCTGAGAGCTCTTTCCAGTCCGGCCAAGGCAATGTGCAATATCAAGCCCCAGTCCAAGAATCTTCTACTGGATCATTCGGCTCTCAATCGTTTGGAGTGAGCGGTTCATCTGCTAGCTCTGGTATTAATTTAGGCGAGTCCAACTTCGCCAGCAGCACTTCCTCGAGCGACGGCTATGAAAGTGCTATCTCTACTAGTCAGGGTGTCCCCCATGAAACATACGGAGTTCCCAAGTTCAGGGCAAACTAAATTAACTATATAAAACTATAATTATAATTCGACTCCGATTTATTTACGAGTATTAGTAGTAGTGTGTAGTAATGATGTTTATGTAATAGAAATTAAATAAATGTAATTCCTATTTAAAAATGTGTTTTGATTTATACCTTGATGGACCCAGTGTTTCTAAATCTATCGTACCTAGTATAAAAATGTGGATGCATACTTTCATATAAGTGATAATAATGTATAGACATATCAAGTAGAAGACGAATCTATTTTTTGAACAAATTATTAGGTATTTTATATTAATTAATCTTTAACTTCTTCGAACATACATATTCTTTGAAAAAAGGCGAACCTACTAAAATTATTTAAGCAATTTAGATTTGATAAGATTACTATGTTGCACTGATATCCACACGCATTACCGCACACACATAATGATCACCATTCAACACGTTCTTAACACTAATCTCGAAACACCCCTTCACACACGATTTTAAAACAGCCAAAATTAAAAACTTTCTTGAACGTTAATATACATAATTATTTTACTTTAGCTGATCAATCTTCTTATAGATCTTCTCAAATATAAACAACTCAAAATTTCAAGTAAATAAGTAAGATTAATTAAGTAGATTCCTTAAGCATAACATCACAGCTGTAATCCCCGACGAGGTAAATAAAGATAAATAGTACACCTCACTTTCAAATTCAAATATTTATTTACCTAAAATGTGTGGAAGTCGGCGCCAAATCCCAACATCCATTAATTGATTCAGAAAAAAAGTACTTATGAGAATGCTGTCATAAGTGCTTAATTCATAGTTTCAAAGCTAAAACTAACTAAGCGAACGCATAGGATTTGGCGCCGACTTCCACTTCGCTTATGTAAAGTGATGTGATAAAATATTATTTTTCACTTTTGAGTTTTTTGAAGGAGGTTTTAATTTTTTATTCAAAATTTTTAAATGAATTAATATGACATTTTGCCAGTTAAGTTATAGGTCCCAATGTAATTGGGGGCGAGCCAAATGCCATCATCCGGGCATAGATCTAGACTACTACTACTGAGAATCACCACACCAATATGAATAACCTAATAACACTTTGCCCACCCGGGATTCAACCATGGACCTCAAGCTCAGCAGTCGGGCTTAGCGACCACTAGACCAACGAGGCAATTCAAATTTACACTATACCCAGCAAAAATATAAGAAGTTATAACCTGCCATTACTTCTATCTAACTTATATACACATAATTATTACCTCTTATTCATAAACAAGGGTAATACCTACCTTAACTTAAACCCGTTTTAAGTCTATTGATGTATAAATCTATTCTTCGACATGCAAACAACAGTGATAGGTATAATATAAATCCATGGTTTAAGATTATAATTTTTAATGACTATGGGGGCTAATGTCCTTACGAGCAATCGTTGGTATGCAAAACCAATAATATCCCTCAAACATCCACAAAATAATTTATTATGCAATTATGTTCACCCACACAGATAAGTTATGTATTTATTTGTTCAAAGCATTCAATATTCTTGAGGTTAATTTACTGAGCAATATTGTTGGACTTCTTACGCACAAGAAATCCAGCCGATTATTATTTAGTATCGGAACTAGCTCATTGCAATTGAAGTTGGCACATTATAGGAATTTTAATAGCGGGTTCATCCGCATAACTCCATAACGTTATCTTGATTTATAGCAATACGTACTTTCATTCGTGCGAACCAGAACATGGCGTTCATGAAGTGGTTAATTTAGTTTGTAATGCGTTATGGGCTGATAGTATTTCAGTCATGATGTGCATTGTTTATGAATGGAATGGTTCTATTTCGGGCCAGCGGCGCGTGATAGCCTCATATCGAGCATTACGAGACTTTGTTGATTGAGTGGCTATTCACGGATGCACTTTTCTCAAGCTCGTATGGAATGCCGCGAGCTCCGGGCGCCGCCGGCGCCACATTAACTCCAAGGCTGCATCCATACGCTCTCATCTCATCAGACGCATAACTAATGCCTATCATTTTAAATTAGGTGCATGGCATACTCATTAAGTACTAGCTTTCTTTATAAACTTGAACTGAATAGAAGTGGGTATCATCTATATCTATACTTATAATAAAACTGTAGAGAGGTCAATTCTGTACATTGAATATATATTCAAAATTATTATTGGAGGATGACTGGTGATCGATACTGATGCCAAAAATGCAATCAGTAAATTTTTTGTCTGTCTGTCTGTCTGTCCGTCTGTCTGTCTGTCTGTCTGTCTGTCTGTCTGTATGTGCACGCATGGGTCAAAAACTACTGAAGGGATTTTAACCAAACTTGGTACGATTGTAGTCCATACTCCTGGGCAGGTTATAGGCTATATAACATAACGCTAAAACACATAGGAGCTGAGCAGTAATGATAAATTTGAAGCAAGTTGGATGAAAATGCGCTTTCGAGCTCTTATCCTCGCATTCGTTGATCATACACCAAAAGTATGTATTACTAGATGTGCCCGCGACTCCGTCCGCGTGGAAATTCGGAAACAGCAAAAGTATTTTTAAATTGTTTTCAATATATTAGCTAAGTTTGAGCGAATTCGATTTAGTAGTTTTTACGCCATGCCGTAATATTTTATTACATGTATAGCTGTTGCCCGCGACTTCGTCCGCGTGTAGTTCGGATAAAAGACCAGTAGTAAATTGAACTTTTAACAGAAAAAATACCTACCAGGCAGGCTTTTTTAAGTAGGTTAAAAATCTTTAAACCACTTATTTAACTAAGAATACTTTCCGGTATTTAAAAAAAAACCGCAAAAATTGAACGGTAATTACGGAAGTTACAGAAAGTCTATTGAAAATAATATATAACTGAAGAAGAGAACATAAATAAATCCGTTTTGTGCGTTTCTGAGTTTCTGTACATTGAAACTACTGTAGAAAAAAAATTGCCAAGGATAAAAGACAACCGTGACGACCTGATTGGCGCAGTGTAGCCACTGCGCCAATCAGGTCGTCACGGTTGTCTTTTATCCTTGGCATTTTTTTTGAGCGCGAGCGATTGGTTGTGGGTTCGATTCCCGCAAAAAAAGTGTGATCCGTAGATGTTTGTCCAAAAAAAACTAAACAAACTAATTATTATTATTATTTAATAATACCTACTTTAAACTTATATCTAAAAACTACGTATCTGTATTTTTAAAATCTAAAGTGCGCTTATTCCAAGGAACTTAATGCTGATAGCCGAGTGGTATGACCGTTAGACTGTTAAGTCAGATGTCGCAAGTTCAAATCCCGGCACACACTAATGTCTTTTCGAAGTCATGTGCTTACTATAATATTACATATAGCGGGTGCAACCAATGCTGCTTATAGAAATCTTGTCAAACTACCCTCCATGCACGCTCCGGGTTGTCGTGTGTTGAGACACTTTGAAGAAATGCCTAACGATCAAACACGTTATTGTGGCTAATTTATAAAAGATAGATATATACTATTGAAGACTTTTTTGTAGATCTTTTGGAGACCATCATCTATATAATACATACTTTTGGTGTATGATCAACGAATGCGAGGATAAGAGCTCGAAAGCGCATTTTCATCCGACTTGCTTCAAATTTATCATTACTGCTCAGCTCCTATGTGTTTTAGCGTTATGTTATATAGCCTATAACCTGCCCAGGAGTATGGACTACAATCGTACCAAGTTTGGTTAAAATCCCTTCAGTAGTTTTTGACCCATGCGTGCACATACAGACAGACAGACAGACAGACAGACAGACAGACAGACAGACGGACAGACAGACAGACAGACAAAAAATTTACTGATTGCATTTTTGGCATCAGTATCGATCACCAGTCATCCTCCAATAATAATTTTGAATATATATTCAATGTACAGAATTGACCTCTCTACAGTTTTATTATAAGTATAGATATAGATGATGGTCTCCAAAAGATCTACAAAAAAGTCTTCAATAGTATATATCTATCTTTTATAAATTAGCCACAATAACGTGTTTGATCGTTAGGCATTTCTTCAAAGTGTCTCAACACACGACAACCCGGAGCGTGCATGGAGGGTAGTTTGACAAGATTTCTATAAGCAGCATTGGTTGCACCCGCTATATGTAATATTATAGTAAGCACATGACTTCGAAAAGACATTAGTGTGTGCCGGGATTTGAACTTGCGACATCTGACTTAACAGTCTAACGGTCATACCACTCGGCTATCAGCATTAAGTTCCTTGGAATAAGCGCACTTTAGATTTTTAAAATACAGATACGTAGTTTTTAGATATAAGTTTAAAGTAGGTATTATTAAATAATAATAATAATTAGTTTGTTTAGTTTTTTTTGGACAAACATCTACGGATCACACTTTTTTTGCGGGAATCGAACCCACAACCAATCGCTCGCGCTCAAAAAAAATGCCAAGGATAAAAGACAACCGTGACGACCTGATTGGCGCAGTGGCTACACTGCGCCAATCAGGTCGTCACGGTTGTCTTTTATCCTTGGCAATTTTTTTTCTACAGTAGTTTCAATGTACAGAAACTCAGAAACGCACAAAACGGATTTATTTATGTTCTCTTCTTCAGTTATATATTATTTTCAATAGACTTTCTGTAACTTCCGTAATTACCGTTCAATTTTTGCGGTTTTTTTTTAAATACCGGAAAGTATTCTTAGTTAAATAAGTGGTTTAAAGATTTTTAACCTACTTAAAAAAGCCTGCCTGGTAGGTATTTTTTCTGTTAAAAGTTCAATTTACTACTGGTCTTTTATCCGAACTACACGCGGACGAAGTCGCGGGCAACAGCTATACATGTAATAAAATATTACGGCATGGCGTAAAAACTACTAAATCGAATTCGCTCAAACTTAGCTAATATATTGAAAACAATTTAAAAATACTTTTGCTGTTTCCGAATTTCCACGCGGACGGAGTCGCGGGCACATCTAGTATTACATAAGGAACTTCATCTTCATCGTCTTCATCAACTGCATCTGACCGTGAGTCGTGTTATTATTGTCACACCAAAATATACTGTCACAAAATCACATACCTAAACAAACAAGAGTGTTGGACGGGAGGCCAATCGCATGCATTATTATTTCTCGCCTAATATGGAAAAATCCTAGCTCTGCTGTGATTCCCCGATGGCAATGCAAAGCCAGCAAATGTTGCTAGACAATAAAATCAGTTTTCAGATTTTTTCCTTTACTTGTGCTATTAGACAATGCTTCTTGCTAAATTACATTATTCTAAGACAACGGGAATTACCCTATAGGTATTGAGTGTGAAAATTGTAAAAAAAATCAGCATAATTGCTCGTATATTTTGATTGTTATGTCAATATTATAGTTATCGTTTTATGTCAAATAAATATTTTTTTGCTACATTCTTCAAGGCGCGAGGCCCTTTGGACCGCGAGACCGTGGTGGGCAATGGCCCACGCTCAGAATACAGAACAAACCAGAAGCCGTGAACGCAGACAAAAATGACACCACACCAATTACACTGAAGGAGCGTAATTGCACGATTTGACATTTAGTTCACAAAGATCGCGCGCCTCGCTGGAACGTTTCACACGCTGTACATTTAATTCGTAGCTGCGTAGTTCCAACGTGCAAAAATGCAACCAAAAATACAAATAAACACGATAGGATTACATTTCATGTGTAAGTTTTACGTAAATATGCCATTTTATTGAAATATTGAATGATTATAAATGTTGTTATTGTCAAATGAAATTATGCGTCCATTTTGTCAGTGTTGCCAGTATTTGGTTGAAATTTTACCCCAATAATAGTATACCCCAATGTTTGTTGATAATATAATTGCAAAATTGCCCATAACGAGGAAAAGTGTTTTCGTGTGTGTTTATGTACCTATCTTGGTAAATTAAGTCACTATGTATATAGGTATGTAACTGTTTTGTATGTTTGTAGTTTAAACTCTAGCTGGACGAATTATAAGATGTATGTATGTACCTCCCATATATCATTCAGTGCATTTTATAATACATCTTTAAAATATATATGTTTTCCTAATACATATTTGTCTTAGTTTTCCCGTGGATGAAATAAGGAAGTCACAGTGGACTAAACTCATACAAAGCGCAAGGCTAGAGGAATTTTGGAAACCATCCAAACGAAGCGTAATTTTCTCAATGCATTTTGATGACGATTTTTTTGATTTAACAAAGTGTGGTTATAGAAAATTGAAAAAAGTATTATTCAAGTTTTGTTTACGTTTATTACAATTAGTGTTTTATTTACCTGCACAAGTAGAAATTGTTGTATGTATGTTTAATTTAAAAACACTATTATAACATTTATTAATTAATTAATCTGTTTACATAAATCGCAAATTTACCCCAAAAGTAGTAACTGCCTTCTAATCTAGCAACACTAAGCGGGTGTGAAGTGGCGGCAGAGGGGAGCGTACGACATGTTGATGGACACAGTGCACATTTAGGAAAAATCGCTGACGTCCAATAAGACCCCCCTCGGGGTCGTCGGCACAAACTATACCGAAAAAAAAAAAAAAAAAACGCGGGGCCTGTGGGTCCACGTCTCCCAAGCCTTACGCCGCGGCTTCGCCTCTGAAGGTAAGTCATACATAGCTAAGCCATTTCATTATTATAGTAAACGTACCTACCTACTTAATTGAAATTTAATCATGTTGATTATGAAATCCCGTTTATGTCTTTCTTATAGGATGATTTAATTTAACTTACTCTCGTCGGTCCTTTTGGTCGACTAATCGTCGAACACACGCAAATGTAAAATATATGGCATGATGGTTGGCTTAACTGACTAGTCGGCAACTAGTTAATATCTTCGTCTGTAAACGCTGGAAGTACCAGCGTGTTACTATTACATTGCTCTAAAATTAATTTAGTATGTAGAACATTGGCTGAGTTGTTCAGTAATCATATTCACTGGTTTTTTATTAGCATTTAATTAGTATCAGTTACGGCTTATAGTTATACCTACGCCTCTAATTGACTTGACATTTTTGGAAGGAGGACATTTTTTGGCTGGAAAAGTTCGAAATGAATGAAGATCGCAGAACATTTCTAGTTTTACCAATATGGGTTGGTAAATCTTAGAGTTTAATGGATTTACCACAGTTCGTGCTTTTACAGAAACATATAACTACATATAAATATAATTAGGTACTTGTCCTGACTGACGTATTCATCAACGCTAAGGCCTTTATGGTAGCCCCAAAATGGTAAGTATACATACAAACTTCGTCACTTTTGCTAGATCAGGCATGAAATGTTATAAAAGTTAAAGCTTCTTAATTTATTAGTAGTAGTAGTCGTTTAGTTAATTTTATCCATAAGTAGTTACTAAATAATATATCCTTAAATCATAGACAAATAAGGCCAAAATCACCATAATTCAAACATTCATTGCCGCACTATAATATTTTAACGATTTAAATTAAGACAGTGACGTCAACCACATATTATACTCATCTCGGAAAAACACATACGTACTTAAGTAGTTGGAGTAATAATAATAACAAAATTGAATAACTAAAACATTTATTGAATTTAACACGTAACACAAAATAAATAAACCCACCAAACTGAGATGAGTGAGTCTGCCCTTGCATTTATTTATTTAAAGGAATTGAGATAAAAAAGGTAGAAGTTTAGATAGAATTTATAGGTATGAAAGTAGATAAGTGCCAAGGGCGTGCACCCAGAGGTGGGAACAACGCGGTCAGCCCCCCCCGCCCCCCTGAAAGTGTTAGAAATACAAAATAAAATAAACACTTTCGAAAATACTGTCCTAACAAATATTTAATTGAAAAAAAAATAAAGTTATTTTACACTCAGTCGTAAGGTATTCCTATTCTTTATTCTTATTTTCATTGTATGAAACATTTCTAACATTACAATATTTTGTAATTAAGCTACAATTGTTATTTCATGTTTCCAATTCTATTTACGCGATACTTTAAGCTAATTCTT
Source organism: Abrostola tripartita (assembly GCA_905340225.1). NCBI lineage: Eukaryota > Metazoa > Arthropoda > Insecta > Lepidoptera > Noctuidae > Abrostola > Abrostola tripartita. The sequence goes on from HG996486.1 coordinate 6,587,143, forward strand.
ATAAAAGGGCCTTAAAACTACTACTCTTATTTAGAAATTTGTTTTATTTATTATGTATTTTTATAATATGTATTTGTATATACCTAGGAGTTTGAAATATGCAAATAACGTAAAATAAAATAGCTACCTATGTGTCGGGCTCATAAAAAAACAATAACACTTGCACCGATGAAGTCGATAACAAAGGTTTTATATAAGTATAAAAATAATGTTTACAAACGCAATACAACTGTATTCAATACTTGCATTCTGTGTTGTGTACGTGCAAAGCATTTCTATCACTAGTATTGTGCGCTTCAACTGCAAACACGGGAAAATAACACAAAAACACGGTTGCATAGGCACATTTATTTTACCAAATATTGTGCTTACCACATCATTCTGTGCAGAAAATTGTCAATCTATAGGAAAAGTGCAAATTGTTCGATCTTATATTCATACGTTTTACAAAAATTACGTTCATGGAATCGATTATGTTGCACGAAATGACATTGGCCTAGTGCTCATGCCGCCCGAAGCTAGAAAAAGCAAACTTGTAAAATTAAGTGCTCTGGACACCATATCTACCATAGGGCAAAAAGCACTCATTCCCATAATGGACCATGTAAAACCTCGATTACAAGTAACACTTTTAGAAGGCTGTTATAAAACCCAATCATTCGGATATTACGTATGTACAACGAACAAAATGTCTAAAAGAGCCATAAATGTTTGTCAAGAGAGGCAGGACCAAGGCGTACCGTTGCTACTACAAGACCGTATTTTTGGTATTATGGGAATGATCGATAGAGATACATGCCACCTTCCACAACGAAGCTTTACAGCTATCGGACCTGCACTTGATTGGATAAGTGCCACAGTAAAAAAACTAGGCTACAAAGATTCTGTGATTACCACACTACATGATAAGTACATCTATTCTGACTCTACAGGTCCGGTTCATAGAAGTTTCACAAATGCTACAACCAGTTCTTCCTCAGCCACGATCACAACTGCTGCTACAGCAACCGCTTCTAATATACCAACACCGAATAAATATCTAAATAGTGCTCATAAATTAGAAAATTGGTTTTTCTCAAATACGCCATTTACATCAACTGATATCATAACATTATCTGAACCGTCAGGACCAAGCACTGTTTTAAAAAGCTTATTGAGAAACGATGAAAACTTGTTACCAAGAATAACCGAATACACTGATGTAGCGACTACAACAACAGAAGATCCCAACGCCGCTATAACATTTATTCCATCCCCTACCTCAAAACGCAGTACTCAAAGTGTTACGTCCACAACTACTCCTAAAAAGGAGTCAACTACACACCATACAATACCTTTTGTTATACTGAATGCTGATAATAAGACAACTAACGTCATGGACTGGTTTAATGAAATGGTTAAGGACAGACTTAAAAATAATCCGTCTATGTATTATGTTGTTAGCTCAACGACGACTACACGTCGACCAATAAACTTCATAGATCTTACGTAAAGAAACTATTAAAAATAACAATCATAAATAATTTTAAAATGTTCTTTTGTACGTGCATAATTCTCATGACCTCATGACTCATATAATAATAATAATAAGCTTTATTTCCATTCAAATTTACAGTTTCTATAAACAATAAAAAAAATGCATTATATACTTATGTAGTTAATTAGTAGGTATTGCATTACATATTACATTAAAAGCTTGTAATTTAGATTATTTATATATTGCCAAAAACTCCTTACACTAGGCTAAGCCTATCACGTAAGAAGTCTTTAATGTAACATAAATTCCAGTATTTGTGGTTAAATAAACACGTATAGAATATTATTAGCATTCAAGATTCAATTTTATAACTTTACAATATATTATTATCCATTCCGTATAGTTTTATACTTAAATACCTACCTATTATTATCAAATAGATCAACGTTAAACATAACTTATCATCACGCCCGTTTTCCCTGGAGAAAAGGGATTTATTATTTATTTATTTATTTTTTAAAATCGTCGCCCCACACTAGGAATTTCTCCTGTATCGTGGGTGCGTTTCACAAACATGAAATATCACATATACAAACACCCAGACTCGGGACAAACATCTGTGGATCACACAAATTTTTGTCCCGTGCGGGAATCGAACCCACAACCCCTAGCGCAGCAGTCCAATCGCTTAGCCACTGCGCCAATCAGGTCGTCAAAGGATAGGCAAAGGGTCCTACTTAAAGACTTATAATCCAGTCCCGTGAGCTATTGACCTCGAAATCCAATTTATCTACTTTGAATGTATTAATATAAGCTTTTATATCGTGTTATAAAGGTCAAATAGTAAATACTTAGATTACCAATTTTTCTGGCCGCATTTATTTTAATACATACACAAATACTGTCAAAATACGATTTAGAGTAATTGTTGCGTGAACATTATAACGGATAATACATACTCTTGAAACTGGAATAAAAGCAGCAACCAGAACATTCTTAACTGGTGGCAGGGATATAAGGCTGCGGCGATTGCAACTGCCAAGTCTATCGGGACTGGACTATTAGATATAATAATAAATAATAATAAAAATCTTTATTAGAAGCATATCACAAGTTATTACAGTTAAATATATTTCTAAAAATAATATAGGCTCGTGTAACGTTATTGTGAACATGAGCTCCCTGACTCCTAAACAAGGTATATATCCCTGTATCTTAGGAATCAGTGTTACTCCGTATTATACTTGTTACATATCCAAGGTTAAAAATAATGTGCGATATTAGGAACAATAAAATAAAATATCAGTTTTTTCTCAATGCATACGATAGTGTAAACGATACGTGTATAGAAAAACGCGGGAAATTTACGGGTTACAGCTACTCCGCGACCGCTTAACGGATTTTGAGGGGACTTCACTGGCAGATAGCTGATGTTATAAGGTCTAATAAAAGCAACGTTGAATTTCAAAATTAGTTCGAGATCCGCGTTAATTTAGAAAAACGCGAGAAATTCGCAGGTTATAGCTCCTCCACGACGCCCGACGGCTGGAAGGATTTTGACGGCTCCTACACTGGCATGTTTTCATCATCATCAGCCGGAAGACGTCCACAGCTCAACAAAGGCCTCCCCCTTAGAACGCCACATCATTGTGGCGTTCTAAACGACAACTTGCCTTTTGTATCCACCGGTTGCCCGCAACTCTGACGATATCGTCGGTCCACCTGCTGCTGCTGCCTACGTCTTCCGGTTCGTGGTCGCCACTCGAGAACCTTTCTTCCCCAGCGGTTATCGGTTCTTCCAGCGATATGGCTTGGCCTTTGCCACTTCAACATGCATATGATTTGAGCTATGTCGGTGACCCTAGATTATTGGCGAATTTCCGTATTCCGGATCCTGTCGTGCAAAGAAACTCCGAGCATAGCTCTCTTCATAGCTCGTTGAGTGACTCTGAGCCTCTCTAAAAGGCCAACCGTTAGCGACTACGTCGCAGAGCCATACGTCATCACTGGCAACACAAACTGGTTAAAAAACTTCGTCTTTAGTCACTGCGGAATTTTGGACGAGACGATGTCGCGTAGTTTCCCGAACGCTACCCATCCGAGTTGGATTCTTCGGGTGACCTCTTTGTCGAAGTTGGACCTGCTTAACTGAACAGTTTGTCCAAGGTAGACGTAATGGTCAACAACGTCAAGAGTATTGTACCCAACGATAACCGGTACGGGTGCGACATGGACATTAGACATGATCTTTGTCTTGTCCATGTTAATTTTAAGACCCACCTGTTGGGAAACGACACTGAAGTTGCTGAGCATAGTATTGAGCTCCTTCAGTGACTCCGTCATGATAACTATATCATCAGCAAAACGAAGGTGAGTGATGTATTCGCCATTGATGTTGATGCCGGACCCGTTCCAGTCCAAGAGCTTGAAAACGTCTTCCAACGCATTTGTGAACAGTTTCGGAAAAATCACGTCTCCCTGTCGTTTGGTTTCGTGCCTCGTCCTGTAACCGGATCGACATGGTGGCATTACTATACAAACACATCAACACCTCGATATACCTATAGTCAATATGACATCGCTGAAGGGACTGCAATACAGCCCAGGTTTCAATTGAATCGAAGGCTTTTTCATCGTCCACAAACGCTAGACACAGTGGCCGATTATACTCCTCGGTCTTCTGTATGATCAGGCGGAGGGTGTGGATGTGGTCTATGGTGCTAAATCCTTTTCGGAAGCCGGCTTGTTCGGGAGGCTGGAAGTCATCAAGCCTGCGTTCGAGACGAAAACAGCTTATACTTATACATGACTCAGGAACGAGATGGGTCTATAATTCTTCAACAAGGTGTTGTCGCCTTTTTTAAGAAGAGACCCACGACGCTCCTGTGCCATGCTTCTGGCATAGTACCCTCGAGAATTACGGAATCGAATAGCTTCTGGAGGACTGAAAGTACCGGTTTTCCACCCGGTTTCAGAAGCTCCCTTGTAATTCCGTCATCACCCGGTGCCTTGTTGTTCTTAAGCTGTTTCTGAGCCACTCTAATCTCGTACAGGCTGATGTCTGGCATGTCATCAGTGTAGTTTCGGGTCAGTTTAGCTCTGGAGTCCTGAGCTACGCTGACAACAGGTTCCCGCGTCGAGGTGTACAGCTGTCTGGAAAACCTCACGAGCTCTCTCAATATTTCCGGTTTCAATGAGATGATACTGCTCATGTTATAAGGTCTAATAAATGCCACTTTGAATTTCGAAAATGTTTAGGGTTCCACGAGAAAGGAAAACGCAGGAAATTCGTAGGTTACAGTTACTAGCTTATCCCGGGACTTTGTCCCCGTGGGTTTCGATAAAAATTACCTGTACGTAGCAGCAATTAGCAGATTTTCCTATTTGAATCTCATTTCGTCAATTTAATAGGTTTTATTATTTTTACCTGCGGTGCCCTTTTCAAAATTAAAAGTAGCTGACGTTACTCCTAATAACATCAGCTATTTGTCAGTGAAAGTCCCGTCAAAATCCGTCCAGCCGACGCGGAGAAGCTGTTACCTGCGAGTTTCGCGCATTTTTTTCTCTGAACCATTAATATTGTTATTATAGTTCTGCTGAACCATTAATATTTTTGAAATTAAAATTTAGGTCTGGACCATTAATTATCTGCCAGTGACAGTCCCGTCAAAATCGTTCCAGCCATTTCGGAGATTAGCCAGAATAAACTAACAGACAGACAGAAAAAAAAATGAATTTCATTTTTCTTATATCTATCGTGTATGCTACCATAAGTAAAGCTGTTACTTTGATATTACAAAGTACAAATAGACTGATTATTATTGTAATCAAATTGGAGCCTGTAAGGACTCTGTGACCCCCCACCCTGACTTGAAAGCTGGATCCGCCCTTGATACACCCACATTTCGCCAGTTATTCGGGTGACTATCTCGTTGGTCTAGTGGTCGTTGAACGCGACTGCTGAGCAACAACTGCTGGGTTCGAATACCCGGGTCTTAAAATGTATGTAATGTAGTGTGTGATGCATCGCCCGTTATACCTATATTACTGTATCGTAGCGTTGGTCTATGATCGTAGTTAATATATAAGCAGATTCAATAAGGAGATATCATTAGAAAAAGCAACATCTATAATTGCGCATCTGAACCTCCCAATTTCTAGTAGGTGTATTACGCTTGTATTTCTTGAAGTGGTAGGCAAAGGTCGGTTATTCATATATTTAATCATAATTATTAAATCGGTTTATTGCAAGTTTATAAAAATACAATAGCATTATTGTATTTTTATAAACAATATATTTAATAATAATTTATGACTACTACCATTTTTCATCCATGCTACAATTTACTTGTTACGTAATTATAAGATAATTTAAAAGGAATAGTAAATCCAAAATTTACATTTTATCTTTATTATTGTGAAATTAATGTACAATGTAGGATTTATCCTTTTTATATAGTTTTTGTCTGGCGGTTTGAGTATCTTATACAGCATACCCAAATGTTGTGCAGATGGTACGAGACGGGGCGTTTGTCAGGACAGGTTGACTCAAATCTGCTTTTGCTCCTTCTTCAAAAGGCCATCACAGACGACCTACATTGTATACACCGACATGACTTTATAGTATTTGTAAATGTGAGCATTGTGTAGGTTTTGTTTTTTTTTACTAATTTTTCTCTTACGTGTCTGACGGTTTGAATATTTCAAGCGGCCTACCCAAATGTTCTTCAGATGGTACGAGACGGGGCGTCTGTAAGGATAGGTCGACTCAAACTCGCCGTGGTTCTTTCTTAAAAGACCTCTTCTCAGACCACCTACACTGTTCTCACATAAATTAATGAACTTGTCTGGACTTTAAAAGAGTACTTGACCCCTGAGTTTGTTTCGGTGTTTCTTCTCAGAGGTAGTCAGATAGGAAATGCCGACGATCACTCTAGTTTAAAAAAAAATGACGTGTAAAAGTGTTTTTTAAACCTATGGCCAGAAGGTGTGTCATTTCGCCGTTTTGTTTATTTGAACAAAACAAATAGTAATTATAACAATCTTAGTATTCAGAACAGTGGCGCTATGAAACAATAAGTATGGGTGTACAACTGGTATCAAATACGTCTACGTTTATTAGTTTTAACTGCAAGTCAGTTAAAAGATCCATTGACTGCGTGAGAGGATTGTGTGAGGTAGCACACATCGTAGCTTTACAAGAAACGTGGTTGCTTGATCATGATATACCTTTTCTCGATACAATACATGCAGATTTCGCATACACTGGCTCATCGGCGGTTGATACTTCTGCGGGCCTTCTGAGGGGCCGGCCTTTTGGCGGAGTGGCGATTTTGTGGCGCAAAGACAGTTTCAGCGAGGTGTCAGTGATTAAGTGTAAGAATCCTCGTATTAGTGCGATAAAGGCTATGGCTGGTGATCGAAGTATTTTAGTGTTTAGTGTGTACATGCCGACGGACGCGGTGGATCATGTACCCGAATTCACGGATTGTTTTAGCGAGGTATGTGCCATAGTTGAAAATAGTTCTATAGAAGCTGTATACGTGCTGGGCGACTTTAATGCGCACCCAGGTGAACTATTCGGCAAAGAGCTAGATAACCTATGCGCTGACCAGCAATGGATATGTGCTGATATTAGTGTATTAGGTAATGTGACAAATAACTATACTTTTATAAGTGATGTACATGGGTGCACTCGGTGGCTCGATCACTGCGTTGTGAGTCAGTCCGCGTGGCAAACGATAAATAATGTTACCATAAAATACGACTCGTACTGGTCAGATCACTTGCCGCTTGTTGTTCGGTGTGATTTAAACCTAATTATAAGCAAAACTAATTTAACAACAGATGACAATAGGAGCATCAATAATGCTGTTTTTTGGGGTAATAGAACTAATGAACAAATAGAGAAATATAGAGATTTTTGTAATAATAGCCTTAAATTAATAGATTTTCCTGATGAATTTAGGCAATGTAGTTTTAATATTTGTAATCATACGGATCATAAGAACCTACTAGACACAATGTATACTGATATAATAAATATTTTAAAAGATGCATCTATCAACAGTAGTTGTAACAACTTCTCAGCCAAATCAAAAACAAAGCGGCACGTGATAGGGTGGAATAAACATGTGCGTGGGGCACATAGGGATGCCAGGCTTAAATTTCTTAATTGGGTTTGGTATAATAGACCAAAAGAAGGTCGTTTGTATGAAGAAATGTGTGAAAGTAGGAAAGTATTTAAAAATAAATTGAAATGGTGTCAAGACAATTGCGAACAAATTAAAATGACATAATAGCTGACCATCATTCATCAAAAAAATTTGGTGAATTTTGGAAGGCAACGAACAAGTTAAATACTAGGCCTGGCATCCCTGTGAATGTGGGAGGTGTGTGACAGTAAGAGCATAGCTGACTTATTTAGGGAACACTTTGGGGTGAGATCACCACTTGGTCCTTCAAAGATGATGCCAGAAGCTGATCCTATCGTGACTGGTGACTTGTTTAATGTGTCTGTTAAATAAGTCTCAGGAATAATAAAAAAGATGACCCGGGGTAAGTCACCTGGTCATGATGGGCTCAGCATCGAACATCTAAAGTATGCTGGAGTCCATTTACCACGCGTTTTGGCAATGTTTTACACATTATGTCTAAGTCATTCATACTTACCCGTTGACCTCATGCGAACTATTGTGGTACCAATTGTAAAAAATAAAACAGGTGACTTATCAGACATAGGCAATTACAGACCTATATCGTTGGCAACAGTAGTGGCCAAGGTGCTGGATGCTGTGCTTGATTCAGAGCTGGAAAAACATCTCCATATACATGATGCTCAGTTCGGGTTTCGGCCTGGACTTTCTACTGAAAGCGCCATCCTGAGTCTTAAGCACACTGTCCAGTACTACACACGGAGGGGTACACCTGTGTATGCATGTTTCCTCGACCTGTCAAAAGCATTTGACCTTGTGTCTTATGACCTGCTGTGGGAGAAGCTTAAGAAAACGGAAGTGCATACGCAGGTGCAACGTCTCTTTCACTATTGGTATGGTAATCAGACAAATAATGTTAGATGGGCAGGCAGCCTCTCTGACGTGTATAGGTTGGAGTGCGGAACGAGACAAGGTGGGTTGACGTCTCCCAAGCTCTTTAACCTGTATATAAACGAGCTGATGGTTGAGCTCAGCAGCACGCGCATTGGCTGCTCGATCGACAATGTCTGTATAAATAATATCAGTTATGCTGACAACATGACGCTGCTGAGCCCAGCTGTCAGTGCGTTGAGGCAGCTCATAAGTATTTGTGAGAATTATGCACAAAAACATGGTCTCTTGTACAACTGCACGAAAAGTGAGTATTTGGTTTTCAAATCTTCGGGTAAATGCCCAGCTAGCGTGCCCAAAATAAAGCTAAATGGCGTTGAACTTAAGCGAGTAAATCATTTTAAATACTTGGGACACTATGTTACCGAAGATCTTGATGACCAAATGGATATTGAAAGAGAACGCAGGGCACTGGCGGTTAAGAATAATATGCTGGCTCGCAGGTTTGCTCGTTGCAGCGAGCATGTTAAGATCTCACTTTTTAAGGCATACTGCCAAACCGTCTACACGAGCAGCCTGTGGGTTAGTTATACACAGAGATCGCTCAGTGCCCTGCGCGTTCAATATAATAATGGCTTCAGGATGTTGCTGGGGCTGCCCCGTTTCTGTAGTGCATCTGGAATGTTTGCGGAGGCTCGCGTTGATGGTTTTCATGCCATCATACGCAAGAGGACCGCCTCCTTGTTGCGCAGAGTGCGGGGCAGCACTAATAGCATCCTGAAGGTAGTCGCTGACAAAGTCGACTCAATAATAATGCAAGCTTTCATGCGGGTTCTAGTTGGATAGTATGCATTGTATAACTGAGCCTGCATTTAAGCAACCTGTTTTGTTAATTCCAATGATGTTACTAACATAGTTTTTAAGATTTTGTACTACTAACTAAATATGGACATTGTCCGAAATAAACGTTATTATTATTATTAAAACCTATTTGCAGAAATAAAATCATGATTCATTTATACAGTTTTAAACAGGCGTGACTTTATGGTAAATTTAAGAAACACACAATCTTGTTCTTTCGTCTATGTCCTAGTAGTTTGTGGTCTATATGGCTATGATCAGCTGCTGTCACTGTCAGCATTGTTAAACGTCAGTTTTCAATGACAAATTAGCATTATATTGAAAAACATATTTTGCGAACAAGAAAGATTTCAGATTTTCATTGTTATTTGAAAAGTGGTATATCAATTATTCAGTGTAAATACGCCGTAGGTACATGTGTTTTATGTTCGTTATGTTAAGTAACCATTCCGTGTTTTAATTGTGTTGATTACGTATCTCTTCTATTGACTACTGCAAATTAAATTTGTCCAGTTCATCTTTTCAAGGTTTTACGGATTATATTATTATATTCTAACATAATGACTGCCGCGGCGAGCGGAACTCATAACTTCAAAGTAGTTTTATTGGGGGAGGGATGTGTTGGAAAAACATCTTTATTGCTACGTTACATCGAAGACAAATTCAACGATAAACATCTTACTACGCTGCAGGTATTAATAAACAATATAAACCTTTTCACTACACATCACTACATACTTGGATCATAACATTAACTATTCTCTTGATTATAGCTTGGTACATGATATCAAACACAATGACAAACCTGATTATTGGCTATGGATCCATCTAGAAATATGTATAGGTTTTGTCATAATTTCACAGAAAGACACAGATTCACTAGGCAATTACGTCACCCCAATAAATAATTAGATCCTTTACTGATGTATAAAATTAGGGAAAAAAGTAACAACAATATTGTATACATTTCATAATCATCCATATGGTCAAGCATGAAAATTATAACTATATTGACATAAATTAAGTGAATTAATTAACATTCATGCTTTACTCAAGTCTTGGTCAAGTTTCAAAACTCACTCTTTGCGTTAATGAAATCTACTAAATACATTACCTTAATCTTAAAATTGTAGGCAACATTTCTGAACAAGAGATTAAATATAAATAGCAAGCGAGTCAATCTGTCCATTTGGGATACTGCAGGACAAGAAAAATTTCATGCTTTGGGTCCAATATACTATCGGAATTCCAATGGAGCCATTCTCGTCTATGACATAACTGATGAAGACTCTTTTGGAAAGGTATTTTGTTTTAATCTTATCTATGTATTCTTAATTTTGGTATCCGGTCCAGAATTGACCACTTTCCTCCTGTGGGTGTCGTAAGAGGTGATTAAGGGAAAAAAACCAGGAGATGGGCAGCAGCATCATCTGTACCTTGACCTCTAATAGCAGATTATGGCAACCCCCTTTTTTCCAAGGAGAAGGCCTTTGTCCAACAGTGGACGTCCTCCGGCTGATGATGATGATGATGTATTCTAAATAAGTTATGTTTTAGAGATTTGCAGGGGACAGGGGTATTAACATGAACTACCAATTCATTTACATTTACTTATTCGTGGCACTTTTTATCAATAATTTTCTCAATCAATAAGGCACAATTCTCAAGCAAACAAAATACCTAATAAAAAAAATTAAACCTAAGATTATCTACATGGAGTCTTGCGCTATTAAGAAACAAAAATCAAAGTGCCAACCAAACGTCAAGAATAAATTAAAAAATCATGCTGAAGTCAATGTACTACAATACACTTTGTGACTCGTAGAAAACTGTAAATCCAATAACCACCATACCATTAATAATATGGCCCTACCAGCATACCGGCCTCATGTTTAAATGTGGGAAATTTGGTTTTCACAAACTTGCCACACTTGCAAATTGATGAATTCTATTTTCCAATATTTTCAATAATTCATTCTGCCGAAACTAATGATAAATAATTTATTTAACATACCGGTCGCAGGATATATATTTATTAATATTCAATTGGCCTCTGAAATTGCTAAACACTTTAAAAGCTCATTTCGCCATTATTATTACGTTATTTTATGATTGAAAAACAAGCGTCTCCATTGACAACATGTATTGGCGCCAAAAAGCAGTAGGGCGTCACAGTTGGCGCTAAAAAATCCCGACGCTGTCAGGGCCTTGACACTCCATCTAGACATACCTATAATCAAAATTTAAACCTTATTTAAATCACATGCATATTCCCTATTGTGGACATAAATAAATAATGAAATGTTTGAAAAGGGACCTTTGGCCAGCAGTATGACTGGCGGGTATTATTATTAAGTTATTGCTGTGCACTACCTATTTTGGTTTTACTCAATAGTAAATCTTGATACCTTATTGCCACTAGCACTAAACAGTTCCCTGGAACTAATGATGCTTTTTTTAAATCACTAGTTCCATTTTAAAAGAATATGTTTTAATTCTATTTTAATAATTTTGTGTTATTAGGTAAAAAACTGGGTAAAGGAATTAAGAAAAATGCTGGGCTCAGACATAGTCCTGACAATTGCTGGCAATAAAATAGACTTAGAACATGAAAGGACTGTTCCACTAGAAGAAGCTGAAAGGTATTTATCATATAATTTGGACTGGCCAGTTCATGAGGACCGTATACTTATCTTAATATATTTATGTTTTATAAAATGTCTATTTTCAGCTATGCAAATATGGTAGGTGCTCAGCACTTTTATACTTCGGCAAAGTTAAACCAAGGTGTGGAAGAACTTTTCCTGGATCTTACAAGGACGATGATTGAGAGACATGAACAGAACTCTCAAATAAATACAAATAGAACATCACAAGTTGTGGTGGTTGATGATGAAGCAGCACCAGTGCAAACCTCATGCTGCTCGGGTAACAGAAATAACTAAATCATTGTTTGACAAATTTAATCCGATTAGTCAGTAGGTCAGATATATTATGTAATGTTATAATATTGCTAAATACTTGTAAAAAATAATTTCTTTGTAATATAATGTAAACTTTATTATAGAAGTAATTAATTTAAAAAATATTCTGGTTTAAATGGTAGCTACTACATTCTATTGTCCGATTTTGAACCTAAACAGTGTGAGACTAATAAATTTTTTTCTACTTTATTATTTATAATTGAGATTGGTGCAAACCAGAATATATTTACTGTCTATTATATTAAACGATTTTTTGCTTAAGCTGTAAGATATCCGAATTTATATATGCTAGCGAATTTTTTGCGCAGTTCTTAGCAATGCAAAATGTATTCTATGTGTAAGCTTAAATGTCTTATGCATTTTAGTATGTACTTTTTTATTTATATTGTTATATTTAAAGTGGAATAATGGAAACATGCGCATATTCATAATTTTTGTTTGTATATTGGCTAATTTTGTTAATTTAATTCTTTATTATCCCTCGTACAACTTGAGGAATTGCTATTGTTGTAGGTTTTTAGTTTAGTGAACAACTATTGCTTTAATAAATTAAACTTGATCAACATATTTAATTTAAAATATTAATCGCTTCTAGATGTTATAATCGTAAGTGGTATGAAGTGTTTCTGATTCTGACTGAAAGAAGTGATATCATATGATGCCAGGTAACTAGGAGACCTTGGAGAGTTCCACTATGTAGCGAAACTGTGATTCTGTAAAGTCGAGGCAGGGTATGTACAAACAACGACATTTCTAGATTAACAATCAATTTGCAACTAAAAATGTCGTGGTAGGTACAATGTAGAATGAAACAACATTATTTCTGTTAACGATATTTCTAATGTGCACTACTTGTGAACTGTAACTAAAACAATAATAACAAACAATGACTTATAGCATAAGTTAAACAGTTTTATTCTCATTATACTAAGCTTTTCTTGCTGAAAATAAACATTATTAATATTTTAATGATAACAGTAAATTTTGTATGTTATATTGACTGCAATAAACATTTGATGGGTTTGCCGATTTTAGTTTTAATTTAACCTACAGCTGGTATATATACTATAACTGTTACCATTCCACACAACACCAATATGTAGATAAGACAATAATTCACAAATTAATTGCTACATTATATAACAATATTCATACTGTGTAATCAAGTCAACCCACACAAATTTTCACAACAATAACATTCTTTTAGCATACCATAACATTTATATGAACACCGATACAATAATAAGGAATTCGTTTAATTCTATAGAAAATGCATATTTCAATGCCTGAGATAAGCGCTTAAAATGGGAAGCCTTATTTCGATTTTATTCAAAATCTACACATTTATTTTCTTTGTACCAATACGTTACTATAATAAGTCAATTATTATTGATGTGTTTAAAACTTACAAGAACATGTATTTCTTGTTTAGTATTTAGTAACATGTACAAATTCAATAAAAAATGGTCAGTATTCTTTGTACATTACCATAAATATGATAAGACAAAAACCAAACAACTAATCAAATCTATTCATCAAGCACATTACTATTCCCCAACCTTATTTTAGAGCAGGGATATCCAAAACATTAAACCTGAGTGTTTACACGAGTGAATCTCTACTATACCTATCAACATTTTATATAATTCAACCACTATATTCGTCTGACAATCGTCAGCGCGAGAGCGAACCAGCCCCCTTAGACAAAATAATGTCAAAACGCTTGACGAATAGAATGATAAATGTACGGGGATGACAGAATGTTTCGAGTAAGACTTATCGATGACATATTATGTCAATCCAATACATTTCTCTTTCTATTCGTCAAGCGATTCAAAACTTTTTTTTCTAAGATTGCAGCTGGTCGGATAAGCTATCATACGAGTTCTAAATGAAAGCTCAAAAAAGCCCATGCAATTAATAGCAATGGGCACTTTGATATCAGATTACTAAGTGTACATAGGTGCACCTTTGTCATTCCCCCAAAGGTTAAAAAAGCCATGGCATCAGTGTTTATTATCTATGAGTACAACCATATTGTTCTGGTTTTAGGATAACTTTCTTCTTCTGCGATAAATTCCGCAAGACTTCCATGTCCTTATCATTTAGATCAATAAATTTTTTTAATGTGGTACTTTTACAATCATATTTGAACTTCTGTTTTGTATCACAGTTTATTTTTTTTGGGGAACTGGAAAATGTCTTGTTTTTAGCTAGATCTACTAAATTATTTGTAAGGTGAGCGCTATGTCACTTCTCTAATTCAATGTCTTGGAGAGAGGTCTGCTTTTTCGATGCATTTTTAGATTTGACCTTCACTTCGTCTTTAATTTCTGGAGTTTCAACGGTATTCACTTTACCATCAGAAGTATCAAGAGGAGGCAAATCCAAAAGATAAGGCATCATGCTTCGCGACTTTTCTTCGGCAGATAACCACTCCATCTGTAAAAAATAATTGATTTCATTGATATTGGTAATGAAAAGTTCATGGAATATGATTGTATGGCGATTAGATTACACCATGTCATTCAAATAATAATATAAGCTACCTTTTGACGATGATCTCGCACAGCATCATCACATATGTCGATACACATTTGCTCAGTGAGGCGTCCATCATCAGAGGCGTAAGCAGCTGCCTGCCACGCTACGCCCAGCTTGGAGAGCGCTCGGCCGGACATGCCGGCAGTCCTATCAGCTAGCGTCGTACACAGCGCACCGTAGTCGAACTGATCTACGCTTAACCGTCTGCCAAGAAAATACTTTGATTAATTTTAATCAAATAATTAAAATAGTTAAATTTAAAAATAAAATGTACTTTACCTCTTGCCTTCTGAAGCAGGCTGTAGAACAAACGTGTCAAAGTATAGACGAATCAAACGTTCACGTTCCTCAAATCCAGGCAAACCGAATTCAATCATCTTATCAAGACGATCGTTGATGGCTGAATCGAATTGCTGAGGAGTGTTGGAAGCAAGCACCAACATTATACGATTACTTTGGTCGGATGTCCGATACAGGAATGCATTTAGTGCCGCTCTCAAATCTTCGCTAATTCTTTCTGAGGAACGCTTTCTCAAAAATGCGTCTGCTTCGTCAATAAAGAGAAGTACACCTAAAAAATAAAATGTTGAGTCAATTTTTCATTTCCACTGAACCTTTAATATCCACTTATTTTTATAATAACTTACCTTTGTTACTAGTATTGGCCCAGTCAAATACTTTGTGAATAGCAGCTACAGCATCTTTACCCATCGGCGCAACATCACCACCTGTTAGGATAGCATACTCCATTCCAGAATGTTTCGCCAATTTCTACAAAAATATTATTTTATAAAAACTTGTTGATGTTTTATAGACTGATATTAGGCTCTAATAATAATACTTTACCTTGGAGAATAATGTTTTACCAGTTCCAGGAGGTCCATACATGAGTAAGTTTCTGTAATATCCTTTATTTAACCGTGTATTCTTTGTGGCAATAGCAATATCTCTCAGACGTCGCTCAAGAGTAGGCGCTAAAACTACCCCGGCTAAGGCATCTGAAGGCTTTCTAAAACTTGACACTGCTTTCGAAATTGTAAGTATAGGATGCTTGACAGCTTCCAGTAAGGAGAATCGAGATGTTTCATTAACAAGAGTTGGTTTGCCTGAAAATTAAAATATATTAAGTTTGGTTCATTAGATAGATTTAACTAATTAAGCTTGTGAATAGGTGTCCATTACAAACATACCAATACGGGCTTCAATAAATCTAGCAGCAACAGATGTAGCTCCTTTAGCTGAGTATACACCAAGTGCTAAGAGGGACAGCCCTCCAGCTGCTGCTAAAGTTTTGTCCCAATCGGTCACAAGGGCATTTAATCCAGCACCAACCACACTTCCAGCTGTTCTGTAATGATTTATTAAACAGTTACTTTTAATGTTATAAATCTTGTGTAATATCTTTATATAAAATTAATGTTGTATATAATATAAAAAACATATTTATTAAATAATTGTATACTAGAATGACTGAACTTTAGGGGCTTAATGAAGAAAAGTTATTTTTTTTAACATGCAATATATTTAGTGTTCATAATAAGGATAAGTTTATTCAATTTTAAATTCAAATGATTAATTTTAGAATTTTATCTATTAAAAAAAATATACCAAAAAATATACATAGACAAGTCCATACAGTTACTTACTTAATACTTTCAAGTATGGTTGTTCTGTTTTCAGCTGCCTTCAATCTTATCTGCTCCAATGTTATGTCTCGGTTTTCCCTATCAGCCTTTGCTCTAGCCCTGGCTTCTGCCTCTATTGCCTTTAGCTTGTTTTTCTCTCGTAAGTCCATCTCATGCTCAATAGTGGCTCGACGTAATGCTTCCTGTTTAGCAACACTCTCCTCTTGTCTGAAATTTTACATACAATTTTATATATTATAAAAAATATATATTCAACAATCATAATTACTCAACTAGAACAAAATGTCTGTAAGTAATAACAGGTCACGAATGTTACAATAACACTATGTAGATTAGCATCTTATCATAAAAGACCTGAATGCAATTTTTATAGCTAGAGTAGATTATGGAGTAAACCAATTAAACAACTTAGATGAAAATCACTTGACTCACTTCTTCAATATTTCTTCTTGAGATCTTTGTTGTTGCACCAATTGTTCTTCATACCTCTTTTTGGCCAACTGATCCTGATACTGCGCTCTCATTTGATGTTGTTTGGTTTCCTCCTACAGTTTAAAAAGGGTTAATTAAGTCTAATATTAGCTGATCATCAATCACCTGTTATAGTGTGGTAACAGGTCACTGAGAAAATAGGTTTACTTTTTTCAATACGATTAGTTAAAATATACCTGCAGCGTTTTCCGACGCTCTTCATAATCAATTCTTTTCTGTTCGACTTTGGCTTGTTCTATAGAAGCTTCATACTCTTTTATCTTGGCCATTTGTTCAGACTGCTTTGTACTTTCTTGCAGCTTACTAAGTTCCAATGCCTCTTTTGAATGTTCTAAGATAATAAAAGTGAACAGTTTACATAAGTATAACTTAATCAGAAATGACTTAACCAACTTTTAATTCCTATTTAAGTATGAATATGAATATTTGCATGTTGTACAGTATAAAAAGTATATAAAGAGATGGAAAATCAGAATGGCTGCTAGTTCACATTCTGTGAAAGTTAGCAAACAAGATATTAACTACATTGTATTAACAATATTATTATTGTCATGGTAAATGTTATACCTGATGTAATGCATTCAAGTTAATATATTTCCAATATTACCTGTGCAAACATAACAAATTCATGTTGGCTTTTAAGATAGTATTGAAGCAAATACGTGTCATAATATATTAATATTCTTTAAGACACTATCTAATCCACATATTTAATACATAATTAAATGTATTAAATAAATTAAAGAAAGCCTTGCCGAGTTCTATAAGGTTATGCGGTCGCATTATGCAATAGCGCGCAATGTGATTGTTAATAATCATTCCTGACTACTTACTTGACTTTTCTAGTTCCCTAGCCGCTTGTGCAGCCCTTTCTAAAGCACTAGAATCAAAACGATAGGCCTCCATGGCTCTTTTTTCGGACTTGGTGAGGTTAACTGGGGGTGCGGGAGCGCCCCCTGAATCAGAAGGCGGATCATCAGTCGGGGGTTGAGGAGGCTTTGTACTGTATCCAAATATCCAAGACATTATGGCCTTCTCAGATACCTTTATTCATAAAGTAAAATATTTCAAAAATATAATTTTCTTTTTATAAAATCCTATAGCTTCGGCAACGAGCAACTGACCGATTAGCGACCGAATGTCAGAAAGTCAGAGTGAGGCGAATAAGCCCTTGACACATGACAGATAGCGTAGTACAAGCTGAATGTTCTAAAAATACCATAGACAATTATAGTTAAACTTGTAAAAAGGTTGAATTAATAACATTATACTTTCTGTTCCGTGGTAATTTTATATAAATGTATGCTTTTTATTAATTTATTTCATTTTATTCACATCCTGTACAGCCACAGAGTACTTTTTGAATACCTTCGTCTCGGTATTTAGAGGCCTTTATCTTGACTTTACTGCCAGCGCGCTGGCAGTAAAGTCAAGATCACTTTTTTGTCAGTTAGTTTGAAAATTATTAACGTAAACATACAAGGCACTCTTACACCGACACACTGAGCGCTTACGCTTAGAGTTAGCAATCTGTGGCAACGTAGGTATATAATATCATAAAAATAATATGCACAGTTTTATGATGATTGGTTTAAACCAGTAGTTCCCAAACTTATTTTTCTCGTGCACCACTTTCAAAATTAAACTGGTGTCGGTGGACCCCCTGCTGCTACATTCCTACCACATTGTTAAAGTCGACAAAAAATAAAAATTGTGTCGCTTCTGAGTTCCGTCCCTATATTCTGATAGGTTAAAATTTTAAATTTTAAATAAAAACGAAAAATGGTACATTTTATAACATTTTATTAATTAAAAGAAAAGAATTACAAAAAAATAATAATAAGGTAATACTTATAGGTTGTGGACATAATTTTAATTAATGGGAAGGATGTATTTGATGGAGTGTCAGCAAACGATCAATGTTTGGCTTTATTTTTGTGAGCAATAACCGCAAATCCCCCCGCTCTGTGATGTTTAGTTTGCTCCTTTTTTTTGTTAAGAGGTTTGTAACGGCACTAAAACTTCTTTCGACAAGGTATGATGAGGGAAAAGCTATCAAAAATTTCCTTGCGATTTCCCACAGTCCAGGATATTTTTCGTGTATTTCTGCTTGCAGCCAAAATGTTTGGTAGCCTTTTCTAAATTTCACCTTCAGCTCCTCATTGGTGCTTAGCTCAAGCAGCTCCTCTTGTAATAATACATTGGCCACTTCAGTTTCATCAAATGGATTTACGATCCATGGTGGTATATCCATCGTCAGCATATCTTCAAACCTGGTTTTGAAGTCATCATGCAGGGCACTTAAATGTTGACTGTAGGTATGGATATCCTCATCAATAGTTTCTACCTGCGACAAGTTTGGAAATTGAGATAATTCGCGCCGACTAATGTTTTGCTTCATAAATTTCAATTTCCCAAGAAAAGCCGAAATTATCCCCTTTGTTTTTATTAAATTCAGGCTGTCCCCTTGTAACTGCAAGTTAATATCATTAAATTTTTTAAACAAATCTGTCAAATACGCAATGTCTCCTTTGAATTTGATCAAGTTTTCTTTTAAATCTGGATCTCTACTTTCTAAGAACTCTAATACGGAATCGAAAACAGAGTAAAATCTCGTTAAGCATGCACCTTTCGACAACCAGCGTACTTCAGTATGTAAGAGCAGTCGTTGGAAGTCTTCGTCATTTTCGTCGCACAATTGAGCAAATAAACGCGTATTCAATGCATTGCTTCTAATTTTGTTGACAGCGTTTATTATAAAATGAAGAGATTGGTTCAACCTGTCACTTAAATGTTTCGCCACAAGATGTTGTCGGTGGATTACGCAATGAATAGCTGTAAGTCCTGGTATAATTCTTTTGAGATGACTTATAAACCCACGATATCGCCCTACCATTGCAGGAGCTCCGTCTGTTGCCACTGAAATAATGTTTGTAAATGGAATCGATTTTTCCGTAAAAAAATTACTCAGGACATTAAATATTGATTCGCCTTTAGTGTCAGTCTCCAAACTTCTGGCAAATAGCAATTCTTCGTGAATTTCTTCCTCCATGATAAATCGGACATATGCTAATAATAATGCTTCATTACCGGGTAACGTTGACTCGTCCAGTTGTATAGAAAAATGACTTTTTTGCAGATGATTGCACAAAAAACTTTCGATGTCAGAGCTCATTTCATCAATGCGTCTTTGTACAGTATTGTTACTTAATGGAATTCTTTTTAGTACGTCAAATGGAGATTTGTGCAAAACAGTTTTTAAAACCTCTTCAACAGCGGGTAAAATTAATTGTTCTCCGATAGTGTGCGGTTTTCCAGATTTTGCTATTAGTAATGAGATATTGTAAGATGCCCGCAAGCCATCATCGTTACTTTGAGATGTTGAAGCGAACATGCTGTGCATGGTGGGTCTCTTTTCATATTTTTCCTTCAATGTTTGAAAATATTTTAAATCTTTACCCATTTTATCAGTATGACACCTTTTTAGATGATCTTCGAGCTTTGATGGTTTCATAGAGTCATTGCTTAAAACTTTATTGCATATTAGGCACATGGGCAAGTGTTTATCTGCCTCTGATGGAACAAAACCATATTTCAAATAATCGACACTGTATTGTCGACATTTTTTCTTTGCTGTAGCCATGTTTTGTATCAGTTACCTTCCCTGTAAAAAAAAATGTTATAGTAACCAAGTTTTTATTTGAATATAGGTAGCACAACGCAGCCTTTGTCAGCTTTATATTATTATGATTATCATTATATTGAAAAAGTATTACGGCTTGTAAAGGGACCAACTAATAAACCGCTAAGACAAGTACAGACTTTTTCACGAAGCGATATCAATGTTAAATACCTAATTTACCACAATTTTTTAATAGTAGAAATAAAAATTAGTTTACTCAGTATCGAATATTGATCATATTTGTGTAGGAAAAAATAAAAGTCGAAATCCCAAATTGACCAAAAAAGTGACCATAAAAACAATAACTAAAATTTCATTAAATCAATGAGTTCACGCGCTAGTAGTTTTATAAAACAGTAATTGCTCTGCAATATTGATTTTTCGGCCTTTTTAGAGAGGCAGTCCTCTCGTGAAAAAACAATTGAATAAAACGTGCTGTGTTTGTCTTCAAATCGAAAGAGGACAATTAAAATATCTGTAAGTTACTAAGTTAGCTATATACAATGTGTCCGAGCGATAAGACCGCCCGGCGTTTTTTGAATATTTGTACGAAATCATTAATAATTATATTTACATTTGTGACTTAGCGGCCTTAGTGATTTTATATAAGTAATTTTTTTACTACATTTTAGTTTTGTCTAATGATTTTAATTGATAAATTATGATGTCGGCTAGTCAGTAAACAAAAATAATGGAAAAAGATGAACAAACTTAGGAAATATCGTAAAAAAACTGCAGCACGTCACGCGTCTTTACTTAATTTAATTTTGTACAAATATTCTAAATACGCCGGGCGGTCACTTATCCCTAGGACACATTGTATACAAGCATTTGTTATCAACCGACCAGTACACGAAACAAAATACTTAAGAACTAGGTACAACAAAAAAAAGGTACGTACTTACTTTTCTCCGGCACTAGGAACACTAATATAAATTTTCTCACACCTTCTTTTTCGAAATTCCGGAAACAAATAAATGAGCATGCCTTTGGCATCGAGTATTTATAGTCTTGATCAAGATCATGTCTAAACAAGCACTAAGCATTGTCGGACGGATTGCGCTTTGCAAGTCTGTACACGAAATTGTAATATCGAATACGCAAGTTTGGACAAGTAAGAGTCGCTTGCCAGATTAAAATGTTATCTGCTTAGTTAGGTACTTAAAACAATATAGGTAGGCCCTTATAAAAACTATATGCAGATAAATTTTCGTGGACCCCTATTAACATCTTATGGACCCCCATTTTTTATTGACGCCTACGTAGACCCCCAGCAAGGCTCCCGTGGACCCCTGGGGGTCCACCTGGACCACTTTGGGAATCACTGGTTTAAACCATAAAAGTAACAAACAAAATTATTTTTTTCAGGTCAAGGTCGCTACATATTTTTTGAAATCATGATCATCAATACACATAAATAAAATTGGAATGGCTTTTTGTAACATCAAAAACAGCTTTTTACTCAATGCATTTCCGAAACGGGTGGACCGATTTTGACGGGACTTTTACTGGTAGATACCTGATGTTATAAGGCCTAATAAAGGCTACTTTGTACTTCAAAAATATTTTAGGATCCGCGGGAAAATTAGAAAAAATACGGGGAAATTCGCGTAATACAGCTTCTCTGCGACGGCTGGACGGATTTTTGTAGTAATTTCATTTGTGAATAGCTGATGTTACAAGGGGTAACGTAGGCTGCCTCCGCCGAAGACCTGCTGCCCCCTTCATACCCGGGGGGGCACATACAGCGAAGTTCCGCCCTTTTCAGGCCGGCGGGGTTGGCGGTAGAGTGCTAATAGCGATCCCGCCTCCCCGCCATCCAAAGCGCCGAGCAGGCATTGTGTGAGTGGTTTTAGAGGGTAGGCCTCCGAGGATCAACCGAGCGGCTTCGGCTTCTGGGTGGGTCCACGGAGGAGAGTCCCACATAACCCTGTCTTCTCCCAGCGGCGGGGTATGCGTAACGCATTTCCCTCAACTAAAACAAAAAAAAAAAGGGTAACGTAGGCTACTTTAAATTATGAAAATATTTACGGTTCCGCGGGAAAATTAATATAAAATTGTTTTATTTGTGCCGTGTGGTATCCGGCCTAGGATTGACCACCCTCTTTCCTCTCGAGGGTGTAGTAAGAGGCGACTAAGGGAAAACCCAGAAATTGGGCAGCAGCGTCTGCTGTAACTTGACCACCAACACTGCGATCCCCAAGCCGCTTGCCAGCGTGGAGATTAAGGCAAAACTTCTAAAAGGGGGAGGCCTTCGTTCAACAGTGGACATCTATCGGCTGATGATGAAAATTGTTATCAAAATCCGATTCAAATAGGTAAATCTGCTTACTGCTGCTACGTACACATTTTATAATGAAGATCCACGGGGACGAAGTCCCGGATATAAGCTAGTCAAAAAAAAAAAAAAACTTTATTATCTACCTACTCGTTAATTTTAGAAAATATCGAAACTACGTCAAATAATAACACAACTTCATTGAACATAGTCGAAACATTATGTCATCCCGATACATTTATCATTATATTAGATTTCGATTCGTCATTCGTCAAGCGTTTTGCTACTTGTCTAGGGGGGTAGATCATTTAACTACCTACCACTTAGTCCACTTACCATATTTTCCACATACTGCTAGTACTTTTTACAAAGTCCCGAATTCATTGATCTACAATAAAATACGCGCTATTGTATACTTAGGTACCTATGTAGTTTAGCCAAGTGGCTATGCTACATATACACTTATGGTTACGGGTTTGATCCTACTTGATACCCGTACAAGAAACGATATTTTTTATGTTCCGTCAGTGTCAGCAGATTTAAGATGTCCGAAACCAGGCGTATAATGCACAAAAATAACATAAAAGATCGTTTTTATGGAAAGGTTTTAGTAAATTAATACCACATGTGTACATTATTAAAACATTTATTTTTTTGTTAGGACAAGCCCTTATTTTGTATATATTAACTACATAAAATAACATCTCGATTTTATTTACTATTGCATTGTCTGTTTATGTTATAAAATAATAAGAACGATATGTAAGAAGTTTCAATATTCTATAAAATAGGTATAAAATTGTAAAATGCCTGTATTGAGACAGTTATTTTCTATTAAAATACTTACATCACATTTATAATTTATAGCATGAAAATACTTGTACATAAATAAAATTCAAAATATTTCGATTTACATAAAATAAGATTAGTGATTATTATTTTGTAACAATTGTGTATTCAATATAAATAGTATTATGAAGCATGCCATGGCGATTGTAAAAGACAATATAAAAGTAATTATAAATTAAAGGCTAAATGCTGTTGGCAGTAAGATCATGTAAATAAATAGCTATTGTATATGAAGAGATGGATCTGTTTCTTAGTCTAAATTTTAAGTAAGAATTGGGATAGTCACAGAACTGAAAATAAATTGCTGCCTGTTATGCTGCTGTTATCCTTGACGCCAGAGGCACCTTATGCACGACTGAAAATATCCTACATAAATATATCGCTTGTAGAGGAGGAAGACTATCCCATAGGTGGGATGCAAAAAACATGGGCCGGATTTTATTATTAAAGCCGAACCACCAACGACATTTAAAACTCTTTCAAAAATGTAGCAGGTACTATTTACGTTGTAAATTATAAGCGGCACAAATTAAAGTATAAAGTTTATGTAAATTATTCATAAGTCACTCCTTAATTAACTTACATTATTTTATGTTTAAGAGGTTGGTAACAATGTTATGAGTAACCATACAGAAGTGTTTAAAAACAGTTGATAATTAATGATGTTACTTTGAAAAACAAAACAAACCTGTCCCCTTACCATGAACTCTTAAAGCAAGACATTTTGCGATGTGGAAGCTACACACCGCTACTTGCAATAATGCAGCGTATCGCTTTCACAACGTAAACTGTCCTGCTTGAAGAGTTAATGGTAAGGCAGCTGCACGGCCAACTGCGTGTGATTTACTCTTGCTATTTGTTACGCGAACATCTCGTCGGTTTATCTACTCCTTGAACACACTTCCTTTGGTTAACGTCAACGTTATACGTTACAAATGTATAAAAATAATTAGAACTATGTACACCATGAAGATAGAACACTAATATAAATATTAATAAAAAATACTGAATTATTGAAAATATACCAGACAAAAAAAAGATGCCAATAAGGATGGAGCACACGTTTAATACTGGGGAACTACTTCAATGGCTATTCAAGTACACTTATTGATATACCTAATATTCTAAACGACTATGTTCTTCTACAACAGTATAGCTAAACCACAATTAATCAACACCAAAAGTGCATTTTTATTTCTTGTCTAAATTGTGATTTTTAAACAGTGAAACAGTGATAACTTACTAAATTAAGTTTTTTTACTAATATTATCAAGTCACAAGGAAGATACATAGTTTTGGCACTGAATATAAACTCTCTTGTATTCTATGCAATCAATAGGTACTAATAAAAATTAATAACTTGCACTCATAACTAAGTCAACAACTTGAGGTTGCATTGTCATATGCTAGGAAAATGCTAAAATTAGTACATAGCATACAATAATAAATATTCTTTTGATCACATTATTATTAAAACAAAGTAAGCTCGTAATTCATTAGCGCAGGTTAATGATGTAGGTACTGTAACAATCAGCAATTTTTTAATAAAACTCACAAATTAACTCCTACGCACAGTAAAATCTAACTTGGCAACATGTGGAATGCCATCAAACAGTGGAATTGATAAAAAAATTGCATTCCATTGAATTGTAACTCAAAAGTGGACGAAAATCTAGGACACAATTTTCGTTTTCGTAATGCACATTTTTGCAATTCAAATAACTACAAAAAATATAAATCCGTAGAAAAGTATGAGTTAATTAAACGTAAATTATGTATCAATTTGCGTTGCACATAAATCTATAAAGATAATTATATTTTTATCATTTCAGTAATGAGAACGAATTTTTATGATGATGATGACGCGCACTAATTGTGTTTTTTATGTTCAAGCCGGTAGTAACCGGTGGAATAATTAATAAGTAAATCTTACAACAATAATAAAATAAACCACCGCGCATATTATGTGGGATCAACACAAATCATTAGTACCACTCTTAAGCTAGTGATAACATTTTAAAAATAAATTGCTGCTCTTGGAGATTACTAAATGTGGAAACTAATTATTAAAAAATAATAAGTTAAGAATGCTTAAAAAAAGCATGGCATAATGGAAAATTACAACACAGATCTTCGGAAGTTCTATATCTTGACAGGTAATATAAGCAGAGTACTTGTCAACGGCGACTGAGATTTGCGATGACTACTTATCGGCGATACCGTCCAAGATAGGCCCCGCAGTTGGGGCATTTATGGTGCACATCCATGCAGCTGTCAATACAGCAAGGAATGAGGCAACATCCGAGAACACATCTGGAATCATGTTTATTTACACAACTTATCATTATCATTCGAAGTTTAGCAAACTTTTGGTCAGCTCATTAACTTATTATTGACATGGAACAAAAGGTTTATCAAATAAACGGGTTTTAAGTGGCTTGATGCCACCTAGCCCTAGCAAGAACCCAGTTCACCTTCACAGAAGTAGTAAATTGCTGAAGGCCATATTATACATCACTTACAAAATGATGCAATCTTAAAGTATGTCATCGATACTCACCCTAAAAGGAATATAATGGCACCAGAAATGTAAGCAATGAGCCCTGGCTTTGTTCGAGTAGCAGTGTCTATTTCAGCATGGCAGCTTGGGCATATCATGTGTGTTGGGTGTGGACCTACTGGCACCACTGTTGTCACTATAGGGGGTCCAGCAGCTGCAACAACCAAGTCATTATACTAATGAATAAATCCAAACTAATTTCAATCTGCAAAAGAATAAGTACCTTGACTTTAAAATAAGAAAAAGTATTTAGTAATACAATATTTCGTTTGAACCAACAATAAGAATAAAGATCAACCATGCAAATATGGTGGAGAGTCCATACATACAATTCTGTATATATTTTAATAAAATGTAACTGTGCATATTATTTTAATGTTGAATCAACCAATGTTTGACCACATAAGTTCTAACATTATACGGATTGTGGTTTTGATCCAAGGCTACCTAATGTAGAGTGGAGATGTCAATGTAATGACTGCATATTTATTTCTTTAAGATAACTAAAATGACGAATGGTGAGATTATTCTCATTAATTAACTAAAATTAGAACATGAGTGAATAATATTTTACACAAATTGTTGTAAATGACATTGAATAATAGGTCAAGACTGACAAATGGCTTATAAGTTTGAAGTTTAATGTATCACATTATATACCTATATTTATGTGTTTAGTACTACAAGACTGGTCATCTAGAAAATATTTAAATTATAAGAAATCATTATCATATGAACAGTGGCGGATTTGCAGTCTTAATCGCCCAAGGCCCCTGGTCATTTAGTATAGCCTTTCTCAACACCCATCATAAAGATTAAATAACGAATTTACCATTGTATTTAGTAATTGGAGTCAGTACTTCTTATTATTATTAGAGTTTATCAGTGAATTTTTTGTCACCATTGCCCGTCCCGTGCCGTGTGGTATCCGGCCTAGAATTGACCACCCCCTTTCCTCCCGTGGGTGTCGTAAGAGGCAACTAAGGGAAAATGGGCAGCGTCTTCTGTAACTTCACCACCAATACTGCAATCCCCAAGCCGCTTGCCAAGCGTGGGGATTATGGCAAACCCCCCCACCCCCGCTTAAACGGGGAGGCCTATGTTCAACAGTGGACGTCTTTGGCTGATGATGATTGCCCGCCCCTAATATATGGCCGCGCTAGGCCCGGGCCTACTGGTCCTTTGATTAAATCTGCCACTGCATATGAACTAAAGAGGTTATTGCCACAATAATAGATTAGAGAAATTTATTAATAATAATATTTCAACAATCAACAACTAAAACTAAAATGATAACAGAGCATGGGAGTAATATTTGTATGGTCATCATCATTTGTTCCGAGTCTGGGTGTTAATGCATGCTGGATGAAATTCCCAGTGACAGAAATTTTATAGTTTTTTTTAAATCTTATGAGTAGGTAAACAATGCTTATTTGGAAATATATGGCTGTGAGTAAGCAAAACAAATGAAGTGGATCATTCAAATTAGTCAGCCAATTATTCATACAGTCAGTAATGTGCTACATCTACACATGTTATAGGTACCAGCTGTTGTTTAATTTCTGATTACTGCTGCAGAATTACGAGATTTTCTTCATTTATAAAACTACCTAAATTACACATTTACCTGTGACTTTGAGGTACTAATGTGATTGTGTAATTTACTTACAGAAATGTGTGTCAAGTCAAGTGTCTTGCAGAAAGCATGTAAATAAGCTTTCCACTAATCAAAACAATTGAAACTATAAAACAAAACTAAAGCAAACAGCCTTGGTTAAAAGATGGAAATTATTTACCTAATTTTAGATGACAACTATTAGACATATTTGAATTTAATATTAATTACATAAATATATTTCTGCCTTTGGCTACTTACATGGTGGGTATTGCGGAGTGTAAGGACTTGAAGGTCCAACACCTCCTACAGCTTGGGAATAGCTTGGAGGCGCAGCAGGCGGCGGCTGAGCAGTATGCGCGTTACCCCAGCCATATGGGGGAGGATTCCAGCCCTTTTCCATTGTGCTACCTGAGAAATGTCCCGTAAACAGAAATGTAACAGGATAAATGTGTCTAACCACAATCGGTCACTCACTCACTGTGATGCAATGCAATCTTGAAGCTATTTTTAGGTATGACTCCACCAACCTATATAACGCACAAGTAGCACGAAAGCTTTTAGGTCTTTTTGTAGTTAAAAATCTTTCACAAATGCTATAGACAAAAAATCAATACTAGCGATTGGAAATGGAGGAACTCCTTTTTTAATTCTTGTTGATAAATACCTATCAACAAGTCGTGTTTAACTTCGATTCTTCAAGTGAAGTGACAAACAGACACAGACTCAGAATAGTCTGCTAAGTAGTACCTTGAATACCAACAACAAGAGTTCTCGATAGGGATGCAGGATTCGATCCAATTGCGTAAATTATCGATACAATATGACATGAATATTTTGGATGGATTGGAACAATTACGATAAAGGCGTTGATTGATACAAAGGTACCGGTATCAAGTTGATCAAATCAAATTGTGACGTTATAAACCTCTCAGTCGATTTAATGAAATAAGAAACAAACTTATCTATTGAAAAAAAAAACTATTTTTACGGATTTTATCGCGGTTTTAATTTTGTTTTTTGCTAACCAAAAATTAAAACCGCAATAAATAATATTCGCGTAAGTGATAGAAATCATTAAACTTATCTATTTTTGAATCGATATAAAGTTTTGAAACAAATGCCTGTATCGATCATCCTTAGTTCTCGACTCTTTTGTACTTGTAGTTAATTCTGAAATCTTTTACAAAATACAATTTCTTAGCCAACACAGGTCCCAGTTTTTGTCATTTTATAGTTTAGGTTGCAATAAGCAACACCGAGGGGAAATACCAATCGCTATTGCAGCTAATATAAAGTCACAGAGCACTAAGGTCTTGATTTTTTTCTAAGCAACAGTACCTAAGTAAGAATATTTCACAATTTTGCAGAATTAAACACTGAAGTTTAGCTTTAGTTAGTGAGATCACTTCATTCAGTTCATTGCTCACTTGTTTTCCTTTTCGATCAGAGTTATAAATAAAGGTATAACTTTACTTTCCATAAATCTAATTAATCATACTGCTATCCATCTACTAGAAGCAAAATAAAGACTTTTCTTTCTATTCAAAAAGGCAAAATTATACATTTATATTGTTTTAAATATTGTGACCTTATTTTCATCAGTAGGTGCAGGAACACTGTTACAGCGAAATGTCGTCACCACGCCCGAAATCTCCTCGAACTCCTGTATTACCTAAAAAGGAAGATAAAGAAGAATCATTCTGGGACAAAATTGGAACCATAGGTCGCAAAAAGCGCATAAAAGAAGGTATGTAATAAGTGATTAATTATTACAATTTATAACATCTGTTTTCTGCTATGAATATGTGTGGGAAGGTATATATTAAAAAAATGTGCGTATGTTTTATGGAATGAATTGTGGGTCAAGGATTACAAACTTACATATGTAAAATAGTTTTGGACAACTACAGTGTCAATAATAATTATATCAGTAGAATAAATTCCATTTAATTAGGTAAGGTACATTTTGAAACATTTTTCTGGACTCTCTTTGAAGTACTCAGCCACTACTGGCTATACCTTCTATCATGAGGTATTTATATTTACAATAGTCTAATAAGTCATTTTCTGTGCTGCTATTTTAATTCAGAAATAATAAGATTATTTAATATACCAATTCATATCCAATTTATACTGACAATCAAATTGTTAATATTGATTTTTGAACAGACTGCTGAATTACATCAACATCAAGATATCCACTAGAGTAGACAACTACAAGGGATCAATGAAACAGATTGTGTGCAATAGAAACATATTTATGCTGCCATAGTTATGAAAATTATTCAATGATTTATGGTAGTATTTGTAGTGTTGTCACCATAATTATTATTCATTTGTTTACACAGTGCAAGATGTGCAAGCTGAAGGTAAATATGCCATTGACTCTCCTGGTAGCCCTACTGCACCAGAAATACCGCCAGAAGAGTACAGTTTACGTAAGTAATATGAATCATATTTGCTTCTAAAAACAGGCAACAATGACTAGAGGTTTGTATGACTCATGCTACAGGACAAACTGCTATAAATAACTAATATACTGTTTATTCATAGATATGAATATTGTAAATTTTAGATAGTTTGACTTTGAATTATATGCTTATAATATAGATGACAATGAAGAAAGAGCCATAATTGAGCCCAGATCACTGGAAGATCCAAGAGTCAAGGAATTGGTCCAAGTACTTATTGATTGGATCAATGATGAACTTGCCACACAAAGAATAATCGTTAAAGATATTAGTGAAGATTTGTATGATGGTCAAGTACTTCAAAAACTACTTGAGATGTTGACTGAAACCAAATTGGATGTACCAGAGGTCACCCAGTCAGAGGAGGGTCAGCGTCAGAAACTAGCTATAGTTTTGAGAGCTGTTAATAGGGTAAATATATGATACTGCTTAAATGATTAACCCTTTCACAGTCTGATGAGCCATATATGGTGCATGTCAATTGTTTACCTATTGTGTCTGCTAGGTGGACATTACAAGTGTTAAGATTATGCACTTTACATCACATTCTGTTTAATGTTTGGCTATATTATAAGAAATGTCTTCTTTATAAATAATCTGCCTACTATTATGTTAATGTGACTTTTTCTAATATGGAGCTTTCTTGTAGGTTCTTTATGGAACAGCCAAATCTGTTCCTAAGTGGAGTGTGGATTCTATACATTCAAAGAATGTAGTATCTATACTACATTTGCTTGTTGCCTTGGCTCGCCATTTCCGTGCTCCTGTCCGTCTACCTGAGAATGTAAGTGTCAATGTTGTTGTTGTGAAGAAGGATACTCCCAACCAACTGTCTCACAGGTAAATATTTTAGCTTATAAAGGTGACAGATTGATTATTTTATACTGTATGGATGCAGGTAATTGTTATTAAATGCTTATATGATTTTTCAGGACCTTTGTTGAAACAATCACAACTACTTATGAAGATCTAGGGATGAAATGTGAAAGAGATGCATTTGATGCATTGTTTGATCATGCTCCAGATAAGTTGCAAGTGGTTAAGAAGTCTTTAATTACTTTTGTAAACAAACATTTAAGCAAAGTTAATCTGGAAGTCACAGATTTGGACACCCAGTTTCATGATGGTGTATACTTATGCCTCTTAATGGGACTACTGGAAGGATTCTTTGTACCTTTATATGATTTTCATTTAATTCCAGAAGAATTCGACCAGAAAGTTCATAATGTCTCTTTCGCTTTTGAATTGATGCAAGATGTAGGACTTGCTAAACCTAAGGCAAGACCTGAAGGTATTTACTTTTATTACAATTATGTGACGTGTTTATAGACAAGTTCCAATAAAGAAATTGTTAAAAAAAAATTTTTTTTCAGATATTGTGAATCTCGACCTCAAATCTACACTTCGAGTGTTATACAATTTGTTCACAAAGTATAAGAGTCTAGCCTAAAATTAATCGAGTCTTATAGAACTTATATTATCAAAATTGTGTTTGTGTCCAGCCTATATTTCAATAACGATTTAATCTTTAAAGTAAGATAAGAAATTAACATTTAGTATAACGGTGCTTTATCTTAACTAAGAGTAGAGAAAAATAAATTAATTTACTAACAATATTTGTTTTATTCTACACTACCTAAGTGAGAGAATAACCGATCTATATTAATATCTAGTGCTTTTTTTTTACTTAGATGCTACTCGTATTCAAGAATTTTAGGTATATTGTGTAGCTCATTTATTCTCTCATACTTTAAATGATTGTTTAATACACCTACAACATACTAGTACACGACTGCCCAATAAAAGGAGTGTTTTCAGGGTTCATGTATGTATGTTAAATGATATATATATGTATATATCAGACTGCCTCATTGGTCTAGTGGTCGCTAAGCGCGACCGCTGAACAGGAGGGTTTTCATTAGGTAATTCTCAGTAGCAGCACGGAGTCTGGTTTTGTGCCCGGTTAATGGCAATAGGCTCGCCCGCCCACTATTACATTGGGACCTAAAAACATAATTGGCGAAAGTGGGAGTACTATATGTGCACCTCTGCCGACTCCTTCGGGGAATATAGACGTGATGTTATGTTATCTATGTATGTGTGTTTCTTTAATCCACCATAATTTCTGAATGCCTTATCCGATTTTGACATATGGAGTATCTTTAGAATCCTTGCAACATTGCGAGGAGCATAGGATATAAAAAAGGAAACAAAAAAATGTATTTTATTTCGATAATAGACATCGCACTCGTGTCTTAAAATTTTCAAATTACATATTTTTTTTGTTGCTAGCTGTACAAGTGTAAATACATCTATCTATTCAGTGCAAATTAAACCACAACTCAGTTACAAGTCTTTAATTGTAATAAAATGGAATACAAGATTATCAATTTATTTTCCAATACACATTATGAAAACACAAAGAAAATGTAAAAAAATTTAGATCATAATGCCTACACGGTGCACAGTAAATATTTTCCGTGTAGACTGTAAGTAAATATGTGTGACGTAGGAATAGCGACCGGGAACCGAATGGAATACTAGTGCAGAGGGTTCGGACTATTGATAAAGATAATCTACAATAAACTAACATTTTGTGCTTTCCTTTTATTTTTGTAATGTAAAAAAAATTATATTATTTCCTTATATGTGATTTCCAGCGCTATTTTCCACACCTGCGCCTATCTCTCTAGTCTCTATTAAAATTAACTGGTTTAATGCAATTTGCAGGAAAGACATTGAGCAAACAATATAAAGCTGCGTTCGTGTAGGTATTTTACTACTGACCAAATACTTCTCTATTTAATTATATAAAAGTAAAAAAAATTACAATTACATGCAAAGTTTTTGTATAATTAATTATGCTTCGATTACATTTGATTTATAAGTGGTATTCGATTCATAACTGTAGGTATTATATCTTATACTACTTTAATATAAAACAACACCTATATTTATTGAAATAATTATATATGTATCTAGACATAAAATAAAATTGGAGTATCCGTACGTAACATCAAAATAACAGCTTTATACTAGATGCATAAGATTGTATACACGATACATATAACAAAAATGTTTTTTTTTGTCTCTGCCTGCCTGTCCTCCCGCCTGTCTGTCTGTTTGTTCCAGCTAATCTCCGAAACAGCTGGACCGAATCTGACGGGACTTTCTGAGGGAGATAGCTGATGTTGAAAGAAGTAACATAGGCTACTTTTAATTTCGAAAATATTTAGAGTTCCACGGGAAAAAAAATTAAACCCATAAAATAACTAATTGCTAATTAAATCTGCTTAATCTTTAAATAATAAAATTTTAATCAAATTCCACGGGGAAGAAGGGCATAAGCTAGTTTTGAATAAAATATTAAACTGACTTTTGGTGCCATTTTAGCATGTTGCCCATGCTAAGCTTGAATCTAAATTGATAAAGGAAATTTGAAAAATGATGGACACGAGCGGGATTCGAACCCGCGACACGGTGGCTCAGTTGGTTAGAGCAGCGCCACGGATCGGCGAAGGTTGCGGGTTCGAATCCCGCTCATGTCCATCATTTTTCAAATTTCCTTTATCAATTTAAAATATTAAACTTTTGAGCGCCAGTTTTGTATGGAAGACTAGCGTTTTCGTGCCCTCCACGCCGCGATTTATTAGAAAACAATATACATATAATCATAATATTTATTACGATTATTGTTACATTACACGAATGGTAGTTATAGCGCGGAGGGTGCGGAAACGTTCGTCTCCTATAGAAGACCGTGGCGCTTAAAGGGTTAAGTATGCATTCACAGTTTGGGTAATGTTTATGAAAACACAAATATTCTTACAGAATATAGTATATAATTAAGAATTATATACATATATATATTATTCTTAACACTTAAATCCTTTTTTGTTTATCTACCCGCGTATAATAAAGTTTTCTTGAGGTTGACCCTTACTCCATTTAAAATAGTAGAATAATTTATCAAACCGATATTTGCATTTTTGACTTCTATTGCATCGGTGACTTAACAAATTATAGCCGTAAGGTTATTAAGTGTAGTAAATACGAGTGTACTTTTAATGCTACTCCTAATGGAGGTTATTAGGGTGGGCCCTAATACGGACGGCGACCCCTGATATCACCTTCTTTGATGGGTCAAAGAAGGTGATATCAGGGGTCGCCGTCGTCGAAATCGACAAGGAGGATTATTATTATAATTATGTATTGTAGGTATTACGCCTACGGAATAGATTTATATTGGCGGTAAATAGGTTTGTGATATTTTAATGGAGTTTACATGAACAGAAAATTTTAATTTACATAGCTGCCGATTTAGTGACTAAATGAATAATAGTGATGGGACACATAATAAAATATATAAATAATAACGATAACTCAAATACTTCAATTGATTATTTAGGCATTATTTGGAACAAAACGCATATAATTGCAGCCATATATTAAAATTTATTAATACATTATAATATATTACTCATAAATCTGTGAAAATTAACAAGGATAAAATGATATATGCCAAATGATAAAAACAATAATTTATGTTCGTGCATGAGGTTGTTCTACATTAACTTATTTGTGTCGGTTAACGTTGGAGTCGTAGGCCTGCCGTTTGGATACAGTTTCCTGTTTATTTTGGTTATGGCCCTTGCGAGTACGACTGTTATTTTTATTTACCGACGTTTTAATAAACAAGTCCTTTGTTTTTCATATGATACTTATGTCTAAAAATTGCTGCCAGTGATTTGTTATCTTATTAGTTTGTTTCTTAGGTACCTATAGTTATTTAAGAATTGACAGTATATATCAGCTGATCGCCCTAAACGCAATATTCGTGCCAGGAAGTGCACCTCGTCGGTAAATTACATCTATATGTTAAATAATTGAACAGTTGCCTATTAGTTACCTTTATAACCTCATAGTACATAGCGACACATAAGCGCTGAAATATAAATTAGGTATCGTAATAACATCACACATGTTCAACTGAAATTGCGACATTTTCATTTATGTGCGCAATACCTTCGTTGACTGATGATAAGTTAAATAAAAATTGAAATAAAATAGTTAACCAGTAATAACTTTACTGAAAAATGAAAATATAATATATGATTTTTATAGCCTTTAAATACCTAAAGATGTATGCAAGATTTGCCCTGGTAGGTATGTTTCTGAATTATAAATAAGGGACGCTTCAAAATCATGATATAAAACAATATATGAAATTAACTTATTGATGAGTATTTTACAAAAATAAATTAATACATAGTTATAAAAATACTTCTTCTTAAAACCTAATAAAATACAAGCATTAATTAAATAAGTACGCGTAATATTGCCATCAATACTAGACTGTCTTCCCTGTCTCATAATATAAAATAATAACTGCTAATCATAGACACGATCTTAACATAACTTAGGGAATAAAATTCTAGGATTTTAATTTTCCCAAATAGAGAATAAAATATAAAAGTAGCTCATGAATAAGGGCTTCGTTCGAGTTCGAAACTATATATATTTTTTTATAAATAAATTGGAATGTTTCTTTAGAAATGCTTTACATTCTTCAAATATTTTTGGTCAAGCACAGGCACGTCTTATGATGCGCCATTAAATTCATTAAAAACGTATTCTGCAAGTTCAATGGTGCTGAATGTATAACCAAACAGACCGGCAGAAGTTAACGATGTATTTTATGTAGAAACAGATGTAATATTAGCGAACAAAAACCATTTTCAGATTGTCCAAAAAAAAAGGTAAAAGATCAGTTTAGCGCTGAAATAACATATAGTATTTTTTAACTTATATCAATAAATTTAGGCTTGGTTTAGGTCTTTTGAGATCAAAGCTACCAATTTTGCGTGAGGATGTCAATACGTGGTTTTAATTACATGCAAGTAGATGTATTTTCTATTTACCACGTGTTACATACAATAAGAATTATTTTCTACCCAATAATCAATATCTATAAAATACGGCTATATTAAATCTACCTACCTGTATATGTCAACTACAACCATTAAAATATTCTTACTATAACATACTAATGTGCATCAATGTAGAGTGCATATCAAACTGATGGGTTTATTAGGAAGACATACATCCGCTATCTTGATGTCCACAGTATAGAAAGTAGTTGGCATCAAGAGACTGTGGACTGTATGGTATCTACGCATGTCTAGATTATTAATGTATTTTGATCTATAACTATTTAAATAACTTTAAACCTATAAGAATCGTTCGAAGAGAAGTCTAGCTCAACTACTGTAAAACATTATAACAAATATTGAGAATTCCACAGTCATTAGTACATATAGTTGGGAATAAGAGAAACGGCAAAAGCCCCTGAAGTTAATCAAGCGAATACTATTAATTAAATAATGACAGGAATCTTCTATACACGTTTTAAAAACAGGTAACAAGTCAGCAGTACTATATGCCAAATAATTTAATACATTAATTATCTATAAAGAAAATAATGTCTATAGAAATAGTACTAAAAGCGAGGGCAATGTATTTTAGAGCAGTAAGTATTCGTTACGTGGGTTTTCGTGACATCGCGGACAGGTCCAGAGATGTAGAAGATTCGCGTCGTAAAATAAGTTTAAGTTTCTCATCCTCCTCTAAGTCGTCTTCGAACGAAACGGCGCGGCTGATTTCCGTGTGCCCGAGAGCTCTTGATTTCCACGCCTCTAGCCTCATGACCTAGAAGCATCATTTAGGCATATTAATTTTTATACCGGCGAAATGAATGTGATCAAATACAATACATGCTCAACTGAAAAAAATATATATTAAGATTACCACTACCTACATTTAACTATGTGTGTATTTATAATTAAAATTTATTAATTTTACGAATTATAATCATTGGTATTGTGAAACAATATAAAAATGTTAAATCTGACATTTAATTAAAACTAGGTTATATTTTGCAGGTTAAAAACACAGCATCAACAACACAAACACATGCATGGCATAGCAGCGTAACAAGCAAGTTAACAAGGCGATGACCAGCCACCTATGGAACAAGTTCTCTTTTAGCCTAAAAATTATAGACACCAAGTAGGCTCATGTTGTGGCTGTCTTCGTCTCTTTAATACGTATACTAATAAAAACAAGAAATTGAGGGGTCTAGTGTGTCCACGTGCGAAATCCATGTAGTTTATGAAATACTAGAAACTGTTTAAGTGTTTATGGTGCAAGTTAACATAAAAGGATTCATATTATATTACCTACATGGTACTTAAGGCAATACAACTAATAATTACCATATTGTTATAATTAGTTGTATTGTCACTTCTATTGTCTACCAAACCATACAATTATTTGACATGTCCTAAATCCAAGTTTCATTCGTAAAGTATGCAGATATCTACAAACAAATAAAACCAACGGTTTTTTATTTATTTTTGTATGTTGTGCGATTATGCGATTGATGCCAATATCTTTACGCAATAATTTAGCTCGAGGCAAGTTGCTGACACAGTTAACAGCTAACAAGTCATCTCTACATAACGAATGTGAAGAAGGTTAAGAAGCAGGTACACATAATCAGAAAAAGATATGATTGCTATTTCAGGTTGATGTAAGATGATATGATGTGTTCATAAATTCAACCATCTATCTGTATACATAGGGAATGTTTTATTCAATATTATGTCAATTACAAATGACAGGAGTAGCTTCTTATACTGATCTTTTAGAAAGTCTGTTATATTGAAATATTTTGTAACCATACTTATGTATATGAATTGATAACGAAAAAGGTGTGCTTAAACAATTTGTTATTTAAAGAATCCTATAAATAATGTAGGTGTGAGATCGTTAGAACCAAAGAATGGAGTAAGCCTGTTAACACACTAGCCTGTTAGATGTTTGATTGACGTTGAACTTACTCGAGCCATTTCCAGGGCTCAGTGTCCGGAGTGGTGATTGGTGTGGGAAACTGTGCAGTGCCAAACAAAATGTATCAGACATTTTGAAATATTAAGCGCAACATTATTGTACAAACACTCATATAATCATAAATATACATAATATATACCTTTAAAAGTGCAGCGGCATTATGCTTAAATAGGAACCATTAATTAGGTAACAGAACTGCATAAAACAATTATAACATAGTGAATTAAATACTTGTTATCTAGGTAACCTCTTCTGATAAAAATGCTCAGTCCAGCTAATAAGTTTATGTTGCAAGCTGGATTATTATGTCGGAACAGAATTGTACCATGATTAAATAACTAATTTATAGAATAATAATAATGTCGTTATTTCTCCTCACAAACAAGAACTCAACATACAATTTAACATTTGCAAACATAAAATATACATTTTTTCAGTCTAGTGTATGTGAGAAGCTGGTGTCTATTATAGGTTTGCACCTGTATTACAGATCACCAGGTCCTAACCTCACGGTACAGGTATGGAATAACAAGTAAATTAAGTAGGATTACGTATGGAGGGATTTGTTGTAGCTTATACAGTTGAAAGGAGACAAGACTTAAAAACTAACATAACCGTAATATGCCCCTTTTAGATTAAGTGTGTTTAAGTGTGTGTATGTGTGTATGTACGTGTGCGTGTGTGCGCGTGTGTGTGTGTGTGTGAGAGTGAGCGACGTGGATGAATGAAGTGTGCGTGTGAAAAAAGGCAAGCATGTGTATGGTATCCATAAATAGTTGTAGCTTTATTATTAGTGGTTATTAGTGAAGAAGGTTTTCGGTAGAATCATAATCTAAGTTAAGTAGCCAGTCATGAACTACAGCTTTACATTTGGTTTTAGGAAGAGAGTAGATTGATAAAATTCTTTTTATTTTGTTATATAGATGGCATCCTTGATGACAAAAGAAACGCTGTGCAAATGAGGTCTTGAACAAGGATTTGGAACAAACTATGTCTTTCCTGCGACGATTTTCAATTAACTTAGGTTCATATCTCAATTGCGAATGTTGTTTAGAGACTGTGTGTAGAATATAAAGTTGACGAACTGTTAGGACTTTACTTTGTTTATAAACCTCAATTGTTGGGTGAAAGAATGGTAAAAAAAGACTTACCTTTAAAACAGCTCTTTGGGATCTTTCAATTTTTAACATTCGAGTTTTTGTTGCACCCCAGGCAGAAATACAGTAACTAAGTTGTGACTGTCCGAGTGCAAGATAAACCGATTTTACTAAATCCTTACTAGCGACATGTCGCAAATTTTTAAATATGTAAATTAATTTGCGTGTCCTAGCTGCTAACAGATCAATGTGTTCTTGGAAGCTTAATCTATAATCAATGACAATTCTCAAATACTTAATCGTATTAGTCATTTCGAGCTTAGAGCTGGCGAGAGAAGGCTTTGGCAAGATCTAGAAATATTGCAATGGTTTTCTTTTTAGTATCGGAATTAGTAACAATAAAATTAATCAACTCATGAACAGCATCAGAGGTTGACTTTTTAGACCTGAAACCGAACTGTGCCCGAGATAACAGTTCATTTTCTTCCAAATATTTCACAAGCCTCACATTTATAATGCGTTCCAGGATTTTAGATAGTGTTGGAAGGATAGAAATGGGCCTATAGTTATCGACACGGTCTCTATCGCCACACTTATGAATAGGGTGGATTCTTGACTTTTTAAATGCCATAGGGAACACTCCAGTCGATAACGACAAGTTACAGATAAATGTTATGGGTTTTATTAAAATTTTACTATTTTCTTTCAGAATATTTGCAGAAATCAAGTCCAGCCCAATGGCACAATCGCTTTTAAGATTCATGATTAAAGTTTCTATTTCTTTTTCGTCAGTTGGTAGCAAAACAAAAGAATTGGGATGGGATTTTAAATTTGATTGTTGGGTATGAAAATTTAGGTTACTTATCTTTTCAGCTAATGATTTACCAACATTTGCAAAATAATTGTTGATAATATTTAAAGATTCCGTGGGGTTATTTGTATTTATCAATTCAAGTGGAGTATCAATCGACTTGGTGGTATTAGTTATCTCTTTGATGGCCGTCCAAAATTTCTTAGTGTTTTTGTTTGCACTTTGCAGCTGTAGTTTTTCATAATCTCTTTTTAACTTTTTTAGTAAGGAAGAGCAGAAATTTCTATACCTTTTATACGTAGTTTGTAAAGTAACATTGTTAGGATCTTTTTTAATTTTTTTATGCAGGTTATCTCGGTTTTTTAAACATTTTACAATCCCTGGAGTTATCTAAGGCTTTAATAGCTTTTTCCGTGATGAAATTTTGATTATTTTAGTGTTACGTGTTATTAATGTTTGGAGTGATTTAGTGAAAAAGTCAGTAGCTATATTGGCATCTTCTATTAGATAAATTTGGCTAAAATCCATAGCTTATAATTCTGTAGCGAACATTAATTGGTTAACTCGATTTATTATTTTCGAAGGTTTATGTTTGAGTCTAGATCCAATATAGAGAGCTACACTATTATGGTCTGTCAGCGATGTTTGGAGTACAAGACTATGGGCCAACATCTTCCAGTCTTTAATAGTACATGATCGAGACAAGTTTTGTTATGGGTCGGGAGTACATGTGCCGGCAGGATTCCATGATATGCGAGCATATCTAAGTATACAGAGGAATGTGGATCAGAGCTATTTTCACAAATATTAATATTTATGTCACCCAAAACTATAATATTTTGCAAATTTGAATATCTTATTAATAAGTTATTAAGGGATTGGATAAAGTTGTGAACGTTTTTATAACCGGGTGGTCGATAAATGGCCAACGCGACAGTATTTTTGTCAGGTTTGATCGCCAGGCAATTTGCCTCCGATAATTGTGGTTCTTCAATGGTTATATATAAGTCACTCTTATAGTACACTACCACTCCTTCATTTTGCGTATGGCTATTTGTGGTAGCGGAATAATTATAGCCATTTAACATTGGTATATTAGGGTTAGATGGCAGCCAACACTCGGTCAACACTATGCAGTCCCAACTCACACCACTTCTAGCAATTAATGGATGTAGCCCGGTAAAATTCCGTTTAATACTCCTTATGTTTTGTTGAAGCACTTAAAATCCCTGTTTGGAGTCTGACATAAATGTCCGACACTCCTCAACTTCACAGAGAGCAGATTCAGCTATATCAAAATGATCAATTTCTGATTGTATTTGATTTAACTCATTGAATTGTTTAGTATGGTTATGTCAGTAGGGTATTTCAATTGTGGTGTGAAAATTAGTGAGTTGTGTTTGTGGAGCCAATTTTTGGTCATGCTTTTCATGTTGTTTAAAAAACCAGGTAGTAAACTCAAGAATATGCCTGGTAGATATATGTATCTGTGATTAGTATGAGTAGCTTTGAAAGTGTAGTGTCCAATATGTTTGTAGGATAGAGAGGGGCTTAGAGAGTATACAAACTGTGTTATTTGTAGTGTATTACAAAAAGTAAAGGGAATGTTAAGGGGAACGCTTATTATTTCCTTAAAATAGCTTATTTTAAACGGGATATTAAGGTAACATTTGCCGATACAACAGCAAATTGATTGGCATGCATTAAACTTTGAAATTAAAAATATATAAAGTTTTACTAGTCAAAAACTACTTTTAAGGTTTACCAAATCTTCATCACTTAAGAGCCATTTTACATTTTTACGCAGTTTTCTAAGATTTCGGACGCCTAATTTACCATCTTAGGTAGTATTTAGGAATTGATATATAAATGTAAAATGTAGACCAATCTTTCGCATTGACACATAAGCTAATAGATTTACAAAAAATAACTTAATTGCTATATGGTGATCAATCTCCCGCAACACGATTTCTGAAAAATCATCGCAGAGTCAATTTCGGGCTCCAAATTCTATCAATTACATTCACAAATTTAAACGATAAAAATACAGTAAGCATTAGGCATATATTTTTATTGAAACTTACGGTGCAACATTTTCGATTAATTACACTTTTAATTGATAAAAAATATAAAACTGAAACCTATTTTCACGGTTTATACTGTAATTTTATCGCGACTTTTTGGTTTGAATAAAGGTATATTTTAATTTTAAAATCATGTCATAATAAACTATGCTCTTTAAGAAATCTAATAATACAGTGATTTTCAAAATTCCTTTATTTAATTAGAAATCACATCATTTTCAATATCACTCCAAATCACAATAAATTACGATGCACAAACCTAGAATGATCAGTCGGGCCCGAGCGCCCAAAGAGGTAGGATCTGTGTCACTTTTTTCTAATTTCAAATTACGAAAATTCGTATTGCAAACGCATGTTTATACTACGACCACAACGTTTTCATTTTCTATGTATTATTTTCATTCGGTTTTGTTTATTATCAAATAAAATATATTATTTTATTAGTTTATGATATTTTATTAAATTAATATTCAGCTACTTTAATCTTGACTGTGCTATTTTTGTCCGCGACTTGGTCCACTTGGATTTTTTTTACGCATGAAAAGTAGCTTGTAGCCTTTAATATGTTAATCCAGGTTATAAACTATCTATGTGCAATTTTTTTCCTATGACCTTTTAACCGTTTTTGCGTAATTGAGTAATAATCCTCCAAAAATACAATCGCTTACATTTATTATTAAAATAAATTTTACAAAACATGATCTATTTATAATTGGTGAATAAATTATTAT
This sequence comes from Abrostola tripartita, assembly GCA_905340225.1. Lineage (NCBI taxonomy): Eukaryota > Metazoa > Arthropoda > Insecta > Lepidoptera > Noctuidae > Abrostola > Abrostola tripartita. The sequence goes on from HG996486.1 coordinate 6,630,285, forward strand.
TGTAGAAATTATAATTTGTCTAAATAAATTACTAAAGAAATAAAAATATTTTCATAAATCTCGAATAAGAAACATTGTCATAACGATCAAAATTTTTATGTCCGTCTCAAAACTCTCGCTACACTGTTTGCATTGTTTTTGTGTGGGTGCGCTACGCACACATGACAATTTTGACAGAATTCGAACGTCACAATTTTGTGAAATGGCTCTTAAAATGGATACTCGTTGGTCGGTTTTCTCGCGTCTCAGGTAAACTTTACCATATGAAGTCCAGCAGCTTTCAAAGTTGTTGTTTTTAGCAAATATTCTAGGCAAATAATGTAGGCGTTTGGTTTTTTTTGTTAAAGATTCTGCAATATATATAGGATTCGCAGGCCCATGTATTTTTAAGCAAGAAGTATTCAGCCTTTGATCAGTGGATTTGTCCTTGTTGTAGCTCATTGTAGATCTGATTACATTTTCTTTCGTAACAGTTGAGTTGAAATCCACAACTATCGGACCATGAAGCTTGTCTTTGATTTTCATTCGGTAGACATCGCGTATATCTGATTCCTGTATAGGTGCATTAATAATTGTTCCAATATTTTTTGTTAAATTGATTAAACTCTGCTTCGTTTCAGATTCCAGTTTAGGTATATTGCGCAACTCGATTGTGCTGGCACGGGATTTTTTATCCAGCTGTTCTAATTGAGCCTCTAGTGACCTGATATGGTTTTTGTGATAATTATTTTCTTGTTGAAGTTTTTTCATATTTAATAAGATATCATCATATTTTTCTGACAAGAGGTTCATTGAAGTTTTGATCTCATCGTTTTGCTTTATAATAGAATCCATGGTCGATTTTAATGCATCAAATTTCGCTTCTTGTTTGCTTTTCAATTCATCGAACATATTCTTTAGTTCAGACAGCGTGACATTAGTACAGTCTGTTGGGTCATCGAGCCTCCGCTTGAACCGTTTAGTTATGTTGAGCTCTTGTTGATCTCGGTTTTCCGTGGTGTGCAAAGCAGAGTCGGACCCATAATGTACTGGGTTAGTCTTTTTACTACCACTCTTTGGTGGTGATCTTTATACAGACATTTTAAAGCACTAAGTTAAATTTATGCTTGGACCAACGCAACGGTTATCCGCTAGAACGCTCCGCCTATGAATTGTGGCAAGCAAGAACAATGACGCAGCGGGTGACGCGTGACAGCGACCGTGCGCGAGCGCGACGTAGCTCAGGCGAGCTATCCTTTCCGCTGCTGTTGTCCCTTTCGAACCACCACTCCGCGTTCACTACTACTTGCGTTATGCGCGCCTGCACTACACGAAATTATTTGGTAATAATTTATAAAATTATGTTTTAAAAAATAAAATAAAACTTGCAAAAATAAATAGCGTATGGACGTGTGTGAACACGTCCATACGCTTTCGCGGTCCGAGAGGAAGGACTATATAAATATATAAAGAATATATAATTTTATACACGTACATAGTAAAAAATTCTTAACAATTAACTATAAGAGGATTTCGTTAAAAATAGAATGTTAACGTAAAGAAAGTACATTGCTTTAAATTGCCATTGACATATTTTAATATACATTCAAAGTCAAAGTGTCTCCCAAGTCTCAGATAAAGCGACGATGTCAAAAAAATAACTTAAGCATTGTATAGCGAGTGATCGACCTCAGTGCTCTCCCAACACGTGAAACGTAACATAAACAGTCATGACATTATGTAATTGTTAGTATTGTTGTGCAGTTTGTAAATGAATAATTATATTAATCCTGTGAATAAGCGTGAAATCATCCAAACTTCCATTTTTTACCATCCTGTCTTATAATGTTAGGAAAGCAAAGCGTGAAGACGCAGTATTAAGATCGATCATGACTTTATTTCATTACGGAATAATCATAATGACTAGAACTAGACAGACCTTCATATTGTAGCGGTTCCAGTGAGTACATTACAGAAGTAAGTAAAAAGTATATTGTATACCTCAGCTTTTAGCTCAGCAACCTGCTCCTGTAGTTCTCGGACCCTGTCCGAGTCTCCATCCATGTTATTGCGCAGTTCTCCTTCAGTCGCCATCACCTCATTCTAAGTAGAAAAAAAAATATAATTGTATCCACTTTAAAATAAGAAATCAGCATTGACATTATAACGCATATTACCTTTAATTTATATTCGGAGACTTCGGTTTCCAGTTCAGCTATTCTCTGAGCATCCTCCATGTTACGAATATTTGCTTGCATTGAGTCGTACTTAGCCTGCCAATACAATAAAATAAATTAATTGCTGTAAGGAAATATTAATCTAGTGCATGCAGTGGATACTTTTGTGTCTTGTGTCGGATCCAAGCTACCAATGAATATTTGATTTCTATATAACCAGTATGAAATAAGCCACACCCAGCGCAGAGGTAAACAATTTTTTTTAAACTATGTTGTCCTGTTATAATCTGTCGTGTCGGTAACAAAGAGTGTCTACGTTTGCGCAACCCCTAAGTCGTAGCCTAATTGTGTAAAATCCTGTTCATAAGTATACCTGCGAAGAATGTAGGATAGCGATTAGTTTAGCACATGTCTAGTACCGCAAGATACTCAATGTGAAGTAGTATTACCGGTACCAGAATCCTATGTTTGGCGAATATGTCTTGCTCTCACCTTGCTCTCCAAGTCCGAGTACTTGTGCTGGAATTCTCTCTGGCGCGTTTGCAGCGCCCTTTCTCTCTGAAGAGCGGCGTCAAGGTTCTCGCGCAGTTGACGCGCCTCCTCGTCTTGTCGACGCAGCTGGTTCGTCGACACCTGGACTTGGGTTTCCAGCTCCATTACCTGGAAGCGTTTGTGGAATGTATTCCGATAGCTTGACAATCAAAATAATAGATTTATATTATTTTAGCAATCAAGTAGTAAACCAGGAGTGTCTGAAATACAATATTTTGTACATATCTGTTCATTTAGTTATAGAATTAATAATGATTACCTTCAGTCTTAGTTCCTTAAGCTCAGTCAGCGCCTCGACTTCCCTTATCCTCGTGGTCATCAGTTCCTCCTCCATCTTCTGCATGTCGGCCGAGCGGCCCTCCCAGGCGCGCAACAGTTTCTTCGGCGTGGCCATGATATCAGACACCACGTTCGACTGTACGGGCGCAGCTGGGGCCTCCTGCCTGTGTTCCTAGACACATTTACATTAAGTTGAAGTAAGATATTAAAAATCCTTTTAATCTGATCAACCATGGTCTAAAGTTACATGGTTAAAGTTAGTTAAGTTTAGTTAGTTAAAGTTGGTTTTGTGAGTTAAAATCCAGACACGTAATGAAATATATTACATCCATGAACATTATGCTACTTATGGCAAAATTTGATGTGTACTATCACACCTCTACCAACTATTGTTGCATTTAAAAAAATATATTTATGATGTGGAAGAAAAGAGCTACGATATTATATATAAAAAAAAGAAACTATGATTTACTTGAAGATGTCGTTGCCACGCTTCGGATATCTCCGTCACGCGTTGCCGGAGATCTTTCAAAGATAAATTGGCTTCAGCCTCACGTAGCTTCACAGCAATGAGTTCATCCTGAAAAAGTATGCGGTACAAATTATCCTGCAAGACACAATGTGCAATAATAAAATTGAGAGACGGCGCAAATGCATGAAATTAATGGAAGCAAATAACATAAGATTTAAGAACACAAAATTCAGTTATTAATTTTATAACATTTACAGATTTTTGAATATGAACACTAAGTAAAACATGCACATCATTTTGTTATATTTTTTTTTTAATTAACCCTGTGTTATATAGACCTGTTGATTTAAGACATATACGACTTTTAGTATAATATGTTCGAACAAGAAGCGACTTTAACAAAATATGTAAAGATTTCTCTTTTCACCCATTTAATACTTAAAGCGATACGGCAATACGACGAGGAAGCATCTCAACCTTAAGTTTTCCCATAAATAATATTTAGAATTTATTTTAAGTTTCACTGTAGTACTAGAAAGTGTTTATGTTTGTCATCTTCAGTATTGCTACTCATGTACTATAATAATAACAGCCTATAACTGTCCCACTGCAGGGCAAAGGCCTCTTCTCGTATAGAGAAGGATTGAGCACGGACTCGTGTACTATAGAACCTGTAAATTGGCTTTATGACGCATATTGTGACCACCTATCCCATTATTAGAAAAGAAATCAATAAGTCACCTGCAAGTGAGCCACGTTGTTATCGACCCGCTGTCGCCTCAGACTCTTGTTCTCATTCTCCAGCTCCGCTATGCGTGCCGTGAGCTCCCTCTCGGCGGCCTCGCGCTCCGCGGCGTGGAGTCGAGCGCGAACTAGTTCCCGTTGCAGGCACCGAGCCAACTCCTCGCCCTTTTGACTCACACCGTCCTCTATACCTTCGAGAGACGACTGTCGCGAGTTGTTCTGATAAACAAGGATATTGTGTTAATATTCTATCCAACGAAACATGCTTAACTAGAATTATATAAGTGCAAATGAATATTTTGATGAGCCTTTGTGTTTGGAAGAATGTCATTAGATAGTTTTGCATTAAATTAGTTTATCAAGTGTCACTAAGAAATGACATAGCTACTAGTACGGACCAGAATTCCAGCGTTTCGATCTGTTGATAACCGACTCCTAAAAAGGCGGAGGTTACGTACCGTAGTTGGGGCTTATCTTTTATTAATAACGTAAAATTTTATAATGATAGATACCTCAGCTATAGTCATTTCTAGGGATCGTATCTCGTCCTGAGCGACGGCCAGCCGTTGCTGGGAGTCAAGATTGGCGCGCCTCAGCGCCTGCACCTCCCGGGCTAGCGCAAACGTCGCCTCCTCTCCTTCGGCCAGGTCCACCTGACCCCTTACTAGCCTCTCAGCCAAACCAGAACTTTCCTTTTCGAGTAGTTCTACTCGTTGTTTCAACAGACGATTTTCCTGACGCAGGCACTACAATAAATACCATGTTTCCAAAAATATAGACATGCAGTTATTAAGAAAATAAATTGTTAGTTCCAAAATAGATTTGTATTTAATGATCCTTAGAGTTAAAATGAATTGATGAACTTTTTGTTGAATTATTTTCATTTCAACTATTATTTGACTGAAGATTGGACAAGAGAGAAACACACACACACAAAGTTTTCAGTAACAAAAAGAAGACAGCTATTTACACGTATGATGTTATTCAAATAAATAAAGTGTTGTCTTACCCTCAGTACCGCTATATCACTTTGTTCCTTAGTTTTGATCACTGTGTACTCTTTTTCAAGTTTCTTCATTTTCTTCGGATTGACCTTGATTGAATACGCGAGATACATAAAAGCATCCTGATCAGCCTCTGCTTTTGTAGGCAATTCCTTTTGTATGTACTGTAAATATGTACGGTGAAGTTCATGCAAGTCGTAATGTATATATTTACATTTTGAGTATAATAATAAGCTTTATTTACCTTTAGTATACTTTCCATATCGAGGGACAGCAAATCATTCTTGCCAACTGTCAGCAAAGCAAGTGCTACTTTGAATACTATCTCAATTCCTTCAGATAAGAAGACGTCCATAATTCGGCAAGCGAGTGGTAAAGTTAATGTTGTAGTAAATAAGGTCAGGAACCAACTACTGGCATACAGTGATGTATTGAAGCTCTGAAAGAACATGGCTTTTAACATCTTGTAAGGTTAATAAATTGATTTTAGATGTGTCTCTGTAGCCAAAGTATCCATTTGAGTGTTAAAGTTGACTGGAATGCCTCATAGGTCTAGTGGTCGCTTAAAGCGACTGCTAAGTTTTTGGTTTTGGGTTCAAATCCCGGGTCGGACAAAGTGTTATTGGGCTTTTCCATTAGGTCATTCTCAGTATCAGCACGGAGTCTGGATTTGGGCCTGGTTGATGGCAATAGGCTAGCCCCCTTATAAATTGGGCCTAATAACATAACTGCCAAAATGTGTGTGTACAAAAGGTACACCTCTGGCTACTCCTTCGGAGAATACAGGCGTGATGTTATGCTAGTGTTAAAGGCGCTGGCGTCATGGAAAATAAGTAGTGTTTGGATGTAAAACCAATGTAGCATTAGTATCTTCTTTACAACGTTACTAACCTGTGATTGGAAGTGTACATATAAATCGGGTAACAATTCCTGAACTAAATTCTCTAGCTGAAACATGCAGAGACCCAGCTCTGCCATGCTTGGTTTAAACATGTCCCGCATACGATGTTGCTGCATTATTTTCACGAGGACTGCAAAGGCTTCTTCTTCTGGCATCTTTTAAAGTCAAAGTATTTATTAGTGCGATGTTTGGTGATACAAAAGGTCTCTATTTTATAGTACTCAGTAATGTACCCAAACGTATATATATTATGTATTAAATAATTTAACAATATGATTTGTAAGGTTGAGCGAGTGTATCTAGGTATGTTAAAAATATTTAATTTTACCGATGATTCGACATTCATCGGTAAATTATTTATTTTTGACAGGTATAAGAATTGAAACGTCATCGAATAGTGGATGAACACAATTCAGTGTTAATAAGGGCGCAATTTAGCTATTAATATTGTGTAGAATCACATTTTGTCACGGTTAAGATAGTCAAAATATACTTGACCTAAAACTTAAACTTTGATCATGCCTTTTACTCAAGTAATGAGAACGGTATTATTCGAATATTACACACCTGCATAAGTAATAAGCCAACAATAAAGCCAGAGCCTTGGCAGTAGCCGACCTCGCGGTCATGTAGGGAGTATGCCTTCATAACATTAAACAAAGATTCCTGCCCAAGCCCATCCTTTTCTTTGAAGAAGTCATGTTCGGGGTATGTGCGCGCTATATCGCGACGGATCACCTTCTCACAAGCTGATTTTGCCTAGAACAATTGTGTAAATATTATAGTAACGTATACAATTTCTATTCTTCAAGCGTTTTGCCACTTGTCTAGGGGCTGTACAGCTTTAATTTCTTTTGACCAAAAATAAACGCTTATATTTGTGTTATATGTAGGTATACAAAAAATGCAATCTAAGAGTAATGTTTTATTTCGGAATGTTTTTTACAGTTTAGTCAAGATCCAATAAATTAATTTATTCAATTATAGACAGACTGTAGAAAGCAAGGTACCAAGAGAGACCTAGAAGAGAGAACCTAGAGAATTGAAAGAATACTAGGGTATTGAAAAAGTCGAGACAGAAGTTTAGTACGATTTAGATATTGCTATTGAAGTAAGATGTTGGTAGAGTAACATTTTATTGATCTATTTTTGGATGGAAGAAATGTTTTAACTAATTCAAGGATATTGTTATATAATCACAGAAAGTCTCAGTAATAATGGCCCTATATGCGAGAGTGATGATGTGAGGCCCTCTAAGCAGGAAGCTAAACCTAGGGCCAACGCAGCAAGTTCATCAAGTGGTGTCCGACCCTACACGGTTAAAGCTATGGCAATACTAACTTTAATGTATGAAGCGTAAAGTTTCTTCTCCGGGGATGTGTCGACCCCGGCCAGGAGCTGCCATACGATACCCCTGAAGTGATGCGGTACTCCTTGCCGCACAAGATCCCGTACGAATTGATTGCGTCGTTTCCACTCTGTTTCCCAATTACTAACGATTCGTCCCCACAGACTCCATAAGTCTTCTTCGCCGTTGCTGCTGGTACTAACCCGCGCCTCTGGATCATGACTTGAACTTGTTGCTGCAGATAAATATTGACTTACTTACAAATAATGTTATGTTTGATGGGTATATACACAACTATAGATAATCCTGATCATTCGATTTCACTTTAAGTTCAATAGAAGCAATGCGGTTACAGTGCCGGTGTATCTATATTGTGCATTGTATTGTGTTGTCTACTCAAGGACATATTCGTATTTAGTCGTGAAATCTAACAATATAGACTAGTGACAATTGTAAGCATATAAAACAAGTTGTACTTCAAAATAAATTTCTTTAACAAGCTAACACAATAATTTCCTTCATTCAATTTCATAGTAAACAGAGTTAGGATTTACAAAAATATTCACAGAGTTGAGTTTACTAAATATAATTATGTAGTTAAATTTTCACTGGTTTGCGATAGGTTAAATTTAGTGCACATCAAATATACACACCCAAAGAAAAGTTTTCTAAAACACAAGTTATGTAAAATTCAAATACGCTTTTTGTTTCATATAAATCATTGGTATCATTCATTTTAATACGACACGGTTATACCAAGATGTGTATAAAGGTACTTAGTATCTGCACTATCACTGCTAGTTACTTACTGATAAGAGATAAAACTCTGTCATTTGTGAACTCTATTCATCGAGCGAGCTTGTTTAGTTTTAGTTAATAAAAAAATTATAGAAAAAAAACTAAAGTACAAAAACTCATCTAGTAAAATTGTGCGTTTTTTAAATCACCCTGGTTTTTTGTGATATATATATCAGGTCACCATCCATATACAATCATGCCTGGTGATTACGCCGCACTCAATTGTGATTGTACTTTATTATTAACTTTTCTTACTTTAGATAAGTTTTTTGCGCGCGTCTTGATTTTTCAATTAAAATATAGCCGAACGTTAGTTCGGCCGGCGGAGCTTGGAGGTACGTTAATGCTCTTCATCCCGCGTCTCTGCGCGGGGCTATGATTTTTAGTGGTGCTTAGGATTAATGCGCCCCAGCCTTTTGTAAGAAGAGTATTAGAAATCCTTACAAAAAGCCTTTTCAAACGACACCTCACACAATATATTTAATCTAGAAAAGTGGTAGGTAGAAGGGGGATTAACGCACCCCCTCCCCCTCTTCCGTATTAGTGGTTAGTCATCGACTACTACTTAAGCAATATTACTTGTGAGGACAGTTCTATGATATTATGAGGAGTTCCGTTTCATATCTCCGAAGTTCATCATTAGAACATAACAACATTTAATTGGGACCAATCGGAAAGTGTTATTTTTCAAATCGGTTCATACATTACTGAGTTATGAGGGAACACATAAAACAAAGAAGATTTTGACGAATTGAGAATCTCTTCCTTTTTTTGAAGACTGTTAAAACTATAGCCAAATATGTAGTGTGGTTTGTCTGGCGTGGCGGAGTGGGAAAAAGAGCATTACCGTACTGGTAATGCCAAGTACGGCAATGCTCTTCTTCCTGCGTCTCTGGGCGGGGCTGTCAAACTTGGACGTTTGACATTAGGTTTCAAACTTGACGTTTGATATTAGGTCTCAACTCAGACAAAGGAATATATATGGACCGGTTATACCTACAAAAAACGGGTGCCTACCTACTGTCGCATATGTCGCAAAACATGGCAAAAATCATAATCCATGCTCCAGATATAATGGTCAAAGGTCATCGACATCGATAATTTTTTTTAAACGATTTTATGTTATGAATTAAATTTTAAAAAGGATGTTCCATGTTAGTTTACATATATTATATAAGATTTTCGTTCTTACGAAAGCTACTGTATTATACTACACTGAGGGATTTGGAATTCAAGCCCAGACTTCAAAAAGGAGCTTAGATTCAGCTCTTAGTCTTCAAATTTAATAAAAATCACAAGAAAGATACGATAACGCAATCACTTGACAGCCAATATACCATAAATCGATAAAAAACACGGCGAAATCGGCACCCTAACACATTATCGTGACGTCACTGCTCAAATGTTGCCAGAATTAGCAAAAACAATCTACATCTACAGTCTTTTCGCTTTCCTTATGTACAACTTCACTAGTTAGAAAGAGACAAACAGTAATTTGTTTTTACCATGTCGATTCCCTCAATATCTGTATAAGTAACAGTTTATATAGAAGATTAGGGCGCCTCCATAGATATACCTCAATGGGTCTCAAACTTGACGTTTGACATTTCAGTTGAAATCAACTAAACAACTGGTACCAGAACGGTTATCAAAGACACTTTAAAGTTTAGTAAACAAAATTTGATTATAATATTGTTATATACTTATGCAACTTACGGTTTCAAGTCGTGAGAGTTATATAGTTTTTTTATAATTGTATGAGATTAAAAGTGGGTCGCAAAAACGTGTATACATTTAATAAAGTGTAATGTCCTTCTTAAGTAGTGCAAATTACTGTGTAGAGCACCTCAGTTCGTAACGGCGACGACAATAAGTTTGAAAGAGGAGTATTTTTGTTTCTTACTCGAGTTGATAGTATTTATGATGCACATGTAGAATGTAAATAGTAAACACTCTTTCTGAATAGAAATTACGAAACGATAATTGTATGTATAACTTTTGACTGGTTTGATTCGGCATTAAGCGATTTGTTTTGGGAGGCTTTCAGTGGATATAATTGAATGTTGTGTCGAATTTATGCCTCGTTGGTAGGGTGGTTACATATAAAACTTTCTTACGAGATATAAATGGGATTTATATTTCAGCCATCCCAGCACGCCTTTGCTCCCTTATTGTAAATAAGGGAAGATGATTTATAAATCTAATACATTCATTAACGAGAGTGACAATTAGGGTTTGTGCTTACCTGAAGTTAATGATACCTGTGAGGTATCTGAGCTCTTGCGACTGTGCGCATTGGTCAGCGAGGGGCATTTCGCGTCCGCCTCGATCCGTCTATTCTCTTCCTCCAGTTTGGCTAGCAGCGCCCGGTCGGGCGTCGGAATTGTTTCACTCGGTTCGGCCAACCGATAATCTGCGTACATATGTCAAAACAATATCTTATCAACTATGTAATAAATTCTTGCAGTACTGCCCGTTTAAAATGCTAATAAGATTAGACGTTGAGAGCCCACTGGGGTCTGAACATGAACATATTAAATACTGTACGACGACAAGTAGTCAACTAGTGGGTTGCTTTGTATATTTTAGGGGCCAGTCTTAGCTGTTATGAAGTAGTTGATTAACTGATTGAAATATCACATTCACTCTAGTTATTGTCAGGTATTATACACCAGAATTCAACTCGTCTCCTTTGCGTCCTTTATTTGTAAATTTGCCTGGCGCGTAAATAGCTCGCGACCAAAAACTGTAATTGGGGGACGGTAGGAAGTATAAAAATACCTAAGCTTGGTATATTATCGTCCATTGTACCTTATTTCCACATATAATTTGTGATATGTTTAGTAACCATGATTACAAGTAGCGTCCCAAAAATGTGCAATGTATGACAATATTACCTACCAACACATGAATTTACAATAATTTAATTAGTGCAGACAACTAGCTTTCATACACCCTCCAGGGCTCATCATAGACAAATGTATGAAAATATACGTTTTATTATTAGCCACCGGTACCATTTGTTAAAGTTTTCAAGTTATTTATTTAGTTCCGTGTTTTAGCTTAATAGCTAAACCAATATTTAATGTGAATCACCATACAATGTATAATTTAAGACGCAAGTTCGTGAAGAGACCAAATAAATAGGGTTCCGTAGTTTAAAATGTAGGCGGTCATGATTTGTATCATAAAGTTCAATTACCATAGCAACGTACAAATGAGCTAAGTTATTTAGCAGACTACAATGATTCTAAAATATAACACCTAACAATCACGTAACTATACACTATAAAGTAATACCGGGCTACTATTTGCAACAAATATACCTCTCTACACATAACGACGTTCACAGTACTAAATATATTTTTGGTAATTATACTCAGTTTTTATTATGTGAAACTACAATCAAAACGATTATGCTCAGCTCTAGTTGCAGTAAAGGTAGATAATTTCCATTTTACTCCTTTGTTTAAATAAACAGTGATTTAGGTCACTACGGAATCCTAGTAATTATTTGAAAACGAATTATAATGATTAAAGTACCAAGCTGTATTAATTATCTACACCGATTAATACACCGAAATGTTTGTAGGTATAAGGAGCATTGTGTACAATAAAGAACATTGTATTGTTTTGTTGTAATAATAGAACCACTTTTTCTATTTGTCCATACATTGGTTAACAAATATGTAATAAAAAATTCTTCAGTTGTTTGCAGCTCGCCTTGGAGCAATATTTTCTACCGTTGTTATACCTATTGTAATTGCCAAACAAAATTGTTAATATATAATGTAGCAATTTTCTTTGGTATTTGATTTCCGCCATCGTTACTCTATTTTTGCTCTACACTAATATCAACTAAGGCATACATTCGTATAACATGCAAGTGGTGGGTAATAAATTAATCATCAAGCAGCGTCAGCCATGTTAGTATTGTGACAAGGGAAACGACTTCAAGATGTTGATAGCGTGATAGAATGAAAGCTGAATATTTACAGTGCTTTTAGTGAATGTTAGTGTTAAACCAACAAACCGTCCAGAGATGATACAGGTGATTCTGTATTACTAGCGATCGGGGTTCCGGGTGCGGCGGTCGGTGCGGCAGGCGCTTCTCTTGCGTCGGCATCCACCTTCATGGTGACTCTTTGCCATATAGAGCCCTCCCTTCTCCCTCGTCACTGCGCTCTGCTCTCTGCACCAGACACGCGCGGTCACGCCATCAGCTCCACACACTTAGCCGCAGGACTGTGCGTCCATATATTATGATGCACGACTCGTACTACGTAGGTACTAATGTTTCAGTTATCATGAACAATCCGTAAAAGAAAAAAAATGACTTTAAGTTAGATTAAATAGTAACTATTTACAACAATAATTACGTGTAGGTAAGTATGACAATCCAGAAAACAACATTCCGATTTAGTTCGTGTACATTGTGGGTAATATGACAGAATATAAAGTTGAAAAAATTGCGAAACCCGCTTGATGAGCAACAGATTGCGTAATAGGTAACAATTTATAATTTTTATGAAGATAATTCGATTTGGTTTTCATCTTGTATAATAGGATGTTTTTATGATTGAAACACTTAAAAATAGGTCGGTTATAAAAGGAGCTTAGTATAAAATATGTAAGCAACCCTTTTAAATAATGTTTGTACAAAAGCCAGCTTCAGCTCCACCACACATGCACAAACTGTTAATGGATGAATTATGACTAAATATAAATTATCTATCTGCGTCCACAACACTGTGTCACGATGCACTAGTTGGTAGCTATTAAACTTAGTTATGATTACAATGGTGTGTAACCAGTTATAATAAATGGTAACGCATGAATAACCGGCGCAGTTGTAATGTTTTAAAGTTTTGTTTTGATGGAACTACCAGCAGCAGGTAGGTGAAAGTCGCGGTATGATCCGCGCGCTCCGCGGTCATCCGCCCACTAAGCATGAAGGCCGCTCGTGTTCTTCACATCGTAATAGAATAACATGCCGCGAGCTAGATGCGCGCTAAATGGATACACACACAGAATTTCTGCGATATAATTTTTGTTTGAAAAATATATAATAGGTCCAAATCGATAGCATGTATGGTACATTGTAAAGATAACAAAAATCGTCCATGCTGTAGCTATATTTACAGATTTTAAAAATAATTTACCTCATAATGTGAAAATGCACAATAGGGTATCATTACACCTTCTTTGTAAACTGTTTTAAATCAATTCTGAGGTCGTAATGAACCAGTAGAATTTTTATTTCAATTTTATAAAATCTTATTTTTATTTATGATTGTGAATTTCCGCGAATAGGCTAACAGCCGTGCTTTTCTTTAAAAAACTAAAAACGTTGCCTCATTAGGAATTTCTCCTGTGACGTGGTGCGTTTCACAAACATGAAATATCACATACACAAACACTCGGAACGAACATCTGCGGTTCACACAATTTTGTGCCCCGTGCAAGAATCGAACGACGTCACATCGGAATAAAATAATATATGGCGAATAGCGTTTAAGGCACTTAAAGAACACAAAAAAGATGATTTTTAAAATGAATTATAAAATTGATAAAGGAAATTTGAAAAATGATGGACACGAGCGGGATTCGAACCCGCGACCTTCGCCGATCCGTGGCGCTGCTCTAACCAACTGAGCCACCGTGTCGCTGCTCGCATCCATCGAATTTCAAGTTCCCTTTTTAGTATTTACGTCTTAAGGGTGACGTCAGGTATTATCTGTTGAAATCTATGATTACCAACTCAGTGTTATACCTTTACAGCTATAAATCACTGAAACGATAATACCAACCCAAATTTATATGACTTTTGGTGCCATTTTAGCATGTTGCCCATGCTAAGCTTGAATCTAAATTGATAAAGGAAATTTGAAAAATGATGGACACGAGCGGGATTCGAACCCGCGACCTTCGCCGATCCGTGGCGCTGCTCTAACCAACTGAGCCACCGTGTCGCTGCTCGCATCCATCGAATTTCAAGTTCCCTTTTTAGTATTTACGTCTTAAGGGTGACGTCAGGTATTATCTGTTGGAATCTATGATTACCAACTCAGTGTTATACCTTTACAGCTATAAATCACTGAAACGATAATACCAACCCAAATTTATATGACTTTTGGTGCCATTTTAGCATGTTGCCCATGCTAAGCTTGAATCTAAATTGGACACGGTGGCTCAGTTGGTTAGAGCAGCGCCACGGATCGGCGAAGGTCGCGGGTTCGAATCCCGCTCGTGTCCATCATTTTTCAAATTTCCTTTATCAATTTAGATTCAAGCTTAGCATGGGCAACATGCTAAAATGGCACCAAAATTCATATAAATTTGGGTTGGTATTATCGTTTCAGTGATTTATAGCTGTAAAGGTATAACACTGAGTTGGTAATCATAGATTCCAACAGATAATACCTGACGTCACCCTTAAGACGTAAATACTAAAAAGGGAACTTGAAATTCGATGGATGCGAGCAGCGACACGGTGGCTCAGTTGGTTAGAGCAGCGCCACGGATCGGCGAAGGTCGCGGGTTCGAATCCCGCTCGTGTCCATCATTTTTCAAATTTCCTTTATCAATTTAGATTCAAGCTTAGCATGGGCAACATGCTAAAATGGCACCAAAAGTCATATAAATTTGGGTTGGTATTATCGTTTCAGTGATTTATAGCTGTAAAGGTATAACACTGAGTTGGTAATCATAGATTTCAACAGATAATACCTGACGTCACCCTTAAGACGTAAATACTAAAAAGGGAACTTGAAATTCGATGGATGCGAGCAGCGACACGGTGGCTCAGTTGGTTAGAGCAGCGCCACGGATCGGCGAAGGTCGCGGGTTCGAATCCCGCTCGTGTCCATCATTTTTCAAATTTCCTTTATCAATTTAGATTCAAGCTTAGCATGGGCAACATGCTAAAATGGCACCAAAAGTCATATGAATTATAAAATTTAAATTGCTTTTTATGAATAAATACCGAAGTTTCTCGTTTACTTTTTACGAAACCTATCATATAAATAAAATACCCTATTGCTCACTAATCACTCACCCTAGCTCTGATGTCGAATGTTACACTTACGTAAAACGTTTAATTACACTCTGTATTTATTATTGTATTAAAAATTAAAATCAGAGCACCAAATGATCTCAAATTAACGTTACGTACTCGGTAATATTATACGCTAGCCCGTGCTGGAACTGGATCGAGACGAAACGATTTAATAAATGGACTAGTAGTCATCTATGTCCAAGTAAAACAGTTTTCTGCGCAACATGCTCATCACTGCAAAAATGTTGTTAATAACAAAAGGATTAACTTTCTTATAATATTTTATAGCCAAAGCATTACACAATTGTCTATGCTTACTATGAATAACAGTGTAATATAATGAGAAGAAATTACAATCACTAAGACAAGTACTGTTTTATGTTACTCGCGATGGTGTAAGGATTCTAACGACACTCCATACATCAAAATCGGTCAGGCATTCGGAAGTTATGGTGGAATAAAGAAACTCACAAAAGTACGTTTATTTTTTATTTTGGGCAGTCGGGTAAAAAGGAGCCCTGACATCGATGAATATGATGGTGGTTACTATGTTCAGACAGTACAAGACTAAAGAGGAAATGGGAGGCTTGTGTGAAGAAAAACATACGAGTAGGAAAGGAAACCTTTTTGGAATGTACATTAAAGACATGAAGGGAAAAAAGTACACAATATGGCAAAGACCTCTAACAGGGAAAAATACGGGAAAACGATCGTAACATTGCTCGAGATTTAGACAGCGGGGACGTGATTTGTCGTGTCATAATGTAAAAAACAAAAGAGTGGTCATATTAAAAATGATAGATATGTCAATGATAATTATGATGTGTACCAAACGCATGGTAGTGTGTGTAATGTTTGGCGACTGTACAAAATGCAGAAAAGGATCTTAAATTAAAAATGATTAGTATTTGTAATATTTTCTTTATGACTTTTACTAATTCCAAAAAACTGTAATACACGATTACATTAGGTACTAGATGTGCCCGCGACTTCGTCCGCGTGGAAATTCGGAAACAGCAAAAGTATTTTTAAATTGTTTTTTAATATATTAGCTAAGTTTGAGCGAATTCGATTTAGTAGTTTTTACGCCATGCCGTAATATTTTATTACATGTATAGCTGTTGCCCGCGACTTCGTCCGCGTGTATTTCGGATAAAAGACCAGTAGTAAATTGAACTTTTAACAGAAAAAAATACCTACCAGGCAGGCTTTTTTAAGTAGGTTAAAAATCTTTAAACCACTTATTTAACTAAGAATACTTTCCGGTATTTAAAAAAAAACCGCAAAAATTGAACGGTAATTACGGAAGTTACAGAAAGTCTATTGAAAATAATATATAACTGAAGAAGAGAACATAAATAAATCCGTTTTGTGCGTTTCTGAGTTTCTGTACATTGAAACTGCTGTAGAAAAAAAAAAATGCCAAGTTGTCGGTTGTCTTTTATCCTTGGCATTTTTTTTGAGCGCGAGCGATTGGTTGTGGATTCGATTCCCGCAAAAAAAGTGTGATCCGTAGATGTTTGTCCAAAAAAAACTAAACAAACTAATTATTATTATTATTTAATAATACCTACTTTAAACTTATATCTAAAAACTACGTATCTGTATTTTTAAAATCTAAAGTGCGCTTATTCCAAGGAACTTAATGCACTGATAGCCGAGTGGTATGACCGTTAGACTGTTAAGTCAGATGTCGCAAGTTCAAATCCCGGCACACACTAATGTCTTTTCGAAGTCATGTGCTTACTATAATATTACATATAGCGGGTGTGGTTGCACCCGCTATATGCTGCTTATAGAAATCTTGTCAAACTACCCTCCATGCACGCTCCGGGTTGTCGTGTGTTGAGACACTTTGAAGAAATGCCTAACGATCAAACACGTTATTGTGGCTAATTTATAAAAGATAGATATATACTATTGAAAACTTTTTTGTAGATCTTTTGGAGACCATCATCTTTGTAATACATACTTTTGGTGTATGATCAACGAATGCGAGGATAAGAGCTCGAAAGCGCATTTTCATCCGACTTGCTTCAAATTTATCATTACTGCTCAGCTCCTATGTGTTTTAGCGTTATGTTATATAGCCTATAACCTGCCCAGGAGTATGGACTACAATCGTACCAAGTTTGGTTAAAATCCCTTCAGTAGTTTTTGACCCATGCGTGCACATACAGACAGACAGACAGACAGACAGACGGACAGACAGACAAAAAATTTACTGATTGCATTTTTGGCATCAGTATCGATCACCAGTCATCCTCCAATATTAATTTTGAATATATATTCAATGTACAGAATTGACCTCTCTACAGTTTTATTATAAGTATAGATATAGATTTAAAAAAACAATGTAAGCGTGTGAGTAGATTACAGCTTACAAATAGATGTAAGTTCTGCTGCGATGCATAATATTAGTAAAACCAAATAAAATATGCTTTAACACTTAATGGTAGACCAATACTTTAACGTTATTTTTCGTACGGAGCATGCGTGTGTGTTTTCGAATCTAATGACTTCCGTTTTAATTATGAAGATTAAGTGGTTCCAAGTACCAGCTTGTCGGTGTTGGAGTTTAATACATATCCATTTATAGAGCAGTCGCTTGGAAATATACTTGTATCTATAATCATAATAGGTACTTTATGATTTATTTCCTAAAGGTGATCAAATCAAAAGTACTGGGATAGGAAGCACACATATGTTTATTGCACGAAGTATCATTTTCAACTTAAAGGGGTTGCAGTAAGAAATTTCACGTGCTGAATAAACATGACTTACTTGTCACCCACTTGTTGTCTGCTTCAGTGTAAAATATTCAGAGGCACGACTGATTTGTCTGCGATATTTCGAGCGTCGAACCTTGCGGCCGTTCGTAATGCACGGTATTACTCGTGGCTCTCAAATATGATATAAACATTTATGTTTTAATTTAGTTAGAGACTTTTTTGCTAACTGTTTTTCGTATTGTATGTGTTTTGTTATGTTTGATTGCTGAAGTGTCTTATAACTTGATACTCTTTTATTTTGTGTTTATAGAAGTGAAAAAGCACTCAGGGAGGAGGTGTAACCTTGTCACAGTATTGTTTGCTTTCCCGATAAACTAACAAATCAAGTTACTTCCAGTCTTCCATAGCATTTATTAGAGCTACGTGTTAGAACTAGTGGCATGTTCAGTACCTACGTATGACTAATCAGATACTCGCCGATGATATAATAGTTTTAAGACGTAACATAATGTATGCATTTGGCCGTGGGTAGAATATCTATACCTACTATGAGATTTATTTGGGTGAGATTTTTAAATCACTAACAAGAATTTACAATAAATATTGGTTCAATTATAAAAGTTATACGTATGTAACACAATAAGAACAATCGAAACCATTTAAAACAATTGATTTTATAACTATAATTTACTTCAATTATGAAGCTAACGACTAAACGGTTTTCTTTGAGAGTTAATAAATTGACCACTAGGAAGGAAATATTTTTAAGTTTGAAGGTTATAGTTAAATAGCTTTACCCTAACTACGTATAAGTTTTGTTTTGAATGTACGCGTAGTACATATTGCTAGATTTAAATTAGTTAAATATTATGTGCGCTCTACAAGCAGCAGACAATGCCTAAGTTTAGGGATACAAAATCGAACGCTTACTAAATAAAATTATTAAACGCTATGTAATTGCTTCAAAATAATTATGTGCTGTGAAAATCAGCAAGAAAGACAACGACAATTTGTTCTTTTAAGTCGCCAAGAAAAAATAGTTAAAAGGCGTAAGAAAGGATGTAAATTGTATTGAAAGTATTAAAAGAACAAACTGATGTTTTATAGCATACGGCGTTAAGGTGACAGTAAATATTATAAATAATAAAATGGTTATAAATACCTGTAGTATTTTTATATATTTGAGTAGTCGTCTCGGCAGGAACTGGTTCGAACATTAACTGAAATTAAAAAGAGAGTTTACGTTATTAATCTATCTATATAAATATGTAGCTTGTATATCAGGGGTGTGTCTGGGCTCAGACTAGGGTTTTGAGGAGCTGAAATTAAATACCTTTGGCGACTACTATTTAGTTTATTCCTTGATACTTTGCACTTACAAATATATTGTTTTTGAGACAGAATAGCTTAACAGAGCAAATTGGTTTACGTTAATTGATAGATCGCACACGCGGGCGCGCGGTGCATGCGCTTATATAGGCTCGGTGTCCTTGGAGTATCCCGAGCGCGTGGCGACGCGACTGCCCTGTCCCCTGGCGGGGTTGAGCGTTAACATACTCCCCCCGTTGAAGGTGTAGCCTTCAACTGTTCTTCATCAGGCTTCAACAAAGGGCACAGGCGATTTACAGCTCGCCTCACAGTACCATTAGCAGTGGCTACATCGGCTACTCTTGATACACCATCGTTACCCATGTGTAGGTCTTGTATGCGTCCCATTTTCCATTTTAGGGGAGGTAAATTGTTATCCTTAATAATAACCATATCTCCAATGCTTAGTGTGGTACCAGGTTTGCGCCATTTTGTACGATGTTGTAGCTCAGATATGTACTCATGTTGCCATCTCATCCAAAAATGCTGTCTCATTAATTCCAATTGCTCATATCTGTGGAGTCGATTGCAGTTAATAGTTGTCAAGTTAGGAGAGGGAAGAGCTATCAGTGGTTTTCCGACGTGAAATGCCCGGGAGTCAGGGGTTGGAATTCATGGGGGTCGGATGACATAGGATATAAGGGCCTGGAATTTAATATGGCTTCTACTTGGACAAATAAAGTGGAAAGTTCCTCATATGTCAAGTGCCTATTCCCTAATATTCTTTTTACGTGGAACTTAGCTGACTTTACCCCTGCTTCCCACAATCCCCCAAAATTAGGGGCATACGGTGGTATGAAAGCAAACTTCATGCCTTCATCCGAGCAAAATTTATATATGTATATCCTCCTTATTATCTAATAAAAATCTATTGAGCTCAGAGCTAGCTCCTACAAAATTTGTAGCATTATCACTATATAATAAACAAGGTTTAGAACGGCGTGCAATAAATCTTCTAAGTGATAATATAAATGCTTCAGTGCTTAAATCGCTAACTACTTCTAAGTGTATAGCTTTGGTTGTAAAACACACAAATAAACACATATAACATTTACTTATTTTACAACCGCGGCCTTTCCTATCCGTTATTAAATAGGGACCAGCAAAGTCTACTCCCGAAGTTTCAAAGGGCGTCCCTGGATTCAAACGCTCTTTAGGTAGGTTCCCCATAATCGGTACTATAGCTTTAAATCTAAATCGCTTACAGACAATACAATTATTAACTACACTCCTAGCCACCCTCCTAGCATTTACTATGTTTATGTATGTAGTTGTATGTATGTTTCTCTAACAGATGATAACAATAACTGAGGTGCAACGTGCAGCAACTTAATATGTTCATTTTCAAAGATTAGTTTGGATAGGCGGTGCTTGGAATCTAAAAGCAAGGGATGTTTTCTATCATGCGAGATAGATGCATTTTTTATACGACCTCCCACTCTCATTACCTTGTATTTAGAGTCCAAGAAGGGACTAAGAGATAAAATCTTACTCTTACTACTAATGAGTTTATCGTTTAATAATCTAATAAACTCGTCGCTAAATGAGTCTTGTTGCGATAATTTTACTAAATAAATTGTGCCATCCCTTAACTCATCAGCGCTTAAGGCACTACTCTTAATTCTAAATTCTTTAATTTTAATTCTACAGTTGATAACAAATCTAAGTACATATGCCATAGCACGTTGGAGCCTACTGTACTTGGAATAACCTTCAAATTCAATTAAATTGTTTTTAATGCTTATATTTACATTAGTTAAACATGTGCTAATGACCTTGGTCGCCGGTAATGTTACATTTTTTAACTTATAATAATCTACTATAGGCCAATAATCACTGTTTAGGGATAAAAAGTGTGGCCCACTCCACCATACTTTATCGTTTAGGTCTCCACTCCTCTCAAGATGTAGTCTGCGGGGTTTTGATCTGTTGGTACGTATCACCACTCGCTTTCCTTAGTAAGATTGTTAGTTTTATTTACTCTATTTGCTACAAATATTTTTAATTGTTTGGGAGTCGCGCGAGCGGTACCCAGCCAACCGAGCACTACCATGGAATCTGTCCAGTAAACACAACGCACCACAGTACATCGCAAGGAGTGAGTCAACCTTTTTCCTAGCTCGGCGGACAGCAGAGCGCCACACAATTCAAGCTTAGGAATTGACAACGTTTTTAATGGAGCAATCCTTGATTTAGCACAAAGTAATTGAACATGAATACCTCCGTTCTGACCCACAGAACGCGCATAAGCACAGGTGCCATACGCACACATATATGCGTCTGAAAAAATATGAATTTCAATCTATACTACATCCTTACAAATTACATGTCTAGGTACCACTATGCTAGATAAAAAATTCATGGTTTGTACAAAGTTATTCCATAAATGTTCTATTTCATCTACTACTGGGTCGTCCCATTCGGACTTACATAACCATACCTTCTGTAAGATTAATTTAGCCTTCACTACAAATATACTTAAAAGACCTAAAGGATCATAAATCTTTGCAATAGATGATAAGATATTACGTTTAGTAACCTTTTCTGGTTTATCAACCTGTACAGAAAATTTGAATAAATCAGACTGAGGCGACCAAGTTAAACCTAAAGTACTAGTGACTTCCTTAAATTCTGTCAATGCCTTCACTTCCTGCAATCTATTTTCAGTTAATAACTGAGTGGCGTTCGACCGGAATTTTCGTAAACTAAAACAACCCGAATCTACAGTTTAGTAATTTCTATACAAATACGATTTAATCCTTCTTCTGTTTGATGTCCCGTGATCAAAACATCCATGAAAAAGTCATGTTTAATTATCTCCTTAACTTCAGGATCATCACACTCATTAGATAATTGCAAAAGACAACGAGTACTTAAATAGGGTGCGGAAGCGGTCCCGTATGTAACTGTATTTAATTTTAAATGCTTTAATGGTTCGTAGTCGTTCTCCCTCCATACTATCATTTGCAAATGTCTGACTTTCAGAAATTAATATTTGTCTGTACATTTTTTCTACATCTGAAGTCATAACATAATTATGTTGTCTAAATCTAATTAATATACTAAATAAATCATCTTGAATCACCGGCCCTACCATTTGTATATCATTTAACGAATACCCACTGCTTGTTTTCTCAGAAGCGTTAAATACAACACGGAGTTTAGTTGTCTCACTCTTTTCTTTAATAACTGGGTGATGCGGTAAATAATATGCAAAGTCAGGCTTACAGGTTTCAGATAAGTGACCCAATTGTTTATATTCTTTAATAAACTCAACATAAGAACCTTTTACATTAGGTTGCTTACTCAATCTCCTTTCTAAATTTACTAAGCGCGCCTTGGCCTTTGATAATGAATCTCCTAGCACAGTCGGAGGAGTATGGAAAGGTATTTTTACGCAAAACCTTCCTTCTTCAGTTCTATGCATATATTTTAGAAAGTGTTTTTCGCAAAATTCTTCTTCATTACTATACTGGATATCATTACTTAATATTCCCTCAACCTTCCAAAACTTCTCCAACTGTTTACAAATATTTGTAGCTAAATTACATTTTGCTTCATAATTAGACGCACAGGACCAGTAACTAGCCAACCCAACTTAGAATATTGCAAAGTTGGACGACCTTTACCTAATTTTACTTGTTGACCAGTTACCAACTCCCAAAACAAATCAGCTCCTATTAATAAATCTACCTCAGAGGGCTCATATAATCTACTATCTGCTAAATCTACTAATATGTCGCCGGGAATATTAAATTCATTTACATCTACCTTTACACTCGGCAACATATTCGTGATTTTTTGTATAATCATACAGTTCAACTCAATGGAAAAACTGTTACGCATTGAATTTATTTTAAACTTACAACTTTCTGCTAATTCTATCTTATTATTTCCTATACCGTAAATATTACCTGTTTGATTAATCCGTTTACAGGACAATCCTAATTTATTACAAAAACTCTCAGTTACTAATGAGATTTGACTACCAGAATCTAATAATGCGCGTGCTACATAATGTTTATTATTTACTTCACTAACGACGTCGACGTGCGCGGTGGACAATAGAACATACCGAGTGCTATCTGCCGATAAGGAAACCGGTTCCGCCGCCGGCAGCGCAGCGCAAGCGCACACCGCTCTGGCATGGTAGTTGTAGCTCCGGGTGGCAGCGGCGCCAGCGTCGGTTCGCATTCCGTGGCCTGGTGCACCACTCCGACTGAATTTAATTGTGGCGAAACCGTATTTTGCTCCCTGTTTGAATTTACATTATTATCTGCTGATTGAGGTTTATTTCTATGTAATAATGTGTTATGTTTATATTTGCAAATTTTACATCCAAATGATTTACAATTATATGCGCGATGACCTGGTTTGAAACAGTTAATACACAATTTATTTTTTGAAACAACATCGTTTTTCTCTTGTAAACTCATAGAAATAAACTTTGTACATTCAAACAGACGGTGTTCTTGATTACAAATGATAAATGATTTTATTTCAGCAAATAGGTTTTAAAAAAACACTTTTACACGTCATTTTTTTTTTTATAAAATAGTTAGAATGATGGTGTCGGCATTTCCTAAGTGACTACCTCTGAGAAGAAACACCGAAACAAACTCAGGGGTCAAGGTCTCTTTTAAAGTCCAGACAAGTTCAATAATTTATGTGAGAACAGTGTAGGTGGTCTGAAAAGAGGTCTTTTTAGGAAAGAACCACGGCGAGTTTGAGTCGACCTGTCCTTACAGACGCCCCGTCTCGTACCATCTGAAGGACATTTGGGTAGAGGCCGCATGAAAGACTCAAACCGTCAGACACGTAAAAAAAAAAGGATTTGTCTATACTTATAATAAAACTGTAGAGAGGTCAATTCTGTACATTGAATATATATTCAAAATTATTATTGGAGGATGACTGGTGTTCGATACTGATGCCAAAAATGCAATCAGTAAATTTTTTGTCTGTCTGTCTGTCTGTCTGTCTGTCTGTCTGTCTGTATGTGCACGCATGGGTCAAAAACTACTGAAGGGATTTTAACCAAACTTGGTACGATTGTAGTCCATACTCCTGGGCAGGTTATAGGCTATATAACATAACGCTAAAACACATAGGAGATGAGCAGTAATGATAAATTTGAAGCAAGTCGGATGAAAATGCGCTTTCGAGCTCTTATCCTCGCATTCGTTGATCATACACCAAAAGTATGTATTACAAAGATGTTGGTCTCCAAAAGATCTACAAAAAAGTCTTCAATAGTATATATCTATCTTTTATAAATTAGCCACAATAACGTGTTTGATCGTTAGGCATTTCTTCAAAGTGTCTCAACACACGACAATCCGGAGCGTGCATGGAGGGTAGTTTGACAAGATTTCTATAAGCAGCATTGGTTGCACCCGCTATATGTAATATTATAGTAAGCACATGACTTCGAAAAGACATTAGTGTGTGCCGGGATTTGAACTTGCGACATCTGACTTAACAGTCTAACGGTCATACCACTCGGCTATCAGTGCATTAAGTTCCTTGGAATAAGCGCACGTTAGATTTTAAAAATACAGATACGTAGTTTTTAGATATAAGTTTAAAGTAGGTATTATTAAATAATAATAATAATTAGTTTGTTTAGTTTTTTTGGACAAACATCTACGGATCACACGTTTTTTTGCGGGAATCGAACCCACAACCAATCGCTCGCGCTCAAACAACCGTGACGACCTGATTGGCGCAGTGTAGCCACTGCGCCAATCAGGTCGTCACGGTTGTCTTTTATCATTGGCATTTTTTTTTCTACAGCAGTTTCAATGTACAGGAACTCAGAAACGCACAAAACGGATTTATTTATGTTCTCTTCTTCAGTTATATATTATTTTCAATAGACTTTCTGTAACTTCCGTAATTACCGTTCAATTTTTGCGGTTTTTTTTAAATACCGGAAAGTATTCTTAGTTAAATAAGTGGTTTAAAGATTTTTAACCTACTTAAAAAAGCCTGCCTGGTAAGTATTTTTTTCTGTTAAAAGTTCAATTTACTACTGGTCTTTTATCCGAAATACACGCGGACGAAGTCGCGGGCAACAGCTATACATGTAATAAAATATTACGGCATGGTGTAAAAACTACTAAATCGAATTCGCTCAAACTTAGCTAATATATTGAAAACAATTTAAAAATACTTTTGCTGTTTCCGAATTTCCACGCGGACGGAGTCGCGGGCACATCTAGTAAATAAATAAAGAAAAAAAAAGGACCTACACAATGCTCACATTTACAAATAACATAATTTCATGTCGGTATGTACAATACAGGTCGTCTGTGATGGCCTTTTGAAGAAGGAGCCAAAGCAGATTTAAGTCAACCTGTCCTGACAGATGCCCCGTCTCGTACCATCTGCAGGACATTTGGGTAGGCTGTATAAGATACTCAAACCGCCAGACAAGAAACTACATAAAAAGGATAAATCCTACATTGTACATTATTATCATAAATAATAAAGATAAATTTAATTTTGTTACGTCAGTTTGTAAAAAGAGTAAATAATTAAAAACAAAATAGATCAATTGATCAAACAATGTCAGTTTTTACGTCAAATATGTAAAAAAGGGTAAAAATAAATAAAAATTAAATGTCAAAATTAAACAATAGGTACATGAAGAGGCTTAAGCGCAAGCATTTTTGTCAAGCAGATAGTCCGACACTTTATAGTAACCTTTTCTACATAGTTTGTGCTTAATAAACGACTTAAATTTGTTCAAGCTCATATTTTGAATGTCGTTTGGGATCTTATTATAAAAACGTATGCATTGACATTTGAATGAGTTACTAATTTTCTGGAGCCTAGTGGCTGGTACAACAAATTTGTGTTTATTCCTAGTGTTAATGTTGTGAACATCACTGTTTCTAATAAAAAGATTAATATTTTTATGAGCGTAAAGCAAGTTCTCATAAATATAATGTGATGGGACAGTCATAATACTAATCTCTTTAAACTTTTCCCTTAGCGAATGTCTGGGACTTAGTTTATAAATTGCCCGAACAGCCCGCTTCTGCAGTACAAATATTGTCTGAATATCGGCAGCATTCCCCCACAAAAGAATACCATACGACATAACACTATGGAAATAGCTAAAATAAACAAGTCTAGCGGTATCAACATCGGTTAAATTTCTTATTTTCATACAGCGTATGCTGCAGAGCTCAGCTTTTTGAACAACTTATGTATATGTGGGCCCCATTGTAACTTAGCATCTAAGGTTATGCCCAGAAATACAGTGGTATCCACAAGATCCAACTCTTCGTCATTCATTTGTACACTGGTTTTCACTTGTCTAACATTAGGTGTTGCAAATTTAAGACATTTAGTTTTTTTCTCGTTCAAAAGCAAATTATTAACATTAAACCAGTGCACCACTTTAGAGAGAGCACTATTTACATCGTCGGTAACTTGGTTAGAACGCTTAAGTTTAAATAAAAGAGAAGTATCATCTGCAAACAGGACAATCTCATGAGAATCCTTAACAAGATAAGGCAGGTCATTTATATAAACGAGAAATAGGAATGGACCAAGAATAGAACCTTGCGGCACTCCCATTGTCACTAAGGACCCCGGGGATCTTTTTCCATTGATATCAACTTTCTGAACCCTATTACTCAGATAAGAACTAAGAAGGTTCAGAGCATTGTTTCTTACACCGTAATGATACAATTTCCTGATCAATGTTTTATGAGGGACACAATCAAACGCCTTGGACAAGTCACAAAAAACAGTCCCAGGCACCATAGATATGACTTAGTAGTTCAACACCAGCATCAGTAGTTGAACGACCCTTTGTAAATCCAAATTGTTTAGAGTGAAGTAGGTTATTTTTGTTAAAAAAACTGAGCATTTGGTTTAAAATAAGTTTTCCAAAATTTTTACTAAATGTCGGTAGCACTGAAATGGGTCTAAAATTAGTAGGGTCGGAAGTGCTACCCGATTTAAATAGTGGTATTATCTTACTGCTTTTCATTAGGTCAGGAAATTCTCCGGATTCAATACAATGGTTAAAAATAAATGCTAAGTCCGGTGCTACTAAGTCAATAACAATACAAATGACACAATTCAAACTACGATTATTACTAGCCTGTGTGGATGCAACAAAACAAGATGCTTTCTCGCTTTTATGAGTAACGCTAGATTTACTAGGTTTCGCAGATTCTAATACGTCCGCTCGGTCACGCAAAAATTTAAAGAAATCATCGAGGGCAGGGACCTTTGCTAAAGTACTTTTATGTTCCTTCCACCTTCTACTTGTTACATTATCCAGTTTACTTACGGCTAAATGAATAACAATAGTATCCCAATGTTCTACTGGCTCTTCTAATGATTTTAAACCTCTCAAATTCTTTGTTATGTGGTCAATCATGAATCGCAACGATTTATCAGACTCTTTAGTTATACATTCCATACCAAATAATGATCTCATGTGGTTACCAATTAAAAGACGTTTACTATTATACCTTTGACATAGCAAGTCCCACGCCAAACGATAGCTATCAGAACAAAATGATAATGATTTAATAACCAATGCGGCACTACCCTCTAACGACGATCGTAAGTAGTGACACTTACTAATCGTCTCAATTGACTCATTATTATGTATTAAAGACTCAAATATATCTCGGTACTCTAACCAATTGTTATAATCGCCATTGAATGTGGGCAACTTAATAGTGGGTAATTTAATGGAGGTTGTATATGGATTTGCACTTTCAAAACTATCTGATGATTTTAAAGTTTGCTGGGCTATACACCGTTTCTTGAGGTTTCTTTCTTCAATTTTATCTAAAATACATTGTGATATCATAGAATAAAATTGAGCCTCGACCTCGGAACGCACTTTCATTTGTCTTCCGGAGATTCAGACTCAATTTCAATTTCCGACTGCAGTTCGTCGAAAGTGCAAAAACATGTTTCTAATTTAGATAACCTTAATCTTAACTCAGAAACCTGCTCATCATTTAATGTGTCTGCTGTCTTTACGCCCTCCAAATAACCTTTGAAAATTGTTAGTCTACCCTTAATGTAACTTCTTTTTTTTATTGGATCTGCACATTTTCTACTGGCTAGAGACATCGCGATAATACTAAAAAACTACGTTCCTACGTTGTGTTTAATGCAAATAAAATATAGCTACCCAGGTTTTACAAAGAATAGGATATCGGAACTTTACACTGAATTTTACAAATATTCTGCACATGGGACAAATAAGGAGGTAGTAGGAAATAATGGAGCGGGCTTACCAAATATTGTTTCTGCTTTGAGATATTCCTTTACTTTACTCTCTCTTCCCTTTATCCTTATATTTCCTTTCCTTCTTGTCCTTTATATTTATTCTTTTTTAATATGTTTCGACATCCATATCCTGGTCACGGCACCAAAATGTCTGGGCTCAGCCTAGGGTTTTGAGGAGCTGAAATTAAATACCTTTGGCGACTACTATTTAGTTTATTCCTTGATACTTTGTACTTTACAAATATATTGTTCTTGAGACAGAATAGCTTATACAGAGCAAATTGGTTTACGTTAATTGATAGATCGCACACGCGGGCGCTTTTTTTTTTTTTTTTTTTTCGATATAGTTTATGTCGACGACCCCGAGGGGGGTCTTGTTGGACGTAACCGGATAAAGGCGAGACTTCTGGAGCCTCCAGCCAGGCTAACTACTAATTAAGACTTGCGGTGCATGCGCTTATATAGGCTCGGTGTCCTTGGAGTAGGGAGCGCGTGGCGACGCGACTGCCCTGCCCCCTGGCGGGGTTGAGCGTTAACAGACGTTATGTCGACTTTATATTCCACTCAATATTACAAACACGAAAGTTTATGAAGATGAATGGATGGATGTTTGGTACTTCTTCCCGCAAATACTAACATACGGAGTTTGATTAATCTTAACAGTAATATAGCATAATTATAATATATACAGATACATGAAGTAGTTACTGTAGGTAGGATATGAGTAAAACCGCGGGCCCGCAATAGCTAATAGACATATATTTTATACATGCCATGCCATCGATCAATCATTGTAAACCTTTTTCACTCAATTTTGATGTGCACAGTCATAGTTTATTCTAGTGTGGAATATAGTTAAAACGTAGGTTTAAACACAATCGCATTGGCACAGCTGTGAAGCGTTTAACTATATTCCACACTAGAATAAACTATGACTGTGCACATCAAAATTTGCAAAGCGAATTCATTGCGAATTTGGATTGTTGTTCTTGTTTGTGACATTTTATATAACAACCGATTGGAGCAGTGTCTTAGTGATAGAATTACTATAAAAGATCGGAGGCAGATTCGAACCTCATAAAAAAAATTGTATGCAGTCCGGGCGCTTGTGCGAGAGAAATTCATGTCTGTGCACGCTGGGTGCAATACAATAAAACATTCTGGTTGGGGCAACTTGAAAAAGTGAGCTGTACTAACATTCAATTTATAAATTAATCAAACTTTTTATACAGAGTTTAGCTAGTTTTAGATTTTACTCCCTTGAGAAGTCGTTATTTTATTTTCGCTCAGCAGGAGGATGTAAATACGATATTGACATGAAATGAAATCAACAATCGCTCGTTCGTTGCTTTGCGCACACTGCAAAACTGTACCCTGTATCTGTACTGCAGGGTACAGACTAATCCTATTTGTAAATACCCTTAAAAGCCTATGACACGTCATAGGTGAAAAATAATAATATATGTGTGAAGGGAAAGGGAAACCGCCAGTCGCGTATAGCCAAAGTACCTACGTACTTAATGTTTTTTTTATAAAAAGCACATGATCACTTTAATTATGATCCTCTGATATACTGTGTCGGTGTGCAATCAAGCAGCGAGTAGCTTCGCTATTCGTTAGGATTTAGTACCAAATGCTATGATTATAGTTTCAAGTTCCAGATATACCTGGTAATAGGTACCTACACGAATAAATTGTTCACCCTAATTGAAGGGTTTGGCAATGTCAAGATACATAGACATAATACCATATAATTATATCACTCAATCGCTGATACCATAAATATATATTATGGTTGCCATAAACTAAAAACTTCGTCAATGTTCTAAATACTATTTGTATGACGAAATTATAAACCGTTTTGTGCAATATCATGATAGGTAACATTATCGCGGTTTATAGAACAATCGTGATCTCCCGACTATGAGTTTAAGATGATGATTTTCGAGGATTCAATTCAAAACTACTTTATTTTATTATTAGCATAGACCGACAACGGCAAATACTTCTATGCAATAAGCATCAATGTATTGAATGGCAAACTATATTATACGTCATGTTTCTTAGCTTTTTGACACAAATACAGCGAGTCGCAAGGGCAGCCACACCACGTGGGTAGGCAACCGTGACTCATGGCATAGCTGTGGCACGCTTGTCAATTTTTAAGTGACGCGACGGCAGCCACCATTCTCTGTGGCTACTTTGCTTATAGGTATATGGAGCATTTTGTCATGTACAATTATTGTACACGTAATACTATTTGAAGAAAACATTTATACAAATCGCACATGGATTTTACTTACCTACTTAGACATTTTATTCGTTGTTGTTTAATAACATAGACTTTCTTATCAAACAATGTGCGTGTTATATTATAGATTTTGTAAAGATACCGTAAGTTGGAGATATTAGATACTTTGTAACAGACTGATAATATATTGTGAGGTTACAATACTCGAATATGCTATACTCATACAATTTAGAGAGTATTAACTCTTCTCATCCGTCTCGTTAAGCGGCGAGCTCTCAACACGACACACATAATCCAATTTACATTTTTCGTGCAACTACCTAGAATTTTTTTAAGTAGTGTCTGTCTGACGACACGTATTGCTAGTTGCTACTGTTATTTGCGCTCACGCAACCGTGGTTGGTGACTCGACTCGATTGGTTACAGTACACAGCAGTGGTCGACCAGACGAGGCGGACATACGGCTGTATGACGCAACGCACCAGGGTAGAAACGCTGCAGCGCAAAACCTTTTTCGAATGCACTTTTATTTAAGAATTATTATAGGGCTCAACAAAGTTTGTGATTTCAAGAAATTTAACAAATCTATACTTTGTTTTTAATATTATAAAAAGGATTTTTTTTGTTTGTACCGAATAGGCTCCGAAACTTTTAGACGGATTTTAACCATTTTTTTACCTGTAGAAAGCTAAATTATCAGGAACAATTTCAATGTAACCAACCAAAACTGGATAAGATTGGCACAGGACCGCGGCGTATGGCTTTGTTTAAGGGAGGCTTATACCCAGCAGTGGGATATGAAGGCTGTGGATGATGAACTAAAACTAGCAAAACTTTGATTCGATATGATGATGATATATTATATAGTAACGTACTTAGTACTACGAACGTCTGATGATGATCTGATGAAGATCGAAGAAAGAGAGAATAAAAATAAATTAGTACCTATATATTATATTATTACAAATGAAGATAATTATGCATTATTTTATTACAAATTTACTAAAACACGTTATTTTAAATAGCATCTGTATGTGTACAAGTATTATCATAATAAAAGATAAGATATAAAACAAAAAGGTAGAAGGAGTAGTTAAATAAGATAAAATAAAAATAAGTATTTAATAGGTTACAGTTTTAGTATCAAAATTAAAAAACATTTATTTTAAATTAAAATGAGTCTGTATGGATTTAGTTGATAAATATTTTTGTAATCAGTCCTTTTTAATTTGCCATTTTTAATTGACGAGCTAACAACTAAAATAAAACCTAAAAACATTCAATTCGCTGTGCCATATTAAAAAGCATTGCATTATATTTGATGTCCTAAAAAGTACAGTCAGTAAATAATTAGTTTAATTTTAAATCATAAGTATGAATTTAGATTAATTAGGTTTAGTTGATATACATACAAGAGAAAGTAATTTGTAATTTGAATGTTGGCTTTCAGTACATTAATATAATTATATTTTTTTCTTAACTTTCCCAACAATGAAAATAAGTTGAAGAATGAATTGTATTTATGTTTCGTCAATTAATTCTTCTATTATATATTTATAATGGCTTCTAAAATATATAGAATTGAATTAATTATAATTTTAAAAATAAAAATATTAATTTTAGTTTAAATCTACATATGGAATTTTATTGATATAATAATGGTATTTAAAAAAACAAATGATAATTTTTGAAGATGTTAGATGAAGGTTAGAAACTATAAACCGTTTTTTTTGTGATCTGATCCAAACACATGACTTCATTTTAAATACTGGTATCAATTATTATTAGACTAATAGGCTTCCTTGGACAAGTGGCAAAACCATTGATGTTTAGAAATCAATTATAATTATAAATGTATGGGGATGACATAATGTATCGACTATGTTATTGATGACATATTTCAAACTCATATATTTTTCATTCTATTTGATTTTATACGTCAAGAATTTTGCCATTTGTCTAGGGGGTAATCATCAGAAGACATTATTCATATATATATATAAGACCATTTGAATCAAGTCATCTGATGTCAGTTGCCGTGTGGTATCCGGCCTAGAATTGACCACCCCCTTTCCTCCCGTGGGTTTCGTAAGGCGACTAAGGGAAAACCCAGAAGATGGGCAGCAGCGTCTTCTGTAACTTGACCACCAACACTGCGATCCCCAAGCCGCTTGCCAAGCGTGGGGATTATGGCAACACCCCCCTTCTAAAAGGAGGAGGCCTTCATTCAACAGTGGACGCCTTACGTCTGATGACGATGATGATCTGATGTCCGCCCCCATAGGCAAGCGGCAAAACGCTTGACAAATATAAAACTATTTTTGAGTATATTTGTTTTACTTCACCATCAAAGAAATTAACTCTAAATATTATACACTATCATTGTCCTGGAATATTTTTTATTATTATTATTGACACGTCAAATGAACATATAATTGTCGAAAATGGCAGAAATAGTAGATTTAATTAAATAAAAAATATGTTACAGCAACATTTCACGATCGTGTACTGTAAAAAACATATGAATTTCATATGTTTTTTAAATATTACATAGCATACAAAAGTTTTATATTATACATCCATCCCTTGAAAGCATTTTCTAAGAAAACCTAACTTACTGTTTGTCTCATATCATTGCCTATGTATGAAGTACCTACATAGTTTAAATACTATGCATATACAATACTATCAGTAATAATTAAAAATATAACACAAAAAGGAAAAAGTACCTATGTTTAAAACACAAATAAGCATAGTCGCATGGACAAGGGTTTTTTGTATCTATAATATAAACAAAAGAAATTACCTAATAGGAAACTTATGGGGTAAATCATTCACCTAGATTTAGATAATGTAACACGATTAGTTTTATCATAATATGTTTGTATCCCCATCAGGTAAATATACAGGTCAAGGCAACCCCTCCCTACTAAGGGGGAGGCCTTTGTCCAACAGTGGACTTTTCCGGCTGATGATGATGAAATATACAGGTGAAGTGTTGTCACAATTACCGTTTGATTAGGTTTGTGTAATTCTAGTCACTCCTTTTCTACGTTTAATTGAAAAAATATCAAAAGTAACGTAAAAATAGTATTGTTTTATGAAGTAAGAAACAAACGGTATGTTTGATTTTGATACATAAACACTGCAAAATCTGAAGACAATAGAATTTTAAACACTTCATCACGAAATAATTATAGTGTTGATTTTTTGTGGACACTTAGTAAAGTTTCTGTATAATTGTTTTATGTTTCAGCTGTGCATTCTGCAACTTTTGTTAGGTATATACTTTTCCGGCATTATGAACAGCCTATTAGAAAGGTTATTGCACTAATGCATATTGTTACTTTCGCAAGAATTTTAAGAGCGTAGGTATTGATTTCAATCGACAAATAACTAATAGCAATGAAATAAAGTTAATAAATTACTTACATGTCGTGGTAAATGTTCTGTATGGCAAAAACTCCAACTACCTAGTTTACTGTATTAGTGGAAATATTTTGATTTTAAAATTATGAAAATAAATATCGGAACCGCCCAGCTGGCAAATTTTAAATCACAGACAAAGACAAAGAGTATAAACCCACTACGTTATAATCACAGATAAAAAAATTAATAATTTAAGTTAAAAATCTCTGGGATGCCAGGTAATTTCATTTTTGTATTCAAAGTGGATAACGATGCAATAAAGTATTTCTAGAATTTGGTAATGAAGAAGACAGAGTGAAATATGTAAATTAATAATTATTTTACTAGATTAGTTATTTGTTAACGTATAAATTGCATGATATTCTCGATGAAAGGTATGTAAGTCCGTATCGAGAATATCCTCCATACTTAGTCGATTCTAGATTTCACAACACTAAAACCAGAAACTATAGACGCAACTGACTGACAGTTGTTAGTAGTCATTAGTCTATGGCAATCGTCAATAATTTAGCGGGATGATGGATTAGAAAAAAAACGCGGGAACCTTGAAACGAACAAGGCAAATCTCGTAAAATTTGAAATTAATTTGCTATATATTGTTCAAATACCTCAAAATTAGTTGTAATTATAAAATAGTAGTTGTATATATTTGTAAATAGTGTGATAAACAATGGGGGGAACTCGTAAGAAGAGGAAAAAAGCTGAGCCCCCAGATGGTCGAGCAGTACGGGACACCACGGAGACCTCTTCCGACTCCGATGATTCAGCAGACAACAGTAGGAAGTATCAAGTATTTAAAGTCCCCGGATACTCAAGGAAGTATCCTGAAAATAGCAAAAAATCAGAATACATAGTATTTCTATCTCATCAGATTGAGCGCCCATTTTCTGACAAAGACAGATTGGCTATTTCGCATGCTATACGCAAATATTGTGTCACTGGCATATTACATTTAAAATCTATTAATAAGTACAAAATAGGTATAACATTTGACCTATCCAACAAAGCCAATGTATTCTTACAAAATAAAAAACTTTTAGATGAAATGGGCTTAAATGCAACAATACCTGCTGCCGACACCGAGGTAACTGGGGTTCTTACTTCAGTCCCTACGGATTTGTCTAATGAAAGAATATCTGCTTTAATTGGAAGTTCCAGAAATGTCATACAGGTGAGGCGTTTCATGCGCCGCGTACAAAGAGAGGGTGGCGTGGTCACGTATGACCCCACTCAAACTGTTGCTGTTACTTTCGCCTCTACTGAGTTACCGCAATACGTGTACCTTGACTCCTGGAGGCACGAGGTAAGCTGTTACGTTCCTCCTGTCAAACAGTGTTTGCAATGCATGAAGTTTGGATATATTGCAAAATATTGTAAGAAGGAAGTTGTATGCTCCATATGTACAGACAAGCATAGTTTTAAAACTTGTAAAGAAGACCCTAAAAACGCTAAATGTGTCAATTGTGGTGGTAACCATGTTTCCATCTCAAACTACATCTCAGAAAAAAATGAAAATAGAAGAAAATAAAGTCAAGTCCAGAGCCGCTAAATAATCCGATTTATTTAATGAATATTCTTTTCCAAAATTAACACAGAAGAACATTGAAACACAGATTATTAATTTGACTAAATCAGATTTTTTTATGAATACCTTAACAAATGCTATAACTAAAATTATATTAAGTCAAAAAGAAAAACCCATTAATTCTACCTCCATAAAAGAAATTCTGCAACAAACTTTCCGTACCAGTACTTCCACATCTAATAATGGATCTTAATATAATGCAGTGGAACGCACAAAGTATTATAAGTAATAAACTTTTATTAACCCAATTTCTTTATGAGTATAACATACATGTTGCAATCATATCAGAAACCTGGTTAACACCCACTAAACATTTTAACATGAGAGGATACAAAATAGAAAGACATGATATTGGAAATAAACACAATGGTGTACCTATCTTAATTCGCAATAACATAAATTACAGAAAAATAATTACATATTCTGATAGTTGTCTACAAAATATTTGTGTAAGAATTACTGTAAATAATACAGAAATAAGTATAGTAAGTTTCTACTGTCCAACAAATTGCTCTCCATCTTTTGACAAACATAAATTTGAATCTTTAATAAAATGTGCCTGAATCAATGATATTTGGTGGTGATTTCAATGCCCATCACACCTCATGGGGATGTAATTCTACAAATCCAAGAGGTAGGGATATTTTAGAGATTGTTGATGATAATAATTTGGTGTTAATGAACAATGGTGAAGTGACAATAGTTGGTTCATTAACGTGGCGTTCAAAAGCCTTAGATCTGTCTATAGTTTCCCCATCATTGGCTCTTTCTTGTGATTGGTCTGACCATTGTGATCCTCTTGGCAGCTACCACCTTCCTGTAATTATAAAAGTTGTTTGTAACTCTCAGACTATCTTCAGACAGAATATCTTCTTTGAGTGCTCATCTTTTGGCATTCAGCGCCTTGTGCTGATGAATGAGCTAATTGAAATTTATGGTAGCCCTGATTTGGTACCGCGCTCCATTCAGGCTCTTCTTGTAAATAGCTCGACTTATTTACCTTTGTTTCTTTTTATTAATAATACAGTTGGACAAATTTAACTCATGTTGTGTAAATAATTTATTAACTGTCATGTTTATGTAATATGTATATTATTTAAATATCTTTTCATTGACTTTCCTAAATATAATTTGTATTTGTATGTTCATTAATACGAAGAAGTACTGTTATCGTAAATCGTTGTCAGATACTTTCCGTCAGTCAGTTGGGATTTAAAAAAAAAAACTATGGACTTGACACTCTGCTCTTACAAAATAACATAAACATTGAATAAAAATTACTTGGACTTGACCGAAGATTTTGTGGAATAACAAATCTTAAACATGGATTTTATTGAAATAAACTGAAGACTATAAATGGTGTAACTTAACATCGAAAATACGAAACTGATGAATTTACCTGGATTTGATTACATAAGGATAAATACTAATGACTTCAGCTGGAATTACTTACCTAAGGATAAATATAAAACGAATGAATTTTATTGGATTTACCTCTAATACGGATTTACATACTGATGAATTGAACTGGATCTACCACTCAAGAAAAATGTTAACTGATGACTAGGCCTTCCTTAGCCTGTTCCGTCAGGAACTAATAATTAAAAAAAAAAATTGCGGGATGATTAAATCTCGGGCGTCCTGTCGCGTCGTTAGTTAATTAATAATAATATTTCATTGCCAAGGAAGGGTTTGATTGCGATTTAGTTTTCCTCGTCATGCAAATGCAAGTGTATTTCATGTCGTAGCCAGTTTCTCGAGTCCCATTCGCACTGAGTGTAGCTTGTAGCCAATAAAACCTGACAGGAATTTACAGGAATTTTAGAACTTATAAATTATCTTTTATCTTAAAATATACTTTTCATTATAAAATCACTTGCCCTGACTGACTGATTCATCAAAGCAGAGCCTAAACTGATGGGGCAACAAATATGATATTTTGGCAGCTGGTGCTTGAGTTGTAAGCACCCACTAAGAAAAGATTTTAGGAAATGTCACTCATATGGGGGTATATTATGGGATGAACGGTTTTTTGGAAGTTCGTCATTTTCAAAGTTAGAGACACTTACTTTCCATACACCTGACAAATAAATGAGTTGGATTTGTAAAATTTTACTCATATAGCGGAAACTTAACCACTTCAGGAAGCGAAGCTAGCAAAGTAGTAGGCAGTGGTGTACATAAAGTACACGCAACTTCGCTAGTTATGTTATAATAATAACAGCATATAATGTGATCGGTCCCAACTCCCAATGTAATAAGGGGGCGAGCCTATTGCCATCAACCGGGCTCAATTCCAGACTCCGTGCTGCTACTGAGAATGACCTAATGGAAAAACCTAATTAACACTTTGCCAGACTCTGGATTCAACCCAAGAACCCTGAACCTCGTGCTAAGCAGTCACGTTTAGCGACCACTAGACCAATGAGGCAGGGGGAAACTAAAGGGATTGTAAGTTTACATGGGAAATACGGCATTTTCATAGTTACCAATACGATGTCGTAACCTACTTCTGATTAAATAGGGATTAAATTTTGCAAAACACCGATATGTACACGTGTTTATTTATTACAAATAAACTAAAATTAGGGATTGTAAGATTACATACAAACTTCGTCTCTTTTGCAGTAAGAGCCCAAGATGCATGCATTACATTATAATAAAGCTTCTTAATTTCAATTCAGGTGCATCTGAATTGATTTACAAAATCTAAATTAACGCGAGCGTATTCCGCGAAAAAAAATAGGCGTTCTGTATTCTCTCTATCATGCGTTAATGTGGATTCCATACACTAGCACTGGAGTATTCCTTTTTATACTAATGCCGTAAAAAATGTTTAAAGAACAGGACTGCACTGCTAAAATTACGGGAATTATTAGGACAAAATATAATTGTCTTCGTGGTCACGAATGTTCATTTTCCGTCACATGTGCATTGTGCGCTACATATTTTTTTTGTAAATGAAATTATTCCGATCTTTTACTTTATCTAAGCTTAACTAGTCGTAAAGAGTCGTGGTTTAATGAATACATCATTCTTCGGGATTTGCTGCACTTAATTCACTTTACGACGTAACTGCCCACTTCTTAAACTGCATAAACTTATATAAAAATAATTATTTAATTCAATTGGAAACTGACTTTACAGACATACCCGCTTTAAGCTTTATTTTTGTTTAGGTAGGTTGTATCCGAAAAAAGTATAAGAAGAGAACTTTATCTGTGGGGATAAACTGTCCCTTCTTTTGCCGGGGGAGCGAGTAGAGTTACTACTAAAGGGGGGAAGAAGACCTATACTAAAAAAGGCGTAGTCGTATATGTATATACACAATCATATAACTCACCAGATATTTGATCGGAGAGCGGCAGGTTGCCATGTTTGGCGGTATTAATATCAAGGGGGAAGGAGGACAGGAAAATCTGCTTCGAGCCTTTAAGTGGCGGGATCGGTGTCGCACCGTTCCATATTCCTGTCTGAATACTTTGATGTTCTTTGGTTGCCTGTAACCTGCAGCTATTAAGAGGCCCTATTTTTAAGAGTCTCCGTCTCTGGCATTGTAAATTCCCATCAGTCTATAGTATTGAGTGTTAATTTAACAGTAAGCTCTACAGTACTTATAACTACTTCTTTTTTTGTTTTTTTCAAATTTTCCTTTCACTTTTCTGACAGTTTGAGTATTTCATGCGGTCTACCCAAATGTCCTTTAGATGGTACGAGACGGGGCGTCTGTAAGGACAGGTCGACTCAAACTCACCGAAGTTCTTTCTTAAAAAGACCTCTTCTCAGACCTTTATAATTCCTTTATCAATTTAGATTCAAGCTTAGCATGGGCAACATGCTAAAATGGCACCATAAGTCATATAAATTTGGGTTGGTATTATCATTTCAGTGATTTATAGCTGTAAAGGTATAACACTGAGCTGGTAATCATAGATTCCAACAGATAATACCTGACGTCACCCCTAAGACGTAACTACTAAAAGAGAACTTGAAATTCGATGGATGCGAGCAGCGACACGGTGGCTCAGTTGGTTAGAGCAGTGCCACGGATCGGCGAAGGTCGCGGGTTAAAATCCCGCTCGTGTCCATCATTTTTCAAATTTCCTTTATCAATTTAGAAATAGATGAATAGTCAAAGTGAATACATATCGACAAAGGAGCAGGACTTTCACAACGAGAATCCTGTGAGGGTCTTTTGATAGTGACAAAGAACGTTAAAGGAGTGGATTGGACGTTTTGGTAATGTTCTGCAGAAATAATAAAGACTATTGATATAGTTATAACAATTTAACGCACCCCCTCCCGCTCTTCCTTGTCAGTGGTCAGTCATCGACTACTACTTATGCAATATCACTTGTATAGACAGTTCTGCTATGATCCTATGAGGAGTTCCGTAATATTTTTCCAAAGTTCATCATCAGGTCATGACAAAATTTCTAGGAGACCAATCAAAAAGTATATCCTTATCCTACCACATGAAAAAAAAAGAATCACGTCGGTTTATAAATGACGGAGTTACGAGGGAACATGCATCAAAAATAAAAAAAGGTTCCGACGAATTGAGAGCCTCCTTTTTTGCAGTCATGCCAAGTAAGATCCTCATTTACCTTAAATTAGGATTTATATAATTTGTTTTTTTTTTTTTTTGCATATGTTCTGGGTGATTACTAAATACGCTCTTCTTTGTCGTACAATGCACCAGCAACAGCATTGTTGTTCTTGTGATTGAGACCACCCTATAGTAAAAAGAACAGCCGGAATTTAGCGATACGACATGTGTTTAAGCGTAATGCTTGACTGAAGTAATTTTAATGCCGCGTGATAGATGGCGTTGTTAAATCGTTTCATCTGACTCAGGAAAATTTCTGAATGGCGGTGTTAAAAGCTTCAGTCACTTTAGTTAGGGTAAATCGGAATGAATAAATTTTTGTACTCTCAAGGAACAAGTTTGATTTTATTTACGTTCCTATCATTGCGACTATTGTCGAAAAGTGTTGTGCAGTGCATTAACAACATGAAAGCAAGAATTTAATAGGTGAATATCATTAATTTAAGTATTTAAATGATACAGATGATGATACACATCATGACCTATTTACGTTTATTAAAAAAAAAAAAAACTTGGATTTCCATACTTCCACTTCTTTTCTTTTACCTACTAACTATGAAATTTTACATCACGGTTCGATCCACCATAATTTACCATGCGGAAAGCTTGTGAATGTCAGCAGGAGCTGATAGGTGGCGAGCTGGCGGGGAGGCTAGTTCACTTGTCAGCCCAATTACTTCTAGCGAACGACGGGCAATGGCTTTTGTATTTGCTTTTATTCGGACATTCGTCGCGCTGACTCTAGGTCTCTAGTTCGATTCGACAAGCAGAATTATCCCCAGAATAAACAGAGAGAGGAAGGAACTGTGATATGCTCCTAGAAGAAATCATAAAGGAAATAGTTAAATCAAACTATTTCCTTGCCAATAAGTACCTATCAATGTCTAAGGGCTCTTTCAAATTTGCCTGCGTTAGTCGTGCGGTTGTCGTACGGTTCATACAAATATTAGACGTCCGTTTAGCAATTTGTATGAAACGTACGACAGCCGCACGACTAACGCAGGCAAATTTGAAAGAGCCCTAATAATACACGACATGAATGCTTACATTGAAAATAATAATTTTGAAAAGTGAGGTCGTTTTATGAACATACGAAGAACATAAAGAATGCCACTGCAATCTGCATTAGAACTAGAACTCGCTGAATACATCATTTTTCGGGTCGCGACAAAGAAACGAAAGTAAATTGGAATATGATATTCGTTGAAACCATGGATTTTAAATACCCAGTAGTTTGTATATTTAGTTTGAGGTTGAAACGGTGTTACAGACATACATCCGTTTCTTTATACTGTATACAATTTGTAACTGAATCAAACGTAATTCGTAAGTATATTCGATAGGTAGGTTTTGGTGTTAGTAGACTAGATACAAATTACTTAAGTATATTTAATACTCCAGCGATCGCCGTCGACAATCGACACTTATTTTTTCCGTTTGATTTGATATTCTTAACAAAGTGAAACTGGTATAATTTAACGTAATCTATTTTATTATTTATTAATATAGGTACCTACCTAATTGTACCTGTGGGTGTGTGGCACACTGATTATTCTATATTAGTGCCCAATGAGTTAATTACCGCCTTTATTACCATCAATATCATAGGTGCAAACACTTTTCAAGTTTTCAAGCGGAATTAACTCAGAACAACATAGTTATCACTTTAGATAAGTTAACATAAGACATGTGACATTCGAACGGATAGAATGACATAAAATATTTAAGTTCCATTTGCACCCAAGGGATGCTGACGACATCGTTATAGCTTGAAGGCAATCATGCTGTTAAGTTACACGTGGTCACGTCTATATAACCTACTACAAATGGGAGAGAATTAAGGTGCGTCCACACTTGTAACGTTTTACCATAACCGTTTTTTCGGGAGTTTGGTATGGAGCAGACAGGCAGACACGCCACTTTGTTAAGGTCAAGAAGGAATGTTCGTTGAAATGATACAAGTGGGGACGTACCTTCACAATAATAATAATAATATCTTGGATCAACTCAGACACGGTCATCTGATCCCAAACTAGGTAGAGCCTGTATTATGGCAACCAGACAACTGATAAACATACTTAAATATTTCTAAATACATACATAATAGTTAAATAACACCCAGACACAGAACAAATCATTATGCTCATCACACATAGATTTGTCCTGAGTGGGAATCGAACCAATACGTGCTTAATTCAGTACTAAATAGAACTTGGGTGTACCAAAGGTACATCTCTAACTACCCCTTCGGAGAAAAAAGGTGTAATATTATGTCTTTTATATAACTTTTATGAGCACCCGATAAATGAATGTACTCGGATAATTAAATCATTCGTTTCATTGGGTGGTAATTTGTAAAACAAACATGTTAGTTATGCATCGCGGGCACTAGTATTCTCTTATGAACGTGACCGGACTTTTTTAGTTCAAAGCGGGCCGCGGGGTTCACTGGCAGGGCGGTCGAATGGTACCTAGTTGGCGTTTCTAAGTAACAATCAAGAACGGCTCAACTTCAATGCATAGAAGGTTAATTTGTATTGCATTGCACACGCTGATCATATTTTGTACACGAAGAGATTGTGATAGTTTTGATGAAATTCTTTGTCATACACTTTTAGTAGTAGGTACTGTGTCCTTAAGAATTTTCCTATATTTTAGGCATTGAATTTATATTTAGTGACAATTAACCCAGTTTGGCATAAAATACATTTTTGATAAAGGTAGCTGCATCCGCCTAAAGTCAGTAACGCAGAAATGAAACGCAAGCAATTAATTTCTTCTTTTTGTATTAAGTGTTTATAATAATTGTCTTAAAGCTAATATTTCAGAATATGTAGTTAAGAATAATTAGTATTACATGTTTTAGATTTAAGTAGAACAGGAAATATTCGCATGCCCGTTAAAGGCGAATATTTATGTCGGTTTTTTATTTAAGTAATATTTCATCTATTATTCTTATAAAATAAATAATAATTATTATAAAAAAATACAAGAACAAAAATGAATACGTAAACAAAACCTACACAAAATAATAAAGTGGATTGCCAACCCTTAAATCATAACGAAGCACAATAGGATGTGACTAATATTATATTCAGCTTTACCGAATTTGGTTTAACCCGATATGGGTTTGAATTTTTAACTGTAGCCCCAATATAGCGACTTTACTGAAGTGAATAAAAAAGGTTTTAATCCAATCGTTTCGGTTACAGGCTGTGTGTACTTGTGTAGGTATGAAACGTTTCATTCCGATAGCTATTAGAGGTAAATGAAACTGCGAGTGAAACAAACTTTTATTCTATGCGAGATAGCAGTTGGGTTTTGTGTACTGTTGTGTAGCACTAGCATGATACAAAACGACTACCTACACAGTGAGGCCCAGTCATGCAAATACGAATTGAAAAAGACTTTTTTGAAAAATACTTGTTTCAAATTACTTATGAGTATTATTTTGCAGAGAACTCCTTTCCATTTTTTACAAGCTTTAACTAAGTTTCACCTGTCGTGGAATATGTCTGTGGGTCGTAATCGAATCAAGCAAGTTTATTTTGACTCTTCCCGGTGTTCGATTGAGCTCAATTTGCGTACACAATCATGTAAGTCGGATGACAATGCAATGTAATGATGTCATTGAGCATGCCATAGGAAATCGGACTCTGGTCTCTAGCCTAGTACTTGTCATATAATACACTCGCTACCTCACAAGTTCACAACATACTAACGTTGCTAGTTATTATAACGAAACAGCTTTATACACAGGAAAGTACAGTTTAAATTGGTTTTTTAATGTGTCTAGAATATAATTTATTATGATAAAAAACAAATGAAAAGGGGTTTTGTTTCCGTAACACGTTGGATAGTTCACTAGTTTACGGCAAACACGCAAAATAGTCACATCTAAAACCGATAGCTAACTATACCTACTTACTGTTTATAGATAATAAAGCTGACGTATTGCTGGTTATGTAACAGACTAACAAGAAGGGATATAATTACCTACAGTAGACAATAACATA
Organism: Abrostola tripartita; assembly: GCA_905340225.1. NCBI lineage: Eukaryota > Metazoa > Arthropoda > Insecta > Lepidoptera > Noctuidae > Abrostola > Abrostola tripartita. Next base: position 6,674,859 of record HG996486.1, read on the forward strand.
CGAGTATAGGTATTGATAGTGCAAAGAATACAACTAGATAAAACATGTACTGCGGAGGCAGGAAGCTTTGTGGCGATAGGTGTCATATTACGTTGACCGAAGCCCTAAAGCCATTTCGAATCAGCGTTTGTTGGGTTGCGCAATGTTACAAAATTGGTAGGCGCTAAATTGCAAGCATTTGCGCTCAGCTCAACTCATTCCAAAAGCAAATTATTTTTTTTTTTTCAAGAAATTGTCGAAATCATTTATTTCTTTCCAGTGCTTCTAGAACCATGTGTCTTCCTATATAAGAAGGAAATGCCTAGAAATACATTATGGACAGAGTATCTTTGCACATAGCATAGATAAACAATCTCCTGATATTAAAATACAGCAGTAGGTAATATTTGTTAAAAACTATGAACCGAGTCAATGACACTAGTTCACTTCAAATGCATTTAATTTTATTATTGGTTAAGGACGATGGAGTTGGATTAGATACTTTTCTAATGTACCTACCCTAACGAAAGTCTGTCTGAGCCGCAACACAGACACAAAGCGAGCATAACCGAGAATGACGTCCAAATAGAACACGAGTAACTCAATCAGAAAGATCAAATTTATATTAGATACGTATTGATGTTTATATTAAAAGGTGGCAGCTTTTGGAGTCAGATGCCAAGATCCTTTTCGATCGTTGAGATCAAAAGTATCATCATCATTATCATCAGCCCGTTGCAGTCCACTGCTGGACATAGGCCTCTCCCAATGTACGCCACAAAGTAAAAAAGTATACCTTAAAAATATTTATGTGTGAAAAATATATTTGTGTACTATAACGTGACCTATTTGATACTTATTACCCATTAGATCATATATTTCCAGAAAGCGAATAATAGACGAATTTAGAGAGAGTCGTTTGATGTCAAATATAAAAGGGGCGAAATCAAAGAGAAGTATTTCATTCAGACCAAAGACGTGAAAATAATCGCTTCTCTTTTTAGCGATCACTTTCTATAGGGTATTTTACACCATGCAAGAAAAAATATAAATATGCATGTTTATGATAGATTTAGTAAAAAGTAATCGAGAAACGTCGGTTATTCATAAAAATGCAATTTAAATTGTATATCTCAAATTTAAAATCGTCTTATTTAATCTGTTCTCTAAATGTCTAAAACGCTATTCGAAATATTGATTCCGACGTGATGTCACTCCGATAGTAGGTACTAACCGGTCAGGGTTTTTAAGTTCTGCCGTATGGGTCACCGAAACAGCATGGGCGGAACTAAAAATCATAAGTAATTAAATAAAAATTCTATGTACTTGTTTACCTCAGGATTGATAGGTATAAAACAGTTTTCAAAAAAGTTGTAATACCCAATTACTTAGGTCTGCACTTAATTGTACCACATCAAACGAAAAAAAGGAAAGAAATCTTTCAGATTGCCCAGTGGTTTGAGATTCAGACAGCAGACTAACCGGTAATCCCCTTTGAATACTATAATCGGTATGTACATTGTACAATGTACAGTGCAGACAGCAAAATATCCTCCCAGAGTTCATATTTTCCGATTGGATCGACGGTCTGAATTGTCGCAGTGCCTAAGTGATTGCACTCCTGCGCTAAGTGTTGCGCTGGACAAATATTTTTGTACTTAAGATTCGCAGATATTTGCTACGTGTTCGGGTTTTGGTACTTGTGAAATTAAATGATATGTAACATCCTTAATGTAGTAGAAATTTTAAGTTAAAAGGAGAGAAATTAAAAGAGCGTTTATGTATTGGTGTGACGAACACTTGTTCATTATCTTCATTTTAACCATCACGGATGTGTTATTGTATGTAGGATAGTATTTATGGATTGAAAACATTGTCTATCAACGTTTTGATTAAATTAATACATAGTTTTATTTTTTTATTTATTTTCGATCGGTTGTTCCGTCGATCATAAATTTAATATTATTGAATTTTCCGTTCGTCCCACCAGTAGCCGTGATAACAGTAATACAAGTTTATACTACATTTATGTCAGAAGCTGAAGTACCCACGAGTATTTTATGAAATGTATAATAGAACCGTTCGTTTTCTTTATTGTCTCAGTCTGGTGAGCACCAGGTATTAAAAACTAAGAATGAATAAGTTGGCCGAGACAGAGTTTCTTGTGTTGTATATACTTATAACAAAAGCCTAGGTAAATATTCTATTCTAATCCGCATTTCTCTTTTAGTTGTTATAGCAATTACAATGTCTATAGCTAATCACCTGATTCTCGTTCCCATTAAAACTAATTTATACCTTAATTAAAGATTTTATTTTATAGCGTTTCTGAAGTACCATCGTCTAATTTTGGTTCGAAAGTAAATTGGGTGCTTGGGTATTATATAATGTAATTATTATTAATCTGAATGAGGTAGAAAAGACTGATATAGACCAAAAATATATTTAAGATGTTGAAAAGGCTTCATCGGTAGAAGGATAACCTAATACACTGTTGCTTTTTAACCGACTTCAAAAAAAGGAGGAGGTTCTCAATTCGTCGGGATGTTTTTTTTATTTATTTTTGTTTTTTATGTATGTTCCCTAATAACTCAGTCATTTATGAACCGATTTGATTTTTTTTTTGTTTTGAAAAGTGGTGATTTGCGTTATTATTTGTGACATCATCGTTGTAAGTTTTTTTTAATAATAATGTTTCCTATCGGTTTTACCTAACCTTGGTTGAACAAGCTCATTGTTTATGCCAAGTTAAATGCTGCCAAGTACCCAATTATTGTTATTGAATATTAATAAGCTGTCAGCTAATTTCTTAAGAGAAGATTTCGTAATTTACTCTGTATATTTTATATTTATAATATCGTACACCACTCTTAAATTTATAAGGGTACTTAGAATGGTTTGAGCTTTTAGAAATTATACACAATAATGATTTTACTTGGAAGTAATGTACGTAATTAATGCGTAGGAAGGTTGTCGGCTTATTACTTTTGTCGATTATTATTAGAAATCGTTGTTTTGTGTTTTAATAAGTACCTACTCGTGTTTTCAATCGATGCTAGTGGACTTGTTTTTCAGTATATTATTGAATAAAAAATGATATTTATTTAACAAACGGTTAATTTGGCTATGACTTTATTAAAGCACCTTACGAATAAATAATACCTACTTTAATATCTAAAAATATTAATTTATTTTAATCAAGAAGTAGTGCACAATTTTCGCCAGAAACTATTAATTTCCTTAAGTTTACGGCGAGTTAAGCCGCAACTGGCCGATAGTCATCTGGAAATCGTAATTACATCTGAAGTTTATTATCGTGTTAATTAATTTAAAGTTGCAGTTTATTACAAGTTGGATAGAGAGCATCGTACAGTACAATAGTTAGATAATTCTGGTTTGATTCGGTTGTTTTGTCTGTTTAGCCTGATAAGGTACAAATTTTAATGATAAGTTGTGAAATTTATATTCGTGGTCTATCTACTGTTCAACAGTTTGAAAGTAATCTAGCAACTTAACTTACCTATCAAAGTACAAATCACTAAATAATAATATAATAACAAAAGGCTAATAAAATACAGAGAGTAGTAGGTAACTGTTTTTTGCAGAATACCCTATCTTAATACAACATCTACCATGAAGAAACACATAGGATACAGAAAGCGACGAAAAGCAGAAAAGATCCGACTATTATTTCCTAAGCTTTCTAGAAGAGATCGTCAATTACCGTACACCCATTGTACAATATCTTTTAAGGCTGTCCTTATTTTATCTGGAGTGCAATAAAGAGTATTTCCATTCTATTCTATCCTTCGATCTTATCGAGGTCGGTTTATCTCTCTGGCTGCTTGTCTGCCAACATATCTTTTTATTGATTTAGTGATGCAATATTGACAATATACTCTGAACACGACATACAAAATAAACTGAAGCAATGGTATAAGTTCAATTTTAGCTTACCTCGTTTCCCTATAAACCATTTCTCCAATAATTTAGTATCGTAACATTCCCCGCAATGTATTTGTAGAGTGCATCGAGTGATACCGATATGGAATAGAGGAATGAATTTGGACACTGACATTGTAAGGCTACTAATAGATTAGACTACATAATTATGTAAGTACCTAAGTAATGTATTTGATCGTTGTCAAATATTTTTTCGAGAAATTGTGGAGCTGAATATACGTGGCGTAGGTTTGAGTCCCACAGTTTTCGTCAAGTCTGGAGTAGGTACCTATTTGATACTTATTCTTGTTTTGCTGGTGTTTCCATATTCGCGTTTCTGAATTGTGTGAAAAGAAGTCTTTGCCTTCCTGCGGAATCTATCTCTCTGTTTCAAATTATTTCATTTAAGTAACTTACAACCTAAAAATCTTCTATTATTTACATAGTATCGGAAAATTATAACTATCGGAAAAAGGTTTGATTTTATGAGCTTGTTACAATACAAACTAAAATTTCACTGTTTGTCGTTAAACATAAAGATACTAAATCTTGTAGTTTGTGGTGTGCTGCAATAATAGTGCAATCAAACAGCATATCAGATTGGTAAATGCGTCAGTATGCCCGGGTGCTATGTACAGATAATGTTTTACACCAGTTTTATTGGCGTACCTTCTGAATTGTTTCACCATTCTTCGTGCTGAATATTGGCGCAAACAACCCTATGGCCGTTTTGCATCAATTTTATACACGATCAGTGGATTAGATAGCTGTGCTTTGGTTAACCTATTATTGTTCAATCATTTTTTAGGTCTGGTTACATTTGTACCTAATGTTTGGGATTCGGTTCATTAATGTTTGTTCTTATATTAGAGTAGTTGCGATTTATTACGTAAGCTACTTATTTATTTTTAATGATTAGGTACAATTAATACTATATTTAATGAATTAATTAATAATTATAATTAGTTTATAGTTCGAGAGCGTTATTAGTATTTATAATATTTCAGTCTTTGTTAAAGTCATAATTAGAAAGTATTTATAGAGCAAAACCAGTGATAGTTACAAAAGTACAGTCGAATGAACGCGTGCTTATCGTGGCAACGAGAGCGAAGTGCCAACCTAAACTGATTTATATTCACTCGGCGAACTGGCACCGGTTTCTGCACCTCAGCTGGCACTCATTCCGCCCAGGGCTGCCAGCAACCGCTAAACTATTATTATTCCTAACAAGTCAAAAAGGTATTTGACATTCCTCACTCCGAGACAACTCAATTTTTTAAGTAGGTATTATGAAGCATCCCCTTAATTCGCCTTATTGTCTCACGAACACAAAACACGGTTTTCGAGCGCAACCTTTTATATTGGACTCCATCATTTGGTTTAGTGCGGATGGGTTTTGTGTAAGAAAATAATATAATAATTAACAGCAACCCTCAATTACATGGGATGATGAGACTATACGGTCTTTAGGGAAATGTGTATGAACACAGCACTCCTCTAGCTTCAGAATACAGACGTAATAATTTTCATAAATTCATAATAACAATATGTTACTCGGAGTTTCTCGGCTATTCAACCGCAAGCTCCGTTTTACATTTAGAAAATGTATACTGTCTTGAATGTTCCGTCTTAATACGATGTGTATGTTAAGTGGCATAATTGCGTTTAATTAAAGAGGATAATTGCTTGTTTTTATGTGGAAATAAAGCTAATAGTATTATTGGATAGATTTAGGAGTAGTAGTTAAGGTCCTAGGTAGGTAAGGATCCTTATTGTCTTATCGTAAAAGTCGGATGGGGTGAGGGTAACACTTAGATTACCATTAGGTAGGTAACTGGCTGGCAATCTGCCACTACGTATAGTTTACAAGTACCCACTCAGCATAATTAAGCTAAGCGCCATATTAATTCAAGGAGTGTTTTACACTGCCTTGGTTCAATCTGTCAGGGTTAATACTACGCAATATTCTATTATATATTCATGCTGTATTCAAACTAGCTTAGTCCTCGACTCCGATCGGTAATTTCGTACTGTTGCGAGATAATAAGGACCCTTTTATCTCCGTTCCTAATTTAATCCACATCCGTCTAGCCTTCTCAGCGTGATTGATATAATATAAGTTGGGGGAAGGGTTAGTTGGCTTTGTCCGCAACACTGCCTGCGCAGCATGTCCTCAATTCACCGCCTTAAGAGGTAATGCCGTTTGTGCTAATACAGGTTATATTCTATTCATTGCGAGATTAGACCTGAATTCTCTTCGCTAAGGCATGTACCACAGAAAATCAAACACTTAAAATTTATTTGTATACTTAAGTAGATACTTACCTTTACTAATCATTGCACCAGTAGTATTCGCTGAAGCTAGAGATGTTACTCAATCAATTTTGACCATTTCGCCAGTTTCCGGCCAGGTATTTCAGAGAGAACTAATTTCCTGGGCTGCTATTGAGAATTTCCTAACGAAAAACCAATGAAATGAATGCCTCTTACAATAAGACGTAAAATATCGATTTACGTAGGTTCTTAATATTTAGGGGGCCTTCCTTTCTTTAGTGGAAGTCTTCCGTCAAAAAAACTTCATATTTTGTAATATTTTGGAATAGTAATTTTTTGCGTTCCATTAGGGGATGGGCTTAGAATGGAACCAGTTCAAGTTCCACTACTTTAAAGGTGATCCCGGGCGAAGGCCCGCTGAATATTTAGAATAGAATGCGATAAGCTCACTACTCAATACATGACATTAATGATGACCAATCAAATATCGGTAAGCTGAAGCGTTGCAAATTGGCCACACATAACAAATCCCATGTATGGTCACTACACGACTCTGGCAGTAAACTCGACACTGGCATAAATATCTGAAAGTGATAAAACTCTCAAATGGTTGCCATAATTAAAAAAAAAACTTTATATATTTACAGTTTTACTAGCTGACCCGAAAAACTTCGCACCGCCTTCTCATTACCATTAAAATTTTCCTTGGACTTCCACGAATTTTTCAAGACCGTAATTTGCCAAATCGGTCCAGCCGTTCTCGAGTTTTAGGGAGACCAACGAACAGCAATTCATTTTTATATAATTACCTATATGAATTTTTATATCATTATAGATACCTCTATTCAAAAAGTATTCTTTTCTATAAGTATATTACTCACGATTTTTGAATGCATTTTTGAACTTCATTGCATCTCTGCATTCCGTTCAAGTTCCTCCACGTGAATAAAGTGATAAACGGCGCTATCCTGTGAGTGATATGATAAATGATAACTAGACTGTTATAACAAATGTTGAATCTGTAGGCATTGATTAAATATAAGGCTCACAGAGTTCATGGTATGATTGGATTAGATAGGTACAGCAAATATTCAATATACTTGAATTTTTTGTTTGTAGAATTATTTACTTTTTAAGAGTTTTCGTTTTAAGAGCCATTGAATTGAGTATCTTTTAATTTGAATACGTTTCATATGAATATGCTTTATACTTCCGCACTGAAAATACGTACTTATTTATAAAGATTGCAATCCGGTACACGGTCGAGTGAACGAGTGCTTTATTAATTTCAGCACACTACGTAGGAATCAAACCCTCAATTTAAAGCCGTTTTCGAAGCCTCCGAAGTCGATATTCACTGTAGAAAATGTAGAAATGTAACGATGCCACTTAAATTAAGGAGTACGGAAGGTATAAAAAGGCGAGTGGTACCGTTTCGTATGCAAATCAAGGATAACAAGAGTAAAAAGATCTTGCCGTTAAAGTCATGCTACCTGCTTGTGTTTTTGTTTAATTCAATCAAAACAGTTTGGTTTCCACGGATTGTATTTTTCTAGTACGTACTTTATTAACTTTTTGTTCCAGTTAAATATATTTTGGGTAGGCACATAAAATCAGGGCTAAATTGGGCACTCCATCATGAAAGGGTCTTCGCTTACCGATGTTTAATAGCTAATCGTAATATTGAGACGGGCCAACAAGATTCTGGGACAAATTACTTATTTAGTTACAAATAGCCATGATTAATTTATCTTTTACTCTTCCTGACTAATGACGTAAGGAAGTACCTCAGGTGCCTCTTGCTTGGCACCTGCGCCTAGGACAACTGCCTGTTAGTGTGTGCCGTACATAATATATTCAGGTTAATCACATTACAATATATTGTATTATTTTGTTCATTATGAAATATTATCGAGGTTCGTCATTATGTTCTACATTTATGATATCTATTCTTAGGAGTAGGTACTTTGCTAATCGCTAACTTTAATATCAAACTTAAATAGTATCTGCCTATCAAAACAGTTACAAATAAACGCATAGTTGATTTCGTAAGTGTTCCGTTTTTCATCGTACGGAATATGAATCACTACAAAGACAGACCCGAGGGTCCGGAGCCAAGGGCAGATCTGTTGTTAGTCACTGTTGTCAGACAAATTGAAGATCCCGTCAACTATTAACGATTGCCACTTATAGTATCGCCACCTAAGGTGAGCTAACGTATGTACGTCTCGCTTCCAAATGGTAACCACCATTAAACCACTCAGACCTTGTTTCTAAAGGGAAACATACAATCTCAACCCTGAAATACCAACACATTCATAAGATAACAACTCAAGGTACAGGTATTCAATACAATTATAAGTTTTCCTTTGAAATACTGTGTAAACAATTACATTTACGGTACACGAACATCATTTAGTTTCTCCGCATTCATCAGGATAAAGTACAATATGACAATACTAATTGTATTTTCAGAACTAACTCATTAAAATCATCAACACACTGTTGAGGATTTTCTACCATCTACATCACTACCATGAGTAACAAAAGTTATTAACGCAAGGTTATCTTAAACGCGGGTCAACTGACAGTATTATCGACAAGATTTATTTGTACCGAGAAAACTGTCATAGAATATAGCGTTTTCTGTACGCGTTAATTCCAAGGAGCTTTGTGTTTGTCATAGAAATAAAAAATGATTTCTATAAGCTCATTAAAACGCAACAACTCATGATAAACATAAACCCTCTTACTAATAAACGATTTTAAGATTTTATAAGATATAGGGTGTAGAATTGAAAATTAAGAATCGGGTATTCTCAAATATACCCAAGTGGGGTATCAAATGAAAGAGAATGATGTGTGTATTACGAAAACAAAATTAAATTATACGGTTAAATATTTTAAAATAGAAATTAAATTAAAAATGTAAAAAACACCCAACGCAAAAAAAAGCGGTCGTTCATAAAGTCAAAAATAATACTTATCATTGAGCCATCAAATCCGATCGAGTTACACCTATTTAAGACAATGTCGCGGCGCGGTACCGCTTAGTTTAGAGCAATAACTAAATAGTTAAAATAGGGAGATTGCATAGTCATAACACTCACAAACTTAACAATTCAACACCCAGATTTGCAACAAAAATTTGATCTTATCGAAGCAATTGCTAGTAACTTAATAGATAGTACTCAAACTCCATCAAATGAAGGGTCTGAATTACTTAAGCGGTACTCCGCCGCGACATTATCATAATTATATAGGTGTTACTCGATCGGATTTGATGGCTCAATGATAGGTATTATTTTTGACTTTTTAAAGACGGCTTTAATTGTTTGCGTTGGTGGTTTTTAATTTTTTTTAATTATTACATGAAAACGATTGTGACAAGCAAGACAAGTATAATTTAATCATTTGTTCAACACAGACATTTTTCATAAGTCGTGGGGAAAATAATTACCTGTATTTATACTCTTTATTATCATAATACCTAGTTATGCCGACACGGAGTCCAGACACAACAACAATGATTGAATTGAATGTAACAGGCCCTCATTGTTTTGATTTCATTGATTTCTCACAAAGAGAACAGTAGTGTATACTGGTTATGTAATATTTCAAGTCCATTACTTAATTAATTAACAGTTTTTAATATTACTGAAATAGATAATCATCATCATCAGCCAAAGACGTCCACTGTTGAACATAGGCCTCCCCGTTTAAGCGGGGGGGAGGGGGGGGGTGGTTGCCATAATCCCCACGCTTGGCAAGCGGCTTGGGGATCGCAGTATTGGTGGTGGAGTTACAGAAGACGCTGCTGCCCATCTTCTGAATTTTCCCTTAGTCGCCTCTTACGACACCCACGGAAGGAAAGGGGGTGGTCAATTCTAGGCCGGATACCACACGGCACAAATAGATAAACGGACCATTAACCTACTTATATGGGAATTTAGACGTGTTGCTGAACAAAAAAATCAGGATTCTTATTCACTGGAAGTAGTTATCAGATGTATCACTGGCAAACAGATTAGTTTATTATAAATATAGTCTCACTGAATTATTTATTAGCTGAATCATACTGGTTTGAAACGTAGTCCTCGAATTATGTTAATTGTAGAATGCTCTACGACATCTTAAGAAATTAATAAAGTGGTGGTGTACCCTGACATAACACTGGACTATAATAATTTTAATAAAAACTGCTTATTATTATTTCTTATAGGTCAAAATTAACTATAATTTATCTACCAATATTTTAAGATAGGTTGTATGAAAAGCTCCTTAGTAGGTCGATTACAATATGAATTAGCATTGGTTCAAATAAACGTAGGATTTCCATAAAACTACAATGTTTTACTGTACCACTTTCTCAGTGTCAAACACCTTCCTGGGGAAAAATAATGGCCTTCATTAGTACTACGTCACAATATTGATATTTGCGTCGCGGAAAATCGTAGACGACGGAATAAATTGAAAAAAAACTTACACAGAGCCAATCTTTTGTCGAGGACTAGGAAACGCCTATGATGAAATTTGTGTTGTGCTCGGTAAGGAAATATGTGTTTTATTTGAATAAATCCGAGGGTATCGCCAGTAGGACGGTAACAGCAATTTCTGTAATCTTATTTTTGGATGAGGTGATTTATGGCACTAATGTATATTATCTTAGATGAGATTTTTTGTATTTATTTAAATGTGAATATGATATCATACGTACGATACTTTTTAAAATGCTTAATAGTCTAGCTGTTGTCAGCAGTCGGATAGTATTATTATGATGGAATAGCTGCATGGAGGGGAAAGCGATGTAGTACGTGATGTCATTTATGTACCTACAGATCCATTTCAGATAAAATACTATACTGCGAGTTCTGTTTCAAAGTGTTTACTGTTTCGTAAGGCGAAGCTAGGATGAACGTTAGGTAATTACCGCGCTTGATCCAATCTTCAAATAGGAAAAAGAAACGGCCACCGAATCCAATTGCTTGCTTTCTTTTAAAGCAATTAAGTTGAGGTATGTTTAAACTACAGCAAACTTTTATACAGACTACTTAGACGGACTATTTATTCTCAAAGAAAAATATTGTTGGTTTCATGGCTCGTTCGTTTTGGTTTTAATACAAAACAATGATTATCATAAATCGGAATCCGGAATATATTTCGTCGAGGAAAATTAAAAACTTTACCCGTGTACGGGATGATGAGATACTTGAGTGTTATCCCCGCCAACCTGTCGTCACTGCCCTATTTGACAAAGAAGCATTGCTTGTCAAATCGTCAATAGTTGCACAAATTTTGGAAAACCGTATCGCTGCATGATACTCCACTTATAAATATGAGATGTCCAGACATTAAAGACTATTAAAAAAAATACGTTTCAAAGTAATCAAATAACTTTAATACTTATACACAATAGTCAAATATCCAATTTGGCCCATTAGGTGGAAAGGCATGAAAAGGTGTCATAGAATATTACCTACCACTGCGTCCGAGTGGAATATTTTCCCACCGTTTTCCTGTGATAAAAATATACCTAATGATAGAACATATCCGCTCGTTAGCTTATACCCAAAATGAAACAAATATTAATTGTCCATGGGATCCTTGCAATATTATAGGTACCTAATGATTTCTGTTGAACATATTATTTTAAGGAGAGTTTATAAAAATATGATTTCCCTTTACAAACTTAAACCCAATGTATTTTTAAGTTTTACAATGAATCCAGTGCTGAAATAAAACGTAATAACGTCACACACGATGCAAACATTTATAAAATAAACTTTTTCAATTAAACACGATATCACTGTTCATAATAAAAAGACGTTCGTTTACTTTATTTTGTGTTGCTACACCAAATAATTAATGTATTTTAAGGTCATTTGTCGTAACAGTGTTGAACTGTTCATATCATATTTTTTCCTAAAACTTTATGCTCTTGGAGCACGAAATACAAAATCATGGTTAAATAATATGTTACTAATATACAGTTTATATTAGGTACGTTTCTCGAATATGGGCACCACCCAGGATCAACAATCGCGTTTAGCACGCACGCAGCGATAACGAAAACAGTGGTCATATTTAGTATTAGTAATTTTTTTGAAGTCATGTTATTTAATTTGACTCATATACATTTTTTGAATGACGTAGCGAGTAGAAACTAAGCGGTGCAGTGACAGCTGGCGTTCCAAACAGAGTAAGTTTTCTGTCTGTCGACTCAATTAAGCCGACTGATGCAGTACCGATACCGAGTACCGATATCGCTTGGTTAGCCTGCTTGTTAGACATTTTGGTCTCGTACTATCTGTTCACGGTGTGGCAGTTACCGTTTTAGGTGTCTATTACATCAAAACTACAAATTGAAATACATACTGAAACGAAAATGTTGGTTGATTTTCTCAGACCAATCAAAATCTGAGCTGATGTGTGCGTTAGATATTAGGGCTCATCAGCTCTATTTTTTAAATGATAATGTATTGATGATAAGCACATCTTTCCGACCATAAGGGAAAAAAGTATACTTTGCCAGCCCCACAGGCTACGGTCGCACGGTACACGCTATGCCTGAGTAGGTAGACCGGAGCGTGAGTGGGAATAGACCTGTGCAGGTTTTTAAACGGGCGCACACGCTTCAGACACGCGGTCGATCTTCGTAAGCAAACCTGCACAGGTAGACCTCTCCGGTGATCCGTAGTGTGTATGGCTTACATACTATTATGCCTTTGCCACCAAATAGAAGAACTAAATACAACGCAATAGGATCGAGAGGCTATCAGCTAAGCCTCACTTTTTACAAATACACGGCGAATTGGTAAGCGCATTAATATAATATGCAGTATTATAATACAACATGCAGGTACACTATGCAGCTATGCACCAATAACCATACAATATTAAACAGAAGACCTATATGTAGGTAGGTATAGTACACTAACTAATCTGTGTCCAAACAATATCACGCTCGTCCCTTAGATGGTACAATTAATTACAGCGCTTCATAGATCGGTTAACGTTAAGTTACATTGTAACGGTGAATTTAAACATTCATAAATATCTGATTTTCAATTGCTGATTGCGCATGAACCATATTATACATAAGTAACCACTCACGACTACTAATTGGCCTGAAAACGGAAAATAATAACGCATAAAACAAAAGCATCTGCTTTCAATTATTTTTCCATTTTGTACGTCGATCGTTGACCCTTCGGATGCATGTTGAGATGTCATAGTAGGTAGTCAAGTTTGTACTGAGAGCCGACTCCATGCTACCGGCAATTTTACGGAGATCATATTGAACATTTTTCCATTTCTCAAAGATATTAAGTACGTAGCTCTAGCTAGTGCGTTGAAAAATAAGAGTAGAAGGGAATATTATGATTAACTAGCTTATGACCGGGACCTCGTCCCCGTGAATTTGGATTAAAATTACCTGTAGGTACATAGCAGCAATAAGCAGATTTACCTATTTAAATGTGATTTTGTTAACAATTTTATGTTTTTTTCTCGATATTTAAAAAATTAAAAGTTCAAGTGTCAAATACCTGCCGTTATAAGTAACTTACTCCCTATAACGGCAGCTATTTGACAGTAAAAGTCCCGTCAAAATCGGTTCAGCCGTTTCGAAGATTAGCGGAACAAACAGACAAAAACTATTAATTTGTATTTTATTTTAGGTATATTATTATCTGTGTATCCCTACTATCATAAAAGCTGTTATTTTGATCTTACAAACAGACACTTAAATTTTACTATATTATGTATCTGCTATGGATCAAGTGATTAATAGGGCATTGAAATAAATGCCCGATAGGGCAGTGTGATAATAACTATTGAAATAATCAAATCGTCCGGGCATTATTACAATGTTCTTAAATCCAGGTTTTATTACTGGCAACGAATCATGTCCGCTAATTTTGATCTAACATTGCGAACCCAATTACAAAATATCAATCGTCTTTCGCTATAATTTGACACAGAGTCACGAAAAAGATATTACCTTCTACGTCCATCTGTATTTATGCAATAAACAAAATCTATCCGGATAATCTTGGACAAAATCCAGGTTATGTCAACATGTCATTCCGGAACTGATTGCGTTTGACGAAGTAACTCACGAAGTTGTTCACAAGTACGCTTACCTCAGACAAATATTACAAGTAGGTAAGAACAACTTCGAGAAAGAAGTCTGAAGAAGATTACAGCTAGGTTGGGCAGCATTTAGGAAACTTTGTCGAGTCTTTTCGTCGCCCACAAAGCCTTAAGACGAAAGTCTTCAACGAGTGCGTCCTACCCGTTAAGTCATGTGATGTGGATACAGACGGTGCGCCTAATCCATCAATTTAAAGTCGCTCAGGGGGTATATAAAGGGTAATGTTGGTACTTTCTGAGAAGGATAGGATCAGAAATGAAGTTATCCGACAGAGAACCAAAGTTATCAACATAGCCCACAGGATTAGCAAGCTGAAGTGACAGTGGGCAGGTTACATCTGTCGCAGAAACGTCCACCGTTGGGGAAAACGTGTTCTGGAGTGGAGACCCCGACTCGGTAAACGTAGTGTAGGATATCCTCCAGCTAGGTGGAGCGACGATATACGCAAAGTGGCTGGCAGCGGTTGGAAGTGGAAGGCCGAAGTGAAATAGAGAGCCGGATGACGTTCCCTTGTAACCGCCGCGGACTTTGATTGGTCAGCGCGTGTCTCGCGTTGGTTCTCCACCTCGTGCAAAGTAACATACACAGGGTATTATCAGATTGCCCGAAAACCATATGGTAATGGTCATAATGTCTAGGCAATGTGATAAATAAGGAAGTTCAAATTATAATTATTACTTCACCCTAAGTAGCTTGTCATCATCATCAGCCGACAGATGTCCACAGGGATTTGCCATAATCCCCACGCTTGGCAAGCGACTTGGGGATCGGATCCAATTTATCACTTGGTCCATAACATATCTATACTTATTATATATATTATTATTATTATAAAGCTGAAGAGTTTGTTTGTTTGTTTTCTTGAACACGCTAATCTCAGGAACTACTGGATCGAATTGAAAAATTTTTTTGTGTTGGATAGTCCATTTGTCGTGGAAGGCTATAGACCAGTAGTTCCCAAACTTATTTTTCTCGTGCACCACTTTCAAAATTAAACTGGTGTCGGTGGACCCCCTGCTGCTACATTCCTACCACATTGTTAAAGTCGACAAAAAATAAAAATTGTGTCGCTTCTGAGTTCCGTCCCTATATTCTGATAGGTTAAAATTTTAAATTTTAAATAAAAACGAAAAATGGTACATTTTATAACATTTTATTAATTAAAAGAAAAGAATTACAAAAAAATAATAATAAGGTAATACTTATAGGTTGTGGACATAATTTTAATTAATGGGAAGGATGTATTTGATGGAGTGTCAGCAAACGATCAATGTTTGGCTTTATTTTTGTGAGCAATAACCGCAAATCCCCCCGCTCTGTGATGTTTAGTTTGCTCCTTTTTTTTGTTAAGAGGTTTGTAACGGCACTAAAACTTCTTTCGACAAGGTATGATGAGGGAAAAGCTATCAAAAATTTCCTTGCGATTTCCCACAGTCCAGGATATTTTTCGTGTATTTCTGCTTGCAGCCAAAATGTTTGGTAGCCTTTTCTAAATTTCACCTTCAGCTCCTCATTGGTGCTTAGCTCAAGCAGCTCCTCTTGTAATAATACATTGGCCACTTCAGTTTCATCAAATGGATTTACGATCCATGGTGGTATATCCATCGTCAGCATATCTTCAAACCTGGTTTTGAAGTCATCATGCAGGGCACTTAAATGTTGACTGTAGGTATGGATATCCTCATCAATAGTTTCTACCTGCGACAAGTTTGGAAATTGAGATAATTCGCGCCGACTAATGTTTTGCTTCATAAATTTCAATTTCCCAAGAAAAGCCGAAATTATCCCCTTTGTTTTTATTAAATTCAGGCTGTCCCCTTGTAACTGCAAGTTAATATCATTAAATTTTTTAAACAAATCTGTCAAATACGCAATGTCTCCTTTGAATTTGATCAAGTTTTCTTTTAAATCTGGATCTCTACTTTCTAAGAACTCTAATACGGAATCGAAAACAGAGTAAAATCTCGTTAAGCATGCACCTTTCGACAACCAGCGTACTTCAGTATGTAAGAGCAGTCGTTGGAAGTCTTCGTCATTTTCGTCGCACAATTGAGCAAATAAACGCGTATTCAATGCATTGCTTCTAATTTTGTTGACAGCGTTTATTATAAAATGAAGAGATTGGTTCAACCTGTCACTTAAATGTTTCGCCACAAGATGTTGTCGGTGGATTACGCAATGAATAGCTGTAAGTCCTGGTATAATTCTTTTGAGATGACTTATAAACCCACGATATCGCCCTACCATTGCAGGAGCTCCGTCTGTTGCCACTGAAATAATGTTTGTAAATGGAATCGATTTTTCCGTAAAAAAATTACTCAGGACATTAAATATTGATTCGCCTTTAGTGTCAGTCTCCAAAGTTCTGGCAAATAGCAATTCTTCGTGAATTTCTTCCTCCATGATAAATCGGACATATGCTAATAATAATGCTTCATTACCGGGTAACGTTGACTCGTCCAGTTGTATAGAAAAATGACTTTTTTGCAGATGATTGCACAAAAAACTTTCGATGTCAGAGCTCATTTCATCAATGCGTCTTTGTACAGTATTGTTACTTAATGGAATTCTTTTTAGTACGTCAAATGGAGATTTGTGCAAAACAGTTTTTAAAACCTCTTCAACAGCGGGTAAAATTAATTGTTCTCCGATAGTGTGCGGTTTTCCAGATTTTGCTATTAGTAATGAGATATTGTAAGATGCCCGCAAGCCATCATCGTTACTTTGAGATGTTGAAGCGAACATGCTGTGCATGGTGGGTCTCTTTTCATATTTTTCCTTCAATGTTTGAAAATATTTTAAATCTTTACCCATTTTATCAGTATGACACCTTTTTAGATGATCTTCGAGCTTTGATGGTTTCATAGAGTCATTGCTTAAAACTTTATTGCATATTAGGCACATGGGCAAGTGTTTATCTGCCTCTGATGGAACAAAACCATATTTCAAATAATCGACACTGTATTGTCGACATTTTTTCTTTGCTGTAGCCATGTTTTGTATCAGTTACCTTCCCTGTAAAAAAAAATGTTATAGTAACCAAGTTTTTATTTGAATATAGGTAGCACAACGCAGCCTTTGTCAGCTTTATATTATTATGATTATCATTATATTGAAAAAGTATTACGGCTTGTAAAGGGACCAACTAATAAACCGCTAAGACAAGTACAGACTTTTTCACGAAGCGATATCAATGTTAAATACCTAATTTACCACAATTTTTTAATAGTAGAAATAAAAATTAGTTTACTCAGTATCGAATATTGATCATATTTGTGTAGGAAAAAATAAAAGTCGAAATCCCAAATTGACCAAAAAAGTGACCATAAAAACAATAACTAAAATTTCATTAAATCAATGAGTTCACGCGCTAGTAGTTTTATAAAACAGTAATTGCTCTGCAATATTGATTTTTCGGCCTTTTTAGAGAGGCAGTCCTCTCGTGAAAAAACAATTGAATAAAACGTGCTGTGTTTGTCTTCAAATCGAAAGAGGACAATTAAAATATCTGTAAGTTACTAAGTTAGCTATATACAATGTGTCCGAGCGATAAGACCGCCCGGCGTTTTTTGAATATTTGTACGAAATCATTAATAATTATATTTACATTTGTGACTTAGCGGCCTTAGTGATTTTATATAAGTAATTTTTTTACTACATTTTAGTTTTGTCTAATGATTTTAATTGATAAATTATGATGTCGGCTAGTCAGTAAACAAAAATAATGGAAAAAGATGAACAAACTTAGGAAATATCGTAAAAAAACTGCAGCACGTCACGCGTCTTTACTTAATTTAATTTTGTACAAATATTCTAAATACGCCGGGCGGTCACTTATCCCTAGGACACATTGTATACAAGCATTTGTTATCAACCGACCAGTACACGAAACAAAATACTTAAGAACTAGGTACAACAAAAAAAAGGTACGTACTTACTTTTCTCCGGCACTAGGAACACTAATATAAATTTTCTCACACCTTCTTTTTCGAAATTCCGGAAACAAATAAATGAGCATGCCTTTGGCATCGAGTATTTATAGTCTTGATCAAGATCATGTCTAAACAAGCACTAAGCATTGTCGGACGGATTGCGCTTTGCAAGTCTGTACACGAAATTGTAATATCGAATACGCAAGTTTGGACAAGTAAGAGTCGCTTGCCAGATTAAAATGTTATCTGCTTAGTTAGGTACTTAAAACAATATAGGTAGGCCCTTATAAAAACTATATGCAGATAAATTTTCGTGGACCCCTATTAACATCTTATGGACCCCCATTTTTTATTGACGCCTACGTAGACCCCCAGCAAGGCTCCCGTGGACCCCTGGGGGTCCACCTGGACCACTTTGGGAATCACTGCTATAGACTATAAAACATTCGAAATTTACGCGCACCAGGGGTCGCGGGCGGAAGGCAGTATACGTATATAGATTTGCGAAAAGGAAAGTGTGTCGATACATTCAGATTATTACACACACATGTTTCACGAATAAAGTTTTATCTTATTATAACTAATCTTCATATTCCTAATATGAATGGTCTTAATCAATCTTTCTAACAACTACCAGACTTCATACAAGAAGTACTAACAGTTCGGTGATAGGCACAATTTACAAAGTGTCACTAAACAACACCCTAATAAACGCACCACACGAATTGTCTGCCCCGTCCGAATGTTAAACTGTACCAGGTAGTTTTTGTCCCACATTTTCTGTCATAAATCCTCTCTCGATCCCAGAATAATAACATTTTATTACACTATAAACAAAATAAATCCCACTCACACGACTACACGTGATCTACAAAACTTTACACATCACGGTGACATACACTCATTAATGACTTCGTAAAGTCATAAATGATTGTATGTCGTTTATGTATGTAACTGTCAAGTGAATACGTGTAGCTTGACAGTTAATTAATTTACTTTCCATTTGTTGCTTGTTATTGTATGATTACTTTTAGATATATTATAACTTTGCTCATGTAATTGGAAGAAGATACTCGCTTCTCTTCCTAACTTCGGAGATTAACCAAATTAAAAGGGTACCTACATAATTATATTAATAAAAATTGTTAAGGGGGATCGTCACCTTAATATTTGAACAACCAACCTGTGTGCTTTGCTAAGATCCTGATTTGTGATCGTTTATATAAGCGGGTTGGCTTGATTTTAGTAAAATGATACCTAACAATGAACACTGCCACTAAGTTCAACTACAATGTTCGTTCAACTGAACATGAGGCGAAATAGAAGAATTTTATATGTTGTAAAAAATAACTAAATGTGGCTAATGACAATAGATGTCATGTATTACTTAACATGCACCATTAAGCCTGCTCGTCGAACAGGGCTAATCGCACTTGTCAGCAGCCACCTATCCAAATTAATGCATAGCTTAGGTATAAGTAGTGAGCATTAGTTAGAAATTACGGTTTTGTTTAGTCTCGTAAGCGTTGTTGCCAAACAGAATTACAAAAAATCAAAGTAAATTAAACGTTGACCAGCAGCTATTGTATCACAGCGTGAATTTGGTAATTAGGACTGGGAGCGCTTTGAAGAATGATGGAGGTGGGAGATCGATATTCAATTTGCATTTGAATCGGCGTCAGGGCGCGTGGGACTCATGTTGACAACAAAGGCCACGGATTAATTTATATGCAATAGGGAGCTCGGTACACAACTCACCTAAATATGAAACATGTAAGCAAACATTTACGACATTTATGACGTGTGAAGTGATAATTGGAGTGTATTCATTCGAACCAGGACTTATATTGTGTGCACCGTTCAGTTGTGTGCGCCTGTGAGTTTGGTGCAGACAAGGGCGTCTAACGACTCGGCGAAATTAAAGCGTTACTTTTACTTTAGCCTCTTATAACTTTGTGATTTCCTTCTGTATTTAACTGTCGTAAGGTCAGGAAACTCTTGCTTGTGACTTCGCGGCTGAAATATTATTGTTTAAAAGTACAGTAACCACTTTTTGGAAAAATGTCATCATCATTGAAGTACTAAGATAGTTTTTTTGTGAATAGTTTCATGCGTCACGTCAGTTTAAACAAAACCGTAACTTTTAGTTCAAACCTTGTTTCACTGTGAAGTTTTATAAAAATGTGTATAGACTGGGTGCTGGAGGGAGTTGAGTGTGCAAAATATGGGGACCGCATTCTATAAATTGTTTTAAGCTCAGAAAAGCTTGCAAATTAAGATTCCGGATGTTGCCGATAAGATTTATCACTTGGTCCGATTTTATATATGCCCCATCTAAAGTTATACCTGAGGAAATATCACGTATATCGATTGTACAACGTACAGCCATTTTAATTATTGTTTTAGTGAAAGTATTAATTTCTTTCTTATGATTTAATAGGTAAGTACTCGTTTGTTGCGACTTTTTTAAATTCAGTTTAGTAACTTTGAATGTCAGCGTATTTAAAAGTGAAACCAATTTATCCGAAATCCTTTGAATTTAAAAACTGTCGTGCTTGTGTTGCATGCCTTGTGGAGCACAAATATTTTGGGGGATATTGCATGTGATACCTTTGCATCACGAATATTTACGTTCAGCCGATCGTATTTAAAACATGGCAGATATCGTGTTATTTTTTTACTATATTATTAAAGACCTGCCTCCTTTTTCACAGTAAGTACATGTTTTTGATAAGAGTAAACACTTTACCTCGTTAATAGCTCAAAATCCCATACATTGCGGAATGACAAAATACATCGTAACATACTAGATGTGACAGATTTCCACGCTGCTTTATATTTTGGGGATATCACTTCGCTTTAGGCGATTGACATACACATCGTACATGACAATCTGGCCGATATGCCATCTACAATTATCTATTGTTATAAGGAATTATTGTGGGCAAGTAGCATCGCTCAAATATTGATTTAGGGGCGTTTTAGTACCTAGATAGTTAGAAACATGAAGAGACCTCTATAATATATATAACTCAAGTCGTCTTAAGCTGCAATCATGATGTTTCAAATAAATATTCGATCCCTACTCAGGCGCGGTGCGTTGCCAAAGCGGCAGTTCCCTTTACATTTTCTATCTAAACGTTCCGAACTTTCCTAGTTACATAATGTGTCTCTAATTAGGCAGTTAGGGCAGTTATATTCACAAAAGAGACATTTATTTCCCTCGCCACCAACTTGCCGCAGTTTTTGTGTGATCTGAGGTTGTGATTACAGAAAGTAATATAAAATTGTGGTGCCGACCAAGTTGGTATTGTAATACACAATATGTTTTTACGTGGTTTGTCGGCCTTTTATAGGCAGCGAGTTTTATGGCGACCTAAAAAGTGGGAACCAATTAGAGAAAAACATTTTAGTGGAACTAATATTACTACAGTCGTCAAGTAATTTAGTGCAACATGTAACCTGTAAGAAATATTCTACTATAATTATTATAGTATCTAAACAATTCTCTGGTTACTGGTATTTATGCACTAGTTTATTGTTTGTGATTGAAATCTGAGTATTGGTATTTTAATCAGCGTTTAATCAAATTAAGTCAGACCTGCGGCCCTGTTCAGTATACTGATTACTATTGTAGTGAAAAAATACAAGAGGACACAGGGTTCTTATTATTTTAATAAACAATGATAACTAAAATCTTAGTTTAATATTTAGGGGTTCAATAAAAAAATCCAATAGCTATCGTGATATGTATATTGGAAGAAAATCGATATACAATACAATACAATACAATACAATACTCTTTATTGCACACCATTACACATATTTTACAGGAGGAATCAAAAACAGAAAATAGAGTACAATGGGCGGTCTTATCGCTAATAGCGATATCTTCCAGACAACCTTAGGATGGACTGGAGCGATGAAAATTAATACAAGGGTAGTCTGTGGTGCGCACTATTATAAAACTCATAAACATACAAATTACTTACATAGTTATCTACTGATTTACACTTAAACATACACAATTATAATATATATATCAACAAGGTGAACAAATAAATACTCTATATATTAAGGTTGCGCAAGGTAATGATCCTTAACCAACTTTTTGAAGCTCGCTAAGGACTGAGCATGTCTGATAGGCACCGGCAATTCGTTCCACAGTCGTACAGCCTGGACTGTAAAAGACTTGTCATAAAATCGCGTGGAGTGCGTTGGCATCTCAAGTCTTAAGTTCTCTGATGACCTCAAGTGTCTAGTGTGTGCGTCATTAAGGAACTTAAAACGTTCTTTAAGATAGTAGGGGGTCGTAGGGTTAAATAATACACTGTAAAGTAAGGAGAGTATATGAGCATTCCGGCGAAGTCGTATAGGAAGCCACTTGAGCCTTGAACGAAACTCGGATATGTGATCGTATTTACGCAAACCAAATACGAATCTAATACAAAAATTTTGGAGACGCTCAAGCTTGTCAAATTGTGCCTCTGTGAGATCGAGATAGCTGACGTCAGCGTAATCAAGTAGAGGGTGAAGAAGAGACTGTGCAAGCGCAATTTTGGTGGCAGTTGGGAGGAAATTACGGAGTCTCTTCAAGGAACGTCCAGATGCAAACACTTTCCGGCTAAGTTCTTGAAGTTGAGGACCCCACGAAAAATTCCTGTCGAAATATATCCCCAGGTTCCTCACACTGTCACTCCAAGGAATAGCAAAATCGTCGAAAGTTACCTTAGGGAGCCTACCCCAGTCAATCTTACAGGTCATTTGAGGACTGCCGACAACAATAACCTGGGTCTTAGACGGGTTCACCTTCAATCCGTATGCTAAACTCCATTTGTGTATTTTAGCTAAGTCATTATTTACTGAAGTAATAGCCGCCGGCAACTCTTCCAAACGAGCTTGTGCATAAATTTGCAGGTCATCTGCGTAGAGGTGGTAGGAAGAATGAAGTTCACTTGAGATGGAATTGATGAACAATGCGAATAGTAGAGGAGACAAGACGCCACCCTGTGGTACGCCAACAGAAGTATTGCACCAGGAAGAGAAAGTATCTTCAATGCGGATCCGTTGTCGGCGACCAGACAGGTAATTACGAAACCAGTCAATCGCCGATGGAGATATGTTAAGAGAGTTAAGCACGGCTAGCAAGATCTCAAAATCCACGGTGTTAAAAGCATTGCTAAAATCAAGTAAGGTAAGCACCGTGAGGTTACTGTTTTCCATGCCTAGTCTAATGTCATCACTGATTTTAACTAGGGCCGTGGTGGTACTGTGCCCTGGACGGAATCCGGATTGGAAAGGATTGAGGAGGTTATTCTTACAGAGGAATGTATTGATCTGGTTGTGGACGAGGCGTTCCAGGACTTTAGAGAGGAAAGGTAAAATAGATATGGGACGATATTCAGAGAAAGATGAGGGATTGGACTTCTTAGGAATAGGGGTTATTTGTGCATCTTTCCATGCCGATGGAAAGACACCACTGGATATGGAAAAGTTAAGGATGTGGCGAATGACCGGGAGGAGTTCATCCAGGACAGGCAGTATCATTTTCCGGCTAACGCAGTCAGAGCCGACTGCATTGGAAGTGATTGACAGTATACTCTTCTTAACATCACAAGCGGAGAATTGATTGAAAACAAATGGGGAGTAATTGGGAACTGGAAGAGATGAAAGATAACTTAATGTTTTGGCTTTAATGGTCCCATTACAATTGGACGAAGAAGAGAAATGATTATTTAATAAATTGATGTCAAGATGGCTTGAGCTAGTATTTACACGTTTTTCTCCAATTCCCATAGTTCTAAGAAATTTCCAGACCTTTGCTGGATCTCCATTTTCAACAGAATTGTGGATAAAGTGGCGTTGGGCGTCCCTACACACCAGATTGCAGTGATTGCGGATGGCTACGTAGCTGACCCAATTTTCAGAAGTTGACCGGTGCTTGTACTTAGTTTTAGCTACTGCTTTCTTGTGCATGAGTGACTTAACTGTGTCTGTAAGCCAGGGTGACGGGTAATGCTTGATTTTAACAGCCCGCACTGGAGCGTGTGTGTCGTATAGTCCGATAAGTTGAGTCACAAACATGTCAAGCTTAACGTTAATACAGTTTGATATAATAAGTGAATTCCAGTCAATGTTGCTGGCGTCCTTGCGCAGTTCGTCTTCCTTCATACCACCAAAATTACGTTGCAGGAGAATTTTAGGTTTGGCTTTTGGTGGGCGAATTTTGTAAGAAAGGTAGATTAGGTCGTGGTAAGAAAAAGAGTCGGCTGAACATTGCCCGTGCTTAGCAACGTGTTCGGTAGATGAAACAAAGATAAGGTCAAGAAGGGAAGGAGTTGAATTAGGAAAATGGTGAGTGGCACTTAAAGGAAGAACAGATAGATTATTAGAGTGAACGGTGGATAGGAGAGCAGCGGAACGAGAATCTTGTTTCAAAAGACATGTATTGAAATCCCCCATGATAATAATGTGACTGTAAGTGGGACTTAGTTTTTCTAAAATGTTTTCAAAAGAAGAGAAAAAATTAATGCGTAAAGAAGGAGAGTAGTATACACCAAGAAGGACTTTTGAGTGATTTAGGTTTATTTCTAAGAAAAGATGCTCGCCGGCACTTGACGGCGGAGGTTGTGCCGATATATCGACTATAGAGTAAGGAATGTGAGCACGAAGATATATAGCGACACCTCCCCCGCCGCCAACCACGCGATCATTTCTTATCAGATTAAAACCAGGAAGGGAATAGGAGGTTGAGGAAAGACATGGTTTCAACCAGGACTCAGAGATAAGGATAGCGTGGATGTCCTTACAGTCAAAGATTGCCAACATATCAGAGAAGTGTGCCGGAATACTTTGGGCATTTATATGGACTACATTAAGATTACTTGGGACATCAGAGAAATGAGATATTAGAGTATCACCCAATGAGGGCATGCTAGTGAAACTATCATTATTGCTACACGCTGAAATAAAGCTTTCTGTATCAGAGCTTGACATAAATATATATATATATATATATATTAATGATAGTAGCTAAGACTACTGCAAACAAAATATAAGTTTAAATAAAAAATAAAAAAAAAAAAAAATGTATAAATATAATAAATAACAAATGTATGAAAATTTGTATTGTTTTCTCGATTTAAGGGTCTGTCCACCCGCCAGTTGCGTTTACATAAAAGGTTACTATAGACAACAGACAACCGTACAATTCACTCTGGCATCATCCGGGCATAGATCGTTCAGATATATACAAACAAGACGTTAATAAAGGACATAGATAAAAGGTAACTGACGCAAATAGATTTACATGAAACAATAATTATATACAATAAGAAAGAAAAAGAAAAAAAAAAGAAACCTAAATTTATATGTTAATCTGTATCTGTACTTATTGAATTAAATTAAATACATATTGCCTATTTCTGGACGACCGACACTGACATTTGTCAAATTGTCATCTGACGTAACGTCGATGACATGTGACATTGACAGACTGCAGCCTATTAAGTGATTACTGAGCTGTGGGGTAAAGAAATAATAATTTTACAAGCACATTAAAACGATGATTTTTCATTTTTAAAGAGAGAAGGGTATTACTAAGGAAATAGTTTATTCTATTAAATATTGGACGTATACTATATACAAATAATGCATGATAAACGAACGATACCCCGATGATGCCAGGTGATGTTTGGTGATATGGAGATCACTTCCTTGCGGCCGCTCGCTTGGATTTCTTCGGCGCTGGTGATGGCTGCGGTGACGCTGCTGGAGCCGATGGTGATACAGGCGCCTCCACAACCCCCGCGTCTTTGATTTTGTGGAGATCACCAATGGTCACGACTCGGTGTTGGATATTGTCGGGGCCAAGTACATAAATACAGCCCTGTTTCGTCCAGCAACTAGCCACACCAAACCTTTGACGTGCCGACATAAAAACCTGGTGGCGTCTTTTCGTTAGAAACTCTGAGATAGTAACACCAGAGCCCTTCAGATTGGTCTTAGCAAACCAGACACTATCCCGGATACTGACACTATGCAGCTTTACAAGAATGGGCCGCGGTTTCTGTGCACTTGCTAACCTACCCATCCTGTGGCACCTCTTGATATCAGCCTCTGCAAAATCTGACATCTTGAGCTGACTGCGTACAATATCTGCAACAGCCTTTGCGGTGTCCTCTTTGGCTTGTTCTGGGATCCCATGCAGCAGCAACATCTTCCTTCGACCGTGCATCTCCAGATTATCAAGCCCACGAGCAAACTCTTCCATTTGGTGTTGAACACATGTCAGCGCCTCCATGACAAATTTCTTAAAAGAAGTAAAGTCAGCTGCCAAACTACTCACGGTGGCAGTGGATGTAATTGAGGTGGTCTTCTGGAGCTCGGCCTCAAAGTCAGTCATTCGTGTGTTAAAAAGTGTCATCATTCCAGATACAGATGCTTGTAGTGACTCCATTTTAATTAAGTGATGTTTATTATTGTTGTGGTAAAGTTGTATTGGAGATAACGCTTCACTGGCAGGTAGAACTTAGTATTGTACTATTATTACCATTAAATTTATTTTAAATTCAGTGTTTATATTTTATTTTAAATTTTAATTATAGAGTGAACTTTAGACCTTGCAACTGTCACAACTACCCACTACTATAAACTAGTAATATAGCCAAAATGCTATGTTTCTAAAGCCAAAAAATATTAAGTCCTCTAGTTACGCGTACAGTTGATTAACCGATTTGCCAGGTCTTAAAAATGTATAAGAAAGAGATACAAAAGACATGAAAATAAATAATATTTGTATCTAATGCCATATTTAAAAGTTACTTTTGAGTAGTTGGATTATTTAAATATTTGTGAACTTAAACAAACTAACAATCAGTAATAACGTTATCCAATCTATGTTTATGTTACCTGTTGTACGTGCCGGACCGTTTAGGTTGGATTAGCGTAGGGCTGCCATAAATATATCTACAAGTTTCTAATGCTTTGGGTGGAAAATAATCAAAGGTATTGTTGTACGTGTTTATTCACTTTTTTAGAATAAAATACCTTAACGATAAATTCTTGAAATAGTCATGTCAATAACCTTTGTGAATAACGTCTATGTAATTAATGTTGACAACTGCAGAGAGCATTGACTAGTTAATTGAAATCGAAAATCGAACGTTGAAGTTGCTTTTTAATGCGCTAATAGTGATTCATTTAATTTGTCGAATGGAATTTATTTCACTGAGTAATTACACTTCGGCAAGATTGCAGGCCGTGCCGTGTGGTATCCGGCCTAGAATTGACCACCCCCTTTCCTCCCGTGGGTGTCGTAAGAGGCGACTAAGGGAAAATTCAGAAGATGGGCAGCAGCGTCTTCTGTAACTTCACCACCAATACTGCGATCCCCAAGCCGCTTGCCAAACGTGGGGATTATGGCAAACCCCCCCGCTTAAACGGGGAGGCCTATGTTCAACAGTGGACGTCTTTGGCTGATGATGATGATGATGATGAAGATTGCAGGCACAATTAATTGACAGCCCTAGATTAATGGTTCTCGAACACAAAGACAATAACGGATCGTCGTGGTATTATGACGTGTAGATAGTCATGTGGCCAGTTACACACATAATACACCATGTCACCGGCAAAACAGATCCGGCCTTAGGTACAGCCAACGCCTGCTACAAACGGATGACCTAAACGCCTTTTTAACTTGTAATACATCAGCAACCTGGCAAATCAGAGCATTATTTTTCTGGATCAAACAACAAAGCTAAATATTTCCGAGGCACCATCGTTATGCTACTACCAAGGTATTGAGGGGCCATATATTACTGAAACAATGTTGCAAGGTTGCGAAATTGCAAGACTGTAACGAAGAACGTCAAGATTCTATGAATTTGTAGAAGTTATGCCACTTGTACCCATGTGCACACCCATGTCTAGAGAAGGATATTAATTAATACATTATGACTTTGTCGATGAATACAATCTAAATTCATCTTTCCCACAGGCTCGTAACCCAACTCCCAAGATATATGTTTATTTCTTTCCAATTTTCAATTCCATGCAGTTTAAGCTTTAAACGGAGAGTTTAGTAAATGGGCCGCTGATAGCACGTTTTATTGCAGTCTCGTTATTTTTTTATCCGGAATGAAAACATGCTATCATTTAGTAGTCCTAATGATACTCCGAGTCAGCTCCGCAGTACCCGAATTTCTTGGTCCCCCTCGTTTAGGTCCTTAACATCTTCATTACTTTCCTTATTACCTTTATTTAAGAGGTCGACAAAAGGTTAGCCGCGTGAACTAACAACACTACATAGCCTTTCCTTGTCCCGTTCACGTAGGTGGAGCCCGTTGTTTCCTTTCTTTTTTACTGTAACTGATCTTTATAAACTTCTTAAATAATAAAGTTATACCACAATTCAGACTCTTGTTCTGTTCACATCAGTTATTTGCTTATTCTAAGCGTACTCACTTTCAATTTAAATCTAAGCGAAAAACCCAACGTGCTCGCACATTACCAAGCAAATTAATGTATGATCAGGTTTTCACACAATGATTACTTCTCTGATATTTTTTCCGTAATTTATTCCACTGGGCGGAACATGGAAAAATGATCCCTTAAGTAAAGTTCGACATTAGCATTTCATTAGCATCGCCACATCACAGATTGCACATTCCCATCGGCGTCGGTGCGACGGCTAAGGCGGAGTGGATGCATGTGCCACTGATTTCCGCTCAACTTTACCGCTAAATGTATTCTATCAATAAATGCAAATACCGTGATTATCATATTCAATAACGTTGACAAGCGTCCGGTACCAATAACACAAAAATGTTCTATAGGTACATATAATATAACTGGAGTGTCAGTTTGTAACAACTTTCTACTCAATGCTTATTATAGTATACACGATACATATAACAAAAATGCATTTTTTTTCTCTGTCTGTCTGTTTGGTCTAGCTTATCTCCGAAACGGTTTGACCTATTTTTACGAGACTTTTTCTTGCAGATACCTGATAATGCAAGGTCTAATACGGGGTACCTTAAATTTTGAAAATATTTCTTTAAAAAAGAAAAACGTTAGAAATTCGCAGGTTACAGCTTCTCCACGACGCGACGGCGGCGGGGTGGATTTTGTCGGGACTTTCTTTGGCAAATAGCTGATAATACAAAAAGTAACTTAGGCAATTTTTAATTTTAAAAATATTGAGGTATCTGCCAGAAAAAAATTAAAACCCATAATTTTTTTAACAAAATCAGATTCGAGTAGGTTTGCTTACTACTGCTACGTACAGGTTATTTAATCGAAATCCACGAGGACGAAGTCCAGGGCATAAGCTAGTAGTAAATAGAGTCTTCGTAAATACATTTACGAATATATAATGGAAATAGTCCACTCTACAGGGTCCTCGAGCCCATCAAATGGTTATGGTTTTAAGAGCTCTGTCGTTTGATGATCGTGCTTACTTTGACAATGGTATTAAACGATTAGGGGGTCAAAACTAGTTGATAATATCACTGACAGAAAACGGATGTTTTCTGGGAGATATTGTGGCAAAACTTGTTGCGAATGCTTGTAAATATAAACCTCTTTTTGTCGTCATGATACAGTGCAGTATAACAGTTTGAGAGTGAGATATGAAGTAAAAAGCTTAGAGGAAATAAGGTATGCTTAGAATTGTAGGTAAAACACACACACACGATAATACTTACCAGTTTTTCTTGACCATTTCTTTATGAACTGGTTTTTATTTTATTTAAAAATTAAATGTTTTAACACAATTTGCATTTACTAAAGTCCGGTTGGCACGAAGTAACAGTTTCATGTAGCTTTTTTCAGATTCATGGTTTTTGCTACATAGAGTTGTGATGTCTATTCTATTAAGATTCACCGAAGGCGCAAAATGTCACCGAATGGCGTTGATAAATGACGTCCTTCTTTGGCAATTTTCCACTTTTACGTCTTTTACCACGTCCACTCTCTACCCGATTTGCTTTAATCTCTAAAGAAATTATGTTACACAAAGACGTGACAATTTCATTTGTACGAAAAATAGGCATTTGATTGTAAAAAGTCACGTGAACTTATTCTCAAGGGCAAGCTGTGAAGGACATAATATAAAACATCTTCGTGGAAGTGCCTGATCAATCAATATATTTGAGTGATTGACCTTGTGTCGGGACAATATTTTTTCTTCATTAATTTTATTAAATCCCTGAAAGTCAGTTGATAGTAGATCTTTAATAAACAAGAATCCTTTTACTGGAAAATTTAACGTCATCTTCAATAAAATTGTCTGAAATAAATAGTTTAGCCTCGATTGCAGGCACAAAAAGACAAAATCTTCTCAAATCCTTTCAGCGAGGAAGTTTAAAAAAAAACTGCATCGTGAAACGCACTTGAAAGCAACGACCGTGGTTAACATTGTGTTAAGGTGTTTACAACTGATAAGTATAGGATATATTTTGATAAAGTACCGAGGATTTAGAACAACTTTTGTTCTAGCAAAAACTTCCTTTCACAAACTGTGTAACTACCTACATACTCTAAGTCTGCAAAGTTTTAAGTCAATAGTAGTCAATGTTGCGAATAAGGTGGTGTCTATACTGATTCATTATTTACCCTTCTCCTTTATTGAAGTCAGTTCAAATAATTAAATTTTTAAACTTATTACGTGGAGAGAAAACTTCAACGCCTTAATAAGTATATTTCCCGCACGGAGGAGTGTGCAATTTGGCATAGATAAATGTTTATACGGAGGACGAATACAGAAGCTAAAACTTTAACATCCTGTGTGTTTCAAATAAATTAAATTGTTTTTGAATGTCGATTACGGGCCGATGGTACTAATTATATGTGTTTAGTGCAGCATGCATACAGTATGATCCCTGGTAGACTGGTATCTCTGTAGATACAAACGATATCTCCTTCATATTTAAATATATGACTGATATAGGTATTATGATATTGACTTGTTTTTCACCAGCCTCCACAAGCTTAAAACCTGATTTCCTTCCTTATTTTTTATATTCTACCATGTACTAATATATCTATGGAACCTTTTAACTTGTCTTTTTTCACTATAGTCTGTAGGTACCTACTATCTGTGTCTTAGCTGTAAGTTTTTCTAATAGAATAAAATAAATATGTAATATAGGAAAGGACAGAACAACTATTTAATTATTACCTACGCGTAAAAACCCATTATAAGAAAATTTCTTATAATGGGTCTTTACATAAGAAATGTGACATAGTAACAAAATGAATACAATTTACCTTTGTTTATAACCAGGGCATTGGCAACAAGTAATGTTTAGAACTCACGTGTGGTGATCTTTAAAAATTATTATATTATTAATGTTTTTTTTTACGACGACTGGCGATTGCTCGCACAGACCTAACCAAACGCCGGTAACGAAATCATAGCGCCATCTAACTCGGCGCCAACGCCATCTAGTTAGATAAAAACAGACATTTTCTGGGTCCTTAAAGGTTCTTGTTTTGTCTTTTTATGCTACTAAAACGAAGAGAAAAAATTAAAGATAAAAACTCTACGATAAATGGATTTTTAAAAGTTACTCACACATGTTTTTAAGGGAACATAAAAAACATCCCACAACCCTATTACGGGGGAAATGGTAGACGTCGTATTTGGAAGCAAATTTTTTCGTAGGCAATGGTATTTAAGAAATACAATTCTGATATACACAGTGAATACACAACCAAATTTGTATGCATCGTTTGTGTGTACACTACAAGTAAGTGTTAGTAATAACACCCTAAACACTTAACCTTTTAGAGAGGCATCGGTCTTTCCCATCACGGCATTACTATAAACTCCATTGTAGATTGATCGTTACTAATGTTAGCTACGGACAGAGTAAAAGTACTACTTTTTATTAAGTAAGAAAATAGTAAGTCTGTTTTGTAACTAACATTATTTATTTTATTATTGGCCCTCTATAAAATAAACTGTAGTTTTTATTTACTCTGGCCTTTTGGTTAGACAATAAAACACGACTAAACACATATCAAAAGTATTCTTTCAATGCTGCTAAAAGCTTAATTTCAAAGCATAAGTCACTTTGTTGTGCTATTTCTTTGAGAAAATTCATTTTTGCTTTTCTTGTTTCGCTAATTACTGCATTGTTTGGTAATTAAAAATAAATAATTCTCTTACATGATTATTGTGTCTTATTGTCTGCTTCATACATACTTTACTTATTTATGATACGAGCAGTTCTTTTGTTTATAGGTATCTACAGAGAAAATGGAAACTTAAATAAGTGATCGAATGTTTAAGAAGTTCTTTAAGTAGCGTCGACAGTAAAAGCCAATAATAAACAATTATTGACCGTTTCTAATGCCTAAGAAAGTAGACGTAGACTATTAAATAAATGCCAAGACTCACTAAGTTAGTAAGTATTGTATAAAGGCTAGTTAATTAGTCTAGTAAGTAGATATTTTATTTTTCTAGCGTTTTAATATGTCTAAATACAACCACAAGTGTTTATAAAATTATTTGCGGTTTAAATTACATTAATCATCTTCTATTCAGAACTTACTTCTCATCTGTAATACTTGTCAAACTTGCTAAAACTATTGGCAAACTTTTATTCTCTACATACTGTAAGAATAGAGTAGATAAGCTGCTTTAAAACTTGTCATTGAAATATATGAATATTACTATGAACAATTAAGGGAGGGAGGAGGATTAAAAAGCGTAAAATGTGAAGTGCATGTTATTAAAACGAGCTGTATCGCTGACGTTAATATTTCTATTTATTCTAGCGTAATTTTTTTGGAAGCAGATTGGCTTTAAAGTTTGGGCTCAGATTAAAGACTAAAGTGCTACATCACTTGGAACGGTTGCTTTATATAAAGTGGTATTAGGACATTATCCTGAGAGGCTAAGACGTATGACTATAAAGCACGTGTATGTACAGTTTAAAGGGTTGACATGAATTGGGAGATGGGCTTGTGTCTGGACCTATACACAATGAATACGGGATTATAAATCTTTAAGTAGATTATGTTTACAGTTACGCCGTCGGTCTAGCAATTGTTGACGAGAAATGACTTAGTCGAAATATGTTTCGACTAAGTCATTTCTCGAGTTTAGTTAAAAGGAGTTAAAGTACTTTTTATTTATGTAAACTACTTACAATTAAACCTCTTCTATTAGTAAATAAATTGCATAAGTAGGTACGTAAAGTTTCGGAAAGAAAATAAACAGGTTCCTTTTACATTTGCAGACACTTTGAACACATCAACGAAATTTATTGTGCTATTTAAATGCTCTAAATACTCTGCATGTCCTACCTGAAAACTCCATTAATCAGCTCGTTGATCCTACAAAATAAAACCTTTTGCGAGCCGAGCACCAAAAAGTCAGACAATGATACGAGAGGAATTCTTTAAACGACAAAATAATATATTCTTTCATGATTATATGTCTACAGAAAAAAACAACTTATGACTGATGAGTTCGTAATTATCACACATGCTACATAAAAAGCTTTGCTACATAAATAGTTATGTTATGTCCCAATACCGATAATACATCTTTAGTACAAGGATGATATCAATAGATCCCGATGAACTGAGCTATGTTGGCACGTTCATTGAATATGCCAAATCAGCCATGAAACTAGTTACCTATTGTGTTGCCGGGCTCATTCGTTATGTATCCATGCCCTTTAAGTTCGGTGCGTATTAGGCCGCTTTATTGACTGAAGTGTATATTAAATATCTGTTGCTTTGGTTATTATTAACGGTTTTATATATTATATGGAAAACCGTTATATATTTAACGGTTGAACCGTTACAATATAGAAGTTGAAGCACAAAGCATTGAAGTTTCTTTCAGTTTATTTCTGAAACTTATTAAGTAGTGTAACTTTAAGTACGATTATTATTTGAATCACGCTGCTTCTTATATCTTTGTTGCCTTCAGAGAATACTCTGAAGGCAACAAAGATATAAGAAGCACTACTTCATACCTACACGGAAATTTATGGTGGGTGACAGGTTCCGGGAATCATGAAATATTACAAACAAACGAAGGACTAAAATATAAACAGATATTATGTGCAGATCACACGTAGAATATTTGGGTGAAAATAAGCTCAGGTAGTGGAAAAGAGATTTACTAATTATCAGGCTGATATCGATGCTAAATCCTTTGTATCGTTATACGACATTTGATTACCAACCTTACTTTCTCTTTTGAAGTTCAGCTTCAGAACTGTGACGAGAATGTTATATCTTTTATGTTTAAAACATCGTTCTAGTTTAGCTTCAAAGTTTTATTACCAACAATGTATTTGTATGGATATAATGTCTAAATAATTAGTGAAGAGACTGAACCAAAAATACTGGGTAGGTACTTTCTCTAAAGAATACAATGAGTTGTTCACTTCGTAATATAGTCACTAGTCAGCTTATTGTATGAAATACGATAAACCTAAATTATGTCAACAAAACAACTATTCCGAATTATTTCCTGTTATATAACTTACTTCCGTGGATAATATAGTGGGTACCAACCTGAGGAACATTACTCATCATTTCCAGAACCGAACCAAAAAGTACGTTAACAAGCATTGTTTCCTACGTCGTTACGTACACAGAATATTTTTCTTCATTAAAATAAAACGATTGAAAAGTTAACTGACTTAATATTGTTCGAACAAAAACAGGTAAAAGCATCTATGAAATAATGCATATCTGAAGTTTTTGGGGAACATAAATGACCATGTAAGAATTGTATTTTGTGTTTAAAGTGTAGTGTCCGGCGTAGAATAATGCCTCGGAGGGGAGACGTTTGCTTGGAGGCTAAGCAAGGCGGAGGGCGGCGCGCGGCGGCGGCACAGCGCGGAGCGGCGCGGGACGAGGGATGCCGGCAGCCACCCTGTCCGTCGAGCGCGCTACTCGCTCCACGCTTATAGCATTCAGTCACGAACGCGACCGCCGCGAGACCGCCACGTTTTGCTAGCGCTCGACGATCACAACGAACCGAGCTTGCCATGTGTTCGGACAAAGTTTATTCAGATCTTAAATAAATTTACAGTTCAAAATGAAGAAAGAAAGTTGGCCTAGCGGGAAAGCAGAATGGTCTTTCTCAAGGTAAGATTTATTTTTCTGAAGAGAAATAATATTTTTATCATATCCATAATTTCATATTAGTTCCGGCTTCGCACATAGGAAATTTACTATTTGCGAATTCTTATTGACATTGCTGTGCGGGTCTTTGGATGCTCTGCGTTATTAATACATAAAATATTATTTTCTTCAGTGCCTACCTATTTATTTAATATGCTTGTGTTACAAATAATTAAATATATATTTCATAACTTTTGGGAACTACAGGATATAACAATAATGAGATCTGCTATAAATATTTCGAACTCCACTCATTTACCGAAATAAATAAAATAAAAGGATAATAGTAATATAACGCGATAGAGCCTGTAACAGAGAAAAGCAAAACTTTTTTACGACTTACGCTTCAATCTACTGATTTTTATTGTGTATTCCGAAGCACGGACCATTATCATTATATGTAGTCCGCAGGATATTAAAAGTTAAATTTGCATCGAGCTTTTTTGAGCCTCTAATTTTCTTTCGTTGTTTTAACTGCCTCAAAATTTCTCAGCAGTTTAAAGCAATAAATTATTATTGTTCAGTAGATTTCGAATTGAAATAAGGGCCTGAGGGTTGTCATAATTATGTGTATTTTTGGTTATAAAAAATTATATTGTTTATTGAGCTTTCTCATAGCGACTAGGGGATTCTTTCAATTACATAAATTGTTAGTCCTGCCCGAGCTTAAAGTACCAGCTTTATTTCTTACCAGCTACTTCTACTACTTCTTCTTAGAAGCAATTAATGGCATTGTTATAGTTAAGAGAAAGATATTTATTATACATTTCAAGAACCTCTTAGGCAAGAAAGTATCTAATTTTTGTATGTAAGTTATTGGGGTTTTCCGGGTCGTAATTCTCTGCCGAGGCTTACAATACGCGTGCAATTGCAACAGTACTCTTCCGCCCATCTCTTTAAACAATGACTTTATTATTATTAATGTGACAATAATGTCTGTTACATTTTTTATCTTTTATTGATTGTTATAAAATTTGTCTTGGAGTTTGCTTCAAACCTTGGAAAGGACACTGGCTACTTTATACGCCGGATATGACGCGATAAAATTTTCCACGCAGTCGAAGTCGCCGAGCAGCGCTAGTATGATATGAATATCACACAACTGCTATGTAATTTAGATCATTTCAATGATAAATTGGAATAGGAACCGCCGAGACATGCTATGTAGCTTGGAAAAGGTTGTGAATGCTAAATAAAAAGTTATTAGCACGAGCGTTCCCTAAATAAATGTTTCAGTACCTACTACCCAATGATGGTAATAAAATAAATAATAGTTTAAACCTACAATTTAAGCATCTTATTTTTTATATTGGGTTCCTGATTTCATAATATTTTTTAATAAAGCAAACCGCATCAAAATTGATTTATATTTACTTTAGAGCTACGGTTCCGCAGTCGAGGCACAGACAAAGATTTTCTTTTCGTTGGAGACAACAAAGAGTTTATAGGATCATCTACTATCATTTCTTTTTTAGAGAATCAAAAATAACGTATGAGTCCAGAAAAAAACCAATTACTTACTCACAAAATTGATATTAAATGGATTCTGGTAAGGAACAGGAAAAACTTACATGTCGTTTTTCTATTTTCTTTTGGGTAAAGAACGAAATAAGGATGGACATATTTAGGAATAACTGATTTCGCTTAAATTTTGACTCAAGAACTTGCAAGGTAGGATTACTGAGACCCATTGGCTGCGGGCCGTGAGGTTGTCATGTTAAAACAGCACAGCAGGATATCATTAGGATGTGTAAGTTCCATCTAGTAACAAATCATAAACTGTTTCAGAGGCAATTTATAATATGCTTAACGGTCCGTTCCTGCCATCGGTTAGCCTTACAGAGCGTTTGCAAGACTGTTAAATTAGGCTGCAGTTTAACGTGAATTAGATGACGTTACATTAACGAATCGTTGATGATGTATTTATTTATCAACTAAAACTACCTTAACAGGGATTTTCTAATGTGATATATCATGTAAAGGTTTATACACTGATTAACGTAATAAGACGATCGCTCTTTATATATTTACTAGTATTAAAGTGATTGATTAGTTACTTTCCTTTGACTGGAAGGCTTTTCGTTTGGCAGACTTCCCGCTTAGGAAAACAATATCTTTAGAAAGATTTCCCTATTCGTAGTGATTCCTTGCTACGATACCTGAAACCAAACAATATTTAATCATTTAACTTTTATTATTTGAAGGACGGCTTTAGAAAAAGGTATAAACTAGTCGCTTATCTTTAATGTTCTGATAGTTACCCTATTACCAAGCGGGTGCGACAGAGATATCTAATTTCCACTTGCTACGACTTAATTCACTCCTGTTTTATTCCCGATACACGTTTGTTAATTTTAAGTACACCTGACTTCGTTTGTCTTCTGAATATCCGATTTGGTTAAAATGCGTTCACAGTGGTCGGAAGCGGAAGGCCGAAGATCGAGCTCAGTGGCGTGCCATAGGAGAGGCCTATGTCCAGCAGTGGACGGAAATAGGCTGGTCATGATTATGATATTTTCCCTGAGGTCTTATCACTAAGTAGAAACCCTATCAAACATTATATTTAAGAGTTCTTAAATCTATTTAGTATTACCAGATTGCCACAAAACAGGCATGGGCCGGAACCCTCTTGCTTGCAAACGACGCAGCTTGTTGAAAACAAGAATCTTCTTACATATATTCGTTGTACTTACTTGCCCTATCCCCATCAACGCACACCGTTCAGAAAGCTCTTCTTCTGTGTACATCGGTCTTTTATCTCACTCATCTTCGCTCTATATAATGTACTACGTACACAACTATTTGTGTGTTACGTTACATTACTTTGAGATAACCTTTGATTGGATGTGCTATGACAATAATGAAGAATAATAAAATAATAGTTTTGGTCTAGTAGCTTATCGTATTTCACAATGACTGAGAAAATGGTCGTAGAGTTCTCAGGTTGATATACCTACCTACGGGCGTTTAAGAATAACCATAGATAGCTAACAAAAAGGGAAAATACTCGAAAGTACTGCCGATATATCTACGACGTAATTTATTGCGAATACCTAATATATTTATTCACCCAAGATTAAATTAAATAAAAATAAGGAAGAGGGAAGGAAAGGAGCGATTGATTAAAACTTCTGTTTCGGTATGTCAGTACAACGAACTTTTAAATTGATACGGTACTCGTTCAGTTATGCGAGGTTCTTTTGTAAGTTTAAGGCTGTACTTAAGATTTTACAATATTTAATTGATTAAAGAAAAATAATGAAACCTTATAATGTTTATTGGGGAAACTTTTGTTTCATAAATCAACTTTTAAACTGTTATAATGATCTAATGATCATAGTCAGCCGACTCGGTATTTTGCTATTTAAATATATTAGTCACACATCAATACGAGCAAGTATGGCTAACTGTAACTAACTAATTTGGTTAGATGAACAATGTAGTCATTAGCTTTAGTTCCATTATTAAAGCCTGGCCGAACATCAGGCCGGAAATTGACAGAATTGGAACTGATTTGGACAACTCGGCTGCCTATGCGTGGTACATAAAATATCGCTTCCAAAAATACATTGCGATTGATTATTAAGGGAAGGCCTTTGTTTAATAGAGGACGTCTTCCCGCTGATGATGCTCTTATATAGAAATTGAATAGGGAAGTAATTTTAACAATTTATCTGTCCCGTGAGTGACTGTATGATACATTGGACTCATAGTTATATTATGAGTTAATATGGTCATTGTTTAACTATCGTGTCTGTATCGTGGACAGTATGTTGTTAAAATGAATCTTTCTTTATCTTAATTTGAATTAGGATTTTTTTTGTATGTATGTATAATTGCATATGCCAATTTCTTTTCGGGACCTAATAATTTATGTTTATTTCTAAAGCTTCCTTATTAACAAAAATTAAGGATATTTAATAAAAAGGTGTTCAAGTTTTTGATAAATCTTCCCCAAATTGGGTAAAATGAGGGTTAAAAAGTTGACTATCATTAATTAACAATGTGGGTCCTTACCTTGTCCCTCTGCCATCACTTTCATCATTAGCTTCATATATAGATTAATGGAATCGTGACAGCAAAACTTCATATAACTATTTTGGGTTATGACGCGATCATTTAAAGTGTTAATAGTATACGCCAAGTCAATACTTGGCGTATACTTTTTTGTTGTGTATTGCGGGAGTGGTTAATAAGAGAGCTTTTACTCCACTACACATATCTTAAAGAAAAGCCCTTGTGGCTTCTGCGCATGTTGTGATATTGTTGCTGTTAGTACTTGCCGATTGATTACTTCCTAAGCTAGTTCTATTCTGTCACATGTTTCAGGCTATATTCTTCCTAATATAAATGTAGATTTAATTATCAATTTAGCCTAGTGATTATAGTATTATAACTTTCAAAGTAATAGCTTCTGAAGAGGTCCAAGTTCAACAGCTTCTGAACACGGGCTTATATTACGTAGGTATTTCTCTATATTTTTCTCAATTCATAATTTAATGCAGATATCCAAACTTTGCTCAGTACGGTTTGCCTAATAGAACCGTTAACAGTAGTTCGTTTGTGCATGGATGTATGCATAATTCATAGAGGTATATGTAGGAATGTCGTGATGTGTGTCCTCACCATTAATATCTAAATAATGCAAAGGCCTACTGCCGGACACTATTTATAATTAGACCTGGATTGACTTAATATAATACGAATACCTGTAGCAAAAGCTGTCCATCTTTGTCGTATCTACTCTATTTCAGCTATTTGTTTCCTTCAACATTCCCAGAATAGGAAATAATATTGAATTCTAGTTCAATAATTTGGATTTTTTATTCCTTGCTTCGGGATATAACAATACAAACATGGAAATGCGAAACGTACTTTATCATAAAACATATTATATCGTACGGAGCACGTATTAATTAATTGGTGCATATCTTATACTTGTCGAACTTTAATTTCCTGCTTACAAAACAACGGGCTCGATTTTGACATGCAACAATGAATATACAGTATGATAGTGACCCCGCGTCGCAGGAACAGTGACGCGCAACGCGTCGGAAATAGGTACAGTAGTGAAGTGAAACATTGTGCCAGTATAAATTCCCACGGTGTTGCCACTGCGCCCAGCTGCCATAGTGCAGCGGGTGGGCAGTCTGAGCACGTAAGCGCATTACTACATTGTTGAATATGCTGTCACCCAACGACTTTAAGTGATGAACCAAACAATGTTACCTTCACTAAAGAAACAACAGATATGAAGCGGCGCGCGGTGCCTCCTCTACGGATCTTTATCACAACAAAGTTTGTAACGCAGGCATTTTACACAATTTTGAAACAATTTAATATAAGGACAAAAGAATTAAACAAGTTGTTACAATGTTAGGAGTTTCATTGCCGGGCTTCGCTTTTCTAATTCTAATAAAATAAGGTATAAGCAAGATGGTTTTACGAAAACGCTATTATTAAAGACGCAGGAAACTTTTGTTCTTTGTCGTTTATTATCGGACCGCTCCAGTAACTTAGTTTGGCACTCGTTACCGGTTTTTACAGATTCTGATGTTGTTATTTTCTATTTCCATTAAGTTATATTGTTTTGAGAAATAGACTTCGTGAATGTATCTAAGACTATTTTTACTATCGTAGAACTTACTAACTCTTTGTCATTATTATTAACCTAATAACAACCTTATAACTTGACTTTTAATAACTTCACGATTGATTACTTCAAAACGTTTTTAGGTTTCTAAAGGTGTCTTAGATTCGATCTTAGGAATATAATTAAAATTGAAGAAAAGATAATTGTGTATACTTTTATTTAGTACTTTTATTTAGGCTTTTAAGCCGCAGTTCTTTTAATTTTTTTTGCCAAACACCGTGTCGGCTAGAAAATAATGCTAAGTAAGGAACTTTAAGCATCTTTATATAATTTACCTATACCTAATAATAATAATAGTGTTAGTATTATATAAGTGTTTAGTATACAACAAGACTTATTTAATTTAATATTATATTTTGAAACATGTTAGAATAGGTATATCGAGAACTACATAGAGGGCTAGGCCAGCCGCCTGGTGCCTATCGATTATGTGAGGGTTGGATGCGGTCTCAATTATTCAAGTATAGATTGCTACATCGTGTCATTAAATATGTATTACATAAAGTGACAAGATGGGTCAAGTTTAGTAAAATTGAAAGTTAAATCGCTACGTCAACGCATGAGTCGACACGTTTTAGCATTGCATGTCACGGTTGACGAATTAGATTTCAGTTAAACCAAAGTCGGCAAAAACTTTTATCGCAACAAATATCTATTCGAATACATGTTCTATCTTCAGGCTGATCGGTAGGAAAACTTTAAAAATTTGCGCACAGTAAAACTAAAAGGTTTATTCTAGCCTCGGGTCTCCCAAATTGCACCACCGTTATGACACCACTTATCGCTGTCCAGCTTTACCTCCGTCCTTTCCAAATTGTCTTTATTGTTTCGACACTACAGTTTACCACCCGGGTTCGTAACAGCCAATCGGCCGTCATGTTTACATTTTCGTGTTCTCTGAGTCACTCGGTTTCAATCTGCAAACCTACTATGATTTGACAGCGTTGCGTTGATGGCTGGAATGGATGGCACGAGGCAATAAAACACCATGCATTTTTTAATAGTAATTTGCAAACCATTTAGCTCTAGTTGCAAGCCAGACGGACGTGAATAAAGTAAGCTGCCAATCGTTTACAAATTCAATGGAAGTTTGCAACTGCCTAATTTATATTTCATAAAATTGACCTGGAATAACTTCTTCTGTCGCGGGTTGTGTAACTGACCGTCATACCACCATTTTGCATTATCATGATCATCAGCCGTCAAAAGCCTTCTGCTAGGTATGGTCCTTGCTAGTTATAATATAGCTGTACATACCTACTTGCCATAATTAATATGCTCTACAGTCTTTCTCTCTACAGAAATTTACAAATATTGAACTGAACTTAATATACATGTATCCGTTTCTCATATTCTTATAACACGGAAATTTTATATTCAATTATGCTTCAAGTTTACCATCGATGGCGTTATTCAGAGCATAGGCAAGGAAACCAACATATGTAGATACATTAGAAATAAATAAATTCTAAGGCGCATGCAACATTACAACTGTATGTAATATGTAAGTTAGTGCTGGAAGCATGGCTTTTAGTGCCTTCAAGATAATAATGCCTAGTAGTACCTATTCACATTTGCATGATCTTATTCTTTGAAATGGCTGATAATAATGTATGCTGTTCAGAAAGTTGAAGAGAATGTGAATGTATGTATTGTATCGATACGTTCAGCTGTGTATTTCGTTTATATTGAGATATCTGAGGTTCCATCGTATGTGTAGTCTTTCACAGCTTAAATAAGGGTTTTATCTGTTTTGAGGTGGTGGTGGTAGAGTTGCATCGTTTATTGAA
This sequence comes from Abrostola tripartita, assembly GCA_905340225.1. Taxonomy (NCBI): domain Eukaryota; kingdom Metazoa; phylum Arthropoda; class Insecta; order Lepidoptera; family Noctuidae; genus Abrostola; species Abrostola tripartita. The sequence goes on from HG996486.1 coordinate 6,717,747, forward strand.
GTTGAACTTGTATTAGTAAAAATTTAATATACCTACGTTAAAACAAACAGTATGAAAAAGGCCTATGACTTGTAATAAAAAATATTACGAACTACATGACATTTCGAAGCACGGACCTGTAGTAAAAATATTGATTAATTTCGCTTGTGTCGAATCATAGAGGGGCAGTAGAGACGAGCCTAACCCCTGCTTCACAGCCCACCCTTCAATATTCGCACCCCAATGGCAGTAGGGTGCCAATCAAAGTGGAGCTACACATATGAAGGGTGATGTTTACACCAGACTGTCTGACTACTATTCAAACCACTATCTCTGTTTAAATTCGATGAAATAAAAACTATAATTTTTTTAATGTAACCGTTTCTCTTCAAAATATAAAATACTTATTAATTACAAGCAATTGATGTCATGACATGGTTTTTAAGAACTTTGATATTTGTTGCATGGAATTTGACTAGTGATCGGGTAACAATAATTGTAAGAAATTAGACTCTATGTTTTAAATCACGGTTAGTTACACAAAATATAGCTCCTTTCTGGTGATATGATCGTGGAGTCTCATGCGTGGAGACTTGATCCGGCTCTCAGGCCCGTAGCCGGACAAAGAATGATTGGGTAACGTAATTCTGTTATGAAATTCTCAATAGCAGCCCGGGTTTAGAAATGTGCCCGATAATATAATGGTAAAAGGTTTATCCCTATTACATACGACTTCTTACCGGGTACGGCGTAAAGTGGGTAAGCACAGTACTATGTACGACTGAAGTAAGTATGCGTCTACGTATTTTAACATGAAATAGGATTTTTGTTTTGAATCTGACATGTTCTAACTGGTTGGCACTCTAAAACAAAAGGCCTGGGCGGGTTGAGCTTAATGCTTATGGCACTAACAAGCACGAGACAAAAAAGAGTGGAAAAAATAAAGGAAAACCTTTCCTCTGCAGGAAGGTGCAAATATGTAGTATCCTACATATTTGCACCTTTTATATGTATGTACATACCGATACCCTTTATCATGTATACATAATCACGTTTTAATATCTAAACAATATAAATTATACTCGTTTGACACGCGTAGGTACTTACCAACTTTGTGAAAAAACGCTAAATTGAGAAACTTTCCTTTTTAAGATTGTTAAATAAGTTGTAAGTAACTCGAGCTAAATCGGTATTTTAGATTCTTCAAACAGATATGAGCTCTTCAAACTCTAATCAAATTATTCAAATGATCTTAAACAGTTTATGAGCGATTTAATTTATGGGATCGTTTAAAAACAGCGGTTTCTCTGCCAAACCGAGAGGGAGGGAATATAAAATAATAGCGGCAGATTATTAGAGGTTACAATACAACTTTAAATACATTCAACACAATCCTGTCTACTGATTCTAATATAAGTACAATAGTCTTTGGGCAATGGTTGTAACTTATCAAAAAGAAAGTTGTGCAAATCATAAAGAGTGGGTAACTACGCCTAAAACTCCTATATGGCCGAACAACCTTTAAGTTACTTATATAATACTAGCTAAACCGCATGAAATGGCCAGAAGTTCACGCGGGCGGACGAAGTGGATAATAAAACAATTTTCATATACCAGTTAATTTACTTATGGTTTATTATTATTGTAAGTATAAATAATATTGATAGTGCGATTTTATATCACACTAAGCATTACGGTACACAGTACAGTACAAAGAGGTTAGGGTAGACTGCGGTGCAGAAAATGACATCAATATCATCTTAATGAATAAGAGCTTAAACCGTACAAGAACCAAATTATACATAGATACCTACATAAAATAGGTCACACGTGACTTACCTTAAAATACGTTCCATTTATAGTCGGTTTAAAATGGTAGTTTCTTTAAAAGCCGGAGGTAGCGACTGCCCCACTATAACAAACTTGTACTTAAGTTTGTTTTAGTTAGGTCTTTCTTAGCTAGATCTCAAGGGAGTTGCGACTACTTAAACCTAAAAGGTCTTTACCTAAATAACCATCTTAGAAGTACCTTGCTAGCTAATTAGTACATGCACCTTTTACGGCGACGTTCGACCAGTTAACAATATTAAAACATTTAACATTTACCACCAGTTAACATTATTCAAGTAACATTAATAAGGCAATTAAAGATACCTACTGAATATCGACCAAATAATATGATATCGTTTGTTTAATTCGATTTAATGAACGTAAACGCGGGACTGTCGTCATTATTCGGTACCCCTGTTAGTATTTCAACCTGAGTTACTTTAAAACGACTTCCCTCGGTACTGGTGAAGTTTACAATAATGTTTACTCACCCATTTTATAATGGCAGTAACTACTAATGTTTATTTATATGAACCCTGACGTGACGGTGACGTGTCCATTTACGTACACTGTTTAGCTATTACGTGAAAACATCTTTGACTAATCTCTCTCTCTGGCCCGGGGAGGTTCAACAATTGGACAAGGGTAACAAATTAACTCTGTCTCTCCTTTGAAGTAGATGTAGGTCAATAGGAGTGTATTTTTACGGTAAACAGTTTCAATTTGTGTAGGCTTAAGCAAAATTCCGTGATCAGCGGTTTAGCCGACCGTCACAAACTACTCTGATTAACAAACAATTTTGGCTTGGTACCAATTGAGTGGTACTTGTCGTGCGATCGGCCATGTTTATTAACTTCGATTATTACTATCGAGTAATAATGTTTGCCTTCGAACCGCCCGGCTTATTAACGTTTAACTTTTTTGTTAATATTTTCTTGCGGCAACGGCGGTGCGGCGTAGTACCCTTCGTAATGCTAAAAGTTTTTCTACTAGTTTGTTATGTGATAGAACCATGTTAGGTAGGTACTAGGTATCTTTGTATGTATATTAATAATGGTGTCGAATCAGCTAGTAAGTACAATTGGTTACTTGTATATAAAGTAGCCATATTATTAACTACTACAACACAATACTTTAACAGTTCTTTTTAAATTTTTTGTTTGCTTGTTAAGGTGACGATGTATGCTTTAGTTACTAGGTTTTTTTATTAAAGTTATTAAATGACGCCTAGTCTTTAAGGGTAGATATTTAAATACGTTGTAGACAGGAAGAAACTTGAGACTTTTTTTCGGAAATGTTATCTTACTTTACAACTTAGGAAAAAGGGAATTAAACATTGAACCGCATGCCTCGGGAGTTTTACTCTCAGGGAAATAAGGGAAACTTTACACAGTAAATGGTATAGCCTTAATTATTAAATACAAAAGGTTGCAGCTAGGTTAGTACATCAGTGTTTTAGAAAATTAAGGTAATTTATTCGCCCTTTTGCGTTCGTAGTTGTAAAAGCACATGTAGCAACTTAGTACAAAGCAATATGTACCTACATTCAATAAACTTAAACTTTTTCAGCATTTCAAGCAATGCATTTAAATATGAATACACAAACACATACATAAATGTTTCGTAGGACAGAATATTAAATCAAGTTCCCTTCCAATTTTTATTTAATATCGTTTTGATGTTAACTTATGTACACCTGACTCCACAAACAAACTTATGAATAATAAAGTCGTTAAACTTAAAATATATGTACCTACGGGTTTTTATTTAAACATACATTCTATTACGAAGGCTGGTTAGAAAATGCTTTCCAGGTACATAAATCTTAAACAGAAGTGGAGTCTCAGAAGTTCTCAGTATATCTATGCCTCTACAGACATATAATAATGTGGGTCCGATTTCCCGTTTATAAAGAAAAAGGGGAATAAAACAACCGTTTCGGATCCCGGTGCGGTGTTAATGTCGGCCGCGTGGTTACACGAACAGCGCCCTGTTCGGCTCCGATATGTTAAGTAATACGACTTTCAGTAATAAAACTAATAACGCAGATAGTGTTTTGAAAATCACTTTTCCCTTGCGTTTAAGTGGTTTGTTTCGCGTTGAAACGAACGGATAATCGAATAGACACAGTAAATTGCTTTTCAGACACCTGATGATAGTGCTCCGCTAACTTCATCTTCACGCTGACATGGTAACGACGCTACAGTTGTACCCTTCAGCGTTTAAATCGAGTCTATACGGCGGCTGCATGCCTGTTTTCATAGCTTGATGTGTGTTGTGTGTGACTTGATAATACATGGCTCCTATCCTCCATGGGATCTCGCAATAAACGCATTAACTTAGTTAATCTTTTAGCATTCAAGTTGTACGACGACCGAAAGTTGTTTGAATGGAATCGTTTAACTGATAAAGCTTATAGGTACACTAGTCTTATAAATTAACTGTAGTAAAGCATCCCTTTCAGATCGGCAGGTTAAACCGTGAGGCTTGTCTGGCTAGCTTTGTCCCTCTTACAGTAGGATTAAGTTAAATGCAGAGATTCCTCAGTGAAGATCCATTCATTTGGCCTATAACAGAGTGGATTTGGAGCTCTTTGTTAGTTATCGGGCGAGTCTCTTCGTCCGCCTCCGTGACAAATTCCTTCTACCGTCTTTATTAATGGCTTATAGGATTATAGATACAATCCGTTTTTAGACAACACAGGTATTATGATGGGCCGTGATATGACAATGAAGAAACAGTAATTATTTGTAATATAGATATCTAAATTTTTACAGGTGTGCCTCTGTGTGAGCGCCTTTCTAACCTTCCTAAGTAAAATTAGAGGCTACAGAGTTCTAACATAGCCTGAAAAATACGTATACACTTGTTTGGTAGATTTTATGTTATGTATAAAATACTTAAATACCTAACTTAAAAATACTACCGATAATATTTTATTTGAACCTAGTATAGAATATTCAGTTGTTATATCAATCAATTAGTTATTAGGTTATTACTGTTTGGCTGGCAGCTAGCAGCTACTGTTTATGCACCAATGGATATCCATAACAACGATCACTAAAGCATGTCTCTCTATGCCTTCTAGCTTTTTCTTTTTTTTTTTTTTTTTAAAAAAAACGTCGCCCCACACTAGGAATTTCTCCTGTATCGTGGGTGCGTTTCACAAACATGAAATATCACATACACAAACACCCAGACTCGGGACAAACATCTGTGGATCACATAAATTTTTGTCCCGTGCGGGAATCGAACCCACAACCCCTAGCGCAGCAGTCCAATCGCTTAGCCACTGCGCCAATCAGGTCGCTTTGTTTTAGTGATGTTTTAGACGACGTGGTACTAAACTTATCGATAAGATTGATGCTGGTGCTCATTCGTACATCATCTATTCTTTACCTCTTTCTTACAAACCAACACTGTGCATTTATATAACGTAAACGAATACATAAAATAATTAATAATAATGAAGGGTTTTATAAAGGTTATCGGCGTATCTTTTTTACTGATTCCTGACTGTCCTATGATCAAAACCCAAAGTAATGACAGTACAGAAGTCCAGAAGTCCTTGACTTGATCGGTACGGTTTTAGAACACGTGTTTTTTTTCTTTTCCATAAGCTCCCCCTAACTACATTTATTAACCATTCAGGTGGTTTAAGATGAACAACTAAAGTATTTAAACATCTACTTACACATACAGATCAGTGTTATTTTTCAAAAATGATGAAAAGATAAGTAACAGCTGTCGGCCCCTCAACGTTTTTGTGCAACTAATTTGTATCTGTAATGAAAAACACATTAACGTTGTTTTTGTTCGCTAGGTTCGTTAGCTTTAGGTATAAGATGATCGTTATATTAAGGGATAAATTTGTGCCAACGATAATATCAATTTAGCAAAACACATGAAAATGAAAACGTTAGTGATAATATAATAAAGTACAGTAGGAGCCGTGTTCTTCTGAATCACTGTCTCGCTAACAAAATAACAGTCCTGAAAAGTGATCCGCCAATGATTGTTATAATAATCTAATTAATCCCTTTCCAAATGAGGAGTACCCTTAACCGACGAGCGTGTACGAGGAATGTGATGCGAGTGAATGAGGCGTAAAAAAGTATGCAAGGATCGTAGCAAATGGAAATCCGTGGTCTCTGCCTACCCCTCTGGGGAACAGGTGTGCATTTATGTATGTCCCTTATCCCTTATCTCGAATATAATGTGTAGTGATAATATTACTATTAAAAGGTTACACACACATAATATATATTTATAAATATTATCTACACACAGATATTCTTGAAGGTATTATATTAATTGTAGAGTGGGTACTCTACAATTAATTACAATTAAACTTAACATAACTAAGAATTAGTTTTTTACTCATGATTTGCTACGTAGGTTAATTCTCGTTCAGAAATATTTCACACCTGCCCGCTTAAAACTTAAAATACTTTACAACAAAATTAATTGCAGAATAGGTTCTTCATGTATTATGGAAATATACATAAATGGACACTATACCTGACATTATTTCCTAAGATTAATGTATCTGGTCTACTCGTCGTTCGTATGCCACTGTAGTTCGCTTTGACACACGCTGAGTTGGACATCCATTTAGTGCAACACTGAGACACGCCGCACGGTGGACGTTCCTTATATGCATATATTTAACTTGGCATAGTGTCACTATTTCATTTATAATGTACTCTTTCCTTAGTTTTATTGAATATGTGTCTCACACAAAAGATGCGAAGTAATTCCAGAGTTTTATAACATTATGTCGAATTTAACCGTTTGTCTTTGTGTTTCGAGAAAAGATTCTAGATTACGTGCAGGTCAATTTGCCTGACTATTGACCACGACATTGTGATTAATTAATCACAATGTCGTGGTCAAACATAAACATTCCCAGTAAAAGGCCTCAAATATTGTAGCAGGTACCTAATAATGAACAGTCACACATTTAAATCCTTTGGAAACGGAATTATACTCCGTAGCCACAGGCCAACCGCATTACACTTGAGCAACATGATCCAAGTAGATGTAACTCTTCTATTTCTGTTACACTATGCCTTGACATCTGTATGTGAGCCAGCACTTGAAAAACATCAATACCGTATTATATTTATTTAAAGATCAAAGGCCGAACCCTTAAATAACCTTTAATCGATATCAATTACTTTCAATCAATTATAAAGCTTGTGACCATAAGAGCTATATGTTGAGTTTTAGAACAATTATTTTTTGGACTGAAGGACTTGATCGTTACCTTTAATTGTTAGATATATTATGTATGATATGTATGTATGGTAGGTATCATGTTTTTGTTAAAAAGACTTTTCACATTACATTACATTTAGGTTCGATTCAGACACTTAAAATAACGAAAATAAGTAGCCTTTTTATGTTTTATAAGTAAAACAAGGGAACATATTTTTAAGTAAATGGATTAATTGTAATGTATTTCAGAATAAACATTTTATTTACCTGTAGCATCTTTTGTCATATTCATACATCTAAATGTGAGGTTGAAATGACGATAAATCATTTCAACCTCAGTAGAACCTCCACGCTAGCTTTGTGAACATCAAACGCCAATACATTCGTATACCTTACATCCCGAGGCAGTAGACAGTCTGAGATAACGTCGTTTGAAACTTTGTGTGAACGATTGAACTTCGCTGATATTTAGAACAGCCTAAACATATGTTCAATTATTAAAAAGCCTCTGGTTTTGACAAGTTTTAAGTATGAAGTATCGAATTTGCAATTCTATAAGTCAGCAATTCTGCGGGTCTGTAAATATAGGTGAAAAAACTGGTATTCACTTAATCTAATCAAAAAAAAATTTGCAACCAAGAAGATGAATAAATAAGTAGAATACCTTATTTAATTTCTGATCAAAAAGTGTTCGTACCTGCTCTGTATTATACCATGTACCTACTCTGATTCGGATATTCATTGTCTTACCACGTAATCGTGTTTCACGGGTGTTTAAACTGAACAGGGTTTGACGCGATATTTTACGGCTTTAACAAGTGGCTACTTTTTGAAACTCATGAGGTATACAATTTCTCGTTAATAGATATTAATTCGGGGTTTATGACTAGTACGGTAGTACCTACTTACATTGATGTTCCCAATATGAGCCTTTGAAACCTACGTTTAATGTTGATAACTGTGACTTTAGAACTTGGGGTTTTGGTAATAATAAACTACTGTTAGGTTTCTCCAACATTAATTTGCAGTATTGTGTCTTGAAATATACGGAGTAACGACCCGAGGGGGTGTGGATCCATGCATCGATTGCCTTCACGCTAGCATTCGTAGTCGCGCTTGCGGCGTGCGTCAGAATTCACTTACATGCACAATATTGGGCACTTAGCCTTGACAGTTTGTTGTGTAGTTTATTACTTCAAGATTATTTATGTTCATTTGCATTGGTGTTTGCCGTTTGTATCTTTGTGTTCAATCCACGGAACCGGTGTTTGAATGACCTAAAGATTCGTACCCACGATCATGCCTGTAATCTTCGAAAGGGTTGACTGTGGTGTTTGTCCTACAGCAGCTAATAGAAAAAAATACCACTAACCATATGGCACATATAAAAAGTGGTGTACTTTATACTATTTTCTTATTATTTATTCTCAAATATATATTTTTTTATCAGCATATATTGTGTCCCACTGCTGGGCACAGGTCTTCCCTTTCTTCTTCCAAACTACCCTATCCTTCGCAGTTTCTGACCACGTGCGTCCCGCGCATATGAGCAGATCCTCGTCAGATCCTTCTAACTCGGTCTGTTAGTTTAACACCCAGTATGCTACGCTCCATTGCTCGTTGGCAAATCTTGAGTTTGGACTTCTGTTGTTCGGTAAGTGACCAACATTGAGCACCGTATGTTAGGACGGGCAATATACACAAGTCGATGAGTCGCTTCTTAAGTGATAGCGGCAGATCTCCTTTTAAATGGTTTTTAAGAGCCCAAAAGCTTTTCAATGCATTTTGGATTCGCCTCTCTAGTTCTTTGTCTTGCCGGCTCTTAAACTACCCGGCCAAATTTATTTATTGAGTATATTTGTACTCATCGACATACTGCAAAACATGCCCTGTCTACCTCAAACCTACGTTCTGTGCTGTTGGTCATGATCTGCGTCTTTGCTCTATCCATAGAAAATCTAACCTCAAGACTTGCTGTATTTAGATCTTGGAGCAATTCTTCAAGTTCTGAAGGAGTTGTCGAGAATAGCACTATGTCATCAGCAAAGCGAAGATTCCTAAACATGCTAACAAAAAATGTTATTAAGTAATACGGGTAATGTGTACACGTGAGTAGAATTAGTTAAACTCTCGTGAGTAGTGTACATTTTATTGTGTAGAATTATAGGATACATTGAAACGGCAACGACATTCGAATTTGGAGAATCTTAAACGTACATACATTGTACCTATAATCCACGTTGTTATATAATTCTTACATTGTTAATAAGTAGGTACTGGTTTATGATTGCCCCGTGAAAGGCCAAGTAAAATAAAGAACACAAGATTCAACTTTATGTAAAAGCTATTTACAACGAGTAGGTATCTACTACTTTTTGAAACTCACCATAACTTTTTAGCATTCAGGTGGTCCAAGATTAATAACACAAGCATTTAAGCATCTACTTCTTCTACTACTTCTATCTTTTATAAAACAGAACAGTTATTAAGGTGGTCCTGTTTATGAACAGTTTATGTAGAGCTGCATCATGCAGGGGAAACGCTACACGCTTTGAAAATACACTCCACTTTCATCTGTAATTACTTCTTTCAGCGAGCTATTCTTTCAGTTATCAAGAAGTTTGTATTTAAAGTGGAGCTTGCGTTTCGTTGAAATAAAGATATCTACATACATTGTTTATCTACATAATAACAATATGACAACAACCAATGATTTACAATCATCGTTTATCGATTGTAAGTTGTTATTGTTAAAAAGTTACTTTATTTTTTTTCTAAGAAACGTAAATTAATTTCACTTAGTTATAGTTATACACTGACGTGTATTACCTAAAACCAACAATGTATCGGTGATATAGGACAATCAATTAACCATTGATAATATGAATAATGGAATGTTAACTCGATTCGATAGTTTAATTATGCTATAAAGCACAATGGTGCGAAACACATACAAATACCAACATACTATGACTATTGCCAAGCAATTAATGTGTAACTTGGTATTTTATATCAACAAAGGGTGGATATTAATTCAAACCCGTCAAGGTAGCAATTAAAATAACAAATATATGCCTAAATGGTTAAAAACAATTGCTTTGGATCGATGTATATAGCACCTACATTACTTAAATGGATACCATTTCAGTATTATAGCCTTTTCATTATTTGAAGAAAATAAGCAGTCGTTTAATTCGTTTTGTTCTGTATCTTGTTTGTTTTGTTAGAATTGTAATTTAGGCGAATTGTCAGAAAGCAGTGGCGGCGCACACAAACGACGCAGTGGTTAGTGAAAAGGTCTCTGGCGGGTGCGTAATCTTTTCTCCATGTACCAAATCCTACCCTATTACCCTTAACGGTATTCTTATTAGGGGGAGCTTCGCTCAACCGCTCGCCCGTCGCGGCCGCGGCCTTTGCGACTCCCCGACACACACGTATAATAAGAACTTTATTCTATTTAAAATCCCTCTTTGAATATCAATGGCCAGCCTATTAAAATGCGTAGTTCACAGTATGAACAAGAACATTAACTTCGGTATGACATAATCCTCATACAAAGGTCATTACTTGCGTAACAGAGGATACAGATACGTACATTGTAACGAACGCCTTTATGACCACGAGTAAATTTGTTTACAAAAGCATAGGTATATCACAAATAAAATATTCATTTTAGCAGTAACCAAAAGAATAATCTTAAATCAATAAAAATAAACTAACCCTAATGGTTATAATCATCGTCATCTTTTCGAGGCATTTCTACCCTCTGCTGAAGTGGCGCAAGAATTATTGCGGTCGAGAGCGAAAACGATTTTAATGCCTATTACTCTTTATGACAAAAGAAAAATATAACCTACTAAAACTCACACGTGTACGTCACCCTCTATAATATGATCTCATTCTTGAATGGGCGCGAATGGATTCCTATTGCTATCGTTCAATCCACCATTCCATTGAATTATTTTTTGTTGTCCCTAATTTTAGTGCGAAACATATTTTTAGACCGGAGAGGTATAATGGACATTCATTATTCAGTTTACATTCGCGGTATTGTTGCTGGACGGATTAATAAGTAGGTAGTGGAACTGCGTAGCGACATTGCGGCTGTTCTCTTATAACAGTAAAATATATAGATATTATAATACGACGTACTTTGCACTGTGATTCCCGAACCCTCGGGGCAGCTGTGCTGTACAGATTGTTGCTTTTGACGCCATTGAAGCAAACTGGATTTCTTGCTTGGGGTGAGTCCGTACACAAAAGAGATATAGAGAGTATTCAGCGGCGCAATGCCGCAATTTGCATAATAAAAAATGGTAAAAGACGCAATAATAATTGACGTCAGCCTGTCCTGAAAGCCTGTATTTAAATATCCTCCGTTTAGTTCTTTACAAAAGACTCTTTTAATAAACCTAACAAAAAGTTAACATGAATATTGTGTTTATTATGAAGCAGAGGTGAACGATTTAATATACTTACTGATAGAAATATATATTTGTTAATGTCCTACTCATTAAATGAGAAAGGAGAACACAGTCATTTCTTTATATTGTATTGTACTTTAACTAAAATTGTAGTTAGATAAAGTGCCAATCAAATTTTACGCTACAACATTATAGTAACGTAATCACGAGTCGCTTTTTTTATATGAAACGGTAAAGTCACAAATAATTCAATACAATCGGAGTAGAACTAACATTGTAGGTAGTACAATATCATTAGGCTATGACTATGTGTTTTTCATTGAACCAATATCCAGAGGGACTGCCGAGAAATCAATTTGTGCCGCGTCGTCGTCATGTAAAATAAAGGGGTATAAAGAGAAGCTCCTACAAATGTGTTTCGAAGATAAATAATAACGATAAAGTCCCTTGATTTGACCCACGGAGAAGATTCTTTATATAACGCCTTATCTCATTGTACTCGATCCGCACACAAAAAAGACCATTGGAGGCCTTTGTTATTCGTAGAATCGAACTCGTACGATCAGTCTCGATGATAGGTACCTAAGTACCTACCTACCTACATAAATAACAACCCCATTCAATCATATAATACCTTTTGCTATACATTCAATATTTATTATCTTGCATAATCCCAGCAAATATTTTCAAATTATGATTAAGATAACGAAGTAGAAAAATAGAAAATTGTAGTAGACCCTGATAAAATGGAATATGTCGAAAACATAAACGAATAAGGTTTAACAATGTATCTATCTATTCAATGGAAAGGTAACGACACGGGATGATGCGACAAATTCGATATGATTACATATTTCATTTGAGAGAATCGTTGTGAAGAGTTGATACAATGTTTTTTTTTAACAATCGTGCCATCAAAATAAATCAGAAGCACTGATAGCCGAGTGGTATGACCGTTGGACTGCCTAGACAAAGGTCGCAAGTTAAAATCCCGGCACGCACCAATGTCTTTTCGAATTCATGTGCGTACTATAAATTAGTTATCAGTTGCTAAAAACGGTGAAGGAAAACATCGTGAGGAAACCAGCACACCTGAGAGATTTTTCAACGTTGTGTAAAGCCATGTCAGAGGCCTACAGGCGGTTTAAACTCTGACACCAGGTTGTTTCATCAACCATACGATAAGAAGAAGATCAAAATAAATGCTATGATAATACCCAGTATTTCGAGTTTTTTTTTAAAACGTCGCCCCACACTAGGAATTTCTCCTGTATCGTGGGTGCGTTTCACAAACATCAAATATCACATACACAAACACCCAGACTCGGGACAATCAAATGTGGATCGCACAAATTTTTGCCCCGTGCGGGAATCAAACCCGCAACCCTTAGCGCAGCAGTCTAATCGCTTAGCCACTGCGCCAATCAGGTCGTCGTTCATAGATAAATTAATATGGTTGAAGAATAAGCATAAATTGTTTCACGACTTGTCTATATCATCGTACATATATGTATGTATATGTATCTAGAATACAAAATAATAAAACTGTGCAGTATATATGAGCAGGGACTCAGAATACATTATCCATGATCGAATTGAAATCGTGTGAACCGATACTAAAACTGCTGCCTTGTCTACTTTGATCACGCACGATCTCCTGGGACGAGATGGCACTCACCAGGAGTTGGATGGAACGATTCTTACAATATTTTTTTATCATTTTATTAACGTAGAATTTTTGATGTATAGTTAACGAAATGAACACATTGCAATGATATGGCATAGTTCGTTATACCCCCCAGACTCGCTACATAGATGCCACGCGAATCAGTCGATCTGTGAGGTCAAGCGGTGCTCGCCGCGGTCAGTCTTGTGTTGGGTGGCAGTTATTACATGTCGAGACTCCTCCGTGCTTTGGAAGGTTTTTAAGCCATTGGTCCTGTACTTGATGATAGTGCATCTGTCCCTGCACGCATACTTATGTACTATATTATTGCCTAGTTAGCTAGTTTTAGCTGGCTGGAGGCTATTAATTAGAACTCGCCAATTATTCGGTTAAGCAGGTAGAGGACCTTTATTTATGTTTTAAGTAACAATAAACATTGTGTATGAATGTAAAAAGTAACATGAAACATAATAGAATGCACAACAAATATTAAATTACAATACACTTGATAATATAATATCAAATCGTCTATTGAGTACAGACATCTGTTCAATAGGTATGCCTTTAGCCTCGCTTTGAATGGACCTGTATACGGTGTGCTTTATTCTAACGGCAACTTTTAAATATTGTAGCAGCCTGTAATTGCGGACCATGATTAATAATTTTAAATTGTGGAATGACTTTATTTTCAGTCTTTTCTACGCGTATTTTCCTAATCAGCCTATCCTCATGTTTTTCATATTCTTGTAGGTGATTTTAAATGTCTTTAGAAGTACATAGTTTCATAGTAAATAGTTTCAGAGCTACCTGCGAGAGACAGCTTAAAAAAAAGTATTACCAACTAGTCTTAGCTGGGATAGCACGCCGTGAAATTCAGATAGGAGAATTTTATTATACCCCTTTTCCGGAATATTTATATTGGTTACATTCCCAAATTTTCGTTTTTCATAGACGGATTTTATGACAAATTACATTTTGTTCGGGTGTCCTAGAATCTGAGCATAAAAGGCTCGTAAATCATGCGATGCATTTTTCATGCCTGGTCAAGCTCGTTAAAGGATGACCTAAGTATAACTTCGGTTGTTATAACTTTTATAATTTTTCGATCGATAACTTTTGTGTTCATACATTTGATACCTACTGATGTAACAATATGAACATACTAATTATTACAAATGAATTGAATAATCATTCATCATTAAACAATTAAAGCGAGAATCATCCCCTTCATTACAGTTTATTATTTACTTACTTACTGCGGAACCGGAAAAACTTAAAGGAATACGATAATAAATCGTAAATACAAATCGAATTTAAGTGGTATATTTGAAGATTACCATATGTACGGACAATACGTACTATTAATTTATTTACATATTCGGTGTAAAGTATGTAATGACAATTACAAAATAAGAGTTATTAACATTGATTCTAATACTACTTTTAAAAAAGCACAACGAGTATGTATTCTAACGCGTAATTCACCTATTACCACCGTTTTATATTATGATCTCTGTATTGTGTCATCAATATGACATAGAGTTGTTAAGAGACATAATCTATACTTATAATAAAACTGTAGAGAGGTCAATTCTGTACATTGAATATATATTCAAAATTATTATTGGAGGATAACTGGTGATCGATACTGATGCCAAAAATGCAATTAGTAAATTTTTTGTCGGTCTGTCTGTCTGTCTGTCTGTCTGTCTGTCTGTATGTGCACGCATGGGTCAAAAACTACTGAAGGGATTTTAACCAAACTTGGTACGATTGTAGTCCATACGCCTGGGCAGGTTATAGGCTATATAACATAACGCTAAAACACATAGGAGCTGAGCAGTAACGATAAATTTGAAGCAAGTCGGATGAAAATGCGCTTTCGAGCTCTTATCCTCGCATTCGTTGATCATACACCAAAAGTATGTATTACAAAGATGATGGTCTCCAAAAGATCTACAAAAAAGTCTTCAATAGTATATATCTATCTTTTATAAATTAGCCACAATAACGTGTTTGATCGTTAGGCATTTCTTCAAAGTGTCTCAACACACGACAACCCGGAGCGTGCATGGAGGGTAGTTTGACAAGATTTCTATAAGCAGCATTGGTTGCACCCGCTATATGTAATATTATAGTAAGCACATGACTTCGAAAAGACATTAGTGTGTGCCGGGATTTGAACTTGCGACATCTGACTTAACAGTCTAACGGTCCTACCACTCGGCTATCAGTGCATTAAGTTCCTTGGAATAAGCGCACTTTAGATTTTAAAAATACAGATACGTAGTTTTTAGATATAAGTTTAAAGTAGGTTTTATTAAATAATAATAATAATTAGTTTGTTTAGTTTTTTTTGGACCAACATCTACGGATCACACTTTTTTTGCGGGAATCGAACCCACAACCAATCGCTCGCGCTCAAAAAAAATGCCAAGGAGCTACACTGCGCCAATCAGGTCGTCACGGTTGTCTTTTATCCTTGGCATTTTTTTTTCTACAGTAGTTTCAATGTACAGCCCCCTTACCATGAACTCTTAAAGCAGGACAGTTTACGTTGTGAAAGCGAGACGCCGCATTACAATGCACGTAGCAGCGTCTCGCTTCATCATCGTAAACTGTCCTGCTTTAAGAGTTCATGGTAAGGGGGCAGAAACTCAGAAACGCACAAAACGGATTTATTTATGTTCTCTTCTTTAGTTATATATTAATTTCAATAGACTTTCTGTAACTTCCGTAATTACCGTTCAATTTTTGCGGTTTTTTTTAAATACCGGAAAGTATTCTTAGTTAAATAAGTGGTTTAAAGATTTTTAACCTACTTAAAAAAGCCTGCCTGGTAGGTATTTTTTTCTGTTAAAAGTTCAATTTACTACTGGTCTTTTATCCGAAATACACGCGGACGAAGTCGCGGGCAACAGCTATACATGTAATAAAATATTACGGCATGGCGTAAAAACTACTAAATCGAATTCGCTCAAACTTAGCTAATATATTGAAAACAATTTAAAAATACTTTTGCTGTTTCCGAATTTCCACGCGGACGGAGTCGCGGGCACATCTAGTTTAATAATATGTCCTCCTGAACGAATTTCGGTCACGGCGCGGCGGCCTGTCTCGGCTGAGACTAGCCAACTACGCAGGAGATATTATTATAGTGCACAAGTATGCGCGCAGACACAGGTGCATTCCCTATTCCCTCACTCTCATAATCCGATGGGACGGTAGACCGAACGACCGGGGAGAGATCAGGCGCAGGACCAACGGCTTACCGTGCCTTCTAAAGCACGGTGGGGTCTGGAGATGTGAAAACGGTCACCCATCGCAAGACAGACCGTGACGAGCACGGTTTAACCTCGCAGATAGACTGATCTGCGGGGTAGCCACATAGCTGCGAGCCTCACATTAGGACGATAACGATATACATACCATGTGCTTGAACTCAAACTTTAAAACGACGACCTAGACTTTTCATGATTCAACCTCGTTATTTAATATTTTATTTTATTTTATATATTTTTTTCCTATGTTCAACAGTGGACGTCTTTGGCTGATGATGATGATTTAATATTTTCTAACCGATTTTACATAATCAGTAATATTATAATAACTCAAAAACCTATATATCCTATTAAAACATTTTTAATACTCGTTCTCTATTTTAAATTTCGTATAAAATATGTTTTATTATTCTTGTGGCGTCCAAGGCAATAGAAGAAGTACGGAATATTTAATTAGTTAAGTTTACGACGTAGGTATGCATCATAATGCTTAGCTGTATAATAAATAAGGCTACACTCGGCTCTTGCTCTTCGTTCGAATATTATTTGATGCAGCAATAAGTGTAAGCACGATTCGTTATATTATACGGTTTCAAAGCGCTCCATTTGTTTCTATCATCAAAATTGTAGTATCACTTATTAATAATTAATTATACTTTACAGAAGTATCTATAAAGAAGTACCTATAAAATATTAGAAAAAAAAATCACTTGAGTGCATATTGACCCATCTAGACAGGGGCTCTTATTTAATGTCTCAAAAGTGAAACGAAATTTAAAGCAAATGCGAATAGAATTTGAACGAGTTTCAGCTATTGTTGGTGTCGTTGTATCCTTTGTTGGCACGTCTGATAATACGAAGAGGAGTAATGGTCTATTCAGCCGTCCCTCACATAAGCTCCTAGATTTTTTGGTTGATTTGCGTCCATATGTGTTCATGAACACAAAACAGCGTTCAATAATTTAAATTCCTCTGACATTTCGTTACGTACGCTTGTGAACGGTTCACAATAATTCAGATGCTTTATGCTTCGGAACACAGTCAACTGTTTAATTAAGCCAACTCACGTCACCGACCAAATAAAGCGAAATTAGATTTGTTCACCAATTGTCAATAAAATAAATCTACGTGTATAATTACGTATCCTGTTCCCGTTATCCATAAAAGTGACGACAATGGCCGTGGCTTGGGCAGCGATTTCCCGACTTTATGGGCGGTGGGTACTGAGTTAGTACGTGACAGTGGGACGAAGCGGAACGTTTTGCGTGACTACGTGACCTCAGAAAAATTATACACATACATGTAATTCAATGAGATGTTTCATGCACTGACACAATAGTTATGAATGGTACGCTTGATATACGTAGGTACGTTTTACGTCGTCGGTTTGATTTCGGTTGTAAAACACCACTTTTTTACTACTTCGCTTTTAATTGAATCGTGAACTTTTATTCTGGTATAAAACTGTGCAATTAAATGTGTTAGAGCTAATCAAAACCAAGCGAAAAACATTCAATAGAATAATCACGTAGGTACTATTAACATCCTTACCTTTTAAGACTATTCTTCTTTTCGTATGGTTGATGAACAGCCTGGTGTCAGAGTTTGCCGCCTGTAGGCCTCTGACATGGCTTTACACACCGTTAAAAAATCTCTCAGGTGTGCCGGTTTCCTCACGATGTTTTCCTTTACCGATTTGAGCAACTGTCCCCTTACCTTAACTCTGAAAACAGGACAGTTTACGATGCGGAAGCGAGACGCCGCATTACACTGTTCCACATGTTAAACTGTCCTGCTTTCAGAGTTCGTGGTAAGGGGGCTGATAACTAATTTATAGTACGCACATAGTCATACCATTCGGCTATCAGTGCTAAGACTATTAAATGATGATACATTACGGTATCCTCTACTAGGAGCTTCAGAGAAATTCTAATCATAGTTTTAATATTTATTTAAAATATTATTTCTAATAATAAGAAATAATGAGAAAAGTTGAAAGTTGGTATTAATAAATTACAAAAAACTTTTCGGGGTTCCGTCGGTCATTGAATGGTAGCAAGAGCTTCATTAATATTTAGTTAATTGTAAGAAAATTAGGTTGTTAAGAGATGCTTTTCGGGCCTTGAGACATAACTTACGTAATTATGAGAATCTTTCGCTTTCTTGTACATTTAAATTTGGAAGCGACAAAATTATCTTTTTTTTAAGGCTTATATTAAGTCAAATGATGCAGTAGATATAACAATACAGAATCAAATAAGAACTAAATTCATTCGAAGTGTCTATAATCCATTCTTAAGGCATAATTGGTTTGATATAGGTATTCACAATTTAGACTATTCTCTATGTTAGATGATTTCACAACGCAGAAATTATGTAGATTATTTCACCGTTCATGTTGCAATTCACAATTAATTTATACTATAGTTATTAATAAATATAATATCGTCGACACCGATTAAAAACTTATTTTTAGTGTAACTAAAATTTAATAAAACATCAGCTAGTTACCAGCTACCCTTGCAATTATCACACAAACAAATTGAAAGGTATAAAATATCTGTTTACTTGGTTTACAGCCATTCTGCTGAAAATAATAGCATACAGTTTTACAACACTACTCGAATTCTGCCTAGTAATTGGTGCCTACATACAGTTACAAACATGTGTGTGTAATTCACTATCTGCTGATATCGACGGAAGCACAATCACTGTTCAATGGTGCGTTAATGTATATGCATCAATACATTACTTACGCTGCTAGTAACGGGTAGGAACATGAGAAGAGCTCCATGATGTGCAACGTTAATAATATTTGTCTAGCTTTCAGCTGGTAAAGGAATATCGATGGAGTTCACATATATATTCCTCTAAGCTGTAGGACGAGTATAAGTACACTCTATGCTTTCAATCGCAACATACAATTTAAATGATGTAAGATTATGAATGAGATATTTATAGATCTGGTTGCCGTGTCTTAATTAACTTAGTTTATATTATTATCCCTTCTGAAATCCTTCGTAACAAAAAACTGTAGTGTGGTGGAAAGTACAATGATTAAGTGTAGTAACTCTCCAATAAAATTAATGTTATTTACCAATATTACTAGCTAAGGAACAAACATGTTTACATCATGTTAAACAGGGTTGCTTATTGTTTTAAAAATAAATGCCATCCCATCCCATAATATTTTATTTTAGGGAACATACCTATATTGATATAATTTCTAGTAATAAACAAGTTGTATATTAAAATCCCCATCATTCTGACTTGCAAATCACAGAATTATAGATAGTAGGCACAAGAGTTTTATAGCAAGATAAATGAGGTAGGTATGTACATGCATGACCTATTTACACTTCACCTGTTGTTTATCGATATATTTATACGAATATCGATGTTTTTCGATAGCATCATTATGTATTTATATTTAAAGTGCTACTTTTCATACACAAGTTATTAAAAGATTTTTCAGTAACCGCATCTGTAGGGAATTAATTTTTATTAATAGATGTAAGAAATTAAAAGAATTTAAAAGTCAATAATATCAACATTCTATTTTATTCAAAAATTCAAAGACGAAGTTTTCAAGCCGGATTTAGTAGTCAATTCTGCCGGAAAAGTTCGGATATAGTTACATAAGCTTGAATTAAATGGTCCAGGGAAACTTATTTAAAATTATTAGATTTCCATTTATTTCGTAGAATATAACAATCCTTCACCAGTTTGAGGAAATGTTTTGTTTTTTAAAAAACTTTTACTTAGTTTTCCGGCTAATATCAGACTTTAGGTAAGCGGAATATCAATCTAGGTATCACATTTTTTCGAAGAAATGTCTGGTCTGAGTGTCGTAAACAGGTGAATGGGTATTATAATTGCGTCCAAAGGCGGAACGGATTGTAGGAAATGCCAGCCAGTATACTATAGTGTGACGTACGTTACTCTAGAAGGTTGGACTGACTAGGTATTTTGCTTAAATTTTATCACTAATAAAAAAGCAGTATAACAAAATAGTACGTAGGCAAACTATTGCATATGCTAGAAATCGCTAAAGGATTAGCTGTTACCCAGCGAGTTGGTCTGTTTAAGAACGTATTAGAGAAAAGCTTTGGAAACATAGAAACATACAAGAATACCGACAGATAGGTATCACGTTTACTAGGGATTTCTGGTAAATGCAATAGTTTGCCTACGTACTATTTTGTTATGGCATAACATCTAGAAATTGTAATATACAGTAAGGATGTTGATTTATTTTAATAGAGATCTTTTGTGCATTATAATGAAACCACATATTAAGCTTTTACTTGAAAAACTCAATTATTTCCATTCTATTAACGTTTACTTTAAATACAGTTTAATATGAAATTATTTTATACTGTTGATCCACGGTGAAAATATACAATTATAAAGATCTTTAATTTAACTTTCCATGTGTAGTACAGACTAAGTAATCATGGACCATTATACGAAATAATAATAACAGCCTGCAACTGTCCCATTGCAGGGCTATTCTCTTATAGAGAAGAATTGAGCATTGATCAACACGCTAGCTCCCTGCGGGTTTTCCGGTTGTTATCCGGAATCTCAACCACTAGCCCACCACGACTTTATCCGGATTAACTAGGGTCAATTAATTAATCAGATGTACTTATGTATTCTAAAAATTACGGCGGGATGGCGGCTCAAATTATGGAAGCTGAAATTCCAAAGTATCGTCTCCGTGTCCTGTATACGTCAACTGAACTGTCTTACACAGTGTAAGGCTGGCCGCACACATCCGGATTCGGATTCCGTATTCGTTTTAGAAATCAATTTCTCCGAATGCAATACTTCTTACACTATACACGATTTTTCGTTCCAACTTTTGTTCCTAATTGCTCTAAGCTGGCTTTAAAATAACGTAATTCGAAATCGGAAGCCGAATTCAGATTCCGAGCGTGTGCCGCTTCTTTAAATAAGCAGTCAACAATCTGTTTTTCTTTCGTTTTCGGTTTAGCATGAAACAAACTTCAGTTATCAAAAAACATTATGGATTTAATAAGAAGAGTTATAAAAAAGTGGTTGTACCTACACAAAAAGGAGGGTAGGTATCGGAATTTGAATTTCAAAACCGACATTGTTATTACGGTAAGCCTATAATGAAATTCAAAGGTCTGACGATAAAACCCCATTTAAGCTTTTCGTCATTGAATGTTGGATTTTTACATTGTCTAACAACATAGTGCCAATGTCTCGCTCTTTTAAATACTTGATCCATATTCACGAGACGTTCCGGAGTCCGGACGGAGTTCAGTCTACAATGGGTTAGTTAGCTCCTTTAATTATGGGTCTGTTGCTGTACCTACAGGTATTACTTTAATCAAGTGTACGAATGATTTACTCAAGACTGACCGCGGAAGCCACGTAGCTACGAGCCCCTCCTTTTTTTGATTAAAATCGAATAAACTACTTTCAATGAATGAAACGTACTTATCCTGCTGACAATATATTTAGGTATATGATTGACATTACATAATTATATTCCCAGGGTCAAATTTATGGTAGTATGATAGAAAGTTGGGGTTATTTTATTGTAAAAGTATATTTTATATAAGTGAAAACCATTACCTATATTATCATATTATAGCAGATAACTATTGTGTTGTGGGATAAAAAGAGTTTAAAGTATGATAATATATTAATTATAATAAATAATCTATTATTAATTTGTTTTTGCTAAAAGGAGAACAATACGTTCTAGTATAATAAATAATGATATTTATTATTGTGCCTAAATCATATTCATCTTATTTAAGTAATCCTAATGTTCCATTAAAATACAGGGAAACATTTCCTACTAAATTCCGTCCTCTCCTTCAGTCTGTATAAACCCTTTTAGTTCAAATCTTATTTTTGTAATATAAATTCAAATTTATATTAAAACAGCTATGCGATCGTGATGAAACTAAGAAAATAATTTGTTTTTTTCATTAAGGTGCAAATAAATATTTCGGAATTCGCGTGGGTAATGGATGCCGCTTAGTCGGCACGTCAAAAAGCCTTTTGTTATCTGCGCGTTATTTTTCAGGGGTTTGGATTTCGCGGACAAAGCGAGGCACATTTTTCACAAGACTGTAATCTCATTCGTAGTTCACAGGACTCGAGCGGGTTTTTTACACTTACTGGTAATGGGCTGGATTAACAATATTTTTACCTGACCTTAACATAGTTTTATCGTCGATAAATTACGGTGGGTAATTAGGGGCATACTCTAAGGCTTGGATCGCTAAACAAGCCTTTTCCCTAAACAAAACTATTTGTAATCAATGTGACCTAAGTTCTAATATTTTAAAGTTAAGATGAATTCGTTTGTAGCTAGTTCTTTTATGTAATTCTTTTACCAAATTGCATTCAATATAGTAGTCCAAATGTAATTAAAATGGGTAAAAAAACACAAAACAGTCTCTACTTACAAATGTCTCGAAATCTCTAAAGATAATAGCAATTTAAGTTTTATATTGGAATAAAATGAAGTAGTTATGTGAAAGAATGGTGGATAAATTTGATACGCACACGCCATTGCTCGTTCTTTAAATATTGTTATATTATTGATTTTATTGTCTTATTTCGGTTGGATTGCAAAAATAAGTTTTCTTTTTTTTCAAAATTTTCATGTTTAATAATCTTAGATTACCTACTAAAAACTGGTAATTTACTGATTTAAATTTCAAATAAAAATAGACTGCAAACAATTAAACACTTAGTTCACAAAAATAATATGACACTGCATGTTTAGCGTTGGTCAGTTTGGTCGGTATGGTGAAGGGCGCGCAAAACCACACTGAAGTGTCTGTGGTTGACACCGTTATAAGTAACATTACAACATAATAACGGTTCTGTTACCTACGCATTGCACCATGTAGTATCGCATGTTACAGCGACAGACATTGTCAATTCTTCATGATTCTTGAATCGTGCGTAGTCCACATTACGTCAAAACAAAGAGCAAACAGCCTACCATACCTACTTATATCTAAACACGATACGCACTATAAATTTGCGTTAAAATAAACAATCTAATTAAGGTGTGTATGTTATGTGACATATCTTTATTTACTTTTACTATTCATTCGTTGAACTTGGATTACAAGCAGCGCCATCTAGTAAAAAGCTAGTTACCAAAGTGAGCTTAAATTCCTTCTTTAAGCTACAGTTACATTATATATAACATAATTATGTCGCATGTTATGCTTGTTGCGGAAGGCAGTGTACAAGAAATCGGTTAATTTTGTAATGATACAATATTCTACGTTTTAAGTTATAACATGTTACTTAAAGAATGTAATTTTATAAGACTGACCCAGTGAGAATCGTAAATAATGTTACAAAACTTTCTCGGTCTGGCCGTGGTACACGTAGGGATCCTTAATAAAATAAATCTGATGTATTATTTGATTGCGTGTCGGATAAACGTTTCTCCTGGGTTGTTACTAAAAATTATGCTAGGTATAGCCAACATCAGATACTTGTCGCTGTCAATCGACAGCCAGATACGGACTGGTGGATTGTAAAATGGTAAAGCGTTAAGAGTTTTTAATTATAATATCTTACCTACGAATCAGAGTATCAATATAGTTTTTAATGTTTACGGCTATCCACCTGGGAAGCCTCAACGACATTTTTGTTCTAATTTTGATTGTGCTCACGCATTTATATATATATGTTTTTTCATTGTTACAGAAATACAAGATGTCAATTGCTTTTGCTGATTTGGTCAACAAGCGCAGTCATGGTTGGCTGCAAGGGCATGGAATTGACGTGCCCTGAAGAGTGCAGCTGCCGCACCACGTTTGACCCCGAGGATGGCTCGTCTGTGCGCGTGGCTTGCACGCGCGGGGACATGCGCGTTATTCCCGTGGACTTCATTGACCGAAACGCACATGTTATCATCATATCCGCCCCTAACGATCGACAAAATGCTCTCACTATTGGTCCAATATTCACACAGCCAGCTCCATTCGTAAATCTTCGAGAACTCCACATTGTCAACTCTAATGTTCCATCTATCGGTCAATATTCGTTTTGGGGTCTTCAAAACCTAAGATTGATAAACTTGACCCACAACAACCTCACCAGTATTGGAGCGGATAACTTTAGGGGTCTTATAAACCTCACTGACTTGTACCTTGATCATAATAATATAGAACAAATGCCAAGTGAAACCTTCAGACATTTAACTTCGTTACGAACCTTAAGTCTATCCAACAATCAAATATCTACTTTGGTACCAAGATTATTCAGGATGTTAGCTAAGTTATTATATTTGGATCTAAGTGATAATCCGCTTACTGAGCTGAATCCAGAAGTATTTAAAGATATACAACACTTGCGAATATTTAAATGTAGAAGGTGTCTTCTACGACGGGTCAATACTCAAATATATCATTTAGTATCCACGTTGGAGGAATTGGATTTGGGTGAAAATCTATTCAAATATTTAACATCTGACGAGTTTATAAGCTTAAAAAAGCTAAAGAAGTTAAAACTAGATGGCAATCAACTTTCCGTGATCGTGGACAACATGTTCGGACGGAACCGAGAACTTCGTGTGCTGTCTCTGGCACGCAACCGACTCGCTCTGCTGGCGCCCGCTGCCCTCGCTAACTTAACTAATCTCGCGCACTTGGATATAAGTCATAACAAAATAGACAGATTTCATTTACAAACATTTGCACCGGTTGTAGACTCCTTGAAAACCATTAATTTCAGCGGCAACAATTTACTACTAAATGAAATCGCAATAGTGCTGCAGATATTACCAGAAATTCACGGTGTGGGTCTAGCAAATCTGTCGCTTCTAGACATTCCACTGAATTTTTTTACTTATAACGAACACCTCGTAGCCTTGGATATTTCATGGAATAAGTTCAGTAACTTTCCATACAAACTTCTTACAAAGACAAAGTTTCTGCAGAGATTGGATGTATCGCACAATAAGTTACAAACGCTGAGTGAGCAAGATTTGCAAAGACTAGAAGCAATAGCTCAAGTAAATTTGGTAAAGAATACTTGGCGCTGCGATCAGTGTTCGGCAGGAACTATGCTAGTGTATATGACTACGACAGTTCTGAATGCAACGTTGCGCAACCTGAAATGTTACTCACCATTGCGCCTGAGAGGGGTACATTTTTCTGAAATGACTTTTGACCGCCTAGACCCCTGTCCAACTACTCACGAAGCTCAAATGAGTGTTATCGCGGGTCTTATGTTGTTATGTGTTGCCGTACTGGCAGCTGTGGCAGGCGCGCTGTGCTG
This sequence comes from Abrostola tripartita, assembly GCA_905340225.1. Lineage (NCBI taxonomy): Eukaryota > Metazoa > Arthropoda > Insecta > Lepidoptera > Noctuidae > Abrostola > Abrostola tripartita. The sequence goes on from HG996486.1 coordinate 6,743,444, forward strand.
CACGCGTCGTCGCGCCGCGCACTACTATACTAACGAAGAGAAACGGCGCGAGCACGAGCATGAGCATCCTGAGGAACTTCTAGGACACACTGAGCTGGGCAGCGTGGCCACTATCCATGCGCCCTACCACCTGGTGTCGAAAGGCAGCTAACGCCGCGCCCGCACGCCTCCGGCACCGCATCACAGGCACCACTCCTCGCACTTTGTTGCGTTAGACCTCCCGCTGCCCTTGGCTTCTGTTTCTGCTTATGGATGTGACACTAACTCTCGTCGATACTTTCCTTCGACTCCTGCCCCTCCGCCGATGTTCGACACTAATGACATGTGATACGAGTACGAAGACGATCTTGTGTAAAGCCAAAGAAATTGACTGTGAAGTGTTAATTTAAGTGTTATGTTAGTGTATCTTTAGAATGAATTTTCAAAAAACAAAATACTGACCGGGCTTAACTCAAGTGTCGTCAGTAAAATTACCAATAACATTTATAATTACGTATTTTTCTACGACCTAAAATTTTTATAGGTAAGTACATAGGTTTATAGATTTTGCCTGGAACAGGACTATTGTATATATTATAAACCAAAGGTAAAACTTTATCTTATTTATTATGGTAAGTACATAATATACATTAGGTAGTATTTTATAAGTTGAATGTTTAAGAAAATTATAATGTTTAATCGAAGTTGCAGCCGAATTATTAGGCTGAACAAATTTTTTTTGCGTCGACAATTCATGTTTCTCTTCTAATTACTAAAATTGATTATTATGTTCTTTATGTTATGAAAAGTGTTTACTACTTGTTTGTTGTAAAACTTTGTCATCAATATTATTGTTTTAAAAATATATAAAAATAGTTGAATCGCAATACAATAAACCTTTTTAAAAAAGGCCTTGACCTCCTTAGTTGCAATTTATATTCTGCCACCGCATCGTTACAATGCTATGTATAGCTGTATTCAAATTTCGAAGATAAATAATTCTGTAAATTATATATTAACTAAAGATAAATCATATACAGATCGCATTAATTGAAGAGGGATCGGAAATTTAGGTAGTGTCAATATTCATCAAAATATTTGGGTGTACGCCGCCCATCCCCAGTACATTCATATATATACAGGCATTTTACATGCCTACCTCAGACACCAGCTTCTCACATATTCTAACCTATGCACATACCTGTATTTAAATAGATATAAGTATCATTGTAATTATGTAAGGTTGGTTCTTGTGAGGAGAAATAAATAAACAATTATTATATTCCTTTATCATTTATAAAATAACGTCGGCATTTGAGGCCGTCGAGATATATACAAACGGCTAGCGACCAAAACGTATTGAATTAAAACCAGTTCCGATTTCAGATATCTCTTAGATGCCCCAAAGTTTAGCTAATAAATACATTTTGTAATGCATCGTCAAATAAGTTCTAGATAATGGACGGCTAGTATGTAATAATACAAGTTTACATTTCAAAAAATCTGATTATGAAATTCGATTTTCCACATTAGTGCACAAGGTACTAGGTTTATCTAATATCTTTTCTAAATCTATAAACCGCATGTGAAGAGGGCAGTTTTGTTCCAGATATTTTCTGGTGTTTATAATATGAGCTAGGGTCTTTGTAGCGGTAGAGAGAAGAACGATGCTCCTGTAGAAGCTAGTAAGATATTTCGCCTTTGCTTTCACCTTTTATGGAACACCGTGTGCCTTGTCTCACTTAAAGTCACTTGTCTCACAGTCACTTAAAGGAGTTGCTCGTGATCATTGCCGTCCACATCTTTACTGTCGATTGTGGAGCTACGAAGGAAACTTCTTCTAGCGCCTTCACAATAGCCGTGCCTTTTTCGCCCTGGTTACCGTACTGATGGACTCCATCTGCTTCAACCAAACCGTTAATGTCTTTTTCCGTAACCCTGGACAAAGGCTCTGCTGTACCCTGCAGAACTACCCAGCTTTGGAGGCTGAGCTTAGATAGGTCACTATCCAAGCTGCAAATACACATGGCTTGATTCAATCATAGTTAGTCGGATATTACTACATATCAGCGCAGTGTAAACCCACGTTGATGAAAATAACCGCCTTAAGGTTGCAAAGTCAGAAAATTTTCAATACTAAACTCTTTTATCAGTTACCAAGTCTATGTCGATTTGAAACCGCAGAGCAAAGATGCTTAAACAATTAGAGTTCCCACTCGATGTTGTCTACTCTACTCAGGATCTAGGCAAACGAAGTCACGGTACGACGAATAATGGAATTGTTTTTATACCAGAGACGTTGAGGCCATAGGCTTTGGAATAGCTGATTTCCTCTTAGTAAAAGTTCAAGTCAAGTAAATAAAGCAAAATCCTGCAATGTAGAATACACTTGGTGCAGATCTCCCCTATTAATGATTCCACATGATGTTTTAAATACGTTCACTCCGTTTTAGATTGTAATTGTGTTCTATTAAATTTAATCATTCATATTACAAATAATTTAAGCTCAATAAGTCAAAGCCAATCATTTCTGAACGCATAAGTAATGTTTATTAGCTAACCTTAATATTAGACTTGCTTTGAAGATATGATTTTTATTGCTGCGGTAACTTTATGTACAAGGAGCGTTTTTGAAAAAATTAAATGTTTGTTTACTGAGTTAGAAATTCGGCTGCGACCCAATTATTTATTTGACCGTTATAAATATGTTACTTTTAAGTACTTATAACTAATAACTATTAAGAATTTAAGGCGCCTGCACTTTTAGCAGCACCTGATTTAAAACATAAAGATAGAATATAATAATTTTAGTATTATACCTACTTGTAAAGATTAGGTTGGCACGTATTTTTAGGATAATCAAATTATCGTTTTTTATAAACCATAACAAAAGGGTTTTAAAAATTGCTCATAGGTATAGAAATTAAACAATATGTGATGTTAAAATTAAGGGGTTTCACGAATTGGCAAAGCAAGAATCAGTATCAAATTAAAGCAAAAAACTCAACAATAGTGGCCCGAAATTCTGCTTAAATCTTTTTTGCTTAAATTGGTCATTTGTACGAAAAGACTAACTTAAATATATTCTTAGTATGTACCTACCTACTACGGTACTAAATCTTAGTCTATGTCTAACTTAAAGCTACTTAATAGGATAGACAAGTACTTACTTATAAAAGTTAATACATATAATGTAATTATAAGTAATTAGTTATTAAATAGTTAAGTATTTATTAGTTTATATAGTAATATAAAATATGTAGGTAAACAAACAATAACGACAATGGCTACGCGTGTGAAAGTAAGCATACGTAACTCACGGCGCGCGGCGCACCACCCATGCCACGAGTCGTGTTCACACACTATAAACGTCGAATGTATATTAAATAGATATATAAAGAACAATGTTAGGTGTAAGGTTATTATAATATTATTTATTTGTTATATTCTATTGTTCTGTCATTCGCTAACAGTATAGTCTGTCAAATAATACAATATTGGACACATTATTTCAGTTACATTTACACCCGTTTATACTTACTTCCTTGCTGACCTGGGAGTGAAAGAAAAACATAGAAGGGTTAGCTGCTTCTCATCCTGCGCAAGTCGTAAAAGTCGACTGAAGGAAACAAGTTATAGTACTGAAGAGCAGTAAGTTGGCCGCCTTCACGGCTAGCAGTACTTTATCAACGAAAAACTCTTTACACCACTATTAGCTCCAAATTCGTCTACCGAAGTAAACAAGTAGTTCCAAAAGGAACGTTTTTGACTAGAAAATAATTCCGAGTATATTAGATATTACATTAATCAACCTTAGAAAAAATATCAACGTCATACTCATTAAGTAATCATTAAGCATAAAGTAAGTTCAGGAAGACTAAAACGAACCTGTTAACAACTATATGACTATGTTGTCGTTCTAAAGTGACACACTACTTCAGAACGTGGTGGAAGAGTTGCCTAGTGCTATAATAGCACAGGCGTTGGTAAACTTCATGTTTCACTTGATTACGATTTTCTTATGGTCAATTAAAAAAAAACTGTAAACAACTATAAAATTAAAATATAAGACAAGGCTTACGTATAATTAATTTTGTTTACTTTTCGCCATAATAATGATCCATTTGGTAATATTTGACTGACTTTATCAATTGTTCAATGATACTTTATACCTTATTTATTACCATAACAACTTAATTATTGAAAATAGATTTAATGTCAAGGTTTATTTTTTTGTACGACGGAAGCTTTAAGTTATTTTTTATTAATATTTTACGATTATTTTCGAGTGAATATAACCATTGTTTGCACTGCGAAACTCTTATGATATTTCTCTTAGCTCAGTGCTGGGGAAATTAAGTCTAGTTAATAAGGACATTTTATGGTTATTTATATACAATTACTAAAGTATATGTAAGTAGTTACGCTCTATACTTTAAGTAGATCACTCCTTCAAACGTGTGAATGAATGTGAGCATCATTAGTAAACCATACAATCTCTTTCGGTCTTTTCGATTGGCACACATTGGCATGCAATAAAGCAATTAACTAAAAGCTCCATAGCGAAGAAAATAAGAACACAATTATGTCACACATATCTGTGTTTCATTAGGAAACACATTTACCAAATAAAGAGCATAGTAATAGCAATAGATAAATGTGACTAGCAACGTTTTGCTGGTCACCCATATAATAAAGATAAGATGATTACCGAAACAATGAAATACCTACCAAAAAGTGAGTGTTATTGTTTCAGTAAGAGTTAGCAGACAGGTAAGACAACAAAATAATTAAAATACCAAAAAAATAATAGGATATAAGTTTCATTTGATTTAAATTGATGTATATTTAATAAGTTAAGGTTTCTTATTTATTATTATAGGCAGCGTGCACCAAGCCGCTGCCTTCTGTAAGACGAACACCAATTAAATATAGCTGTAAATAAAAATATTAATATAATTAACAAATATTAATATATTTTTCAAAGTAAGAGATGTGTATTCATACAAGTATATAACCAATAGAATTTACGTTAATTGTACATAAGAACGCATATATCAAAAAGTTTATCTCAAACAAGTTTGATCAGAAAAGCTATATGTATTTGGTCGTTCCTTATAGATACGTGTCAATGTAAGGGTCTGTCAGTGTTCCTAAAAGACCCGCATTATGAGTCGCCGGTGTCGTATCAGTTTGTATGTTTAACGCTACGGGAAGGGACGTCGACTTTATGCACCGCAAGAACAAAGCCGCGAAGTGTCACTTTCAATGTTCGCTATTATTTCGACAACATGGATGGATGGAATGGATGAATGCTTTGAATAAGGAACATGGTTTGATTGTGAATCGTACATAGAAATGCTTATCTGGTAAAACTAGTCATAGAGTCCAAATTCATAACTATACAGATTTTGTTGTTTGCGTAGCCAAATATAGTATTACGCTCTAAAGACATACATATATGGATATAGAACGAATTACACGTCGTAACACGGATTAGTTTTATAAATGTTGTGATATGTGTGATGATGTTCAACCGTAGCGTTAGAACTATCGTGACAGCTCTATCAATAAGGGCATTCGCTATGCAGCCTTTCTAGCAGCCGCATGCTTCGTGACACAAATGAAGTGTTTACTAAAGTAATAATGAACTAGCGATACGAGACATGATCATATTAGCCAGTGCACCTGGTAGGTCGACCACGAGGCAATGCGTTGCTATAAAAATCAATACACCTCATATAAGTACCAGATAACAATAACCGTACAAGATTGGAAGAAGTGTAATAAAGGTTCGGTCAACATTGTAGATCTAGAATCGTTTCAAACGTAACATTTTTACTTGTATAAAGTAACATTTTTAAAAGAAGGATTTTTGGCTATTCAACTTAGAAGGGGAGGAAACCACTAACCATCGGATGAAGTCACGAGCGGAAGGTAGTAATAATATATTTGACAAAGGTTTAGAAGCAGTAAAGTTCATAGGTAACTACTGTTTGGAACAAAATCTGTATAGCTTATGAAATGAATTATGTATTCGGTAAGGTAATATTAACATTGTCTTAGCACATTAGGAGACATACCACATAGTATATTGTTAGGAATAAGACATTTTTTAGTATTTAAAACCATGTTTATTGGATTATTAAATTGTAAGCTTGTCGGAGGGTTTATTACGGAGTCGTTTTCAGATGGATGTATATATAAGAATGTGACGGAAAGTCAATATACATATTATTATGTGTTAACATGTTTATTCTTAGTGATATGATATTCTAATACTTTGATCTTTTGTTACAATCAAAATGTTTGGTTTGTACAGCTGTACTCTTCGTTAAATTATTTTTCTTGATTATTTAACACTGACAAATTCTTATGGTTAATTTGAGTTATCTCACCTATTCAAATAGGTATTATTGTGATAAATCTACATATCTGTTTGACTATTCAATTTCTAAATCTTGATATCGATCTAATATTGTGTGTTAAGCTGGTACTTTACTTACTGTAACTAGTATTCGATCCGAATTTAATCAACTTAAATGATAAAATTGATGTCTTATTGTGTAAGAAATTTAAATATAAAATAATCGTACATAATTATATAACAATAACCAAATTATAATACCAACAGTATATGTAGAGTAAATAGTACGTAATAAAAGAAAGGTCAAGTGCCACGTCACAGAGAGGGATTTTATTATCTAGACAGAAACCGGCTATAAACTAATTATGAAAAATTATCTTGGAGGCAATGAGCTCCGTAGCTTCGAGGAACTCTTGAATCGTACAAAACACATCTTACTCCACTGTCTGAAGAGAAACAATCGCTGTGACGCGTTCATTTGCCTTACACGTTTTAAGTAACAATATACAATTTTGATGTTTAATTAGGAAACCATGAGTGTAATAGCTGTAGATTAATAATCATAAATATTGTCTTTCACTTTACCACTGTCATCTACTTATCTTCCATCTCGCAAGAATTTTAATTATTTAAGTTATTTCTTAGGTTCTAGCATAATATCGGGTAAAAAAAGTAGTTTTGGGTTTTAGTTTAACCTTAGGTTTCACTTACTTCTTAAAGACATTAATATGTTTTAATCTAAAATTGCTTAGTTAATGAGATCTTTGAAATCTGTCAAAAATATCACGTCAAGGTAAACAACTACCAGAATAAGCGGTAACTATAAACAGTTCCAAAATATCAGCCTGGACAATTGAACTTAGTAATTGGCTAAAAAGCGTGAAGACAAAATATGTAATGGAAATTCAATCAGGCTATGCCATGGTCAAAACGACCAAGATAAGACTTGAGGAGAAGCTGTAAATGTGAATCCTCGGAGTGTACAGGTTTGTGCGCAACACATAATTCACCGATGAGGCACGGCTCGCCTTACTGTATGCGCTGACAGGTTTCGGGATGCACCTAGGCATACCCCGAATGCATTCCATTGCGATTACCCTAAATGACATTGCTCACCAACCAACACAAATGTCACCAGCACACTCAACAATTTACATCGGCAACGAAATCAAGTTCATGAAAGAGTTATAAAGTTATGGCATAATTTGAGGTTCTCAGGCTAATCCAATTAATGTTTGCTAACTTTAGACAGTTGTAGACGACTATCAGACCATCCGTAAGCAATGTGAACTGAAAGTACCAAAAATATTTTAAGACAAGAAAGATAACGGCTAAAGTTTCGTTTGTTTGTTAGAAAGTTCACAAAAACCTTTATTTGATTAATAAGAATCGCACACTTCCCAAATTGTTTCAGGACATAAAACATAAGGTAGTACTTACGGAGAGGAAAGTAAAAACAAGTGTATAAATAACCCGTTTATTTGATATCGTAACGACAAAACTGTAGTAAGAATGTGCAAAATATGTCCATTTCAGGTAGCCCCTTTTGCAGCGTACATGAGCGAAAGTTATTAGATTATCCTGAACAACTCAAAGGTAAACAAAGATCGTTCAAGCAGTTACCTAAACTCAAAGCACTGGTCATAAGAATAATTAAATTATCTCATTAACGCAAGTTTGTTTTTTGTTAAGAAATCCTTTGCTGTCACTAGTAATTTCTGTGTACCGTGGTCTTCGTGGGTGCGTTTTACAGGCATGAATTGTAATGCGCCCTATTCATCTCTAACAAGCCTGCATCGCTCGGCAATCCATTCATTTAGTCTGTTTGACGATCGGGACGTCAAGCCGTTTTGTTACGTTTCGCGTTACTGATGTCTGAGAACCGCTTAATATATATTTCTTAATTTATAAACTTCACAAACTCTACTTACTTTGGAGGGACGAGGGAGTGATGGCTAAACAGTAAATTGAAAAATCGTTTATAACTTGTTCTCTTATTAAAAGTTTGATAAAACCGGTGTAGCAGAACTTAGCTTCTACTTATTCCTAATGGTGTATAGTGGGATTAATTTCATTTTGTGGCAAGTTGCCCTCGTACTTTACCGAAAACCTTATATAAAAATAGAAGTTGAATCATTATCATGGACTCAGTTTAGTTGTCAATAGTTTGATTCTTTATTATATCTGTGAAGCATACATTGCTATTTACAAATAATCTGTTTGTTTAAAAATCTGGAATAAACAACTTATGTTCTAACAGTCCTAGGTTATATTCCTCGGGTTTGATAGTATTATTAAAATTCGTGTAAGGAAACTGGGTTTAGGGCCCAGTAATGAAAAAGTGCCGGGAATATGGCAATATGCGTGCTATTATATAATATAATATGCCCCATTGCATGGGAAAGCTTAAGTTAAATACAATAATGATATTGACGGGTAAAGGTTTAAAGGTTTGGTGAAGTGTCCCAAAGGATAAAGTTGTCTAATTTCTTGTTTTATTTTTAAGAAACATTGTGTGATGGAAGATGAGTATTAACTTTGTGTCTATCGCTGTACCAAAACGGTTTCGCTGTCCTTACTTCTTAATATTATTAATGTTTACTCCATTATCAACAAAACAACAAAAATAAATAAAAAAGAACCCGGTAGGTGTAAAGACATGTCCGTCCCTAGACGGGAATGGTATTAAAATATCTGTAGCTTGTAAAATATATAATCTAGGAATTAAGCATGTAAGACTTTAATTTGTATTAATGTCTGGCTAATATTGTAATCACAAATATTAAAATAAAAAAACTTTTAATGTAATCCATGTTTGATGTCCGTTGTACCCAATTACATGTTGCATTGTGGAATTATGTTTATGTCTTAGACTACCTTCCATTCAAACTGAATGTCCCGCTGAATGTACTGTCCTTTTCATTAAACTAATAAAGATATTCCTTCATATGATTTGTTTTATTACTTACCTGTTATTATGAGAAAGAAAGAGGACAGCCTAAATATGACCGACGTAGACATAACTGACACTCACAAGTAAGCATTTAATATGTGTAGTTCAACACAAATAAAAGTCAATAAACATAAAATTGACTCTTGAATATCATATAATTCAAATTACAAGAGCGACAGAGTTTCGAACAGTTGGATATTGTGAAAGTTAGGGGATATATTGGCACAGGGATAAAACAAGTGACAGTTGTAGCAAATGCCATTTGACACAGTTCGGTAATGTATTAATGCTTTATGTGGTTTTGTACGCTACACGTGGCAATTAATGTGTTGATAGTGAGATATTAAGGTTTACAATATAATTTAAATAATATGTGTAATTATATTTATTTCTTAGCTATAAACCGAATGATTGAAAATCAATGAGAATCTTTAATACTTGTGGTCATGCCTTGCATCACTCAGCAACTTTCAATGCTAATAATCAATCCTTATTATACACAATTATCTCTTAGGTATAAAATGAGTATAAGGTGAATTTCCATTTTAACTAATCCTTTATTGAAGCCTAGTGCAAAAACAAAAACATAGGGCATTAAGTATATAAGATTAGATGTTATATCAACACATTGTTTATAATAAAAGAAGCTTTTCTAATTCATTTAATCATAATTGTAACATCAATTCACTCATTACTATCTATCATAATATAATGTTTTGAGAATATAAGATAATGAACGTCTTCAAATCCACCAATGCCACTTTTGAAACATAAGCCTATGGGCACCATGGCATATATTTAATGGCTTAGTTAATTGAATGTGATAAATCTTCGCTTCGCATGTAATTACGGCAATAATCCAAGAGGTGTTAGTACAAGTACCGAATGTAAAATCCATGTTATATATGTTTAACCCTTGGCTCGCCTCTGAATAAATGACATGACCTTTGGATCGTGGGAGATTAAGCCGATATTAAATTTAATCTAGGTTACATAATATCTATGCTTTCCATGTTAGATTGAAAGCCAATAGTTTTTAAACTTTTACAGGAAAAGGCTTTTATTATCAATTAAGTCGGCGGAGAATTTAAAATCCATAAAAATCTCTATTTCCAAATTAATTGCTCATGTATGTACCTACCCTAAGATTTATAAATATGAAAGTAGCGTTTCCTCTATGTGTACTTGTGAAAATACATATGTCATGTGAAAATTGGAGATAAAACTAAGTGAAAAATGACCGTAGAGTTAAGGGTTTATGTTCTGACGCGCGTCCTCGTGGTGCAGGTTTCAGTTTAGTACTAACACGGGAGAAGATAAAACATTTGTAAACGGATGAAGCGGTGTCGAGGAGGCGCGTTACACAGCTATTAGCATAACGACCAGCTAACGACGAAGGCAGGCGACGAGCAGCCTACACGTGATCAAACTTACTTCGATACTATAATATATGAATGGCTATTAACATTGTGATTCTGTTCCATTAATACAGATACATTATATCCGTACTGTTCGGCAAGTTGAATAGAAAGAACTTGTGTTGAAACGGTAGCCGACTGAATCCGAGTTTAAGAAACAACGTTACGAAACACTGGTGCCTAGGTGTTACTTATATTTTTTCTAATCTAGGTCATCTAGTGCCAAGGGGTTTGTCTGAATGGACTTTCTTGCTATTTTCAATTCAATATAAAAGCGTGTAGGGAACTATATCAGGAATAAGTCTACATGATTCAATTATAATATCTTACGTTCGTTATAGTATGAAAGGATTAGATTGTATTGAGCATAAAAGTTATAGCTCAAACAGTATACATTAATTACTCAAATGCTGCTAATGTTACGTAGTTTAATCTTAACTAAACAACACCACACCTAAGATTAATTATTGATTTTACAATAAACATAAATCCCATTGTAATTAGGTATATCTTGAGCAATATTCTCATCGAAACTACAACATGTTTAAGTAATAATTACCTACTTACTAAATATTTAATCATTTCATGGCACAATCAGTTTAGAGAGATACAAGTGAAACCATGCTTTTGTCTTTGATAGGTATACACGTTGAAAGGCAGATACACCGCATGTATTCTGTGTGTGAGCTACAGAGCAGACCCAACCGCAACACAGTTAGCAGGAATTAACTAACAAGACAGAGAACCTTCGTCATTTGAATACCTACATAGGTAATATGAAAGCAGTTGTTTGTAAATGTTCGATTTGGTTTAAAGGCTGTGAAGCTACGTTTAAAGGTCTCTTGGGGCCTTATGTATACCTAAGTTTATAATTTGGTGCCTGTAGGCACTAAACATAAATATTAGTAGGCTAGAAACATATCTCGATGACCTGATTGACACAGTGGCTCAGCGATTGGACTGCTGCGCTGAGGGTTGCGGGTTCGATTCCCGCACGGGACAAACATTTGTGTGATCAGCAGATGTTTGTCTCGAGTTTGGGTATTTGTGTTTAATATTTCACCCACGATACCGGAGAAAGTCCTGGTATGGGGAGACGTTAAAAAAAGAGTTTGTATCTCAAGATTTTTCGTAAAGCAGTATGGTGGAGCGGGGTTACCTGCTTATGTGACAAAACGCTGCCAACGCAAAGTATTTGGTATCTTTACCTATATGTAGATGAACAAATATCTTATTGGGAGATCGATGTAAATTAACAATACAGAGGCAAGCTAGCAATGTAATAGCAATATTGTAGATCCACTTCAACAAAATTTTATAAAGTTGTGTTCAAGCCAGCACCAAGACAGACAACTTGCTCTTTTCATCGCGTTACACTTGCAACAAACGAAGCTACATACTCTTTCTGATGCATCAAATTTGGAAACCACTTTATGCGCAAAGTCACGATTTTAAGCAAATCACCAAAACCTTTTACAACTTACCGCCAATAGTGATTTATATCACGCTGGACACTGAGAAATAAAAAAAAGAACACAAGATGTAGAAGTGCCTGTCTGCTGGAATAGGATTGGAGATGAACAGAAAACATCTGTTATATTTGTCTAGTTTGAATTCAACCTCTTAAACAGTTGTGCACTAACTACTTAAGACAACGTAGTAGAGCCGCTGCTTCACGGTAAACTAACTGGCCTTAACTTTTGGTTGCCTGAAGCACTTGGCGCGAAGTAGGTTTAAAATTCAATGTTATTTTCTGTTTTCTCATCAAGTTTAATCCCTGAATCCGTGATTTTTGATGAACCTGGAATAATTGGAAGAAGTTGAGGTATGGGTTTTTACAAATTTTGATCTCTTTAATCACAGACATTTCCTTTAAAACGGGAAAAGTGAATTTAAAATTTTATGTGCGCGAGCAGCGCTGTGGTAGTTTAGTTGGAAAGAGCTCTGACATGGATTGGCGAAGGTAGCTGGTTCAAGTCCCGCACGTGTACCTAATTTTTCAAATTTCTTTTGAAGTGCTCAACGAATTGGACGTGAACACACCACAATAAAATGTAGAGAATTAAATTATGTCTCTCATAAAGGCAAATTCATTTTGCAGCTTAATTTAGAACCTTTGTGGGAGTCTGCATTAATAAGTTAGTTGAAAATGTATCTGTGTGGCTGTAAAATGAGGGAAGGTAAAGAATCTCTACACCAAGACCATGACAGAGTTTATACAGTTTATTAAGTCAATTGAAGAAATGTACGGTAAGATGCACAAAGAATAAAGGGTTAGCTGGCAGACGGTGGGCAGGGTTTATATATTTTATTGTCAACATTGAGTTTTTTTAAAAACGTCGCCTCACTCTAGAAATTTCTCCTGTGTCGTGGGTGCATTTCACAAACATGAAATATCACATACACAAACACCCAAACTCGGAACAAACATCTGCGGTTCACAAAAATATATGCACCGTGCTGGAATCGAACCCGCAACCCTTAGCGGAGCAGTTCAATCGCTTAGCCACTGCGCCAATCAGGTCGTCAAGTGAGTGTAAGTAGATTTTATTTTAACTAACCATTTTATATTATGGTAATACCTACCCAATGTGTGCTTAAAAATTTAATACTGATGTGCTCGTGAAATCATGGAGCAGTATCCTTATAATAGTATAGTTTATATAAGGTGGACTCTATCCGTCTATCCGAGAAATCTATCTATCAGATTGCTGATCGACCTAGAAAGAGGGTCAGCCATGATCAGCAATCTGAGTACTGAGTTAGTGACTCCCACAGTCTATGTAGTAACATTTGGAGAGCAAAACACGTGTGTGAAGTGAGCATCTCAAGTGTTAGCATCTCACAATTAAACTTATGAAAACGTGGCATCCAGCATAGTTCTACAGTTCTTGATTAGTTTTAACAATAGTTCTATCGATTAAGTTGTAAAAAAATCGATGTAAAAAAATGAGATGCTAACTTCGCAAATCCATTTCAGCATCTCATCGGAATCCGAGAGAGAAACAACAAAGGAGGCGATATCCGTTGAGTTCTATGTTTAAAATAAGTTTTAACAATAGTTCTGTCGATTTAAATTTAATTTTTTTTTTAATGAGAATTGTGAGCTGCTGCCCCTATTTTGAAAGTTCTGGGCCCAAAACTATTTTTAAACTGAAGACAGTATCACGATACGTATAAATCCAAAGAGTTCTGTTCTATAGTGTACTTAGAAAAAATTTAATAAATTATTTAGTGAAAAAAAATTAAACAAGTGTGAGATGCTGACCTTTTTTTTAAAGTTCTGGGGCCAAAACTATATTTGAACGATAGATACAATCACGATACGTCTAAATCCAAAGAGTTCTGTTCTATAGTGTACTTAGAAAAAATTTAATAAATTATTTAGTGAAAAAAAATTAAACAAGTGTGAGATGCTGACCTTTTTTTTAAAGTTCTGGGGCCAAAACTATATTTGAACGATAGATACAATCACGATACGTCTAAATCCAAAGAGTTCTGTTCTCTAGTGTACTTAGAAAAAAATTAATAAATTATTTAGTGAAAAAAATTTAAACAAGTGTGAGATGCTGACCTTTTTTTTAAAGTTCTGGGGCCAAAACTATATTTGAACGATCGATACAATCACGATACGTCTAAATCCAAAGAGTTCTGTTCTATAGTGTACTTAGAAAAAATTTAATAAATTATTTAGTGAAAAAAAATTAAACAAGTGTGAGATGCTGACCTTTTTTTTAAAGTTCTGGGGCCAAAACTATATTTGAACGATAGATACAATCACGATACGTCTAAATCCAAAGAGTTCTGTTTTATAGTATACTTAGAAAAAATTTAATAAATTATTTAGTGAAAAAAAATTAAACAAGTGTGAGATGCTGACCTTTTTTTTAAAGTTCTGGGGCCAAAACTATATTTGAACGATCGATACAATCACGATACGTCTAAATCCAAAGAGTTCTGTTCTCTAGTGTACTTAGAAAAAAAATAATAAATTATTTAGTGAAAAAAATTTAAACAAGTGTGAGATGCTGACCTTTTTTTTAAAGTTCTGGGGCCAAAACTAAATTTGAACGATAGATACAATCACGATACGTCTAAATCCAAAGAGTTCTGTTCTATAGTGTACTTAGAATATTTTTATAAATTATTTAGTGAAAAAAAATTAAACAAGTGTGAGATGCTGACCTTTTATTTAAAGTTTTGGGGCTAAAACTGTATTTAAACGATAGATACAATCACGATACGTCTAAATCCAAAGAGTTCTGTTCTCTAGTGTACTTAGAAAAAATTTAATAAATTATTAAGTGAAAAAAATTATATCGATCGTATCGTGATTGTATCGATCGTTCAAATATAGTTTTGGCCCCAGAACTTTAAAAAAAGGTCAGCATCTCACACTTGTTTAAATTTTTTTCACTAAATAATTTATTAAATTTTTTCTAAGTACACTAGAGAACAGAACTCTTTGGATTTAGACGTATCGTGATTGTATCTATCGTTCAAATATAGTTTTGGCCCCAGAACTTTAAAAAAAAGGTCAGCATCTCACAATTGTTTAATTTTTTTTCACTAAATAATTTATTAATTTTTTTCTAAGTACTCTAGAGAACAGAACTCTTTGGATTTAGACGTATCGTGATTGTATCGATCGTTCAAATATAGTTTTGGCCCCAGAAATTTGAAAAAAAGGTCAGCATCTCACACTTGTTTAATTTTTTTTCACTAAATAATTTATTAAATTTTTTCTAAGTATACTATAAAACAGAACTCTTTGGATTTAGACGTATCGTGATTGTATCTATCGTTCAAATATAGTTTTGGCCCCAGAACTTTGAAAAAAAGGTCAGCATCTCACACTTGTTTAAATTTTTTTCACTTAATAATTATTATTTTTTTTTTCTACGTATACCATAGAACGGAACTCCTTGGATTTAGACGTATCGTGATTGTATCTATCGTTCAAATATAGTTTTGGCCCCAGAAATTTGAAAAAAAGGTCAGCATCTCACACTTGTTTAATTTTTTTTCACTAAATAATTTATTAAATTTTTTCTAAGTATACTATAAAACAGAACTCTTTGGATTTAGACGTATCGTGATTGTATCTATCGTTCAAATATAGTTTTGGCCCCAGAACTTTAAAAAAAAGGTCAGCATCTCACAATTGTTTAAATTTTTTTCGCAAAATAATTTATTAAATTTTTTCTAAGTACACTATAGAACAGAACTCTTTGGATTTAGACGTATCGTGATTGTATCTATCGTTCAAATATAGTTTTGGCCCCAGAACTTTGAAAAAAAGGTCAGCATCTCACACTTGTTTAAATTTTTTTCACTTAATAATTATTATTTTTTTTTCTACGTATACCATAGAACGGAACTCCTTGGATTTAGACGTATCGTGATTGTATCTATCGTTCAAATATAGTTTTGGCCCCAGAAATTTGAAAAAAAGGTCAGCATCTCACACTTGTTTAATTTTTTTTCACTAAATAATTTATTAAATTTTTTCTAAGTATACTATAAAACAGAACTCTTTGGATTTAGACGTATCGTGATTGTATCTATCGTTCAAATATAGTTTTGGCCCCAGAACTTTAAAAAAAAGGTCAGCATCTCACAATTGTTTAAATTTTTTTCGCAAAATAATTTATTAAATTTTTTCTAAGTACACTATAGAACAGAACTCTTTGGATTTATACGTATCGTGATACTGTCTTCAGTTTAAAAATAGTTTTGGGCCCAGAACTTTCAAAATAGGGGCAGCAGCTCACAATTCTCATTAAAAAAAAATAATTTTAAATTAAAATCGACAGAACTATTGTTAAAACTTATTTTAAACATAGAACTCAACGGATATCGCCTCCTTTGTTGTTTCTCTCTCGGATTCCGATGAGATGCTGAAATGGATTTGCGAAGTTAGCATCTCATTTTTTTACATCGATTTTTTTATAACTTAATCGATAGAACTATTGTTAAAACTAATCAAGAACTGTAGAACTATGCTGGATGCCACGTTTTCATAAGTTTAATTGTGAGATGCTAACACTTGAGATGCTCACTTCACACACGTGAGCAAAACACTGTCGTCCAGAATCTTGACAAAGTCTATTATAATACAGCTTAATGTACCTATCATCTTGATTAAGCCATCCATCGTCTCGGTAGTATCATAGACCAACGAGAATAGTAGTATACACTGGAAACTGCTCCCAGTGTATACTACCAAGACGCAAGCAAGATAAGATATGCTGAAAAGCAGGCATACCTAAGTGTGTGCATGGAAGTGCATAAAAAACTGATTTTGTGAAGTAAATATATTTTTGTGGGCATATTTCTAACCCAAGAAGGATTTTAAAACAAAATAATAAATGTTGGCTTTAGATCTAGGAAACGTACAGAAACTGAAACTAGCGTCCTTGCAGAAGAATTAACTTCAGATCGACTTCGTAGTTGATACAAATACGTTGTGATCCGTCTTTCCTTGCGGAGGTAAACTTTACCATAAGCTGACCAACCGTGATTGGATTTGTGCTGCGTAGTAAAATTTCTGGATTAGTCGGAATAACTTTTGCAATTCGTTAGGAAGTCTCTTGGAAATATGAACAGAAACTAGAATTAATCTTAATCATCTCTAAAGTGCTCTTCAATTTTTTTTAATATAGCCTTAAACGAGTAACGAGTACGAATGGCTTAGGACTACGAATGGCTGGAAATCAGTGCAGTCTTGAACCCATGGAAGGTAGAGGTAAGAAGAACCGTTTCATATTTTTTTTTTTTTTAAAAAACGTCGCCCCACACTAGGAATTTCTCCTGTATCGTAGGTGCGTTTCACAAACATGAAATATCACATACACTAACACCCAGACTCGGGACAATCAAATGTGGATCGCACAAATTATTGCCCCGTGCGGGAATCGAACCCGCAACCCTTAGCGCAGCAGTCTAATCGCTTAGCCACTGCGCCAATCAGGTCGTCCAGAAAGAGTCCAGCTCCAGTCCAGTAAAGAGTAAATAATAGTTCAATAACCCTCCAAAATTGCGGCGATCTTTCCTGAATAACAGATATTACCCGGACATAACTGAAAGCAATGATCGGCTAGGCTGGCTAGTCGGCCACTAGTCGGCTTTATGCAACCGACTAGTTGGCCAGTCGGTTTGACGGCCAAACGAATAGTCGACCCATCTCATCTTAGCATATAATCGCGACAACGCAAACTACATAATATAGTAAAAGTATGTAAACAACATTGACATACATTCCTTCGTATTCTATTCATAATAGTTAATGTAGAAGAAATGTTGTTCCTAATTGAATTTTACGAGCGAACTGAATCAATTTCAATTTAAATAACTTGTTCCTGTTTGAAATGCAAATTACATACTCGACTTTAATTTCCTAGCTATTGATCTAGTAGATATATACTCCAAATGTTGATAAACAGAACCATAGAGAAAATAAGAACTTATACTCACACACAATTATTCATTTAAAGACTCATTTGTTTACTGTAGTGTTAAATAATTATGATGATATGATCCATGCATGTAGCGATTTTGACAACGAAAGAGTGTGTTAAAAGAGGTTCAGGACGTAAAAAATAAAACATACAAAAAATTAGGAGTGATTTTGGAGTCATTGCAATAAATACTTAGAGCATATAGTTGGTTAAATGCTCTAAGTATAAAGAATATTTATAAAAACAAGGTTTATATTGATTTTTTTAATAAGTTGTGTAATGTGTCAATTTTTATTAATTCAGGCAACTTTGACGAATGAAGATAAATATGAAATTGTCAAACTTTGTCAATTTGTCATCAATTGTATCATACTAATTTATAAAAAAATAATGATTTTTATCAATCGTAATCTTTATAAAGGTCCATCTTGCTTAAGGGCTCTAGTAAATTTAGATCATGTTCGTTATCAGCAGCAAAATCTTCCTACTGATTGCCAGCCGTGGCAGCCATGCCCTCCGATGCTGCCGGGCATGCCACAAACACTCTATCCGCCTTTTTACTGCTGCCCAAGAACAAAATACGATGTAAAGTTCCTCTACGTGAACAATATACCACCAACCACGACGATGAGAGACTTTTTTGATCGCACATCGCAAACATTGTTTTGGACGGAGTTGGCACGAGGTTCGCACTTTTGTTTTTATTACGGTACACAAAAAACTACAGCACCTCCAAGACAACTCTTCGTTACGCAGCTTTAACTAGATCGCGACACGCCCCAGTTGTTTCTTTTTGGATAAACCTCTTTTAAAAAAGTTCAGCCTTTTTCATGCTCTACTCGTAAAAGATATGATACCAATTGCATTTTTACCTAAGAAATCACGTAAAATAATTTTGGTGTACCTAATTTATGACAGAATAACTGGGCTGGCAGACATGACCAGTCCAGTTATTCTGTCTGTGCATGTCGAAATAGCTATGGGCTAAAACAACAACGCTGTGGGTGCGGAATAGCATTAAACTACTTTGTGGCAGGCTGTATAAAAGGTGGCGTGACGAATTGGACCCCTACTTCAAAGACTGGCGTCAAGTGACTGTAGTCAGGGACAAGTGGAAGGAAGAAAGAAAGGCCTTTGCCCTGCAGTGGGACAATACGAGCCATAATAATAATGACAGAATCAGTCGGCCGTTGCTTTGGTTTTGTAGTTACTACAGCTCCGCCGACATCAGCAGTTTGGTATGGTGATTTGAAACAAAACTCACACAAACTTGATGATTTTAGTATACAGGCTTACAAAATCAGCCAACAAGCTATTAGGTTACCTTCTGGTAATTGGAATCACTGACGTATAGGCGGTGCGCCATATTTGCAGAAACAACTACAGTTCTCTTCAATTCTTATTTTAAATACACGAATGCATTAAGAACATCAGGACGTGGTCTTTATTAGTCCTCATTCAGATTTAATAAGTTCTTATTTATAAAATTTGTAAACATACGTTATTTTATGTCTGTTTATTAAAATATTAATCTTCGCACACGTTATGCCACCAGGAGCTTTAACTGTTATTTATTTTGCCCATGGCAGTGGTAAACACTACTTAAGTACGCAAATAGAAGAGCTTACTTTTATGACTCTTTTGTTATAACTTTTCATACTTAAAACAATCAGATTTAACTTTATAATTATTGTTTCTCCCTTTTTGAACGTTTGAAGTAAGTCCCTTTTTGTTGCATTGGGAAACTTCATGGTTATTCTTTTGTCCCAAAACAGGTAAAGGGTTAGGTCGACTGGGGGATCGGGATTTCCTTGCTTTAACGGTACCCTCAGTTACTCATAGTCCATCACTCGCTGACGCTCATTGGTGTGGTATGAACTCTAAAGCATTCTCTAAATTGCGTATGAGGATTACGACGTAAAAGTGACTAAAGGTAAAATTACCTGATGTTTATAAGAATATTTATTTTCAGGTTTTGCTGTCACGTTATCCCACATATTCCGAGAACCAGCTACAATTAACTACCCTTTTGAAAAAGGTCCTTTGTCCCCACGGTTTAGAGGAGAGCATGCACTACGGAGGTACCCGACAGGTGAAGAGCGGTGCATAGCATGCAAGTTATGTGAAGCAATGTGCCCGGCGCAGGCGATCACCATTGACGCCGAGGAGCGAAGCGATGGCTCGCGCCGTGCCTCGCGGTACGATATTGATCTATCTAAATGTATCTTCTGTGGATACTGCCAGGAGGCTTGCCCCGTTGATGCCATTGTAGAAGGACCAAATTTTGAATACAGCACTGAAACACGCGAGGAACTCTTATACAACAAGGAAAAATTACTAAGCAACGGTGATCGTTGGGAGCCTGAAATTGTAAGCAATATTCGAGATAATCATTTGTACCGTTAAATTACCTGTCCATATCTTAACCAATTTTATCTTTATCAATCCATACCTAAAACATTATGATATTATTAAAACATTAATGATACATTAAATTTTTTATTAATCTTTACTGCATTTTATCTTTTAAGTAGAAATAGTTAAAGCGTATTCACTTCGTTCTTAGCCCGAGCTGTCGAGCCTGTAATCTAATTATGTCCATAAATAATAATTTCCTTCATAAATTCCTAGCCTCACAGATTTCAAATACTATATTCAGATAACTATACTGATAGGTTTTACACACGTACCAGGGCACGTGCTTATTGCTTTTTATAATGGTAATGACTTTAATACAGGTTCATGTCATGTTTATTTACTGGCAGACAGCGGAAGGACGTAGGAAGTCATCATTATTCGGGCCGTTTATAACACAAACGGAATACGTTAATAACATAAACGTAACGGGAGTAATTACGTCTTTCGTACGACCTACGAATTGAGGAATTTCAGCTTTTAAACAATGTTCCACTTGTGATGTCTGGTGCCAGATTTTTTGAGATGACAAAGTATTATCGGGTTGTGATGTGGGCTGAAGTAATTGTATTACTCTTTTTTGTATTTAATTTACATACAGATTGCGCCTACATAAATAGCTTTGACACACTTTTTCTGTTCTTGTAGGAATTAGGTAGGTTGGTCACATGGCTGACGTTCTGCTACAAGCTAATTTCCAAATGGCTGACGTTCAAAATATATGTATTTGACTAAGTGACAATATTTCTTGAAAAACATTGGAAGTTCTAAGTAATTAAATCCAACTACGCTTCGCTGGTTCAGTGTATCTTATCAATATTAGTCATTTGTAAGATAAATTGTTTTTATTTAAGATGCATGGAACGCTTGTAATTTCCCGTTTCTTGCAGGAACTTGGAAAACAAGTTTACAAAAACCTCATTTATATTATATAGAAATGCAACGTTGTGTAAAAATTTAAAGTCGATCCATCGTTCCTTTACAATTTTACTGACACGAACATACTAATTTTAAATTTTATATACAAAGGAAACAAAGAAAGATGTATGTTTCCAACTTTTCAGCCCCCTTAATACAAGTGACAAAACGCTTGACGAATAGAAATCGAATAGAATGATAAATGTATGGGGATGACACAATGTTTCGACTACGTTATCGATGATTCCATTTCTATTCGTCAAGCGTTTTGCCACTTGTCTAGGGGGGCAGTTCATCCTATGCGAACATTTTGAGAGCCTTTGTGTAGAAATAAAATAAAAAAATCTAAAATTTAAATATGGCCTCTAATAATGTATTTGATAAAAAAACTATCTGTAATTATTATGCTCAATATAAATTATTTGAGCGATTAATTACAACTGACAATTTTATTAGTTGTACCCTACTCTATTAAGTATTTATATTATAATAAGCCCGATAAAACATAATTAAGGTTTGACTTAAGCGGCAAAGTTAAACCACTGCTATATTAATTAGTCTTAAAGTATTTTCACACAAACTTCATCTCGAGACTTGATTCCAACTTTAGAAATTCAAGAATTTTGAAGTCAATTTAGTTCCTGATACTTGGTTGTTTATATTCAGTCTTACTTAGAATCATGAAAGTTGTGCCCGACATTGTTTGTTATCTACCGATACCAGCCTGCAGGCTACAGTGCATTTTGACTCTGAATAGCATTCAGTTTTGGAAATCCATTTTTTACAACAAGCAAGATCTTAATAATTTAGTATGAATACTACTCAACCGAATGCTAGAAATTTGGTCTAAATGATTAGAACTGTGATTTCTAACGATGTATACTGATGTATGATATCTGCTTTCGTTAGGTTTATTGTTCCGTGATTTACCGAAGTTATTGTTGCTATTTTTGTTTAATTTAATATGGACTGCGTACAACAATGTATATTCTGTTCACTAACCGCCTATCTCGTGACTTCACTAGCACTCATGGATTAATTGCGTGCTTTGTTTTATTTCATTATTTTAATGTGAACAAAAGCTTTTATCGGTATTTGTCAAACTGCGTATAAAATAGCGACCTTTTGTGTTGCATGACACATTCTGATATCTCACCATGCTCGGGCAAACGAATTATTGAACAAGCTGTTCAATTCACTACCGAAATTATAATGAACAAGTTGTTGTTTGCACAGGGGAGGTGCTCTCGGGACTCGTATATTGGGTTTTAAATTGTAGCAACTTGCTGATGCCAGGCAGGCAGGACGCGCGCCGTCCTAGGTCATTCGTTAGGTAAATGCGTTGGTAAAAGGCCATTAGGGGCAGCGGCGGCAGTGTCGTGATACCGGCATTTAATGTGCTCGATTAACAGAATTATGCCACAATTACTTGCTCTTCAATTCGACTATAACTTTTAAGTTTTCTCATTAACATTTTCTTTTTTTAATGGAAGTAAGTATAAACTCTAATGGATGACTATGTGGTAAAAAATTACATAATAATCATATACGGATTAAAAACACAAAACGTTTAATATTAAAGAGTTTTTTGGGATAGCAAACATTTAGGATCGTAACTGAATCGTTCCATTACTGAATGTTGTTACTGTTGAATCTAATTTCGTACATGTAAGTTTAAAAACACCTATTATTTTAACTTTAATGCGGTTTTGTAACTCACTGTACCTGAACGCAAAATAAAAACTGAGTATTTTCAGGCGGATCTTTTTTATTGGAAATGGAAACAAATGTGGAAGGAAAAGTTTGCAGGTTTCAGATTGTGTTACAAGATGAGCATGAGCGAATTAAAGAGAACATTCACGATGTCAGCCCAATTGAATTCCAAAATGCAGTGAATATGGCCGACTGTTGAAATAGTTGGGGCTCGAGCCGACATTTAACGCCGAAATCAATATAGATGAGACGACAAAGTGGTCGCCGTGGCTTCACAACTTTAGCTAGATAAATCTTAGGACAACCCAGACAGTGTGCGACGTACCTAATTTAATAACAGGTCGAACTGGTCAGCAGTCCATGCTGCAACAATTTTAGCATACCTTGAATAATCTTCTATATATTCATACGTGAAGCGAAGACTTCAGATCGCTTTGAAGGTATCTTGCGCGATCGGAGAAGAGTCGGATTTGGCATAGATCTAGTTTATTGTATGGAGAAGTGCAGAAAGCTTAAATTTCTCAAGGTCAAGAAATGTTGACCGCAGGCGCCCTCTAGTTATGTTTTTTTTAACTATGTAGGTATTCCGTATTATTCTGGTATGTATTACCTATACATCGAATCATTTTCCTGGGTCAAACTGTAACGCAGCACTATTATTTAAAAGACGGGCTTTTCATCTGACACGGCTATTATGTTGCAGATTTACTTCATAACTTATTATAGGCGGTCTTGAACAGAATCTGCTGGAGGCATGCTATTACCCGCAGTAAATAAAATGATATTGAATAAAACAGTAGGTATTCTTTTATAATTAAATCTGATACAGCGATAGAAAATGTAAGTAAAGCTTTTGCATTTGAATGTTAAATAAATACCCAAGTTTCCATTTTGTAATTTCCATGGTTACGGGCAGAAGTAATTAAGGTCTTATTGTGGTTTGAGTTTACATAATTTTTCTTATATTTGCTTACCATCCTTATAGAACCAATAACAGGGTCTGTTATTGGTCGCAGGGGGGCATTGGGTTTGATGGCTTGATTGTTTCATCCTTAGAGAGTTATTGAGATTTTTTAGATATGTACCTATAAATATTTATTTTATAGGTACATATATCCTTTGGCCTTTCGTAAAAACGGGAAGACATGTTCTCGAGTGGCGACCACGAACCGGAAGACGCAGCGTGTGCAGGCCTCCCACCAGGTGGACCGACGATATTGTAAGAGTTGCGGGCAACCGGTGGATGCAAATGGCAAGTTGTCGTTTATTGTGGCGTTCTACGGGGGAGGCCTTTGTTTAACAGTGGACGTCTTTCGGCTGATGATGATGATATCCTTTGGCCAAATGTTACTTCCTTTAAGGCGGTTCTTACACACAGATTCAGACACAATATTGATTATCTGTAGTGCCTTTAAAGTTTCATCGAATCTTGACCGAGCTCAAACGACTATGAAAGAGGCGGCAACAACTAATAAACTGGGAAGTTTATTTGACATTTGCACACATTAATAAAACTCCAGCGATTGATAACATACAGAATCCATGAATTGAACTTACAGGCTGGAAGAGTAAATCATGCAAAAATATTATTCACACTGGAAAAGAGCACAGTTTTAAATGATGAATTTCAAGAAATGTGTGCTTAAATCGTTTGACTCGACTTATTATATTGCACATAGATTTACTAGTTTGAATAAAGACTTCCAAAATGACTTTTTAATGTAGTTTTTAAAACCACGTTTGCAAGGTGAGGCTATTAGTGTTAGGTATGTACCTACTACGCGTTAAGACGTTTCATGTATAAGTGTATAACTAAACTATCTCTTTAGACGTACTGTACTATTTAGATGTACTGTCTTATGTTTTTTTTATATGACGTTGCCCCTCACTTGGATTTTCTCCTGTATCGTGGGTGCGTTTCACAAACATAAAGTATCACATATATAATAAGACTCGGAACAAATATCTGTGGGTTGCACAATTTTTTGTACCGTGCGGGAATCGACCCTTAGCTTGGCAGGCCTTAGCTCAGGTCGTCAATACGTCGTATTGGCTTTATTTGATTATATAAATGTATGTCATTATTGTTTAAATATAAGTTTGGTATATGAGCAACACGGCTAGCTCGAATGGAGCGCAACAACAATAACTGCGTGACATAGAAACCGTAGAATTTGTTAATTTTTGGTAAAAAATATAAATTAGTGGCGAAAACTCGCAGAAACGGTTATGCCGGTGCATTTGATTAATTCGTAAATTGTAAATGTAAGAAGATATTCATATTATCGAGTGACTAGCACTTTGTCTGCGAATACAGCCGTTCTGCTTCGAAATTTCCAAAAATAATTTGTAGATGCCAACTGTATTATAAGGAACCGGCTGACAAAATATCAGAAGATCTAACCCTAGCGGTTTTCCCTGTGAGTTTATTAGCAAGCAGTCCGTCAGGTTTCCCTTATATATTGATTGATTATAAAACAAAAGCGGCTAACCATAGCAAAATTTGCGAATTCTACATAAAGTTGGTACGTACATCTTTGCAAAGGAAGGCGAGAGGTTTTGTTTTTCCTTGACCTGCATTAACAAGGCACAAGATATTGAAGCGTTACTCAAGAGATCTGGGCGCCCCTTGACATTTATTGATGTTAACCACCGTATGGCAATGTTAGAATACCCCCCCCCCCCCCCCGCCACCTTCTCATTTAGATAAGCGGTTACTATGTTACATGAATTACTCTACGAATACAAAACATATAAGCACTAAATTTAAAGTAGCTAAACTCTGCTTGAACTAGGCTTCAGGTAACTTTATAATTCGTACAAAGAAGCTTTTTGCAGAACGGTTTCACCAAACTTGTAAAAGCAGTAGCATGTATTATGTATAGCGACAACATAGTTAACAACTTGTTAAACCGAGAAAAGTTATATTTTTAGCAATTCCTGTAAAATATAGAGGTACCGACTATACCTATATATCCTACCTACCTATATATATGTACACTATGTTACACGTTGCGCCGAGCTATGTCGAAGCTCAGTGTCCGCGGCGCGGCGTAGCACTTAAGATTGCACTATCTGATAGAAATACCTAGAGAACAGAAAGGAAAGTGATAGATAACATCACTGCTTTTTAATAAAATGTTATTTTAAAAATGCTTCGTAGTGCGAATATTTTTAAAGGCTTACTTGTGAATACGGTTAGAGTATTAAATCTTAAAGTAGTTCCACAGTAGAAAGCACTTCTGTCTATTGTTAACAGAATATTGATCTTGTTCGTGAAAACTAAATAAAAGCATTCCCGCCCTCTACCCGTTCATAATTCTTCACCATTTCTTAGTATTACAGCGGTACTGTACCGCGCAAACGGACAATAATAAAACTGGCAACGAACATGCATGGGACATTCGAGATAACTTAAAATAGTCAGACTACGTCTGTTGGAGCCAGCGCTTAGCCTTTAAGTCGACTTTTAGGTAGGATGAAAATAGAAACCCCAATTTTTAGTTCAAGATGTGAATTTTGGATAATCTAAAGATCGTTTGTTCTCCATCAAGCTGTAACAGCTAAACGAATTTAGATAAATTTGAGTACCGAGGTACAATATATTGAGGATGAGCATGTATAGTACTTTTTTTAAAGGACCGATCACTTGATAATACCTAGACAGTTTTAAGATTATGATCCAAGAGAATAAAGTCACAAAATATCTATCTATATTTTATAATGAATTGCTGTTGTTAATTTCGCTAAAACTTGACAATGGCTGAACTGATTTGGCTAATTTTGGTCTTGAAATATTCGTGGAAGCCCAGGAAAGGTTTAAACAGTGAGAAGGTGGTACAAAGTTTGCCGGGTCTATATAACATCATATGCTATAATTTTTGGAGCTTTGAGGTAAGTTATACGAAATTAAAAACGAATTGCATCTGTGCGCGTGAAATGCACATGTGTGCCCAACCAATAGTGCTAAGCCAAGCACTCTTTTAAAATTTATATCGACTATCGATATGTACTATTTCTAATTTGTCTCTTCTTGGCCTTTCCAATTTCTGAGGTAATAATAATAATAATAAAAGGTTTCAGTTATTCAATATTTTGCTCGTTTGTATCAGGCGTTTTATAAGAAATTATGCTTTCTATAGGTATATATGAGCATTATGCGTCCCCATCCTTAAAGGGGGAGGCCTTTGTTCAACAGCGAGTGAGTTCGTCTTCCGGCTGATGATGATGATGATGAAAGGTGTATAAATTATTCGCCACAATAAAATTAGTAGATATCAATGCCACTAGTGTCCCGCGAACTTAGGTACCTTTATTACTTATTAATTTTACAGGTGGCTATCGACACAGCTGCTCAGGCGTACATTGTTTGCTGCGACTTGCATCTCTAAATATTGTACATACCTAATGAAATAATCCTCTTAAAATTTCGCGTCCATTATCGGTTTCCACAAAACAACTCTGACGGTTTGTTGTGGGAGAGTTGACATCTGAGCTTTGGTTTTTAGCATTTTTGTGTTGAGTGCAATAGGTATGGCAAACATCTACAATATGAAACGCTGAAATAACCAATTTACCTGAATATTTCTGTACAGTTGAATGTGCAATGGCTTCAATTATTGAATGTCAACGGCGAACTGACGTGGTCTCTGGACAGATTCTAGTTGTTTGGGAATCCTGCTCAAAACATTCTTGTTGGTCAGTAGGAACTCTGCAACCTCTTGTAATAGAGTGAGATCCCAGAGCCGTCAGACATTATTTAATTTCGACAAAATGTGAACGATGGAGTCTTATTAGTGCCTACAACAAACGTACGCATACCGGCTAGCTTGGACCGATGGCCACTTTACAGGTACCACTGTGCTAAAGGTAC
The DNA here is from genome assembly GCA_905340225.1 of Abrostola tripartita. Taxonomy (NCBI): domain Eukaryota; kingdom Metazoa; phylum Arthropoda; class Insecta; order Lepidoptera; family Noctuidae; genus Abrostola; species Abrostola tripartita. The sequence continues at coordinate 6,771,540 of HG996486.1, forward strand.
GTGAAAACATTGCTAACATTTCTTATCTGAGTCTGAGTCCTGATTTTTTTATTGATGTGTTATAGAATACTGAATAGTGATTAATAATAAATACTGCCAGAGACGTCCTGTCGCGCGTCGGTTGTTATTTCCGCCAGACGCTTTAAAGTTCGCTGTGAGTGATGAGCGCATGCGCGTATTTTTTACTTTGTTGCGATTAAACTTTTCGTTAACATCAGAAACAGTGCGTACGTTTATAGTAGGAACTAATACTACCCTATCGTTCACATTTTGTTTTTCAGAAAATATGTAAGGTCTGGCGGCTTTGGGATCTTGGACTATAAACCTTGGCCAATTCATACGGCTTGGCTTGAGGTAAAATCATTTTGTAGTCATATCGATAAAAGTTCAAATATTAAATAGAAATAGTTAATGTAAAAAGTAATATTAACATATTCATGTATTATTAGTTACATTAAATTTGAATTTTAATGCATTTGGTAGATAAGTTAAGCGGGTGTAGCAAGGCAAGCAACGCCGCTTTGTGCTAGTATTTTTTTAAATATTTGAAGTGAGTTTGATAAACAATAGTTAATATCATTACCAAAATATAAATAGGTATAGGAAATTTTAATAAAGGGTGCCTTAAAAATGTAATTTTAGAGCCATATTTTCACGTGAATTATTATGTCAATTTTCGCACTCGTCACGTCGTCAACTCGCATAAAATCTATCTTGTTATTTATTAATTTAGTTCTTTATGCAAAAAGTTAATGGCTAACAAGTCCCCGTGCTTAAATATAAAAACGACATAAATATCAGTGCTTAGTTTTAAACTTTATTAGATCTTTGGCGGTTTGTGACTAGCGTGTGTCGCTACTAAGCGAGACAGGCCTACACTAACTACACTAAACACGGCCCAAACACTCCAATGAACCTACTGCAGGTTCATTGGAGTGTTTGGGCCGTGTTTGTAAACTCAAGAGTTATGAGAATTACTGCGACTGATCGATTCGATTTCTGATTTCGATCTTTTGATTTAAAATTCAGAACTTTTGCAGTCTCACTTTAGTTTTAAAGGTATCTAAGCTTGAGGGTATACTGCCTTGCTTTAAGCAAATAATGCCCCAACATGGTTTTTGATACCTAATGCAAAAATAAAACGCATATAACGAAATAAATACTTGTGTTGTGTTGTATTTATTTAAGGGTTGGAATATTTATCAGTCATTTAAAAAAAATGCGGGTTCCATCCCCTTAGGGGATGAATTAATATTATCTCAGCCATGGTCGTCACTCTGCAGGGCAAAGACCTTCCTTTAAAAATAATGCGTTCATTATTATAGTTTTATATTGTACCTTTCAAGTAACATTAGTTTTCACAATGCGATACTGACTGCCCATGACAGGTTTATATTAATCACTACGTCGTTGAACTAAAATAATAAAGTGAAACACCTATAAACGTACTTAATTATCAATTGGTCTCTTATCCATTTTAGTATCCTAAAGAGCGTCCAATAAACTCTCGCCTATCTAAAGAAAAGAAGAAGGACAGATTCAATTTCGTATTGTGTTTATTTTCTTTGAAATACGTCTATTGGTTCCTTGTGGGCCAAAGTTGCAATAGTGCGGTGTGTTTGTTGAACGTTTCAAACTTATTATACAAGGCAACAAATTAATGATCTGTATAGACTAAGCATGTTTGGCAGTAAACCAATGAGGCTCGTGTCTAAAGTTGAATCAAATAGCCTACGTTGTATTTTCGTTGATTTTGAATTGCCGTTAAAGCAGCGTAGAACAAGTGTTGGTTTTGCTTTTATACAGTTTGGGAAGTTTATTTATTTGTTCCGTCAAATAGAAGTAATAGAGTCATCTATTGGTTAGCTCCACTCTGTATTTTGAGGCTCCACTATCGTCTATTCGACCGTAACTCTAATTTATGTCACATATTGTAGAAAATGCCATATTACATTCTGCGCATGGTGGAGGCCTTGCGAGGATTCTCTAAGGGGGCAGAAATTTATTAAAAGATTAAAACTTGTATGACTCATACTACATGTAACGTTTATTCTTATATCATCTCAAATACATATCATGGAGAAGAAATACATTCACTGCGTTATAATATTATGTAACCCATCTAATAAAAGAATGTATTACCTTATCCATGTTACCTTTTGTTTGTGCGAATCGATAAAGTTGATGTGTCACTGGGGGTGGAGTTGTGAATATATTACTACCATGGTTCAACTCGGACGCGGCCAGGCAGTGGTTGGGAGTTCTGGTCATGGTGTTCACAGTGATGCCCAACACTACACCTGAAACTTCAAAGATACACAATGGTGAAGCCTCACTAGTCAATGCCAAATCAACACACTAGAATCAAAATGAATAGTGCAATATGTACCTACAAAGAGACAGGCTCAATCTTATGTGGAGCCTATAAGTGAAATTAATGTCTATTAGAATATGACTAAGTAGGTATATTATAATATATAATGTTTAGATAAATAATAAATTTACTTGTTACATGTTAGCATGAAACATGAACCAGTATAACAATATTTTTATAAGCCCTACAATTAATGAATACCAGCGGAATAACATATACTTAATATAACAAACAAGCTCCACTAGTATAGGAAACACGGATGAATATGGGGTGACCTGAACAAAGGTCACTCCTAATGGGTGGGTGGCAATAGATTGCCCCTTGGGTAGGAACGGTAGGAAACACAAAAACAACTATGTAATCTCGAACTCCCACAACGATATGACAACAGACATTTTGTTCTATGATAATAACGAGCTCAGGATCCAAATAAAGTGTCGAAATACTCTACTTGTCTATTACTATACACCGGATACACGTTCGTGTTTGTAAAAAGCATACCCGCCTTTGACACAAGTACACGAGTACAAAATTATCTGAAACAAAATAGTTATTACGATTGTGTTTTTGAGAACCATTCTATTAATACCTAATATTATTAGATATAGATTGCCTGTGGCCTTGAATCTTGTAAAAGATTTGAAATCTCGAATAATAGCTATCAAAGTTATCCACGACAACAGACCTAAAAATAATTTCATTTCAGTGTCTTGTCAGTATTCATAGTAATATGTCCTAAGTGTCAGGAATTATTAAATGATAACCTATCAAAAATATAATTATTGGTGATAAACAGATAAATGATCCTACAAAAATAGCTACGTCATTTAATGATTATTTGTATGCCAACATTGTCCATCCTAACAATATAATAAATAACGATAGGAACGCTTTATGTTGCATCAATTATTATCCCAAATCATTATTTATAGCACCGACGGACTCGATCGAAATATTCAAAGTTATAAATGCACTTAAAAATACAAATAGCGCGGGTTATGATGGAATAACAACTAATATTATTAAACTTGTATCTCATATAGTTGCGCCTGTAATAAGCTACATTATTAACATTTGTATAGAACATGGTCACTTTCCGCATTTATTGAAATTTACCACGATAAAACCTCTTTATAAAAAGGGTGAAATAACTTTACTAAAGAATTATCGTCCCATTGCTTTAATACCCGTAATCTCAATTTAAAAAAAAAAGTTATTTATAAATCTTTTAATTCTTTCTTAGAATCTAATAATATACTTGCCAACGAACAATATGGTTTTCGGAAAAACTGGAATATCAACATGGCTGTTTATGATATATTTGCCGAAATTGTTAGCAGTGTAGACAAAAAAAAAGCCTATTGCTGCTGTACTCATGGATATGTCGAAAGCATTCGATCACGTGAACCATGACATATTACTGGGCAAATTAGAACGATATGGCATTAGGGGAAATATTTTAAATCTAATTAAATCATATCTTAATGATCGGAAACAAATCACAATTTTAAATAGAATTTGTACTACATCTATGACTGAGATAACTTATTCGTCATCAGTTAAAATACAACATGCGGTGTACCCCAAGGTAGTGTACTTGGGCCTTTATTATTTCTTTTATATATTAATGATATGCCAAAGTGTACTGAATATTAAACTGTTCTGTTTGCTGATGACAGTACACTTAAAGTCCCATGTAAAAATATTGAATCTTTTCAATACGACATAAATAACTCTATGAACACCATAATAAATTGGTTAATTAAAAATAAACTACAAATTAACTTAGAAAAAACACAAATTATGACATTTAATCAAAAAACGGAAAAAATAAACTTAAATATAACATATACAGATAAAAAAATAACCGAAACCAACTGCGCTAGATTTCTTGGTCTTTGGATAGTCATCTATCATGGAAAAATCATCTGGAATTTGTGTGTAAAAAATTAAACCAATACTCATACGCGCTTCATAATCTATCAAAAATAGTAAATGAGTCTGTTGTTTTGATAGCATATAAAGCCTATGTTACGTCAACCCTACGTTTTGGAATTATATACTGGGGAAATTCCACTGATAGAGAAATAGCATTTAAAGCACAAAAAAGATGTCTACGTGCTGTGTTTAAACTCAAACCTACAGACAGCTGTGCTACATACTTTCAAAAATATAAAATTCTCACCTTGCCGTGTCTTTACATCTTTGAGATAGCAGTATTTGTAAAATCGAACTTGCATTTATTTCCTACATTGAAATCAAAACGACACAACAAAGAGATATGTTCTAATCCACACAGCACTGCACTCTATTCCAAAAACTTTTTAGGAATGGCACCTAGGATCTATAACAAGATCCCTAGCTCAATTCTACATATTGATACCATTTGTGAATTTAAAAAGTCCCTCCTTAACTTATTAATAAAAAAAACTTATTATATAGTAAATGAGTATCTTGCTGATAAATTATAAAAGTGCCCTATTTACCAATTTTACATATAACTTTTTGATAGTTTTACTCTTACTATTTTTATTATGTCCTGATGTAAATACCATATTTGTATACCGGAAACGGTGAGACATAGTGTTCATATAATGTTTAAAAAAAATAAGATCTGTACCCTACCTATGTTTATACAAATATAGATTTTGATTTTGAAAAAGAAAATGATATCATCTTCAATCTTTAGTTATAAATGTACTCATAATTTTATTTCTTACAGATTGAGATCATACGTTATTATTGATTTCATTTTTAACAAAATACTACGACGACCCTTTGAATTCTATTACCAAAATTGGATAAGTCGTGTTACTCAAATATTTATTATTATACATATATATACTATTGTTTATTAAAGCTTTATTGTTATTTAACACAAAATAAGACGGAATATTTTGCTCATGTACACTACCCTAACGTAGATTGATATGTTTTATTTCGAGTCACGTGGCTGCTGATTTCAAGACATGCGGTGGTGTTTTTTTTAGGTATTTGTCAAGCCAACACTCATTTAGTTTTTCCACTTATCGACAACTCGTGCCTCGGCACCTCAACAAAAGTAACTTTACCTTTATAGCACGTAGATGACGCGGTTTCCAAACATAAAACATAAATAATCAAAGGTTTAATGAGGCTGTACTTTCAAAACAAGCAAGGCGGAGAAGTGCTGCGGTGCGATATTTGTTGGATGTTTACACTAAAATAGAGATGAGTTGGAAAATTGAATCGTTTACTAAGCAAAATTGAGTTTTCTTTGCTTTCAATAAGAGTTCATACATTCGAGTTGAAAGCGACTCTTGTATTTATATCGTTTAAATTAGGTTAAAATATAACAGAAATGTATTTAAACCTTATTCGTGATCATATGACGACCAATGCCGGTCATAAGTAGCTCCGCTTTTGTATTTGTGTCTGAAGCTATCCCTTTCAGTAGTCTCGATTACATTTAGGCGGGTTGGGGTTAGTTTATTACATATTCGTGATAGGATCAGGTGTGTGATTTTAAAAGTTGCCTTAAAAGAACGGGTCCTTTTTTGAATCGATAAAAAACCGGCCAACACGGAATACTAAAACGTCGACGATAGACATAAAGAAATTGGTTTTGTAGACTGAGCTGAAACATTAGCAATTGCTTCTTACTATAAAGTAAAAGTACAGAGCATTGACGAAATACCATATCAAGTGCGTTTGGTACATTTCAGATATCTAAGCATCTTACGTCTACAAATGAAATATGGCGAATATTGGATTAGCAAAGCACGTTTGGTTACGTAGGTGTCTGGGATTTCAAAAGCAAGTAAGTATTTACCACAGATATTTATAGTATTAGTCCGTGGGAAGATCTATTATGAAATATGAATACAATACCCTAATGTCACGGGCAAGCCGTCGTCAGAGTCAAAGAACCCGGGCATACGTGGGTTTGTATTGTATCTTTGATAGTTTGTTGGTTAAGGTCAAATCTTGCAATATAAATTAGAATTTCCACCACTTCTTGTCATCCGATTGAAATGAAATTTTGCATAAATTGCATACTTATTAGGTTTGGTGACAATAAAATATTATGGTAGGTACTTTGGAGCTGATTTGATGATGGAGTCAGAAAGTGGTCATAGAAATTCTGTAACGAAATGACGTAATCCCATAGTGTTTGTGCTTGTTAAATTCGTGTTTACTAGTAATTTGAGCCTATCTGAAATAAAAGTTTGTGTTTAAAAATATATTTTTAATATAAACTTATCTCTTGTTAAAACATCGCGTGCATTGTACACGAGTTCTGTGTATTTTTCTTGTTCAGTTGATACTACGTCAGCTGGCTTTGAATCGGATTAGGTATGCAATCAACGTCGATTGAAGTGTCTTTATTAACTTCAAGTCCAAGAAACGTGCAGGTTTATTTTGATGAATTTATTCATTTTCGTTATTAACGACGCATTCAGGTTGCTCTCATAACATAGTTAGTGCATCTACTGTACCGTGTGCTACTAAAGAATGTTTTCGTACATCACCGCAGGTCTTAATTTAATATCAATAGTAATTTGATTTATAAATAACTGGGATATAAGCAAATAATATTATGACGCTGCAAAATTCTTTGACTTACTATATAAGGTATTTGTATAAATGCATACTAGTATTCATGAAGACAACGATGAATAGTTTGAACCATTTTAAAACAAAGGCAGGTCAATCAATGAACACTATTCAACATTTTGAAACTTCATTAATATTCCATATTACCTGTCCACATTTAGGCCTGGAGCGATAAGGAGTAAGCTTTTTCATTGTGTTACCAACTTTTATTTCAGTTGGTGAAAAGAAAGTATGGCGAATTGTTTTGATTAAGACTTGAAAGTCGCACTCATGCTTTTAATAAAGCAAGGTTTCTTTGGCACGCGTATCTGAATTGCTCTTGACAGTATTTTATTTCTATTTCAACTTGCTTTGTGTAAACATCAATTAGAAACACTTTAATTAACTGTAGGGCATGTCATTATTGTCGTGTTAACGGCTTTTTGATAAAATAAGACATTTGTTAACTTCATTGTTAAGTCTAAATTGGAAATTAAAAAAATGATGGACACGAGCGGGTTCAAGCCCAGCTCGTGTCCATCATTTTTCAAATTTCCTTTATAAATTTAGATTCAATCTTAGCATGGGCAACATAAAATGGCACCAAAAGTCATATTCATTGTTAAGTTTTTAACTTGGGTTATAAAAACATCTTCACCCCACACCGATGTATGTGATAGTAGCCGAGACAGCGCAGATGCTTGTGCTAACGTACGCATTACTTCGACAATGCTTTGTGAACGTTGTACGTCTACGAGCGTTGATAAACTACATTGTAACTATTACATTCCTTTGCCTGGTATTAAAGCTTATTTTTTTCAAATTACATACCTAGTACATATTCAAAGCGTTCAGTTACGGAGTTAAAAAAGGAACATAACAATAACATAACACATCAATGCCTTCAAATAAATAAGAAAACAATTGTCTTAATAAAATTATCCTTTCATTTCATTCAAAGGTTCATTATACAAGAAAATATAATTATATGTCAAACTGCTGCAACGTTTCGCTTCAGTCTACATTAAACTTGTGATAACTAACTTCGGCTCCAGTTGCTACTAGGCAAAACAGATATTGTCACAGTGAACAACAATAAATTTCATATTAATGGAATGAAGATGATTACAACTTGATATTAATAATTTTGATTATAATTATTTTATCCTATGGACACCTCTTCTCATACAGAAAAGGAACAAGTATTTATGGTCACGTTACCGTTAGCTAATGGTGTCTAAGAATATCTAAGAAAAGGAAACATTAAAGTCTGGGTTTGAACTTGCGACCTAAGGGTATATGGAGCCAGTCGGTCAACTACAAGGCCAACTCTACTTTATCTACGTCTAAAAATATAAATCAAGAAAGTTTTATAAGACCTATTTCGGGTAATAATATAGTGGTAAATAGTTCGTGGGCCCTATGAATAGCGAAAGGTTGGGGTTTCTGATGGATAGACAAAACAAACAAGCATGTCAACATGATATTATAAGTATATAAAATAAGAAGTATATACCTAGCTAATATTCTACTACGTACAATTGTAATTCTGCGAACCTAGATCATCGGATTACGCCGGTCGTCATGTAAAATAAATATTAACGGTAATATGACATTATCCCTGTCGTGACATGTAACGGAGACAAGAGCCCCTCCTGAAATCAAGCCATTGTAACATGAAGTGTAGAAAGCTTGTATAAATCAATTACCTATAAATTGTAAAATGTAAATCCATTATCTTCGCCCACTTGTTAATAAAGGACAAATATATGATCTAGGCTCAAGCTATAAATTTCGAAATCAAAATCTGTCTTATTTAACTTATTAAAATATTTACTTCAATTTTACTCATGTGTCTTATCGACAATACCCGACTAGTTACTGGGTATAAATAATATAGATACCTCTTACGAAATACATAATATCAAATCACTGGTTTGCCAATCATGAACTAAGAAGTATTTATTGACGTCACAATATATGAAAAATATTTATGTATTCCAACTGAACATACAATTTTACACGTTACGAAACGTTTATGGCAAAAATATCCGATTTTGTGAGCGACTTTAGACGCGAAGAAAGGAACGGAAATCAAAGTTTATCGTATAACATATAGAATATGTATGCGTGTACGTACACGTATGACTGTGAGGTTTTGAAAGTACCTACGTCTTACGTGCCGCTTGCTACCGGCTACGTCATAAGAAAGCTGATTTCCAGAGTTAACTTTGAAAACTTTACCCAGATACGTAATATTTATTCATGGTGCCAGTTTATGTAGTTACCTAAAATTAAGTTGTACCTAACTGTGAAGCTTATAAAAGCTTCTTACAAAAAACAGATTAAGATTAGAGAACACTTCAATTGTGAATTTAAAATCGTACAAACTAAGTCATTAAAGTTGCGCCAGCCAAACGCTAATGTTTTACCGAAAAATGGAAAGATTTTTTTTTAAATCTATTAATATTGGTACGTACCTACCTACTAAGAATGTACACAACAATGTGCATTTCGTAATTTAAATCGACTAAATTTAGCCTTAGGTATATCCTTACTGTTTCTATTTATTGCTTCCACTTGCCCCATTTTTAATTTTACAAAAGTAATATTCAAGATTTTCGTCTTTTCACGTTGTTAAAGATGTCTGGAGTGCTAATGATGCTAGGTTCACCTCTTGGCGTAAATGTTACGTTTGAATAGCGAAATCACGAATTTTCATATGTGATTTAGCACTATAGTCTGTAGCACTGTAGTCTGTTCCTACATAGTGTAAATATGCCGTATACTCGTATATACCTGGAATGTTACTAAATTAAATTAATAACTTTATAAGTGTACGTTGACGTCTATATATAGAATTGCCATTACCTTGCACGATTCACTGACATTGTTGAAACATTTGCATTCAACTATCTACGGAGAAATGCACGATCAAAATTAATCAACGGAGTGTCTAAATAGCAACACGAATTCCTTGCTCCCAACAAATCGTGGAATGTCAATTATTATCGCTAATTCTACAAACAGGTAAATTTGGAGACTGGATCGTTGATATAATACAATGCAATAAGCTCGCTACATCATTAGTAAGTGATACTTGTCACTAAGCTTTAAGAGGTTGAATTAGCAAAATGTCGAGACCATAATTTTCGGGGTGTCAGTAACAATCACAATTTGAACATCTTAAGATTTCTTTCAGCTTCTTCAAATTGGCAATTGTCCAATAAAGCTGTTAGCTAATTACTAAATCTTACTATTTACAGTAATTTGTTTATGCAAACTATACATAACCAGACAATCATTATTTGAAAATATCGTTACAGGTATTTATATTATGTATACTGTAATTTTCCACAATAATAGGTATCGTACCTATATTAAATTACATAATATCTTTTGTATCGCATTTTCTATTCAGGATACGTACCATGAAGTCCATTTCCAAAAAGAAAAACTGACAGTGAGAAGATAATAGGTACCTATATACTGCTTTGAACAAGCTTTTAGCGAATCTTAATCATGTTACAGTCGAGGAAACCGATATTTGGCCAACTTTCCAAAATTTAATACATTGAATTTTGGAAAGCTGGCTAAATATCAATCAATTAGAATAGTACCTACCTAATTTTTTATAAGCTTTGCCATATAATTAAGTAATATGTGCTATTTTAAGTGTGCGACGTTGCAGCTTTACTGTGTTTATAACATTTAAAGAATGACAAAACTATAAAAATAAATAAATAATGAAATTTACAATAAATATAATTTATATTTGTTATTGCCACAAAAAAAATAATCCTAATTTCAAGAAAGTTTAGAAACCCTCCAAGACATTGTCGTTTGACCCACATAAGACATGCGTATTATAAATAAGTGATACCGAGCCTACCAAGTTTAAACAGTTTTCTTGTTTCATACACAGTGATGATAATATTTGAACTTTTGACGCCTCAAAAGTTAAGTCTTCTAAACCGGTGGTTTCCGACTTGGTTCTTAAAAAGACCAACTTTTTACTAGTTTGTCAAGTAAGATTGAGAAGTTCTTGAGAATTGAGTTTATCTGGTCGGTTAGTGGCACAAATATAGTTAAGAACATTTCTTAAATGTACGTTTGTCTAACATATTAATACTGCAGTAACAACGGATTTATTTGGTGAAAAGTAAATGTATGTATATGTAAACAATTTACACTATTAGTGTTCAGTAGTAAGTAGGGAGGTACGAGTAGGAATAGAAGGTCACATTCGCATGTGGTCAAATGAGGTTTAATTAGTTTGATCAAATATATCAAGGTTTATTCACTACGAAGATACATTTACTATCTCTGAGTTTGTAACTCAAACATGGATCAATTGTAGTGTATACGGTGAAGCAGGATACGTACCAGGAAGCATAGGTATGCTAATGTGTGATTGCGACAGGCTGACCAAAGGGAGCGCTTTCTAACCGCAGTAATTGAGTAGAGCTCGCGGACGGACTTGTACACATCCTTAGAGGTAGACTACATGAGGGGTCTAAATGAATTGAATATAGTGTGAGGATCTCGTGTGTATTGTTACCATAACGCATCCGACGCGCCTCACCAGACGTGTGATAATGTTCTAAAATCGTTTCGGTGGTTATTTCCCTTGCGGCTTGAATAGAAAACAACTTCTTGTCCGTTAAATAGAATTCTATATATTTTTTCTCAAATGGCCTTTAACATTTAAATCGTTAGTGTAGTAAATTGTAAATATCTTTTTTTAATAGATATTAATCTGAAGTCCCTGATATGCAATCATTTTATGTGAAGCTGGTTATTGACGAGTGTGACGATAAACTTAACTCATTATTTTTATATGCCTCGCTATGTTGGTACTGTACTGTTTAAATCAGCTAAAACCCAGATCACAAGAAACACTACAATATTTAGGAATCTATTAATATAATAAGATATGTATTTCGACTTAAAATGTGAAACATGTACCTATCTGAATAATACCTACGTATCGAAGCTGTGATGTGTCTGAAGCTTTTGGTCTCACGAAAAAGCTTTGAAACTCAGCTTATTTGCTAGCTATAAAAGTACCAACGGAACTCAGACTTCTACTAACATTTGACTGCTGGTGTTTTGCTAAAACTAATGAAATCTATGCCAAAACAGAACTGTTAACAGATAAAATGGTGTAAGGCATGAACGTAATTTGCATAAATTCTGACAGGTAGGTATTTTTCAAAGGTAAAGGTAGGTTTAACAAAGAGACCGTCACCGCATATTTTTCGTCTAAATAAATTATTGATAGTATAGTAGGGTTTTATACAAAGAATATTCTTAATCTAAGTTTTTAAAAAACCATTTAACACTTAAAAGAGAAATAAAATAGTAACCATACCTTGTAGCCTTTATATTAATGATTTTTCCTAGTGAGTGCCAATTTCATTCATATTGTGTTGTTAGTACTACATAAGGTGATTTAAAAATCAGTTATGAATATAAAAGCATTAATCCCGGCCCATTTTTTCGCCCAGGCTTTGTAATTTCTCTTGTTACCTCTCTCGTGAGGTCAGATATTAAATTAAAAAGTGTGTAGGTAATTAACAAATCGTGTTGTTTTTGCTTTAATTATTTAATACTTATTTTGCGACGACCTTGATGGCTTAAAAGGTGCGTTTCACGAGTCAAATATTAGATTAACGTTAACAAAACATGTTGACCTGCTTCTGTTAATTGTTCTTTAAGGAAAAATTTAAATAATAAATATGATCAAAAATCTATTTTAATGTATGAATTTAAATTTATGATTACGTTTCTTTCTTCAATAGAAATGCATTTGTTCTTGTCAAGATAAGTACCCACTAGAAATGTTTCAAGTAGCTAGCGACGGTAGCGCGCTTTGCCAATCTCCATTTTGAGTACTGACTGGATCTAAATATAGACACTCAATTGAAAAGGATTTGTCGCGGTAAAACGTCATGTGGTCATTCACAAACAGAAGTATTATTTAAATGCACCGCTTATATCATTCATTCGTCGCGAACGATTAATTCTACTGCATTACCTATTCGATTCCATTACGTTTGAAATCTTGTAACTTCAGCCAACATTAGCACTCATACTCTAAGCGACGAGCGATCAAATTTCTATGGACAGGATCTGAGGAAGGTAATTTGCGAATGTACATGACAGGAACGTTATTATCACTGAGCTATTTACGTCAAGTTTTAGGATATACGGATATAGGACAGAAATTAAATTATATTATTAATTTGTCGTTAACTTTTCTTATTCACATAAACATCTCAATATAGCAGCAGAGCAATTATATTTACCCTAAGCCCGGCAACTCCATATTACTTACTCCAGCAGACTTTTTTATTATATGTGATCGTGCTTTTAGTTTATATGGCTGTAAAATAAACTGGAACTAAATTTCCGGTATTGGGAAACATGTTATTGAATAGAAAAGAAAATCCTATTAATAAAAAACCTATGGAACCTAGTTATAATAAACCACTATTGTATTGGATCAGTCTGTAATGATAGTGTGTGTATGTTTAATTATTTATTAAACATACACACACTATCATTACTATAAATAAAATAATAAATAAAATGTTTGTGCGTGTTTTTGTGAAAGAAATTCGATTATATATTTTCGCCCAACCCTGGGAACGCACCAGGCCAACGCACATACGGTTTACGAAGGTATCTAACTAACTAAATTGACTAGTATTTTTTTAACGTACAACATTAACTCTAATTACCGATATGTGACGAAATAGCAAATCATCATCATCGCAAATAGTTGCAAAGAATTTAAATTTGGAGCAGTCTACTACTGCTAAGTTGCGCAAAAATACTTGGCCCTTACTTAATCCAAGATAAGAAAAAAATCAAGAGAAAATAAACTTTTACGAAGTAATATCTCTCTTCGTTATACTCACTAACGAGGCGCATTATTGTTTCTTTTTAAAGGACAGAGCTAAAGATTGTGGCGTCGCTTTAATTTACACTTATAGGTACACAGATATTTTTTACCAATAACGAGCGCTTCAAGACTAATTACCCCGTTGGCTCTCCGGTTAGAACATGGATCCTTCTTTTTTTCATAAATAGTAATTTGTTGAAAATATACAAAATATGACAGAATTTCTAAGAAATCATTCGGCCAGAACCAAAATCGTACATAAGTGTTTATAAAATGGAATTGCAATGAATAAATCTCTGTTCAATTGAAAGTCATACACAAATGCGACGCGGAAGACTCTCGGAACTATAAAAGAACGGATAAGAAAACGAGCTAAAAACTTTAAACAATTTCCTTACATGTTGAGCAAAACTGATTGTATTTGCGAGAAGCTGAGAATAGCACTGAATAAAAATGTTACATTTGTTCAATACAATCGCGTTGTTCCGTCTCTTATATTGTTTTGTTTTATGCGTGTACCTCTCTCAGATATACACTGGTTTGATATCATTTCAATTTTGCAAAGGCAGGCCTCGCAAGCAGATGTTCTTAAAACTTGCTTACATTCATGCTCCGCGAGAAATATAGATTTAGTGGACGTGACCTGACTATTAGATGCGTCGGCTGCGAAGTAGCGGCTGATAAGTATGGCTATGTGCCAGTTACCACCACCCCCTATATTCAACTTGAGTGCAGTTTATATGAAAGAAAGAAAATATCTTCATAATTTGCAGAGACGATAAGCTAAGCGCCTCCCTGCTTTTAAATTTGATTTATGCTCTTTAATATGTTAGGTTTGGCGATAATGGAAAATGATTCCAATTTAATTTAATATTTTCATTTCGGTGGAAATTATTGTACCTATTATAAGCCGATAAGTGCTGTTCGCGGTTATTAATGAAGAGGACTTTATTTTGTACCTACAAACCAATATAGGTACGTAAGTTTAGTACGTTTATATCGTATCCGTATTGATTTATAGATAATCCACAAGGTATAACTAATTGCTTAATAATAAATAAGACACAATTATAATAAAAACCCACCCAACCAAAACATAAAGTTGATGATGTAGGTAATTACTTTTTATTTATTTCCATACAGATAAAAACGCTGCATGGTTGCGAGCTACATTATTTTAAACCCTTCATGTTGTGTGTGTGGGCATAGAAAAAGTTAAGCGTTAATAGATAAACTGTGAGTCATAAATTATGGCTTACATCCAGGCGGAGAAGAACTTGCTAAAGTTCCTGACTTTTCGCAGTCGGGAGACATTTTTATGAGATAAAGTTGGTCCAACATTAATAGTTATGTTGTTAATATGTTGATATTGGTCGCTAGCAAGAAATGAAGCGTGAACGAACATGAAACAAACTGGAAAAAGTAAAAACACCAAACGTAATACTTATAAAGGTTTTAGGGCCTGAGCCTTTCTGAAAATAATAACAAAGGCTGAGATCCGCCGAATCGAGGATTTTCTTGTGTACTTAACCTATCCGTTTTACCCGTTGTTTGTTATTTATTTAGAGAACTTCTACATTTTTTTAACCCCTTCGTTTTACTAAAATTGCCTTTAGATGTAACGTACAGCTGGAATATCCCCGAGAGAGTAGCATCGCTTAAGTTGATGCATTCTTTGTGCAGAACATTTTTAGTTTCCGTATATATGGCTCCAAAGGCCAGTCTTACTTAAGGTAAAGTTTAAGTTAGAAAGTCGTAGGAATCAAGTGAAATGGGTACTATAATACCTATATCAGTTGATACTATAAGATGTTATATCAACATAACATTGATTCGTTTTTGCGGAGATAAACTTAGATTTTCGGTAGTAATGTAGGTGTGTAGTTCCTAAATAAATAAGTAAGTAGGTATTAAATAGTAACTAGGCTTTTAATAAGCTATTGCGTCTTGTACCATACTCGAGTGAATCGAGTGCAATATGATGGAATAGCATTATCGCAATTTTCGTTTCTCTTTCATTGTTGTCATAACGCTTAGATCTATCGCGAATCCAATGCTTACAATCTCAAAGACAATGAGTTCCTTATAATATAAAAACTTGATGAAGGGTAATTTCAAGATTGTTGTTCAAAGCCTGAGTATTGTATCAATTTGTGAAATAGTTAGCTAGAACTCAAGTTATTTAAACTGGAGCAGTTACTGGTGCTATTGCTCCAATAACTACTCACTTGCTTGGTTTGAATATTATTTGAAGGATGAAATATAAATAATATTTTACTCGGTTTAAATAATATCACTGTCTAGTTTTGTGTTTACCAGAATCAAATCATGGTCTTGCGCCTGATCTCTGCGGTCGTGTCTATATCTGTATACCGTCCTATGTCGGTATACCGTCCTGTTGGACTATGAGAGTAAAGGAATACACAGTGCACCTGTGTTTGCGCGCATGCTTGTACACTGCAAATAATGTAATACCACTACGTTAAGTGCACTACAATATCTTCTGCGTCTTTGGCTAGTGATCGAAATTCGGTCAGGAATACATTATATGTAAATTACATACCTGAAGCACGCAAAAGGCCTTGAAAGCGTAAAAACTTTTACATGTCCGCTATTCATAAATTTATGAAAAATTATAAATCATTTGGAAAGTCAAGCGGTAATATAACGTCGTGGGACATTCTCGGCGGAGCGCAATAAATTATTTTATTTCTGTTGCATACTGCTGACAACTCCTAACACTAGACGCAGAAATATTATTTTCCTGAGCCGGTTTCTGTGCACATTGTATGGGGAATGTTGTACTATTGTATTAATTAATTGTACTAGATTCTCAAAGACGTTGTTGTACTCAAGTAGGTAGGTAACCTACGTTCTAGTAACCTACCGTTTATACGAAAGGCATACCTATTAATTGTACTCTTTTTTACCAACCCACTTAATAAACTTAACGATATGAACAATAAGTCAGTTGCCGAGGAACACTACTATTGCTACACGCCGGCGAAATGTTAGTGACAATGTAGAACAAAACATGTTTTATTATTACATAGTAGAAGGACATCTAAATTGTTACGTAAGCAATAAAACGACTTCAAAAAGGTGGCCTTTTGCCCTTTTTGCTGATATGACGTTTTCATTGCCCTCAAGTACAATGAAGAAGTCTATCATTTTTACGTTATTCTACCGTTCAGAAGCAATAACATTAAAGGTTTGCTTTTAAAAAATGCACATTTTCATCAAGTAGTGTTTGCTTTATCCACGCCCCCTTGGTAGCGTCCAGTTTGTTTTGTTCATTAAACTTAGAATTTAGAACAAATATCTACCGTTTTTTACAGAATTGAAAAGGTTTATTGTTTTTCGCCTATTTTCTGACTATAAACGGGAGAAGTTTATCCTATCTTTGATATTGAATAGTTTAGAACCGTTTGACGCTGGATCAAAATCCAATAACATTTGTTCTTATTATTTTGTTTCACGTGTCGGTTTTATTACGTATGATCTATGTATACTGTGTGGTAGTATGTAAGGGGAAGTGGTGAGGGTGCGCCAGGCTGAGTAAAGGCGACGACAGGCCGGCGCGTCCTTCACAGCGCCAGGATTATTTACCTTGTTACCGCATTGTTGGACTAGAAAGTGAGGTTATAACTTGCCTCTCATGTAGTAAATAATGATGTACGACGGTAACAATACATGGAATGTTTTTTTATATACCTACCTAATTATTACATCTGAAAATTAAGATTATTTCACATAAAAATTGTAGATTCCTAGTTATTGCATGGTAGGTATATATTTTAAAATTTTCTGATTTTTGAACTTCTTTTCTGTGAAATACGGGCACAATATTTTATATGCGTAGAGATTACCTTACGAGTCAGATTGCATGCAATATAACTAAACCACTTCAATATATTCACACATGAATGAATAAATTGTTAGCTGACGTGCTAAGCCATACTGTCGTGCTGTTGCTCTATCTATCTTCCACATAACACCTTGTTGACAAATCTCAACGCTCGGAAAACTAGACCAGCGGAGAAAAAGGGCAATATTATTTAAGTGCAAACCAAAATCCTTTCGCTATGGGAACGTTAAACATTTTTAGTAAGCAGATTATTTGTCATCCCTTAAGTACTGAGTGCGTCTTTAGTTGTGTCATGTTATTAGTTCGTTCTGAATAACGTTAGTGTTAACAGCGAAAAAATAGATAAAGTAATTAATAATATCTTGGGCAGTCCTAATATGTCCTGCTGTGTGTGTTGCGTGGATAAGTAGTCAAATATTATTAAATCCACGCGGGCATAGTCGCGGGCGGAAGCTAGTTCCGCCCGCGACTATGCCCGCGTGGATTTCGAATGTTTTAAAGCCTATATATAGCCTTCCTCGATAAATGGGCTATCTAACACTAAAAGAATTTTCAAATCGGACCATTAGTTCCTGACATTAGCGTGTTCAAGCAAACAACAAACTCTTCAGCTTTATAATATTAAGTATAGATTGAATAGATATGTTCTTCACAGTAACATATCGTCCGCTCCGGGGCATATAAATGTGCTAGTTGGTACTGCTGCGTACTATGATATCAATATCATATCCCTTTTGAATAAGGGGTCTATGAAGTCCAAGGCATACAATGGAATGTAATGATGAAGTTTACCGTGTAGTACTTAACTAGCAAATACCTACTTGACCCGTTTCAGTGACTCATAACAATTGACAAGAAGCGGAATACCGAAGCGTGTATTCAAAACCTTCTTGACTTTTGTCCAATTTAATAATATGAAACTGCCGTTCCCTGCCATCCCTGGTTGTATTTAATGGTGGAACTAAAACTACATTACAAACTTAGGAATCTGTTTAGGACATTAGTGCTTACTTCCCTCAAGCGCAAAAGTTAATCTATGATCAAATTCTGCTTACGGAATGACTGGCTTAATTGTTTAAATTAGTTTATACGGTTTGATCACAGTGTTGGGACTGCACAAACTGTCTTTTATATCAGTGAAATAAATTGTAAAGTAGTTAGCATTCGTTGCACCTTCAAAACCCGTTTGGCGAGATTGTTAAATGATTAGACTTTTGCGTTAGAGGCTGCGTGTTCGATTCCTGTATCGGACAAAAATTTGCGTAAGCCGAACATGTCCGTTTAGTAACATAATTATATTTATTATTATTAGCTTATCATTCTTTATAGGTTACACTTAGGTAATGTAGTTATTCGTTAAGTCTCTCTGACAAGCAACATTATGCAATCTAATGAATGTCGATCACTAACTTAGGTTTGTGAATAAGAAATGCTTTCCTTATTCGAAAGTGTTTAAATACATTATGGGAGTAAGATCGAATTAATGTAGGAACATCGATCATTCCCTTTCAAATGGTAAATACGTTCACACCTCCGTATTTTGAAAGAGGTTTACATTCACTTGCCTCCCAAACATTCAATCGTTTTCCTGGTGATCTGAGAGCGTGATTGAGTAAAGTCAGTAATATTTAATTTACTTTAACAGCTCCATACCAGTGGCGAATAAGAGTCAATATTATAAGAATCTTACCAGCTACTTCTTAGAACTTGGGTATGTTATAGTGTCTTGGCATATTCAATTTCATAAAAATTTATTGTTTAGGCTTCCCCCGCTTAGAAGTTCACTTCTCGGGACTAGTTGTTATTTTAATTACCAACAGAAGCCCCTTAAATATTTTAGTATTGTTTTACCGCATTCTGCAGTTGATTGACTGCAACTAATTAACGAATATTGTTAAAAGAGTAATATTATGGTAACTCGCAGCTGTCACACACCACTGCAGATATGTTGTCACATGCGTATTCGAATTTATAATTAAACTCGTGTTCTGATGCAGATTTATCTCGTTTTTCAAAAATCATTTGACAAAATAAATTTGTTCAGTGAGCGAATAATGAGTATCTCTGACGATTTTATACATTGGAAATAAATATGAGATACGAAATCGGTCAAAAGTCCTTTTACTATCATTTAAATTAAACAAACAATTAAAAATTGTACCTGCACTAAAATTATAACAACTATTGGTATATTAAGTATTGGAAATTTGGAATCATCTTTTTGTACAATTAAAGTGGATTAACAGCAACAGACATAATTTATGTATACAATCATGGTTAAATGAACTATGTTTGTGGTAGTACCTAATGATTTGGTGGAGGGAAAATTCAAATTATATGTATTACCTGTGACGGTTGAAAAATGAAAATAACCACCACCTGAAGTTTCAATGCTAAGATAATCATGCAATTCAAGGTGCTTGGAGCTAGTATCTGGTGGCTTTTTTCTTGAATACGTGAATTCCTCACAAACATAGGTTTCGGCTTTTCTCACAGTCTGGCGGCATACTGTCAATGGCCGTAGCGAGAGCCTCTATAACACTGCCACGAGTTAATGGCACTGCCTGGCTGCCGCTCCGCACTTTTCAAACATGTGCTACGTCGTATTTGTGTCTTAAAATAGATGATAAAATCATATAGCTGTTGTGTGCTGTCACCAGCTGGTGCCTCATCCTCTTCAAGAAAACAGTTCTCAACGGGTTACTGCATGATGCACAATTTCCCCACTTGAGCCTTTTAAACCAAGTATCTTTCGTAACCCGAATGCAGAGCGAGATCGTTCATACTACGTCCCTTTCTTTATCATTTTTGAGGTGGGATTGTAACCTTTGGTGTTTGTCTTTGATGTCGACACTTATACTCAAGCCGTTAGAAACTTTGAAGTTCAGTTCGGACGGGGTCACTTAAATGCTGTTTAAGTTAACGTCTAACTGTTTGACACGAGAACTAGTTGCAGTTTGAACTTATCTATGTCTCATCAATAGCATTGTACAATGTACAGGGATGGTTAAACCCATGTCAAAGACAGCATAATTGTTGAATATGAAGCGGAAAATGAATGAGAAACGGAAAATTCTTTATTCTAATAGGTGCTATTCATATTACTCAAATTAAATAGTACTTTTGGTATGTTCTGAACGTAAATCATGGATATTGTAGAAGTAGCATTGGATTGGCAAATAGCTATTTGGGTTGACTGATATGAACGCCATTTATTGATGTAACCAAAGCAAAATTAATCGTATAACACGACACGTAGGCTTTAAACAATGTGCCATGTGTTTCCCTTTAGTTTTAATTAAGTACTGTTAGATCCGGCCGGTGAAAATAATAGTCGCAGATACACTGCTATATATAAGTATACACAAAAACATGTAAAACACACATTGTATACTTAAAAAAAAAAAATGTTAGGTATATTTAGGGAGCTAAAACTACCCTTCTCTGGACATCAACCATTCTCTTAGCTTCTGTACAGTGTACAAATAAATACCTAAATATTACCTACATATTATTTTTCTTCGTCTCCACAATATAACATGCGTGAAGCAAACACAACAGTTAGTTTGTGTAACTACTGCCTCTTCGGAATTTACTAGAATATTACCTACAGTAAATAAAATGAGACAACATCACGGTTGGTCACGGTTAGGTCAGTAGAATACACACAGTTTATGACATTTTTAATCGTACCAATGTATAGCTAGCAATATTTCCGTTACTACTTGATAGTACCTCTAATATCTATATTTAAAATGCAAAATTCTGTCAGAAAGTTTATTTCGACAGAGTGTATCAATTGTCTGTTTCCCAAACCAGTTTAATGAAATATAAAATCAAATACATAGATACGTTAATAATATTATGTTCAAACTTTTATCTGCGTCAGATGAAAGGTTGAAGCAATCAGCCTAATAGTTGTCAAACTATTAAGCTCATTGATTTCATTATGTTTACTGTATAATAAACAATGTTTAATACTATTTACTGAATTGTATCAGATCAATTGGCACGGTATCGACGTGATATCAAGCTGATGATGACTAATTTCGTCTGATTTTGAAATCGCTTGATAATTTTTTATCAGTAGAATATAGACGTTAGTTAGTTAGTTAGTTAGTTTGGCTGGGCATTATCCGCACTTAGCCGCTTGAATGGGCCATTGTGCGTGATGGGTTTCTTTCTTCTACTCCAGCCATCCCAGCTCGTCCCAGAAAGCGAGCAGCCTTTTCAGGCTGCTACAAGCTTCCGGTAGCGATGCTGGACGCTGGAGAATGCGTGCCCGTTGGTCGTCCACACTTCCGCACTCCATGAGTACGTGCTGTGGCGTTTCTTCTGCCTCCATGCAGCCTCTGCATAGAGGGCTGTCCGTCACACCTATGGTAAAAAGGTGATTGTTCAGAGGGCAGTGTCCGGTTATTGTACCTAGTACTATACGGATTTCGTCCCTGTTTAGTCTGGTGAGGTTGCGGGTAAACTTTTTCGAAAGTACCGGAATTGCATTCTTTGTCTGCCTGCATCCTACACCGTTCCTCCATTCTGTTTGGTGGTTTTGTTCTGTTTTCAGCCGCAGCCAAGATCTGACTTGTCCCAGGGGTAACGGCAGTAGTGGTTCCGGTCCATATACCGTCGTCCTTGATCCCCTTTTAGCCAGCTCGTCGGCTGCGTCATTGCCCAGTGAGTTGCTATGTCCTTTAATCCATTGCAGAGTTACACTGTTTGTGTCTGCGATGGACTGGAGTGCGTCGTGACATTCCAGTACTAGGACAGAAGTTATGGTATTGTTTTGTAGAGCTTGAAGGACGGATGCACTGTCTGACACAATTTTAATATTGTAGCCTCTGACGTCTCTGGCTGCAACCGCCTGTGCTGCTTTGGTGATGCCTATACATTCTGCTTGGAATATAGTATTAAGTTTACCTAGGGTGGTCGAGATTTTAATGTTAAGGTCGTTCGAGAAGACTCCCGCTCCGGTTCCCTGTGAGGTTTTGGAGCCATCTGTATATATCCTAACTTCACCTGTGCCAGAGTTATCCTGCATTTCTGCTGTAAGTTGGATATTGTATCTTCTATCGAAAACATGATGACACATCGTTCTGTCTATAGGCGCCTCAAGGAGTGGAACCTCCTTGAGGATGTCCTTCAAGACGGTTGAGTGCGTTGTCGATATGTTTTGTTTCCATAGTCCGTTGGCTCTCAGTCTGAGTGCTGCCGCCTGTGCCTCCTCTTGTATGACAAGGTGTAGAGGTTTCAGGTTTAGCAGGTACTCTAGAGCGGCTGATGGAGTGGTTCTCATGCATCCTGACGCTGCAATGCTTGCAAGGCGTTGCAGGCTTTGGAGTTTCATTTTTACTGTGGTAAGTTGTGTTCTGGGCCACCATACCACTGACCCGTAGGTCAGAGAGGGTCTGATAACTGCAGTGTACAGCCAAAGTGTTATCTTCGGGTTGAGACCCCATCTTTTACCAACTAGTCTCTTACACTGGTAGAACGTTATGCAGGCCTTCTTTGTTTTTTCCATGATGTGACTCGCCCAGTTTAGTTTACTATCAAGTATAACGCCCAGATATTTTACTTGAGTTGATAGGGAGAGTTTGGTATTAAATAACTTTGGTAGTTGGAGTTCTGGTAACTTCCTTTTGTTGGTGAAAAGGATAAGTTCTGTTTTCTTTGGGTTAACTGACAGCTGGTGTTCGTCACACCAGTCTTCTACAATGCGAAGGGCGGAACGCATTACTTCGCACAGGATGTTCTCTGCGTTCCCACTTATCAGTATGGTTAGGTCGTCTGCGTACCCAATGGTGGTATAGCCTTGATCGTTTAGTCTTCTCAGAAGGCTGTCCGCTACCATATTCCATAGAAGTGGTGATAGGACACCCCCTTGTGGGCATCCTCTGGCTACTTTAGCCCTTGTTGTGGTGTTCACTTCTATTTGGACAGCCCTCTTGCTGACTAGTTCGGTGATCCAGTCTGCTATTACTGGTTCTACTTTGTATCTTTGTAGGGCATGGTTGATGCTGTTGTGTGTGGTTTTATCAAAAGCTCCCTCTATGTCTATGAACGCTGCGAGAGTTGATGATTTATTGTTAACGGCGGATTCGATTTTGTGCACCACCAGGTGCAAAGCCGATTCTGTTGATCTACCTTTCCTATAGGCGTGTTGTTGGGGATGTAGTGGTTCGGTTTTTAGAACTCCATCCCGTAAGTGTCGATCCACTAGTCTTTCCAGTGTTTTTAGTGGAAAAGACGTTAGGCTGATAGGTCTGAAGGATTTTGCTTGTGTGTAGTCATCTTTACCAGGTTTTGGTAGGAATACTACTTTCGCTTCCCTCCATATTTTAGGTATATATTTGAAGGCTATGCATGCCCTGTATATTGGTGTAAGGTACTTCGTTGTCAGATTTGTTTGCCATTGTAGTAGTCCTGGGAAAATTCCATCCAGTCCTGCAGATTTAAAGGGCTTGAAGCTTTTCAGGGCCCATGCCACCTTATCTGCAGTTACTACCTTGGCCGCTATTTCCCATTCCTGGGGTGTGGGTTTGCTGTGGTGCTCGTCTGGCCATCCGGATTCTGTCGTGATTTGACATCCGGGAAAATGTGTTTCGAGCAGTAGTGCATTGGTTTCGACTTCTGTGTTTGTGTAGGTGTCGTCAGCCTTTTTAAGGGAGCCCATAAGGTCCAGGTTTCCCTTGCCGAGAATTTTCTTTATTCTCGCGGCTTGGTTCGTTGAGTTAATGCTGCTACAGAAATTGTGCCAGCTTTCGCTGCTGCGGAATCTGATACGTTTCTTGTAGTGTTTTTGTGCTATTTTATAGTTGTCCCAGTCTTCTTCGGCTCTGGTGTTTTCCGCTCGATTGAACAGCGCCCTTAATTTTCTCCGTAAGCGTTCCGGTTCTGGCCCCCACCAGGAACTCTTGCCCGGATCTTTAGGTGTTACAGTCGGACATGCCAGTTCGTAACAGTTTACAAGAGCGGTGGTTAAATTATGTACGTTTGTTTCTATGTTGCTTGTACTAAGTGTTGTGTCTGGCAACTGTAAGTCACTTAGTGTTTTGGTGAGTTGGTTTGTGTACCTGGTTATATCGGTTTTGCGGGGGTTGCGATATAGAACCGGGTTTGTTTGTTTGTATATTATCTGGAAACATACTCGGCGGTGGTCCGCGAAGGATGGTTCGTTGGATACGTGCCATCCCTTTATTAGTTCCGCCGCCGCACTCGTCGCCAATGTTATGTCGATGATCGTTTGGTATCTAGAGCTAACGAAAGTAGCCTCCGTACCTCTGTTCATGATGATGAGGTTTGTTTGAAAAAGGTATTCAGTTAGTAACTCACCCCTTTTGTTTGTATCCTTACTTCCCCACAGCGGGTGATGCGCATTGCAGTCTGCGGAGATGATCAGCTCCCAGGCGTGGATGTCACAGTGTTGCACCAGCTCTGCGAGTTCCTTGGGAGGAACTTCACCTTCGGTTGGCATGTACACTGAGGCTAACACAAGGGCTGTTTGTCTATCTGTAATGATTTTCACTGCCGTGAGGTCTCTAGAACAGAATTGGTTAAGCAAGGTAGTTTTTATGGTTTTGGGCATGAAGATGCAAGTTCTTGGTTTTTCTATGGAGGTGTCTAACAGTAGCTTACCTCCAAGGTTGTTCAGACCGCAGATTCTATTGTCTCTGATCCAGGGCTCTTGGATTGAAATATAAAATCAAATACATAGATACGTTAATAATATTATGTTCAAACTTTTATCTGCGTCAGATGAAAGGTTGAAGCAATCAGCCTAATAGTTGTCAAACTATTAAGCTCATTGATTTCATCATGTTTACTGTATAATAAACAATGTTTAATACTATTTACTGAATTTTATCAGATCAATTGGCACGGTATCGACGTGATATCAAGCTGATGATGACTAATTTCGTCTGATTTTGAAATCGCTTGATAATTTTTTATCAGTAGAATATAGACGTTTTGTCGTTTGAAGTTTCCATACAAGGTTAATGTTATGTCAAAATGACAATTATTATCCTTTGAAAATTGAATGCAATTAAATTTACCTAGACGATCAAAATATCAGTCCTTAGCATTTTATTTTAACGTTTTTATATACAAGCAATAAAGATGAAGTTAAAAAAGAGCTGCTTTTAAACATCAAAGTTATAATTATAAAAATTGAATAAAGTTACAAAAGCTGAAGATATTTATATAACTAATTGTTTTAATCTTAGTCTTTATTATTAGACTCCAATAGTTAAAAGGTTCTTATTCCAAGAAAGAAAATTCCTGTAAAGAAGTAGTACCAAATTTCTGCCTTTAATTGTTTTACAATTAAGTATTCCTCCTTTAAGGTTTAATACATCTCTGAATAATTTCTTCTTCTAAAGTACCAACCTAATGGAGAGTAAACCTGCGTTGATATCAACATCATCGCCACATTGCCACTTGGAAGGTGACTCAATTTATTTCCGTCGCGAGACTGGCCTCAAACGTAACCTCGTTCCAATAAAGTGGCTGTATCGGAGCTTCTAATATTGTGTAACTAGCTTAGTCCATTTTTGTGGAACTTATATGGAATAGAGGCTAGATCACCAGAATAAAGGTCAATTTGTTTACAGTCTTTTCTAATCAATTAAGTATTAAATACTGAAGTTCGGAAATTCTTTGGTTGAAAATTATAGGTAATACCTACCATAAATATAGTTTAGTTACCCTCAAAGTTGTTTGCCTGTTCTTCTCACTAAAAATAACCTTTTGCAACTGTGCGCAAATAGCGAGGTGATTACCCATTTTTATGATTGACAGAAATAAGGACAATCCATAAATACCGCTATATAAAATGCATGCAGCTTGCGTAGAAACTAATAAATACATTCTACCCGCATACATCTGGACACCTCAACCACTTTCCGTAACCGTTCTGCGTCTGCTACGAACATGAACAACGCGCGCCGCTGCCGTGGACATCAGCCCCTCCTGCTTATCTGCAGGTCAACTTCACGGCACTCCCGCGAGTAAATGACGCAGTTAATGTTTTGGCCACTATCCAGCAACATTTAATTTCGTGTACATGCAAGTTTCTAAGTAAATATTTTCAGTAAATCTATTACTGAAATATTCACTATAATATCACGAAGAATGAATCCATGAATCAATTTCATTTTTGTTAATAGCAAGCGATTTTATAAACGACTGTTTTCCGTGTAATTTTTAATATAGGTTTTTTCGACGTCAAAAGTATGAAGAGCAACTTACTTGGTCTTTGTTACGATTCTTCATCTTTCTAGCAGAATAATGGTTTGGTAAGCAAGATTATATATTTATTTATTAGATGGTGTTTTGCTTTTTTTTGTTAGCCTGCAGCTCACAACCGAGAGGAATGGAGAAAGGTAAGGCAGGCCTTTGCCCTGCAGTGGGACGATCATGGCTAAAATAAATAAATAAAAAGATGGTGTTTGTATATGGAGGGCAAACAAATCTCATGGGTGCAGGTCATAAAATACACTCAGATTTTGGTTGTTTTATGCGCATTAATTTCGTAAATATATTCATAAGCGGGAAATTGAAGTAAATATTTTTGTAATTATTTTCTTAACCACAATACCATTTTTTCCCTGACGTCCACTTTTATAAATCGGTTTGTTTACTACGCGTATTTTCGCAAACGTATAAAAGTGAATTTTGGAAATGGATCTGACATGCGTTTATGTAGATCATGCTTTATCTTCGCTTCTACTTGATAGGAATATGAATTAGAAATAATCAAGTTATGCATAAATCTCGCTCTATCTCAAGTTCTCACGAGAAAAGGTAATGTTCGAGTTGCAACATTTCGACCTCGAGAACATTTTTATATTCTATTCTCGACGTCTGAAAATATAGCTCGCAACTTTATCGCTCTTTATTTTAGTAGAAAGCTTAGCGGGTTTCAGCGATAAAAGCCAGAAAAAAGTATTTATTTAAAAAGCTGTGGGAGCTAAAACCTCATCTTAAAACCTATGCTGTCTTAGTGGGTACGTATAACAGTAAAATCATTATTTGTAAAATTTCAACATTCTGGTTCATATTTAAATTTTGTAAGTGACTGTCTTGTTCGACGCTAAGCTCCTCTTAACCTTTGAACTTTGAGTGCAGACAACATAAGCTAGGTAATATAAAATTACAAACAAGAGAATTCGGCATCCCAGAGCGATTGTAATTATTGCGCTAAGAACGCTTCTGAAGAGGTCTCGTTGGCGCATTGTCAGTTGTTTGCTTTCCAACGTGTGCGCCTCGTAATCCTATTTCATAATGTTTGAGTGTGTGAGTATTTGTGTGTGTAAGGCTTAAGACGGCACGCCGTCGTGTGGTCCCTTTATTTATTTTTACAGCCGCGTGTCAAGTCCACGTTGAGAACATTTGTCTCTCACGTGAGCGTATTATCTCTAACATACGACGTGTAACTGTCGCTTTACATTACGTACATTTTTGTACTTAAATCATTCTGCGAAAACTCACTTCAGTTTTGCGAAACTGAACAGATAATATTACTTAAGTTGGATACATATTGTTATAGCCAATTTGCTTTAATTTTGGACACATTACACTAAAGCCTATAAGAACTGCCATTAGATGACTAATGAAAAATAAAAATGGAACTATAAACTACTTAAATTTTCTTCTTCGTTTTAAGACAAGCAAGTTGACTAGAAAATCCAATCAAAATCCCATTTCATATAATGCTAAAAATAATGGAAATTATGCCAAAATTGATAGATCAATTTGTTGTAGATTTAAAAAAAATCATCATTGCGCAAATGAATTTATGAAAATGGGATTCCATAGTCTCTTGAGAAAGAAACATAACAAAAATAAAAACTTCATGTAATAAACTAAATAAGGTAATAGTCAAAATGTGGTATGTGGTATAAATTTAGTCTAGGCTCTCATCTAGTCGAAGTTTTCTCATATAATGGTTGGGTTGTCGACGTAATAGTCTGTCTGCATTTAACTTGTTGGAACTAAATTAACATCGAATATTAGGTTAAGGCATATAAGGCATGAACGCATTTAGAAGTTTTCAACGACCCTGTTTCACATATTATTGAAGTTTGAGACATTTTCAAGATACCTTCAAATGTTCAAACATGTTAAAGAGCACTCCTTTATTAACAAAAGTTATCCCATTTTAGGGTAAACACTTACACTTACTTCTGTAAAAAATAAACTTATAAACATAAGAAATATAATAACCTCCGGAAAACTGGCACACGAAACCTTTCGCCAAAAATTGTTTCTTTAAAAAGGCCTCCAGATGTTCGGTTGCAAGCCGCACCACAATTTTGTAGTGAAACGTCTCCATAGTGCTATGAGACGTTACAAGGACGACACTCGGAAAATTCGTGTGTACTCAAGAGCTACAACAGAAACTTTTCTCCGAAAAGAAATAATCGCTCCAGTTGCAGCGCCCACGTCAACACGTCCTTATTCTGCAAATCTGGCAAAAGTACTCAACTAGATCTAACCTATTTTCCACCACTTACCGCCTATTAAGAAGCAAAAGGAACCACTGAAAAATAAAACGATAATACCTAGTCTTAACCAAAATATTATGGAAGATAGTTACGTAGCCAAAATTCGTTTAACCTCTTTATTTCATTACCGACAAATAAGAGGCAGAACTGCAATAAGTTAGCAAAAAAAAGTTAGTGATGCATATTACGTGGCAATATGGGTATCCTTTAGATTTTTGCATTCAAAACAAACACACAACAATGGTCTTGCAGCGAGGATCCGTTGTGTTTGGGTGTATCGTTTGTACATTATATCATAGCAATTTTAGTAAAAAGGGTGGTAAAATATATATATATTTATATTCATACTTGATATATTATTGCGTGCAAAAGTAAGGTTTTGTGTTCCTCATACAGGCTAACAGGGTGCGGAGGAGCGCAGCTCGGTGTGAATACTTACGGGATTAATTATTAGAAACACGCCCTCTCCTCCTTCGCTTGCAAGTGATAAGCGCAACCAAACAGAGTGCTCTGGGAGGCGAACACTTACGAGTACTAGGTCGTACCTACATCTACATCTTTTTGACTTGTGTATTTCCTATCGATCATCGTATTACTCGCCATTTTCGACGCTTGATTTGCTAGTTATTAATAACTAGCGAAGAAGAGGTCAGTTCTGCGGCGGAGGGTCTCATCTGGCTGCAATTCCACAAGGGTTACCGGCTAGATCCCATTGTATAGGCTATTTCGCGAAACATTCAGAGTTTGAAGGCCCCGGTAATCTCGCTAATACCCAGCAAACCGCACGTACACAACTTCTAAATCTGATTTGACCCGTACAATGTATATACCTATATTTGTACTAGACGCCAGGATACAACTCAACTGTAGGGTTAACTCAACATATTATATTCAATAGATAAAGTTTGAACTTGGTTTTATATTATTATCTTTCATGATCTAAGGATTTAAAAAAAGTGCTGTATATCGAAAGATTTTGTACTTTAATTAGATTGGGGGATAAAATCTGTTCCAAGTCATCCAAGTGTAAACAGTTTCGATGTATTTAGGGATAATACAATATTCCAGACTATACTCCCACCTCCGCCTTTCGTTAGGTTCTGAGTAAGATTCCCTGGTAAGTAGTAAAAAGGCTTTTACAATTTTTTTAAATTCATTGATGTCTCAAATTCTAACATTTTTATTACAGAATGTGGATAACTGTCTGATAAAATGATCTAAAACTGATCTGTTGTTTTATATTCACCCGCAAAAACTGTATATGTTATGGACCAAATAATACATTGGACAAGCTACTTAGGGCGAAGTAATAATTATAATTTGAACTTTCTTATTTATCACATTGTCTAGACAATATGAACGTTGCCATATGGTTTTCGGGAAATCTGATAATACCCTGTGTACGTTACATAGAACGAGGTGGAGAACTAACGCGCTGACCAATCAAAGTCCGCGACGGTTAGGAGCGAACGTCTCGCTTGTTTTTATTTTATCATCATCATTATCAGCCTATTTCACAGCTGGACTTAGGCCTCTCCTATGGCATGCCTCTGAGCTCGATAGTTCCCCACATAGCTGGAGGATGTCCTACACTACGTTTACCGAGTCAGGGTCTCCACTCCAGAACACGTTTTCCCAACGGCTGTCGGTTCTTCGACAGATGTGACCTGTCCACTGACTGCCACTTCAGCTTGCTAATCCTGTGGGCTATGTTGATAACTTTGGTTCTCTGTCGGATAACTTCATTTCTGATCCTAACATACAAATACAGATGGACGTGGAAGGTTATATTTTCGTGATTCTATGTCAAATTTTAGTGAACGACAATAGTTATAGTGATTGGGTAATTCGTTCGCAATGGATAAATCAAAATTAGGCGATATGATTCATTGACAGTAATAAAACCTGGTTTTAATCATTCTGCCCCATAAGTGATAAACATTTTAATAATGCCCGGACGATTTGATTATTTCAAAGTTATTATCACACTGCCCTTTCATATTGGGCATTTTTCAAACTGCGCGGGCATTTATTACAATGCCCTATTAATCAATAACATTTACATAACAAACTGTGCTCGAAACGAAAATACGATAATTACCTACAACCTGAAATTATTTTTTTGTCAACTAATGGGTTTTATAGTGAAGCAAAAATTAATGACTATGTCATCAGCAATGTAGAACGGTTAACCAGACTTTGGCACCTGAATGCCTTTAATCTTGTAAACATCTCGACAAATAGTTTGTTATAATTTACATAGTAACGTTTTAATTAATTGCTTTATGTTCTGACTTCAATCGCGATCGACATCACTGACTAACATTAATGATTACATTGTTGTGAACGTATCCAGTCATAGTTCGGCATTAATTAAGAGTAGGGTTCTCATTGAGGCAAGTAGGTATAAAGGTACCCTTGACAAGGGACCTTAGTAATGGACAATAGGAAACTTTAACCTATTGTCGTTATGTCTTTTAGTTATTTAATTTAATAATATCTCCTATCTTACAATTACGCGAGTTTATTAATAGGTTTCTTCATAATTACCTCAGGTTTTCATACAAACTATAACAATATATTGAATTAGAAGTACGAAAAAAAAATTCAAAAATTCAATTAAGTTACCTTAGAATATATATTGAAAAAATACGTTCAACTTGTAATTATATACGTTTTATTCCAACGTAGGTTTATAGGTTTGTGTAAAGTACCGATAGATTCTGATAAAAACGCTTTTCCGAGCAGCTATATAAAGTTAGATTGTTCTAAGGATCACATTAATAAGTAAAGTAATTAATATTAAGCTTGGGAGGTAGCCTTAGGGAAAAGGGAATCAGACACTCGATATACATCGACGTACAAAAATCAATTAATACATTTAAGTATTACATTTTATCAAGCAGTTAATACGAAATCAATGCTTAAATGTTTTTTATAGTGCAATAATAAATCTAAGTGGCCAGGATTATCCACCAACAACTGGCTTTAAAATACAAAGTGAATTCCGAGATACCATGCCTCAGGTAGGTCTTGAAATTGATTACATTATGCTGGGATCGATCTATCATTACTGACAGGACTATTGTTGCTAATAAGCGTGA
This sequence comes from Abrostola tripartita, assembly GCA_905340225.1. NCBI lineage: Eukaryota > Metazoa > Arthropoda > Insecta > Lepidoptera > Noctuidae > Abrostola > Abrostola tripartita. Next base: position 6,803,878 of record HG996486.1, read on the forward strand.
TATAATAGTGACAGATCGATTAAAATGCCGTGCTTTCATTAATCATGTGCTCATTGATATTAGGATTCCTCATGACGAGAATCTCGTGAAAGCTTAAAAATAACGCCAATAGACTTAAGACGGTTTTAATTGTATACAGGTATTATCCTCGTTTTTGCATGAGAGGGAAACTGTTAAAATAAGGGAATTGCACAGCCGATTACAAAAGCACGCCGCGTTTTGGCAACCTGTCTTTATTAAGTAACATTTTCTGTACACAATGGCTGATACTGGCCGCACTTCACGTGTTAAGGTGCTTTTAGACCGATGGGTTAGAACAGGGGAATATTTTATTAATTAATCAATTTTACTGAAGGTTATTTCATGGCTTGAGCGTGTTCATTAGAACATTGTAGAATTTTGAATAAGCTTCATACTACGAATAGACGTCTACAGTAAACCTGATCACACGTTTGGATCCAACTAATCTATTCATACTTTTTTAATGTTAAACAAAGCATCGTTTTTAACCGTTTTAGGATCTTACCAGACGTTTCACATTTGTGTTGTTACTTCGTACGGTCTAAATGATCCTTAACTTTTAGGTAGACCCTTGTTTGAAGATTGAGGGATGGGCCGTCAAGTGTGACCTAAGTGAGCCGTTGTATACAGAAGGCTAATACACGTTTCTCCTCACGATTTTTTCGTTACTTCGACACACTCTGTCTTCATTTATATTGCAGCGACGGCTCTAATTATAATACTCATCGTTTATAAAGGCATTGACTGTAGCATACACGTATTCCCGGTCGTCCTAAACAGATGCAAGCTCCATTGAATGTTCCATGTATGATGAACCAAACGTCGTCCTACCTACGTTTGAAAGACAAAGCACACAGAACCAGTTCAAAGCAAACTGATTAGGTATTAAACCACGCGTATGTAGTAGTTAAATTATATGATGGGTTCCCAAAATGGTTTATTTGGTAATCAATCTTATTAATCTTACTGAAGGACCAACAGTCGTTAAATACGCCTGTCCCTAGGAAGTGCCTCACACGTTATTCGGAGCACATAATCTGGGATCCCAAACGGATGATATTCGCTCAATCGTTTCGTCCTAAATGGTGAAGTAAAACCGAAATCAGGGTCGTTAATACGCTTAACTCGAACATTTGTCTAAATACTTACCGAGCTAATAGCATCACACTGTTTACTGACGCATTACAGCTCACGCATTTTTGACGAGCTTCTGAAATCTGACCTCGTTTATTTGCCACGTATCTTGCAACTTCAGATGTATAAAAATGCAAAGAAGAATTACATTATACAAGTTCCTTAAACAAGGACCTATATTTAGTGTAAGGCATACCTAATTTTCATGGGAAAAACAAAAAGTGTGATTAATTTATTATGTTTCTTTTGCAAATACCTACTTCAAGCTTAAAGGAAGATACTTATAGGTACTTAATGCTTAGGAAAGTTACAATATATAGTTCATATTTTGTTACATACGGGTCAACCGTATGACCTAAAAACTGAAGCGAGTAGATTAGGTTACGTATCTTTAGTAGAAACATTTACATGAACGTAATGCTGCGCGTACGGTACATTGTTTACGACATACGTGAGCATGTGTATACGTAAAACTATACTGCTGCTTTATTTTCTTGCCGCAAGCATATCTTTTGGGCCAAGAAACTTACTGTGGGTTCATCTTGATCCCTGATTTCCCTAGAGACATACTTCTAGAGAATTTTCACAGCTTAGAGTCAATGTGGTCAGTGCAATGGAATACGGGTTAATAACCTATGAAGTACCTACGGCAACACAATAAAAAGTTAACTACAAACTAAAATGCCTTTATTGGTTCCAAAAATAAAATCTGGTTGTCAATTTAAGGTTTCGCTTTTAAGTAGTTACGTTGAGATCATGATTAAGACGTGATTGTGTTTGTCGAACAGTTGAGGTACGTTTATATCGTCCCCACACCCCCTCGGCTCCATTAACAGACCGCCCTTTCTCACAAGAAATCTCTCAGTTTCACGTAAGCCGTAAATCCTTAATACAGATTATCCACAAGCAGTCGTATAAGTATCCAAATCGGCTTAGGTTATGTTTAAGTGCGTACGTAATTTAATGATAAGAACTATATGGAAATAAGAAATAGGCTTAAAAGATTTTGACTCAAAGTAAAACACACGGCAAAAAAAATCTACAGCGCACTAATGGTTGCTTGTTTGTCCCAGTTTTTCATTTCTAATTCAATAGAAAAAACTAAAATCATCCATATTTAAACTTATAAACTCTAGCTTAAGAAGGTTTGTCGTCGAATAAGCTCAACGCTACACTTGTTTATCTCACACAAGAAATGTACAGTGTAACGTAGGTACGAGACGTTCTTGTTGTGATAGCACAAGGAATTGACGCAACAAGAAACCGGCTGCCGATAATGGTGTTGTAACGTAGACGTCTGCTTTGTGGAAACTGACACGGCCGGCCACCCTATGCTACGCGCCCAATATTACGAATAGAAAACACAAACTTTTTCCATTCATATTGATATTAAAGCCTACTTGATAACCTATTTCGAGTGTTAAGATATATGTCATATATATATTCACTGTCTAATTACTTTAAGCATATCACATTATCTCTCAACAAATAGCAAAAGCAACTTGTATAATATTTTTATACAATTTGTGGGTCTTTCGGCCCAAAAAAATTATGATTTAACTTTATAATATTCCAGATCACCGAATGTACGTTGTCAATTTGTCCTAGATATACGATACTTATCTAAGAAAATGTACAATAAAGTCGAATGCATAAAACGTTATTCAAACTTTTATATTACTATGTCCTTCGTGATACACAATTTTCCGGTAGAATCGTTTTACAGGCGTCCGTTCAGATCTCTTTCTTATATACCCTTCATCACTGAACAAAAGAATTTGCATTTATTTTGTAAATCATACGATTTGGATAAGTAGGCAACTTACGTAAGGTTCTGCAAAAAGCGGGCCATCATCATCATCATATCATCAGACATAGGCCTCTCCCAAGGTACACAGTCCGGTCTGCTGCTTTTCGCATCCAGTCGTTTGAACTGTCATTATTTTTACAATATATTGGTCGGTACCAGCACATCTGCCATAAAATATCATATCAGCATTTGTTTTAAACGTATACTTCTTGAAAACTACAAAACTCATATTGACTACAGATTTTAGTTCATCACGTAAACTGCGATGGTTTGTGCTCGATGCAATAAAAATAACAAACGTTTTTAAAAAATCGTAGTACTTATGCACTGATAGAAAAAGAGAATCTAAGGTTATGCGGAGTATAATCTAAAATAATGGTTTAATTCGTAAAATACGAAATATAAATAGGTATCTGATTCTAAAACAAAAACACATTAATTGGTCTTTTGTTACTATAAGATTCTGTCAAATACTTCGTATTTTTATAAATTGAACTATCTTTACACATGTTGTTTGGTCCACATATCGACCGAGGCTAAGAACAGAACATGGCGACGGGCGTTACTATCTCATTTCAATAAAGTTTCGTCTACGAATTAAGTTGTATTTTAATGGCTGGTCCTGTCATCTGAGAATTTTTTATGAGGCACTGTTACGCACTGTTAAGGGATCGTTCGACTCGTCAAGAGTAGCTGTGTGTTTACGTACTAAAGAAAAATCTTTATTTTCGCATTGCGTTTACCTTTAACTTAAGTGTTTTGTTTGAATAATTAAATGGGAGTTTCTCTATTCACGATTTTGTTTTTCCTTGTTTACAGTGTTCAGAATCTTAACATAGATTAGAAGTACTAAGGTTACAAATATTTTGTGGTTTTATAAAGTTTCTTCTTATTCGCATCAGCATGAGCTAAATATAACGCTAAAGCTAAAGCTAAATGGCAGTGAGATGGACAGCCATGGGTGCGCCGGAAGTACAGAAGCATATCCTCTCGTGGAGACTCTCTCTCTAGAATTATATACTTACTGCCGATTTTGAATCTAATTAAAAGTAGGTACCTCTTGTTATGTACCTTTATGGTTATTTTATTTGTAAGCTCAATCTGATTATTTGATAAGATCATTAGCTAAATTTATACTATAAGACCAATTATTGTAAATTAATAAATTATTAAATATTGTTATGTAGTAAAATAAGCTACGTAAACCGTATAGTTTGATAGCTATACACTGCAAACACATCATACACTGCATACATATACTTCATATGTTCTAAGCCTTCAAAAAAAATACTGCAGCAGATACGATAGATATTTGAAACCAGTAGTTTTATTGAAGCTAGAGCACGTGCTCGATATTCAACATGATTCTAAATCGTGACGTTTCATACGAACCAACGCGACCCGCGATAGAATATATAACTTTATTTTTCAACTTAAAACATGAATCGTGTCAAAAATATAAGTTTATTTACCATACTTTAATTTAACTACGACCATGAAGAAGCACTCGGAACTACCCTTCGATCCAAGATCATCCTCTAACACTAAAAGCTGTATATCAACCGCTGTATGTCAAAAAACTAGATTTAGTTATAGTCGATCTCAAAATTTCTATGCTTTCTTAGGCCCATATTTATATAACAACATCAACAAACACCTGTCTATATACCCGCTTTCTAACTCGACCTGCAAGAAAAAGATATGTTTATGGCTACAGACTTTAGACTACAATGCAACGGAACTTTTGTTCAAACCCCTACATTAACCCAGATGACACACACACACACTCTAACACACACACAGACACACATACACACACACACGCACACACATATAAACACTATTTTCTGAAGTGTTTTTTATTTTTTATTATTAATTTTACTGAAATTTAATTTGGTTATTTATTTTATGTAAGCAACATTCATATAACTTAATGTCTGACTAATATTCTAAATAGTTTTTAAGTTTTTCTTAATTATATTTTGTTAAACTACCTATGTTCCTTTAACCAAATAACCCGCTATTAATTAAATAGAAATCTCACCCTCACGGAGGTAAGGCCTGGTGATCTGTGATACAGGTTTTACCTACAGCAGACACCAGTCTCTAATAATTGTCCAATTGTAGATGTAATGTATGTATGAGAATGAGAAAATAAATAAATTTATTATTATTACATTATTATTATACTATAAAATATCTAAGTGGTTGTTAACCATACAATTTGTTTAAATTTTTACAAGACAATTAATTTCTTTGTGAATAGTAAATTAAAGAGAAATCAGTTGGGTGCATGTAGCATGGCAAAAATCCGAATTTTTTCTGCAGTATATTACGAAATCCCGAAAATAATTAAGAATGTATTTTTGAAAATGATATTTCGCTAAACAAAAAAACAGTCACAAAGAAGACATTTTACACTTATTAATATCATAGAAACATTTTTTTAACTTAACCAAATCAGTTTAACTAAATACTTAATGCTAACTGAAATACAAATGTTACTAAACCTTACAACTGTTGATCGAAGCTTGCTTACAACTCAACCTAATTGTGAATGGTAAGGTAACATAAAAAGAAAGTAGATCAGATAACTACGGAGAGAGACACGTCGTCTTTTCGAACAATTCACTTCTTCAATTCACTGTGATAGTAAATACATATAGATTCAAGCCCTTTTAATGTAATGTCGCGTACATATGTTCTCTGTGTACATGTAACGATTTTGTATGCTTCATATATGCATTATGCAGGCTTCTGGAGCCCGGACTCTGATAGCATTACTGTACTACCTCATATACTGGGGAAATGTTCCGGGCAAAATGAAATTGTAGTTAGAAACTGACCTACGAGCCTTGCACGAGAAATTAAGATATTCTTTTTGCTTCATCTGTTAACTCCTATTTAATTAAAGTGCGGTGAATATTTTAAAAACATATATGTTATTTGAATTGTACTCTTAACTTTATACTCCCTGTACGAACTTTTTATACATGAAAGGTTATTTTGAACCAACCAATTGTGATTATATCTCCATAACATTTATTATATTGCAGCAAACCATTACTCATCAGTGGACAGATATGGGGTTTTATAGGGGTAGGTAGACATTTAATATTTTTCTCTAAAGCATTGTTAAGAACAATGGATACATTTCACAAAGCAAATAAATTTATTAACGATATAGATTTACGTGTTAGCTTTGATTCGCTTAGGTACATATTCAATATGAATCCTTTATTCGTTTCCAGTAGTTGAACCGAATATTTTTTCCTTGAGTTAAAGTATTTTTATTTTTACATGCCTTGCTGTGGACCTGAAACGATTCTCCCTGAAAAAATAACTACAAGAATTTCCTTTTAAATGCTTGAAATCCTGTATAGAGCAAAAATGCGAGCGCACTAAAAGGGTCAATGCGCGGTGTTACCTGATCTATAAACTGAGCAATTGCATCGTTTGTGATCTTTTCTGGAACCACAGTAGATATGGAGGAATATTTTTTATACAAAAGAACGTGGTTTGGCATACGGCATGCTGAAGTTGTTGGAAGTACTCGACGTCAGTGGCTGTAATGAAGTTTGCCTTGCGTTTGCCAGCTGTCGCTGGACATACTCCTGTGTTTTTACGAACACTCGCACACGGCCTATTCTAACGATCGTTTGTCTCATTGTTCCCTTTTTCATTAATTCCTGACAAATATTCTCTTCTGTCGAAAAACGTTTTGCATTTACCATTCTATCCGCCTTGCCGGTAAAATCAATAGCCGATAGTGATAAAAAAATTCTTCAATACTTACATTTGAAAACCAAGATGAAATAAAAGGCCAATAGTTCGAGACCTACCTACTTTACAACTCGACCACTTAGGGAGCAGCATTGAAAACTTCCGAACGCCCGATATTGAAATCAGATAAACTTATTTTTATTGTCGCTCTATGGCTTTGCCGGGAATATATTGTTTTGTTGGCTAAAAACTTATAACATTTCGGCAAAATGTTACGTACATGCCTTTAAGTTTGGCAAACTACTTGTACGCTTGTTTGGTTACAGTTCTTAGTGGTTTGGCGGTGTTTTTGTTTTTAAAAAACTATCAAAGAATGTTAACTTAAATATATTAAAAACTTACAGATTCACACAAAGGATTTACAACAGCACGGTAAAATCACAATCATGAAGAGGTCACAGACGTATTATAACAATTTAAAAATACAGAAAATGTTTAAATTTATTAATTATATTTAGTTACTTTAAAAAAGTTAAATATGTTTTCTTTTTGAGTACCTATATACAACTCTGTTTTGCAGTATGAATCTTTTGACTTATTTTGGAAGCGCTACGATTGATTGATTCTAATCGTTGCTACGGTTATTTTTCCGAGCTAATATATGTACCTAATCAATTAGTATTGTGTATTCGTTCGAATCATCAAGTCGCTATATTCTGCAGGAAAGCATAACATCTATATAATAACTAGTACAGAATATAGTCCTTTAATATTCAAACCAGATCCAGCTGTTCCTTGCTATTTTTGCGCTTAGTCAGAACCTAATGCACCAAGTCGTTGGTAATATGGCTTAAATTCATAGTACTTAGCCTGGCTCGAGGCTCAAGCAGTCTTGCCTTTTGTCCGGTGACGGCCAATAAAACCCCTCTCGAGGTCACTGGCAAGAAAAATCGTTTGTAAGGGCTTTTTGTGAGGATTTCTAATAATTGCCTTACAACAGTTTGGGGGGGGGGGGGAAGGTACATCCATGGCACCACGTAAAATCACAGATCACATTTTTTTTCTACGAATCAGGTAGGAAATAGAACCGTCTTCAAAAACACAACTTGTTTTATTCACTTAACTTTACATAAACAAAGTTGTAGTGCCAAAACCAAAAATTCAATAACTAATTGTGAAAAAAAGTGTATGTTTGTTATTACTGAGAAGAACAGTTCCAACCCACGTAAGACTTTTTAAAGTCGTTCCTGAAATCTAAATTAATACTTTGAAGTAGATGCTGTTAAATGTATTTAGGGATTCAAACTTGTCAGTGACACTAACTAAAAGCCAGCTTAGAAATTATTATTATCACACATAATAATGCAGCGTGCATATTGTTGGTTATTATTTTACATTCAAAACTGTACCTACCGAATTAAAAAGTTTACATTTTCTTGAGTCCCACGACAAATTGCACTGGAGGACGCGTGAGAAGCAGCAAACTAAATCTCAATTTCCAGAAAGTTTCCTTATCAATAGTTAAGATACTTGTGCTCGCTAGCTAACTGCGTTAGTTGCAGGAGCTGGGGGATTGCGAGCAGCTAGGCTACACAACTACGTCAACGTGTCGCGCTGCGCATGTTGTGTTCTAGCTATTGTATCTGAACTAGAAATACAGGATTGCATTGAGATACTTACTTTGTGTGTTCACTTACCGAATAAAATATAGGAGATAAATGTACTGTATGTATTTTCAATTCAGTTTTCCATATGGAACTACATGTTCTAAATGTTCACGCTAAGAGTGCAGTATGAAAAACGAAAGTAAACCTACCTAGTATGTAAATAGGAAAGAGTACATAACTAACGCGATACAGAAAGTTCGTATTGTGTTGTTCCGTGTGGTACCGAATTCTCAGTTTCACTGTGTCGTAGTCCTCTAACAAGCATCGATTCATAGAATGCTGCTGAAACCCCATTCGTTAAAAAGTTACTTTCGCGTTAACTATCGGTGATCGTTATTTTATCCGTGTTCCAAACCGTGAACATGAATCAATTATATAACACGCATTTTATGGTTGTTTGGGTTGTTATAAATTAATGAAAAACAATGTGATCTGTGAAAAATTGTGATGCTTTCTCTCCGTCAAGTAAATAACTAGTAAATCAAAGCAGCAATCTTTCAAAAGCCTTTTGCGCTTCAGCGTAGGCTACAGTGGTAAAAATAACATTTAAGTTCTTTGAGAAATTCTTGCTCCGTACAAAATCCCTTTTATATATGTGCGCCTACATAAGTCTTTTGTTGTCTGGCCTCCTACGATATTTTTCCTTATCACATAAATGAAATAATATTCCAGCAGGACTCGGCTCAGCTGCTTTCACCTATACAATATCGTTATATGTCAATACGAACAATAAAAAAGCGGAGTAACAATATATGTTTTTCTAAATATTCCTTCATAATTAGGACCATTACGCCCCGAATGCTGATTATTACAGGCAAAAGATAAAACTACAAAGTGCCTTGTGAATAAAAGGAATATTGTCACTTGTAAAGCGGGCGAAGTTTTTTTTTTAAATTAATTATTAGGTACCTCATCTCAGCTACTGCAATTAGAAGGTACCTAAATGCCCCTTCCATTTTCTCAGTACGTCTACGTAGGTACTGCTCACGAACACCTGAACGTCGCTAGAATCGTCATTGCAGTATGTCAGTGACGTATGAGAATACGCTAGGGTAGGCAGCGATAAATATGATCTGCATTTACAGATTGAAGATAGAATAACGTTACTACCACTATTATTGGTTGCTATTAATCTACCTATTATATGGCTTTTTCATTGAATAACGAAATTGTATGTCGTTAAATGCAAAAGTTTCAAAACTGACCACTTAACAACTATTAAAGTTTAAAAGAAAAATAGCCTTTATTAATAATAATTCTCTATTTTATTGAAAACTCCGTTAATAATTATCGTTATAATTATGACATGGCCCACCAATGTTTAATAAACCTACGTGTAAAGATATTGATAACATTTGAACAAAGATCACGAACAGAGGTTCTGGAGCAAATGGTAGAGAATAGTTTTCATTCCAACATTGGATATCCGAGCCACCTGTACGGAAAGACAATTTTGTAACCGCGCTACGTTTTGATAAATGGTAGGGTGAGAGGTGAAGTAGAGTGTGCCGCGTGTACGCCGTTTGTCGGCGTACCGTCATGCGTCACCCGACACCGAACCTGCCGTAGAGACCAAACGCTTCCAAACAATCTATAAAGGAGAAATCCGGTAAGGTTTTTGTCAAGCGTTTTCGATCAACATGTTTTTCATTAGTGCCTTGTAGATTTTTTTTTATTTTTATTTATTTTATTAAGAAACAAACGGTCATTTACAAACAGTTTAGAAACAAAAATTAACATAATAAAGACCTATAGTTTCCTTAATTAACAACAAAAATATTTTAGTGACGCTTATTACAGATGTATAGGTGATCAACACTTGAATTTTTTTTTTTTTACAATGAATATATCGCTTTTACACCAACATTTTGAATTATATAATAAAAAAGGAACACATAAACTCAAGCATAAAAAGCTTTTTTGATAGATGCAATGGAACAACAAAGTATGTCTACGGTAGCTAATTTCACATGTTCATCAAAAAGTCTACAGGCACGCTTCAAAAACATGTTTTTAGAGTAACAAGTCCTACTTTTGGGGATATAAAATAAGTATTTTTTACGACAACGACGTTCAGAAGCACGGGGAACGTTAAAGTAAATTTTATGTAGTAGTGCAGGGGCATCAAAAATATTGTGTATTACTTTGTAAAGTACTACAGAATCTACGCAGTCGCGACGTAATTCTAACGATTTTATCTTATGGTGCTTTAAAGAGTCTTCATAACTAGAATGACTGTGGCCAGTCGAGAGATTTAATAAATTTTCCCTGTATTTTTTGTGTGTGTGATTTGGGTTGGTTTTACTCTCATAAGTCTGAGTCTACACTGTCAAGCAAATAATTGTTTTTTTTCTATAATCCCTTAATTGTCATATTAACATTAACGAGCTAGTAAGGTTTTTTATTCTGGTATAATGAATAATATTGTACTAAGAGCAAGCGCAAAATACAATTCTACGTTTTTAAACAAGCACTTAAGTCTGTGTTGGTTGCCAAATGGCGTAGCAAAACTCTGCTTTTAGTACATTTACCAAACTCGTGCTTAGTTCTATCTAAACAGAAATTATATTAACTTGTTTATCTTTTCTAGCATTGAGAATAGTCCTGAATCAGACCAATTAAGTGCGGTGCTCTTTGAATTTATATCAAGATAGGCGCTTCGATATTCTGTTATCATCCCATAATGTATTAGAATAGCAAATACAAAGCAACACCGCGACTGATCGACGACCGTTGTGGCTTATCTACCTTTCGCACTGCGCACAATATTTAATAATAATGCCCAAAGTCTGGTCAATTAATTAAATTGTCACATAATCTGGGGGCACGGGATTGCCCCCGCCAAGTCGAGCAATAAAGCAGCACGGCCGTACCATCCTTTTCTCGAAGCACTTCAGGCCATTTTCGACCCCCTATAACTTCGTTGTGAATAAAACTAGAAGCCTGAATTTTCAGTAACCAATTAGGCATTGTATAAACACGGTATATTTCAAATTTCATTTAATTTGAACCAGTAGTTTTAGAATTATAACAAGTCAAAGTTCGTAATTTTGTCACTCACTGACTGACTAACTGACCGATCATCAAAATGTTAAGGCACTTCTAGCCGACATAGAAGCTTCAAATTTGGAATACAATTAGTGTTTAGTGTATCAATCAAGGGAAAACTAAAATATTTTGTACATAATTTCGGTACAGTTTTCTAGATACGCCAACTGCATAAATAACTTTGTAATCCCATATAAATGTATGGGATTACAAAGGATTACATTTGCAGTTGCAGTGCAATTAATGAATCTGTTTACCTGTTTAAGTATTACATGATGGAATATGGCTCGTAGCAATGTGGCTACCGCGCAGATCAGTCGATTTGCGAGGTTAAGCCGTGCTCGCTGCGGTCAGTCTTGTGATGGGTGACCGTTTTCACATGTCGAGACCCCTCCGTGCTTTGGAAGGCACGTTAAGCCGTTGGTCCTGCGCCTGATCTCTCTCCGGTCGTGTCGGTCTACCGTCCCATCGGACTTTGAGAGAGAGGGAATAGAGAGTGCACCTGTGTTTGCGCGCATACTTGTGCACTATAGTATCTCCTGCGTAGTTGGCTAATCTCAGATGAGATCGGCTGTCGTGACCGAAATTCGGTCAGGAGAACATTTTTATTATTAATGGATAATAGGTGTAGATACAGGATTACAAAGTTACTCTTGCAGTTAATGAATCAATGTAACTGTATATAGTGAAACTGTATATAGGTGTAGATAGGTATCTAGATATAATTATGTTCAAAGGTAACTTGTAAATTGGTCAACGGAATGAAAAAGCGAGAATGGGCCATATTTTATGAAGTAGTAGGTACCAAAATTTCGCAAAGTATTAAGTAGACTAAATCACCATGAAATGAAAGTAAGAATAATAATAATTATAACCGCGGGCGGCGGAGGTCGCCTGCCCGCGCCGCGGCCCGCGGCTTCCACGCTTCCCATCCGTCACGGAAAGGCGGCTTCTTTCTTCCAGGCAACCTTTGGGTCTTACTGCAATATCGCAGGTATACACACATCATGTTCTATGTATCAGTCAGTATGAGTATAAAAATTTAAATAATCTCTATATAATTCTATAGAGAAATAATGGGTTAAGTAATTCATTAATTTAAAAAAAAACTTTGTGTACGACAGTGAGTGCCGTACATTAGTTCAAGTAAATTCTCTGTTAAGCTTGTTGTTGTAATTTTCTATTAGGTACATTGACAGTATTTGTAGTGAAGGACAGATTACAATTTTACAAGGATCAACTTTGAACTTACGTTTGACGAGTGCGGCCCTAAGTATTACTAACTAATGCAAAAATAATAAAATTTCTACAAAAAGGAATGAGATCCCATCAAAAACATATCTGTAAAAAAACCAAGTCGCGCAACTCAGTTTTTCTATCGTAAAAAGTTGTGAGATCCATATAAAACCAAGCCGATTGCTTTATTAAGTCCGTACTTCAGGGACCTTCTGTCTTAAGTTATTAGGTACGTAAATAGCTACACGAACAACATCTTATATTAACCATATTAATATTAAAAATCTTTTATGTTTTAAATAAAATAGATTGACTTTGCCATCGCATGAAACCACAATTTATCTCACAAGTACATTGAATAAAATTGTTTAATGCGATTGCCAAGTCAATCTATTTTAATTAAAACATAAAATAATTTTAATATTAATATGGTTATGGTATAATAAGATGTTGTTCGTTTAGCTATTTACGTAATAACTTAAGACAGAAGGTCCCTGAAGTACGGACTTAATAAAGCAATCGACTTGGTATTATATGGATCTCACAACTTTTTACGGTAGAAAAACTGAGTTGCGCGACTTGGTTTTTTATAGATATGTTTTTGATGGGATTCTATTTACAGGTACCAAACCTGTAAAAATACAATTATGTGACAACGTGTTGCTTGGTACACATAGGATTTTTCCCCAACGCGGCTAAAGCGTAACAAACTCTGGTCGTTACTTGGTTGTTTAGATTGAATGCTGACCCAGCAACGAGACCGCAGTAGTTATCGGTCAATATGTGTAGGCACACATTTAGCAATATCAACTCCGACCATTGTTAGCGTTCATATTCTGCACTAGGTAGTTTCACGACTTAGTTGAAAGTTTGTGCAATTATCAATTTGTAAACTGTCAATGGTTTAATAAGTTTTTTTCGTTGTTATAAATTATATGGGCTATCGTTTTTATTCATCATCAACGTCGAATATATAAATTAACCATTCACCATCATATTTGATTTTGCGAGTGTTGTAAAATCTTTATTATACGCCAGACATGTCAATTCCAACATTTTAATTGCTTTGCGAATTTACCCGCCATTGACATATCAGCCATGTTATTATGAAATCGAACGTAAAAAATAAACGAGATAAATAAAAAGCTAACAACGTTTCCCATTAGTGTATTTGTACCAGTTAGCGCCATTCAGTATTTTTAATTAACGCGGCTAAAAGTGCGAAGACCATTTACATTTTATCAAAAAAACGTGACACTTAATTTGCTACAATTTAAAAGTTTTAATTGAATCGACTAAAACGTTACCAACTGGCAGTCTTACTTTGTCGGGATTTCGTAACTATTAGCCAAGTATAGATTAAACCGCCTTCATAGAGGCAAGGTTTACCAACGTCTCATCAAAACTTGTGCATAATCTCATTCGTAGCTCGATTGCTTCTTGCGGTGACATCTCATTCATCTACAAACTACTTGACGGGTTTCATAGATCACGAAGCTGCATGCTACTAAGACTTTCCGGGAGGTTAGATATTATGCTTTGAAGAAGTCTAAAGAAGCACTTCAACACGCCTCGTCTGCTAATGCAGCTCCGCTCCGCATGCTACATTTATCGAGCAATATATCTCCAAGACCATATGATTATGCCATTATGTTTGCTGCAAATAAGCTTAGCGAGCTAGGTATTAAATAGACTGATACAATTAAAGCATAGGTATTAAATTAAATTCTGACAAATAATTCAATTGTTTATGGATTACAATTGTAGAAGATTAGATATTTGGCTAGGTACAGGGCATTCAAAAATGTTGCTCATAAATTCAAACAACGTTTTACGGACATTATTATTCGGTTTAGTCCATAACAAATTGCTTTGTATTTGTAACCCTGTCTAGTCGTTAAGTATTATCTGGGAGGTCTGTACAGCAGTTGTTTGGTCCAATTATGGATAAATACACGTAGACCACGTGATACAAATGAGGCCAATTAATTAATACAACTTATATCAACTAAAGCGTAGGTAATTATTTTTTGACGTTAAATAATTTTGTCAACATTATACCTACTTTTAAAACTGTAATGTAAACATATTTGGATAAAATAGTAAGTATTATCATCCTCTTACCTCCGACTCCTGTCTAACAACATATACTTTTGCGAACCCTGGAAGATCAATGTCACAATTTGTAGGTTTATTTTTCTTATGTAAGTCAAATAAGTGAAACTAGGAATATAAACAGCGCGTGTGGACCCGATCGTATCCACTTCCGAGATGAGCGCCACTGAGAACCACAAATATTTTCCTTTTCCCCTCACAATTCGTTCGCACTTTCTGGTAATAGTTATTTCCCGAGAAGGTAAGACTACAGTATTATGTGTCTAGAAAGACCCAAGAGCCCATCGTCCTTTTACTACAGTGACAAAAATTTCCATTGTTACTAGATTTCGTTACACAGTCTCATCATAATTTTCAGACTAGTTTTGCTACGTAAAAGAATCGTTGCTATTTTCACGGAAACCTTCTTTAAAAGAAACATGTTGCATCAACTTATTGCAAGTTTTCCTAAGTATTTTTTGCTTTAATTTTCCTCGCCAGGTACCAGCGTGTATTTATAAATAAGAACAAACAGGAGCTATAGCCGGGCTAAAATTAGACGCATTCTGTTATTTTGTTCCCAATTCTTTAAATTGACGACCTGATTGGCGCAGTGGCAGCGATTAGACTGCTGCGCAAAATACTACGGATTCGATTCCTGTACGGGACAAAAATTTTAAGATCCAGATGTTTGTCCTGGTTTTTGTGTAGGTGATATTCCAAGTATGTAAGCCGCACCCACGAAACAGGAGAGATTCCTAGTGTTGGGCGACGTTCATTCTAAAAATATAATGAATATCAATATTATGTTAATTTAAATAAGCACAGCGTTTTCAAAAATTGTTTAAATATAACTAAAACAATTATTTTCTACTTCTAAGCATTTTTTATGCCACGAGGTTGCTTCAGTCTTCTCGTGACCTGCACTGAATGCAACTTGGAGGCACGTCGAGGTTAACTTCGCGCGCGCCAAAGAGTTCGTGGCAATAAGAGACTTCAAATGTAAAATGAGACCTAAATCATCGTAAAAAAATTCTGGGGACCATGCGGAAATTTTAAATATAAGTACCTTATTCGTTTAATTTTTATTTTTGAGATCGATAGAGAGTGTTTTTATGTATCAAAAGAACAGTTTGCAAAAAAGGTGACAAAAAGTAACTAATCGCACAGATTTATACGGCTTTATAGCGAAGCGTTACCAGTCACCCGTCACCAGTGCCAAAGATTAGCAGTTACGCGAACGTAACGTGCTACCGTGGCGCCGCCGCGCCTCGGTGACGTACAGGGCTATTCAGTGCGCGCTTGGCTTTGATGACTTCCAACTGCAATGTAATACATTTTGGAATGATTCATTTATTTTGTATTGTGATTGCAATTCGTCGAAGGTTTTTCATTCAAAAAAGTCGATTGAGCTTTTTTTTGGTTAATCTACAAAGGTGTTAGCTTTGTGATACGCCAGAAAAACACCTACTAAGCTGCTAAGTCCCATTTTCTATATGTAGCACAAACCGAGTGGTTAGCATTTACAGGCTGAAACGTCGACTGTTGGAATAAGCTGCTCCCTCAACAGCGGGTGATTTTAATTTTTTAACATAGGGATTTCAATAATAATATTATTAGATACTTGTATTTGCATTAAAATATATATTTAGTGCGGGTTGTTTTACTCGTTCGTCAACGTAACATAAGTAGGTAAGCCATCCATTTATTATTAATTCGAATTTGTTAAATCGATATACTATAGTAAATTAAATTAAATTAGGTACCTAGAACAGTATTAAGATGTAGCCAATATTTCCAGTTCAGATATATACCTGGCCTGGGTAATATTTTCTGGCTCGGAATATTTACAGGTCTCTGGTTGATATTTATAACATTTAAGGCGGACAGCATCATTGCACTTATAGCTATGAAAATATTGTCATAAGAACAATCTTACTGCATTATTGTTATATAAATTTCAAAAGAGAGCGTGCTAGCTTATCTGTCTTGCCTTTTTCGAAAAAAAAAGGACTCCTTAAGAAGTATTCTTTCGAGTGAAAATAGTTTAACAGCGGAAGCGCTGCTTTAAGTGGTTTACTGATAAACGGCACCTGTGAAGCGGGAAGGCTTCTATCTCTCGCGAAGCCTGGTCCCTGCATTTCCGAGCCATGGAATGCACTCGGTGAAACCGGCGTCATTTTAAAACTGTATTTTACCGCTTCATTATTTTCCTCGGTCTGTACGCGATTATGGTACATGTTATTTTAATAAACTTAATATTCTTCTTTCTGGAATTACTTTCAGAGTTGAATTAATTTATTTAAGGGCGCCCGGAAGGCCGCGAGTCAATAAACGGTTTATTTAAGCATAATTTAAGTAAGACAAGATACAAACTCGAAGCCGACGCCGCCGCCTCTTATATTGGTAACAAAGTATAACTGCCGGCTGGATAACGAATACAGTGTTATGTTCCACCGCCCAGTGTTCATTCGAAATTAATTTTTAATTCACTTCCAATTTGCAAGATCGTTACCCTGTCGTCGTTAATAACTAAGCTATCTCCGCGTCTTGTTGACTTCGGTGAACATTATCGCTTTTGAGGGCGTGTATTTTCCTCATTTTTCAGTAATGGCAAAACGACTCTGGCCTCCCCTCAAGTCGATAGTCATCGATGATTGATTACGACGCTTTCGCATTCCTATTACCGTAACCAGTCACTTGGCAAATCTTAAAAGGATTACCTTAGAATTAAGAAAAGAAAAGTCTGTTTTATTTATATATCATGTAACAGATACAAAGGTGCAACGCCATCAAAACCTGACGTCCGCGTCGGACGGCACCCCTACTTTGTTCTGTAAAAACAGTCTCAGCCTTCTATGTTTAAATAACACGTTAATACGTAGATATATGGTATGTATGTGTTTATTTATGTAACGTTCACCTGTACGCATGGGTACACCCAATCTGACAATCTCTTGAAATATTCAATATCCTGTTAATCCGTTTGGAAAAGTTACTTTTATATTCAGCGAGTGTTAAATTATTATGAACGCAGCCATGACGCTGGTGGCTAACTTACAAAACTTAATATAAACTTTTTAAACAACAGGATAGGAATATTTATGTAAAGAATGTTCTTGAAAAAGATGTTACGTGTTTAATAAAAGGACCGTTGATTCATAATGATATTATAATAATGTATTATTTTATTTTCTATCGATTTATGTTCTTAATACTCACATTTCTTTCTCGTTCCGTTAGAAGATGTCACTATTTCGACGTAAATCCCGAATTGATATGTCGCGAAATAAACCCACGTTAAAATAAATTCTGCTCCAAGCGTGAATCAAACACGCTAAAATTTGCGCAAAAGGCTCACTCACCCAGAGTCTCAGCGCTACGCGAATTTATGAACATTAATTAACGTATACGCCATTGTTTGTTCGCTATTTAGAGACCCCGCAAGACAGCTAGTCGACCCTTCACATAAACAAAGGGAAGGTTTATTTTTTGGCTAAAGTTTAACATTGCCAGTCAACGTGGCAATGCTGTCAGTCTTCAGTATGTTACCAGTTGAACACGATTATTTGATGCTTTTAACCTAATTTATATATTTTTAAGCTGTACCTATAATGCTAATAAAACTTACTATAGGTTAGAAATAACAAAGACAGTTTAATAAGCAAACAATATAAAGTTGAAATTTTGATTTATGAGTGTCGTCAAATAACAATATTATATTATATTAGCAAATGAGCTTTTAGTAGCTCTAAAAGAACAACGTTGATTACGCGAAAAAAAAAATTTGTAGAAAATAAAAATGTCTTATATCCACTTTACTCTATCTAAATTGATTTCATGACTATTTTTGCTGCGATAAATGCACGCATAAATGACTTTGTATATATAATTATACTCATTATATAGGTACATAGAATCAAGATATTATATAGGTACATAGAATGAATTTTAGACAATGCAATAATGTGTTGCAAGACTTTGCATGTTTGTTCATCAAAAATCTAAAACTCAGTCTTTGTTACAGACAATCACTTCAATATTCCGTAGGCACTGAATTCACGAAATGATCGTGTCACCTCTCAATGAACAAAACCAAATGCTTTGATGGATTGAGTGGTTTCCATTGAGACGTGAAAGACAATTTTAATAATACATTACCATTATGTGGGTGCTCTTTATTTACGAATTTCCTGTGTTGCATATTTTATTGCAAATTCAATCAAGCCTCTCGAAACCAGAGGGGTGGATAATTCCTTTGCCTTATTTGTAATTTTTTAAGCTTATTATTAATAGCGATCCGGTAGATAAGGGTTCCATATTTCTTTAATGCAAAGTGTACTAATTAAATCCCATACGTTGACTTCGCTTCGCGGCCGCTGCGACATGAATCAATGAAACTCGATGGCTATGTAGACGGTAGACGCTACGCTTATTATTTCTTAGGATTAAATGTCAGAACTCGTTGCTCTACAGATTTTGTACCTGATAATTTTACTTTTTATTTAACGATTTCTTCATCTTTACTTAACTGTAGTAGACCTAAGGGTTATTAAACATAAAGGCGAGGTCGATGTAGTAAGCAGATGTAGGTACGCGTGCAAAATAATTTCCGAAAGTAGATTTTTATACAACTTTTGGGAGGAGCACATTAAACTATTCCGTAATCTTCAAATCTCCTTGCGTAGCAAAGTTAACTGGGTAAACTTTGACTTAGGTTTCTATAATGCTTACGCTTATGAATCTTAACACTAATGCAATTTCCGCTGGAATGATTGCATGTGAATAACTGTGAGGAATGACAGTGCTATGCCCGACACATTTAATTACCGCTGCTCGGCGGCATCGCGGCGGCGGACTATCGGACCGACAACCGACTAGAACTAGTACTAATACATGCCGAATATCTGTCACAACAGTAGTGCTTTGTGCTCGTTTAGGGAGCACTCAGATGTGTCTCAGCCTCAATACTTCGTTGTCCTACTTCTTCCTACAAGTTACTTGTTGGCCAAAACGTCTCTAAAAGTTTTTCGTAGTACCTACCTACTTTTAAATTTCTCCGTCTAGTTGCGACAATGTTATGTAGGTAGTGCCAGCTCACCGCTTCACAAATTTGCCACAACTTCATTGCATACCGCTTCTTGCGAAATACTAAAACAATACATTCACGCAGTAGATGCAGTGGAAACTTTATCCAGGCGTAGACCGTCTCTGTATCTACTTTACTCAACATATTCGATGGAAATTGGGACTGATGCGATGTAGAGAGTTTTATGTATTCTAAAATAGAAGCATTTAAATTAATTAATAAGCTTCCTGCGCAATTTGATTATTAATATCCAGAGCATACTTATATCCAGTCAAAGGCATTTATTACAAAATGCTATCTTTTAATCGGCTTAGAAAACTGATTCCATTATAAAAGCGAACTGAAGGAGTAATGCGTCTAGCGCCGTGAACTAATAATCCGACTTGATTTATTAAGCTGTAAAATGAATATGAAATCAATTTAAATCCATAAAAGACTTAACCTCAATGTATTCTGCCTTTAATGTTATTTTTGTAAAAAGCTAATTAAGATCAGGATTGTCTATTGAAAGGTATTTGTTGGTATGATGAATTGAATGTAATAAATATGTATATTTCAGACTAAGCTAGCATGTTCACAAATTGCGTTAAATGTAATCTTATCATTTTCTATTATATTATACCGAACACATCTTACTGTTCCCACCTCGTCCTGTATCCTTGTGGCGTGGGGGCCAACCAGAACAAATTATGCAATAATTCATTTTGGTGCGGCCAAGGAAAACTCGACCAAAGTGCTGCCAGGTTTACGTAGCTAGACCAATACTTTTTCTACACATCAGAAATATACGCACTCTGAATTCGGAATCAGTTCCGTGGAAGAACGCGGCATCATAGTAGAGGTAAGTCATTATCGCTAAGGTCACCGCTTGTTATCTATAATACGCTACAGCCCTTTGACAATAGAATACAATTTAAAATATTCAGCCTGGATATTGATATTGCTGTTCAATGCCCTTATAAACATTTTCAATGACGTTCGACTAAAATTCAAAATCTCACGATCAAATGTCATACTTACTTAAATCTGTAATATGCATGCAGTCCCGTGGTTGTTAAAAACATATTTGAATATTTTAAAGACTTCTTTAGACTCATAAAAGTTTATCACCCTTTTATGTAGGCTTTTATCGTTTCTTATACAAGACTACTTTCTTGTTGAGTTAAATTCATATTAATATTTTTGTCACGATCTTATTCGGTTTTGGGTAGGCAGAAAGTCTAGAGAAAGCCAGCTACATTCATATCTAAACATAATCCGCTGCTTATTTTTCTTTTATAATATGATTTGGAAAAAGAATATTATATAATATCTTGTCACGGGTGTCAGTTTCACATGGAAACAAAATAAACGTAGGACACCTATTAATCGTATTTGAAATGTGCCCGTTATAGATTTTCTGGTCGGTAAATGATGCGGTCCGGTGCGAAATCTAGATAAACGTGATAAATGGTCAGCCTTCTTATGGTGGCCATTCGTTTTTCACTTTTGATGGACGCCTGTGAAATTCGTGCTTTATTATAGCAATCCATTTTGCGAACCTGAGTTAAACCAGTAATTTCCTACCTATAGCCTCCTCACTATTAAGGATTTACGACTGTACTAACAATTTTGCCGTCAGCTTTATTATTAGACCAGTCTCAATATAACCTCCTGTTTTTAAATGCATCATTCCTTTCATTCCGATTATATGGTATGTTCCTACACATTCTGGTAAACGACAATAAAATAACATTAGTATAATATTCGAGAACCTATTTGATTTAGTGTTCATGTGTATTATACATATTTGCACTTCACAAAGAATATTTCTTTACGAATTATAATAAGCACACGTTTTTAAATCGTTTTTTTTTCTATAAATATGGTCATCCTATGGAAAAACGATGCGGGCTAAATGGTAGCGCGCGATCCATCTGTCCATCAGTCTGATAGGTACTGATTATCAACTCGATCAGAATGATATTTCCTTAAACGAGTAACAACAGGCGACGCGTATTATACGTATTCGTTGGTCTAAAAACGCGAGGGTTGTTTAATCCCCCAAATCCCTTGCCGATTGCAGATAACGCGTGAAAATACAACAATTTTAATTTACGTTTACCTACATGTATATTTTACCCCATACCTAGCTAAAGCTCGAGTTTCCGATTAAGTTTATATTTTTTGTTGTTGTTTTAACGAGGCTTAAGCATTTCTACTTGTTTTACATGAGTTTTCAAATCCATTAAATTGTTAAACTAATGTGCAATATGCGCCCGGGTTAAGGTTAGAATGGCGTTTTAAAATGGCTTCTCTTGTCCGTAAATAAATTAGTAGTGTCCTGGGATTATCGGTTTCATGAGGAAAGCCTGATCGTGCTGGGACACTAAAACTTAAAACAACATTTAATATAAATAAAATTTTACATAGACTGTCTTAAGTTTTGTGTATTGTCACGTTGTTAGTTGATAGATACTATTTTTCTGTTAAGTTTTAGTAAAACATAATTATGTACCTTTATAGGATGGTTTCCTATATGTATGGTACATATCATATTTAGATATTCATTCAGAAACAAGTAGTTTTCACCACGTTTTTTGTAAGTTGTAGTTGATGCCTTGTATATATTTCACTACATACCTAATTATTCTTCAAATGCAATACCTTATACTTTAAAAGAGGTTTAAATCTTATGAAATGTCTAAGCTTTGGAAACTCAACAATTAAATAGCAACTTATGCAAAGCTTTGTCATTTGTGCCACACAAACACTATTTATTTAAATACCCAATGATGGTAGTAACTTAGCAGTAATCTAATATAGGAATGATGTGTCCCTCAGGCTTTTATTACACGACACATGAAGACTAGTATACCTTTCACCATTTTACCGCGGAATTAAAAACAAAAAAGATATCTGTGCACTCTCGGGAGGCTAACTAAAACTCACACACACACGACATAAAACAACATCACTAACCTCAATAAAATCCGTCCAAAAATTCTCAGTCTGTGAATATTTTACGAAACGGACAAAAATAGGTAAAAATCTCTCTACTACCGATCTGTGTGACTTTTATTTTTCGATCCACATTGCCACTTTGCAGTTTATTTATGTATCAGCTAAATCACTTACCTACCTTAGGTACCTACTCATTTGGTATAAAATCATCAGCCCCCCGGCAAAACAAAACGCTTGACGAATAGAAATTGAATAGAATGAAAAATATATGGGTTGTGGTTTGGCTTGTTGACATATGTCATCGATAACGTAGTCAAAACTTTATATCATCCTCATAAATTTATCATTCTATTCGTCAAGCGTTTTGCCACTTGTCTAGTGATTTTAAGGTGTTAAAATAAACCTATCGGATATCCTATAGTTGTTGCAATGGTTAAAAAACCAGCAAACTGTTATGACCTTTAAAAAGTAAAAACAAGTAAGGTCCTTGTTTTAAATGTAACACGGCATTCAATAAATTATTAGTCGTTATTAATTGACATTCACAGCCTCTAACAGTTTGGTGGTTATTAGGTACTTCATCATCATTACTACTTATGTAACGATTCTATCACCATCTCATTAGATGGATCGTAAGTAATAGTAGATTACTTTTGAATTACTACTATTATACCTATTTATAATTATTTAAATGCCTCAACAGAATACAAAACAGTTCTAACACACATTTCTTTAAAATTTAATCAGCACAATATGTGTGCTCGATACAGGCGATAACATTACATTCTGGATTTCAATAAACGACTGACCATGTATGTATAAAGACCCAATAACCGACCACATGTATGATGATACGGTTGAGTAAGGTAGGAAATGTTCTCCTCTTATTTCATCCCCTTACATATTTGTCTCCGCAGCAAACTCTCTCAATCTGTTTTATGAGGTATTCAAAAACATTTAAGTGTTTAAAAAAAGGTAAAATGATTAACAGAATTCATTTTAAAGCAACGTCCGACCGTCAATATCTCTCGACTCGAGCTGACTTTGATTACTTGACCATTTGATGTATGGGTAATAAACATCCGAGTTGCCCATATATTGCCTCGGATGTAACAGCATTTCATGGACGAAGCCTCTCGATGAAAGGCTAGGTTTGATGGGCATGAAATTGTGTATGAATAAATTTGTGCGTTAGGGAAGTAATAAATTGTTATTAAACACGGCCCAAATGTCTCCAACTCTCCATGTGATTTATGTAGCTTGAACGGTGTCTCAGGAAACCGCTGATTAGCGACTAGCGGTGTCCTACGGCGGAGTAGGGACGTAGGGTGCACCGGTACCTGTCTGTGCGAGGGGTGGTTCCCGCGCAGGTTGATTACTGTCCATCTCGACCGCCGCGTTAAATTTATTCAGATGCATGCACATTTTAATACGGCAGCCGTACTTGCGCTACTACAATTTGAATTTCAATCGTTCGCTCTTATGATAAGTACTTTTTCGTAATCTCTCTTTTTTTCGCTTGTGCTCTCTTAGCGTCGTTACTTCGTACAAATTATTGAGAGTGAGCTATGATTAAAATATAATCGGAGTTCTTTAAAGAAAATTGTTTTAGTCTTCAACCGGCGGCGGGAAAGATAATCAACAAGGTATTTTTCAGCAGATTTCAGGAACTTTGATGTAGGTATGAAGATATCCTGCTTGATCCTAAGAACTCTTAATTTACTTGTTTTTGTCTATTTTTAAATAATAATACTGTTTACAAATATGTGTACCTAGTTAATTAATGTTAGCTATAATACCGCCTTTGGTAGAGGTTTAACCTAGCACAGGCAGCTAACATTCCATGAACTATGTTATTTTAAGATTTATGATGTATTTTACCAATTGTATTTAAATAAATATTCTATTCTATTCTTTATAGTTATCCTTTTGCCGATACAGATTGCGGTATTGATTCCCACGACGGCAGCGACAGCAGTAAGGCAAATATTCCGTTAGACTGATATTGAAACTGTTTGACATCGGCGATATTAATTTACTATTGTATCTCCGGTTCAAATATTGAAGTCGACTTGTTATTGTTGTATACCAGAACAAGCTTTAATGAAACTGTTCATCGACGTCATTAAATCATGTTCCTGCTGTGCTCCTGGCGGCACTGCCTGCGCCGCCGCCGGCAGTGGACGCCCGCCCGCAGTGAGCTGCAACACATTATCCAATACCAGCAATACTGCTCTTGTTGAGGTGCATTTTTGCAGCAGCTTGCAGTCAGACGCCAAACGCGGAACTAAACCTTTTATTTCTGTGACGTATTGGCACAGTTAGTCTATGTCAGTTTATCAGCTCTCGGCAACAAAGCCGATAGAACAACGGTAACATTCCTTCAGGCAGTAGGAAGTATAAAATATTTATATTCCCTATTCAATAGTTACTTAATGGAACAAACACTGTTTTGGAGATTACTCCATCGTATTAATACCAGCTGACTACCGACATTTTTGGGTTTCCTTTAAAGGACTTTCGATTTTATAATAGGTATTAATTGTCAGCTGTGTGTTCGAGTTTTAACTTTCTACCTGTAGCTTATTTTTCTTCTTAACCTTTTGAGTGCCAGTCTTGTATGGAAGACAAGCGTTTCCGCGCCCTCCACGCCACGATTGTATTAGAAGACAAGATCTAATAGTAACATTATTACGAATATTGTTTGTTATTATTTTACACCAGTGTTACGATTTGATATTGTTTTCTGGTAGAGTTATGGCGTGGAGGGTGCGGAAGCGTTGTCTTCTATGCAAGACCGTGGCGTTTAAAGGGTTAACTTGAAGCGCCCCTCCGACTAGCATACCTACAAAAAACAAGCTGGTGTGTGAACCTCGGGCCATCACAACCTTTAAAGTTTAGCCTTCAATGCAACCCGAGACAGATCGCAAAAAGGTATTTCTTTTGCGTGGGTGTACGTAGCGCAGTGTTTATGCACAGTCGTACGTGTTTCGAGTTTTAAATCATAGACATCAGTAATCCACTCGGCTGTGTGCAAGGCATTATTACTCATGAAATGTTTCTCAGCATTGCCATTGGTGCGGAAAATGAATAAAATTTGATTCTATTCAAGTACCGCGCAGTAGAATATTATATTGTTTACGTGAAAGGTCGAGAGCAATGGGTTATATATATTGTTATCCGTAAAGCATTTTATATTATAATTCTCAAATTGCCTGCATTTGAGGGAATGCGAATAAGAGATGTCGCTAACAGACAAAAGCCTCGGATTGGTGACGTTAAATTAATGGCGACCATTATCAAACCTTTCATGCTCGTAACAAATAGGATTTGAAACTGAGAACGGCGAATACAACTAAATGTGCCTTTTGTAGACTTTCGGTCTAATAAGATTGCAAAATAGTTGATATTTTGAGGAATATTATGACACATTCGGTAAACATAACTTTATTTTAAATCTATTGTTCTTTATGCTACATTTGAAGAATAGGCGTTTTGGCCTCATCGATGTATCAAGTTGTGACATAATTATGTCATTATAAAGATTAATTTTATTGTATGAAACCAACATTGACACTTGTGCAGGGAAAGAACTGCGACTGTTTTTCTTTTTGATTTATCTGGATGTTTACTTATATAATGTACCTACTTACTTTTAAATATATCTTTGTGCACGTATTAGGCAGCATTTATACCCAGTGAAAAGGGTGTTACACTGCAAAAACAGTCGAAAGTATTTTTGACTAAAGCCGTTTGTCTGGTCTGATACCTCTGACTAAGTACATTATAAAAATAAGATATTTAGAGTAACTTCCGTTTGAACAAATGGCTGCAGTCTATCTAAGTATACCTATTTAATATGGTACAGTCAAAACTCATTATAAAGTGTAAAGTAACGTTGAACTGCAAACTGCCATGCATGTATTGTCCGGAAAACTCATATAACGTTTCACCCGAAAGAAGTTTTTTTTTCAGTAATTTTCATGAAATACCTAGCTTTTAAGGTTTTGATCTCCCTGTTTGGACCTGAACTTCTAGATATCTGAACTTTGAACCAGTATTAAGTACTATTTACTGCAGGCATTTTAGTGCAAATAAAAATTATTCTCGATACTTTAGTCAAACGTACTGGAGTTTTAGTCAACAATAATTTCCGCTGTTCTAGCAATTTAACTACTTTTCGTCGGCGATTGGAACATGTATATGTAATAGGTAAGTCTATTAAATAATGAACATATCATCCAGATAAATCAAAAAGAATCATAGTTCATTGTTCATTGTGCCCAGCACATGCAATGTTGGTGTCATACAATAAAAAGATGCTATTATTATGACCTTTAAAATGAAATTTTCACAACTTAATACAGCCTGGAGACAGCGCCCATACTCATTTGCCCATTCTCCTCTTACACTTGACCAATTTTCAGAACTGCTGTTGAATAAATTTGGTCCTTGCCAGCTTGACCACCACTGATCTGATTAAGCACAGACGGTTGTCACCCACGCAGACTTTGAGTCGAGTTGTGTTCGTTGCGTGTACTGTTGGCGTCAAGTAAAAAAAAATGCGAGCAGAGTGCACAGTGGCTTCAATATTTATTGAAAGACAGGGGTAAGCTAGCGCTGCGGGGTGCGATGGGTACCTATCTATCTTATGGGAACAGAATTTTTGAAACCCTTAAAACGGTTTGGTTTCTTAGTCTTCCTCTAAATTTAGTTCAAAATTCCTACCGCGAAGAACTTTCGCCTGAAAAGGGCACAATACCTACACGCAAATCTGTTTTCCGAGATGAGTCTCAGGTAGGTATATATTAATTATTATCCATCTGTCAACATTTAAGGCTGTATAGCGGAAAATACACTCTGTAACATAATAAACGGCCAAATTATAATCACCCATCATTTTCATAGCAATTTCACTTTTAATTTACCTTACCGCATTACCTGTTAAGTCCCGGGATAATAAATATTCTAGGTATTACGGCAGTCTCGTACAGACTATACGGTAACTATATGTTGCGAAAACCGCAAATCATAAGCAATGTAGTGCACCTAATGATGCACTACCTACATGTAGGTTATTGTACCTCAAAGGGATTTTATGAATCCGTATTATAATACAAACGTTCAGTTACATTAAAAGTATTTTCTATCTATCTCTAATAGGTACCAATTAGGGATCTCTCTGAATCTTATAATTCCGTCGTTGTTAAATAATGACTATAATAGTACCATACTAGAGATTAATTTAGAGGCCCAAACTAGGCTGTAATACAGTCTGGTGGATCACAATAACAAATTTCATCCATGGAAGTTATCAGAACAAATAATCTCTGGCATGTTCGCGATTTTACAAATCAAATTGAACAGGGAATCATTAAAATATCGTATCATCAACAAAAAAGAAATAATAAGCAAACGCTGTGGATCGAACATAATTGCCTGTACTGAGGCAGAAATCTTGACGATCGAGAAATCAGTTCAAGTTGACATAATGTAAGGGTACCTACATGAAACCTAATTTGATGCCTTATTGAAACAGTATGTTTAGTATATTACACACATAAAATGCAATGACCTATGAAATGTAGTGTTTTTACACGTTCCAGACGACGGAAACGGCAATTAGTTAAACTCGCATTTCTTTACTTTCTACTACCTACTAAGTGTAAGTACTTACTTGTCTGTACAACTAACCAACAAGTCACCAAAAAAGTTATAAAAGAAATGCGATGAAACTCGAAATACATATTTAAAAGACGTAACACAGTAGAGACGTAACAGAGATTACTATTGCAACAGCCTGTCACCATACTGCGTATTAAAGTTGAGTAGGTACATATGTAAATTAAAGCTATTATTTAGAGAATTAGATAGATAATTTATTAAAATGCAAAAATATGCGCAGTTATTTGCATTTTAACTTAATGAAGCTACTTTGGATCCAATACTGTTCATTCCACATATTCTATTCTGCTGGGAAAACAAAGACAACATAAAAAGCCCGTTGATAAGCTGATTGTGTTGGTAACAACTGATTTCGAATGTAGCTTAAATCTGTAACACTGCACACATATGTATCTATTGGTTTCGAATATGCAAGCATGAGGGAATATAAAGATTGTGAGTAGTATTATACGGTTAAAAATATTTATTTCTCAAAAGAATTAGGTACAAATTCACTTATAGAGAAAATATAAATACGGGTTTACAACAATGTTTTCTTCCAGCAAGCGTAGATAAAAAGAAAAGAAACAAAAATATTATTAATACCAATAGTATCTTGGTCCTGATTAATTAATCGAAATTATTATGGTTTTTTTTACAAGCTAATACTCAGAACTCACTTAATTGATAAAAATAAAAATTGTGCATCTGCATTTGTAAAGTAAGAAAATAATTCTTAACCTAGTCCGAAGTAAAAACTGGGCTACTTATAGCTTCAAGCATTTACGTACATCTGCATCTTCGGGAGTAGAACTGAAGTTTTGCTTATCTCATAAATAAAGCTTGTGTAACGACCATATTTAAATAAATGATGATAAGCTTTATATTTTCATATTTAAGTACAATTTTAAGCACTTCTTCATTCGTTGAATCCTTTTTAAAAGTAACAGGCGGGTTATTTTTCGGTCGTGTTCTAGAAGTTTGATTGAAAACTGTCACTCGAGCTATGCTATTCTGACACACTAATATCATCTCGAAAGTCACCTTGCTTCGTATTTGGTAGCGCTAATGTCAAATCTTACCGCGGATGTAGAAGTGAGTTCGTAAGTGTTGTCTTTAGAATAGCACGGCAGTATATTATTGTAAAATGTCTTAAATCTTTGTTTCAGAAAAGAAAGATGATAAATCATGCGAGTTGGCTTTCGCACTCTTGTTTTTACATGCGAGGTTCATAATCCACATTTTTTGTCTCTTGACACATATTTGTCGGAAATTTCGCAAATAGAATTCAGTTCTATTTGGGAAACTCTCTCATGTGAGGATGATATAGACAGCATATTTTAACACCCATGGATTAACATCAGAACTTTTTTCTTGTTCTGTTTATCAATTCTCTGACTTTTTTCACCTACCTACAAGTAAGTATAATACGAGAACATATTTATATTTAGTTTGGTTTTATAGTAATCACAAAATGGTCAGTAATTTGATCTGTAATTACCAATGACACTCTATGAGTAGCCTGGAAAAATAGTAGGATGCTTCTCATTCCAGGCGGTTTACTGAGAGCACGAATCTGATGATGGAGAAGGACGTAGTTTGATTTACCGTACTCAAATGTGACGCCTTAGTGATATCATGGATTGCTCTTAAATTATGTTACCGTTATTTCTTTTTTCCGAGTTGAAGATATACTCTAATCGTTACACACCATGATCTACTTCTACTGTTTTTATTATGAAATAGCATAGGTGGGCTATCATCATAGAGAAAAACAAAAACTAGTTTCAAGCATGGCTTGCAAAACTACACAACGGTCAGCGGTTAGGCATTTCAACTGACTTCAGACTCAATATTCCTAATAAAACTATTTAATGCCTGGATCTGATGTCTCATTCAAACAACGCGCCTAGGAAGATGATACCTACACAGATATATTTGCGTCGTTTTTGTGAGAAATCGTTCAAATGACTTGCCATTTCTCTTCTTTTTCTTGTTCCTAAATCCCGCACCGCTAAAGAGCGCGACCACATAAACGCTTATTTAAATTTGCATGTAATGCGAAAAATAAAGTACCTAATGCCTTAACTTATTGTTTTTTACAAGAAAATGTCGGCTCTCATATTTTTTTATATTGTAATCAACGTTCTCTCAATAACATAATGCTTTGTGTAAAAAATACAATTTAACATTCCCGTACAACGGAGAACCTATACTTAGACTGAAAAGGAAGCATATTTTAGCACTTTACATATATATTACATAATTAACGGGTGAGCGTACTATGACGAGATTATCTCCATTAATTTCCCCACAGTTGCCTAGCATCCATCCATTAACAGTTTACCAAACATCTGTATTATTACCAATTCACGTAAATTAACCCTCGGTCACTTAGTAGGGAGACTGTATCGCTAAATATATTTACAAATAGGTTACGGTCATGAAACCAACTGACGTATCTATTTACATCTATAGATTTGCTCGCTTCAATAATGTTATAATCTGCGAAATATAGGACTTATCCGCAGTAAGTTATTGTAACGAAAACTTCTTATCCGTATAGATATTCGTAACTTTACTGAGCAAAACGCAGGACAGATAAGTTATTGAAATCGACCGTTAGTAGCTCTTAGCTTATATTATCCGACCTTCATGCAAAAGACAGCTTTTTACGGGAGTATGTTGTATAACTTTATTCTTCATAAGATTTATGGCTCTTAAATTTCCTCTGGTAAGTCATGCCGCTGCGTCTTTTTAAGACCCAAGAAATAATAATTTTAAAACAACAGCTAAGACACACTTTATTCTTATGTTTCATAACCTGTAATATTATAACAAATTACTTCACTGTATAATATATTCATGTAAGCATGCGCTAGCTTCAGTGAATATAATACGTACATATATATGCTGGGTCAGCTTGTAATTGTATCCAGTACAATGGATATTAATACATTATTTTTAGTATTATTTATGTCTGGTTATATTTTAAACCATGAACAGAATTGTTTTTTGAAGGTGGCAAGACCAACCGCTATGCTGTAATACGTAGCGTTATTTTTGTAAATTAAAACTTTATGACCTAGGCTATTTATAATAAAACTTGCCCGGTAGCCCTACATTTCTTTCCTTGCCACTACCGATTCACCCGGTAAGCCATATACAATTAACAATATCGCGGTTGCCGTCCACGCTCTGTGTTTAGTTCGACCTTGTCTCTCGCAGCTATGAACTAGCTTTGGGAGTGTAGTTACTAATTAACAGACATGTTAGCAGCACTCTGAGTAACGTTCATAAGCGGTGTGAAGTATACACGGAAAACAGCAGAGCCGAAAGCTGCAATTGCAAAACCAACGCTGTGAATACACACTGCGCACGACACATTCCCGCACACTAAACAGCAGAACTTCACTAGATTACAAAACTAGATCATTTGAATTAGAACTTCTTCGAATATCTAAGTTCTTATCAATGCAATGTTAATCGTTAATTAATCGACGCGCAAGTGAAATTAGCGCTAATGAACTTTGAGTGGCCGAGACTTAATCAGGAGACAGGAAAACGGATCCATCTCAATCGGAGCAAACTTTTCCTAAGATAGCCCTTTGTGGTTTTAGTTTTTTTTATAAAAGCTTTCGAATATTCTCACTATTGTACTTCTTATTATTGTAACATTCACACAATTGCATACAATACATGCATTTAGACTACATCTTAGGCCGCGTGGTCTCGTGACTGACAAGGTCACCCGAGGTCCTCACGTTTTTTTATTCGTGAGTTAGAACGTGTTAATGATGGGCAACTGTAAGATTTCTTAGTATTAAAAATCTTAGACACATTATCTTTGATTAATTGACTTTTACTATTACAATATGAATTACAGGGTTGCCTTCTGTGAATCCCTCGGCAGATGTGTCTTTCATTGTTTATTGGGATAATAGGTCCCTTAGGCAATAACGATATAGATTGATCATAATCATTTTACTAAAAGTAAACCTATTATATTACCTCTTAAACGGGGAGGCCTATGTTCAACAATGGACGTCTTTTGGGTGATGATGACGATGAAACATATTATGAGTTAGATTTAACATAACAAAACATCACGCATGTATTCCCCGAAGGGGTAGGCAGAGGTGTACATATAGTATAGTACACCCTCATTTCGCCAGTTATGTTATGTGAGTTAGATTTAATATTGTAAACCAAATATATAATTTGAGGCAATCACTACCTTATTACAGAATACAAACTTATTATTTATACTATATAATATTTAAGATTGTATGGGTGTAAATATGGTCTAGTTCCATTGCCAGTACTAATTTTTTTAAATCTTGACTATTAATATTTATCCGAATGCGAAAGTAAGTTTGTATGTTTCTTATCTTTTTACGCCTAAATTACAGATCCAATTACCAAGAAATTTTGCGCATACGTTGCCAGGAGGATATAGAGAATATATAAGATATAGACAAAAGTACGGTGCCATTCACCTAAAAAAGTAATGTTTCTGAGGGAACAAAAGAACTCTCGACGGTTAAAATTTGAGGACCCTAGATGGCTCTACCTGTCTTTCGAATCATAATTGAATTATATTATTAAAAACTTTAGTTACCCATATGTTAAGGTTAACCTTTTGACGGGACATAAGCTATTTGAATCACGGAACACTGAAAAAATCCACGCAGACGAATACGCAGACTGATTCTAAACTCAGATAAAGCAAATTATTAAATATAATGCAGTCAATGCGCTGATATTATCTAAAATGTTTTATTAGTTTCGCAATCTTGAAAGAATAAGCAAAAGATTTTCTCTAACATGTGCGTCCAAGTCTCGGATCTCTTATAATAATGTAACTGCTTGCGGCTTTGTGCATATTAAAAAATAAAATGAGTACAGAATTTATCTCATGACCACCGCGCAAAGCTTTGAAAGGTTAATTGATTACTAGTTAATTTACCACGGTATACCATTTAAAATGATTAGATATTTAGTAACTGCATTGGAATACCGGACTCGATCAACTATTTTACGCTTTCCATGGAAATATGTACTACTGGTCACAATTCCCGCACGGAATAAATATTTGTGTGGTCCACATATACCAATGAGAAATTTAAATGTAATTATAATTACTACTTCTTTTATTCCATTTTGAACTGTAACTAGGATATCATTATCGACATTATATGATTTATGTAGGATTATGGTTGTCATATCAAAGGATTAATTAATTCGATATCATTAATTATTATAAGTAAATTTAAAATACCATTACCCACTTATTAGTTATTGGAACTCTATGTAATATTGTATTATTATAATAAATAATATTGCTGTTTAACAGCATTCAGTTAGGGACTTAATACCTGTACTAGAAGTCAACCAAAATTTTTTTGAAACGGCTACGCCGATGACACAAAATGTAATTTTAATAACGTGCCAACACAACTACTATGCGTACAAAGCGCCCACTTCCAAGCCTATCTGTACGGATAAAAGAGATTCCTAAGAAGAAAATAAGCTTACATTAAAAAGTCACGGGCTCATCACAACAAGGCAATTTTGGCAAGTCAACAACGCGTGTAGCAGTCGCGCATGACGACGCATGACGCGGATGTCGACTTGACGTGACGTGACAAGAATGACGTTGCCTTAGATGAAGAGTATTTATTGACGTCACAGGATATGTCATGACATCGCGTTTATCATCCGAGATGTGACTTGTGTTATTTAATAATGGGTGTCGGTGTCGTGATTTAAAACAATGTCAGAACAATCAAATTATGTTTGGTACACATGCAGCGAAGATTTTATCTATCGTTTTATTGTTACATTTAACGGCATTCGACCATACTAAAATGCAATCATTATCTACTAGAAAATGCAGTACTTACAAGCAAATTATTAAATTATCTAATATAATCGGTGTTCATAATTCCACTACAAAGCACAGGAATATCTACTTCTTATTCTCAAATCGCTTGCATGTCTTTTTTGCCAAATGTTCAGTATTGCGTGCCCAGGTCACATTATCAAAAATAATATTTTTTGTTAGCTTATCCGAAAGGCTGACATAACCGTAATTGGATTTAGCCCATTTCGTTCAAGTCCAATGTAGCCAATAAAACGTCTTGCTTGCACTGCGCTTCTGCCTTTTTGTGTAACCACTGTTGAACATAGACAAACATGGGACCTTTTGTAGGGTATGGCCTCATAAATATGATACTGTGAAGATATTACGTCCGTTGTGGTTTATAAGACCATCATGTTTATATTTAGTTAATATTTATTAATTTTACTTTTACTCATTAAAAGCGCAGAGATTAGACCTAAAAATATTTACAAGCTTAGGCAGGCTAATTAAACTTAAAGAACCATAATATACTCGTTACTACTGGCATTAGCTCGCGCAAGATAAAACAAAGTCGTCGTCTGCAGAGCTTTCTATCAAATGCAATCGTTAATCCCTGTTTCCGAGTTTCACTCCGAAAACCCAGTGCTCGTACACAAACAATACCCGCGCTAGACATGCTACAGAAAGCCGGGCCGACAATAATTATTATTGAAGTCTCTGCCCACAACGACTGGCTTGAATCTTGGAAGTACAAAATAAAACAACAGTAACAGTTTCATTCTTATTACCAAACAAGAAATATACACGAAGATCTAGAGTTTTGACCGAAATTAAAATCAAATAACTACAAAAAAAATATGATTTAAGTTTTGAAACTATAAATACCAGAAATATCTATGTACGTAACGCGAGAAAGTATAAAATTCGAAAGAACAAAAACAGGTTTTGCCACATTGCGCTCGCTTTCCGCAAATATAATAAAAACCGAGATCTAACAAAATCGTTGGGATTGCCGAGCTCAAAATTAACGACAGTCATTATAACGCTCACGCTGCTAAAACAAATAAAAATTGCAGCGTGGTCGTTTAGCTACGGACTTAAATTTGGGCCTATACAAATGATGAATACATTTTGAATTTCACAGAATGTTCGTCGTTTCAAATAAGTATACTAAAGCTTTCAACCGAATACTTGAGCATTCATAAATTAGAACTAAATACAGTTAAGGAGCGTTTACTTAATAATTACGTAGATGTCGACAAATGTATTTCGTTCTTGTTATTACAGTTAAGTACAAAGCTTTTAGGATCACGCTGTTCCTATTAAAATACTTTTACTTTCGCAGGACAGTCGATATAAATAGAAGTCTAATCTTTTATTATTTTACCAATCTTGAAGGTCACCTCGCTGTAAACGCAAAACTCGGAAATGAAATACTCCGAAGCGCCAAGTCGAAAAGTTCAAAGCAAGTTCCTTTCTTTGAACTTCATGTGAACATTAATGTATGATTGTATCGCCCTTTTGGTAACCTTCTGGTGGAGAACGTCAACATAATATTGCTGTTTATTAGACATAAGTATTACTTTGTTCTACTACCTAGGTACATAGTTTGCTATTTGCAGGGAGTTTCAATTTCATATCTTGCCACCCTCAAATATTTATTTAAACAGATCTAAGACGTTCGAAATTAATCCGAATATTCTGTTGAAATCTTAGCGGTTCGTTGCCATTAACACTGTTAATTATATTATCAAATACAGCAGTATGAAAGATACGAAATAATTAGCAGCATCAAATACTAGTTTTAATAAGTTAAGATACATACAAGTTTCAACGTTAAGGCTAACTTGATCTTCATTTTAAATGGGGAGACGTAAAATTAATTTGCATTTCTAAGATATGTTTCTCTAGTAAGTTCTGTGACAGAATTAAGAAGATTTATATGAATATGAAATAGCTTACGGATCTGTAAAGTAGTGCCGTGAGGAGGTACTTGCCTGTATGTGCCTTGCATTCAAGTACTTTATGAATAAATTATCTCTAATTCGCCTAATTTTAAAGAAATATTTCAAGGAAGCGCATTTTTTTTTTATTCTATGTGTTATCGAATTTTCTTAATCACTCTATCATTTAATAAGGTAATTTAACTAGATACCCGTAAAAATATTCTAGTTTTATAAATTAAGTACGATACATATTTTATACACTGATATAATCACCGGTATTTATTGTTGCGTTATGCTAATTAAGTTTATAAAATTTATTTTAAATGAGACCGTCGGCTTTTGAACACTGAAATACTTGAAACTGTGATTAACATGGTTTTCACAGTTTAATTAATTATATGTAATTATTTAAACCGTTGTTTTTTACAGGAAAATATCTACTTCCTGATAAATGTATATACCAGAGTAGTTGAATTTCAAAATATAGTGATTGGATTGCTGTGTACAAAACTAAACATGATTTGTAAAAAAGTGATTAAGGTAATAAGAGAATTATTACATTTTTAAAAGCAATTTCAAAGCAAAAATATATATATATATATAATAAAGTATATTATAAAATCGAATAAGGGGCTGCAGCTTCTAACCTGATTAGTTTACCCTAGTCTGTGAAATTACTTCCCTTCAAAGTAAGATTCTTCAGGCTTCTGTTAGCCAAGCCAGTATGTAGGCAGTGAATTTCTTAGAGACGGAACGACGTTATTACTTCATACGGGCTATAATCTCTTATCAATCTTAATACCAGATTGGTGCGCTATTGTGAAGCATGGGGTATATACTATGCGTCTTATAAAGCAATTTTCCCAGAATATAACGGCACAATATAAAAATTAAAGCCATAACGAAAACCCGGTAACTGAGTTATAGAGGCTAAGGGCCATGGCATCTAACATGGAACCCTATTTTCTGGCGGCGTAGGTAAGTCTAATTTAAACGACATCAGTAAGCAGAAGGATATATTCGCAAGTGAGTCAAATTCCACGCTCATTAAATAAGCGTGGAGTTTATAAACTCAGGTAATGGTCGCTAACCGCGCATCGCTTGGGAATTTCCTAACTAGTCACGACGGTCAAGCACTGGACTGGTTTGGTGTTGTATGCACAGTTTTCCTAAGGGTCTCTAACTATATATAGGAAAGGTCTGACTGTTTATCCAGCTTTTGTTAAGTTATAAAAACCAGTACCAGTGTTATAGTTCATGTGTGTATGTCGTGCCACACTTGGACTTGCACATTATGTCGCACATGAGGTCCTCTCATTTTCCAAGGTAACAATACGTTAACTTTCATACAAAGGTGCTTTGAAGGGACTTAAAAGTAAAGTATTAGAGTGACGACATTATGTGCAGTTAGAGCATTAATAATACTGCTTCCAAGGCAGTCATTACAGGCTGTAAATTAATCCAATCAAGAACTACAACAACTAACCAATCGCATATTTTATGGCCTGATAAGATAGCATACCAGGCATGGATTTAATAAGTACCTAATGTAGCAACGATACTGTACTTTTGCCCGACTAGTTTTTTTTATGCATAAGAGCGTGTAGTTATCTCTGAATATTAAAGTAGGTGGAAGTAACGGTCCTCCGAAGAAGGCAAACATGCCCCATTACACTCTCACAGCGGTCCTTAACTTACGCTAAATAAGATTTAATAAGTAAGCTAAGGGTAGCGTATGAACGGATAGCTTATATAAGATAACTCGTTTGGACGTGTTGTACCTAAAACCAGTATTTTGGTTCTAACGTTATTCTTCTCAAGCTTTTATCTCCCATCTATGCAACGTTCTTAAAATGTGATAATGCAACACAATATTATATATATGAAGCTGTTGCCGTAAAATCAATATTAGGCGTTGAAATTGATTTGTGATTTCTGATACATAACAGTTTAGGTTTATGATCCATCCATCATGCCTTGTTAAACAATTTAGTTGGGAAAAGAACCCGCCCTCCCCACCTCACAGAGGGTAAATTTCCGCTGAGTATCATCATGGTAGGTACGTAATGCCGCGTCATACGGAGTTTTCTCGCCTGATTGGATGTTAAACAGACCTCGAATGTTACCTCGTACTCGAGCTTTCAAGTTTAAATAAGTTTGCGTCTCAAGCTAATGCAGGAATTAGTTAAGTTCTACAAAGTTTGCGAGAGCCAAAATCATAAACAGAATAGAGGAACGTTAGGCAGCACGTCATAATTTCACTATACAATTACTTTTACACTCATATATGTAAGTACGCGTTCATGCCACGCTTACAGTAAGCTACCGATTGGGAGCAGGCGGACTATAAATTGTGTTAAGTCAAACTACGTATTTCGTTTGTACCGTAACGACAACACGCCGTCGTTTCGCATAGGTTCACTTGTGTGAGCGAAAAGTATAAATAAATATGGACATCAGTAAAATACGTAACAGTCGCTCACAGTTGGCAGCTCACAATATAATTGGTCATTGGTGTAAACGCAGTCTAACTTCATAATCACAGTCTCGTGTTACTAATTAAAAGTAGATTCGAAAGTCGCGACACTGCGCCCCTATCCAACTGAGTTACTTGTTTATTTATTCACAGTGATAGTCGGTCCATTGGCGCAGACCACAGAGCTATTAGGTGAGGCTAAAACTAATCATGTCACATAACTATTATTCAAGTATGATGAACCCACACTAATAGAATAGGACAGGGCTTACTTATGGCCGGGGGACTTCGTCCACGTAAATTTCGATAAAAATTACATGTACGTAGCAGCAGCAGATTTAACTCATCATAATCAGCCGAAAGAAGTCCACTGTTGAACAAAGGCCTCCCCCTTTTAGAAGGGGGGGGGGGTGTGCCATATGTGCCCATCTTCTGGATTTTCTCTTAGTCACCTCTTACGACACCCACGGGAGAAAAGGGGGTGGTCAATTCTAGGCCGGATACCACACGGCAGATTTACCTATTTGATTAAAAATACTAAACAAACAAAAGTGTACCAACAACGAACTCTTATAAAGTACGAACGAGTGTGTTAACAAATTTATGGGGATTGTTTTTTTCCCGCGATACCCTTATATTTACAAAATTAAAGTAGCCTAAGTCACTCCTTCCAACATAAACTATTTGCCAGTATAAGTCCTGTCAAAATCCATCCAGCCGTCTCGGACAAGCTGCAACCCGTGAATTTCCCGCGATTTTCTTTTTTACCCGCCATTTACTTTTTTCCCCGCGGAATCTTAACCATTTTCGGAATTCAAAGTAGTCTTTAATAGACCCTCAGAATACAGCCTTATAACATCAGCTATGTGCCAGTGAAAGTCCCGTCAAAATAGGTCAAGCCGATTCAACAGCAACAAACAGCCAAAAAAAATGCAATTTTGTTATGTGTATCGTTTATACTATCATATGCATTGAGTAAAAAGCTGTTATTTTTATATTCCAAACTCCAACTTTACCGATTGATTGTAAAGTTCACTAGCTATACAAAGTGTGATGTTAACATTTGATACTGAGGTCAAACAACAATCGTGGCTACAATGGAGTTTAAATAATAATTCATCAATAGAAGTAGAGTAAATGCTTCCATTCCCAAAAAGCCCACATCAAGATTTTGTACAAAGCAGATAAAACAAGCCATTATTTTAAGTGCTTACCATAGGAAAATACAAGCCATACCATTAATTCACTATTTTACTTTAATTGAAAAACCATTATTTTCATTTTTCACTAACATTACACTTTTATCTTTGTTGTCAGTTCGTATCAGGTAATACTGTACACTACAATAACTTGTGTAAAGTAGAATGCCTCAGTAGCAACGACACGTGTCGAAAGACAAGGTTATGCGTCGCTGGCTACAGTCGATACATGGACGGGTCAGACACCATCCATAATCCAGAGACCCCTGCAAACCCCAGACAGCATCACGGAACGCTAGATGCCTGAAAATCACCAAAGGCGCCACCATAGGTATCACCGTACAATGATTGTGAAGGAATAAATATGAAAAAATTATGCAATATTCCGAATGAAAAATGTTGTATTCTCTATTTGTTAGTAAAACCGATGAATACATGATAGGCATTAAAAGTACATCCATTGAAATTGAGGGATCCGTAATTGAACAGTTGAACTGTGAACTGGTTCATTTACATGATTTTTACTAAAATAAATACCTCTATATTCGAGAAAGTTTTTATGTGAACTTTTTTACTACCGCCTAACTATTTGTACATACATAGGTGTAAACGTAACATAGGAAAGAGTGTTGGAAATCTTTCACATTTAATACACACTTAACACATATACACACTATTAGCTGTTATTAGAACAGAGTTTGATTACAAAATCATATGTGAATTAAATTCTAATCATTTATTTATTATGATGAAAAAATGTTTAAATACATGTGTACGTAATGAAGCATGCCTGTATTGCCTAAAGGTGTAAGAGGTATTTAATTTACGCTAAAAGATAGCTTTTCTTCTTCTTATATATTATGTAAGTAAATGTGTTTGTATTTACGTGTGTTCCACCGTAGCGCCTGAACTGCTGAACGGAATTTTGATGAAAAACTAAGTATTAAAGGGCAGGAAATCTTTGTAGCTTTTTATCTCTAGAAGTAGAGTCACTTGAAGTGCCTCCACTAGAGATTCTTAAGTAACATAACATAACATAACATCACGCCTGTATTCCCCGAAGGGGTAGGCAGAGGTGAACATAATTATAGTACACCCACATTTCGCCAATTATGTTGTAAGTCCCAATGTAATAGGGGGCGAGCCTATTGCCATCAACCGGGCACAAATCCAGACTCCGTGCTGCTACTGAGAATTACCTAATGGAAAACTCAGTAACACTTTACCCGACCCGGGATTTGAACCCAGGACCTCTTGCTCAGCAGTCGCGCTTAGCGACCACTAGACCAACGAGGCAGTCTAGATTCTTAAGTATACTAAAAAATACGTTAATAAATACCAGTATGTGCACTGACCGCGGTAGATGGCTTTGTTTAAGGGAGTCTTATACCCAGCAGTGGGATATTAAAGACTGTGGATGATGATGATGATGTACACTGAATATATTTTTCCTTCAAAAAGGCTCTCTGCATAGGTAATTGCAAAAACTACAAATTATATCCATCTTGAGCCATCACGACTTTCAACTACCCCAGCTATTTAGATAATAATATAC
Organism: Abrostola tripartita; assembly: GCA_905340225.1. Classification (NCBI taxonomy): domain Eukaryota; kingdom Metazoa; phylum Arthropoda; class Insecta; order Lepidoptera; family Noctuidae; genus Abrostola; species Abrostola tripartita. The sequence continues at coordinate 6,845,349 of HG996486.1, forward strand.
GTTACACGGGTTGTTCACAAAGAAGGTAATCCAAGAAAAGGTTCAATGCGTGGAAATATTAAAAATATAATATACCTATGCTGCTATAAGCTGCCTATAAGAAAATATGTACGAATGAATAACATTGTAATCCATAATAATGGTGTACCTATCTATGTAAAATACATCAAACATCCTGTTTATTTTTAAGCAAAATCAATCAAAAATATTAAATTCATTTGTATTGCTTTTTAAGGTTATTTAATAATTCTTGTATGTATTACTAAAATATTTATGAATATTTTTTCCCAATTCCTAAGGACGGACTGAAAACACAAAAAAAATTCACCTTACTGAGCCAAGAAGGCATGCTGGTAGTCATTTTACGCATCCTTGCTAGGTCTTGTTTGTAATCCGATGCGGCCTTTGAGAAACGTACGTCGAACACGGGCTGTCAGCTCGGATAAAAGACCTCATCCAGAGGTAAGGATAGCTCTAAGTAATATCTACTACTGCCACTACTATTTATTGTATGTATTTACCTACTATTTATATCTAGACACACGGCAGCATGCGTCCATCGAGTTCGCAAAATATAGGTAAATTTAATCAGCCGTTTAGCTATCTAGAATAAATTCAAAAAAACCCGCGACTCTGTGCGCCTGGAAATTTTTTTCGGATCTTTTCCGGGATCAAAGTAGCGAATGTCCAACTCAAATGTTCAGAAGTTAGTGTAACACCAATGTGGTTAAATATAGAAGTAAGTATTTATTTTTACACTACTCTGTAATTTATGCCGTGCTAATATATTATGCGGCATTTACCACTTACCTTCAAGCTTTAAATAGCTGTCGGTATACTCAAAGTAATATAAACAGGTATATTAGCAAGCAAGTATATTCGGCGTCAATTAAAATGTATTCGCCCTCGGCTTGCCCAAAGAAAGCCGGTGCTCGTAAATCATTTATGTAAATCAACAACAACAATGAAGCAAAATAATATAGAGAGTGCTCTATGGAACGTCGCGCCGGATGTACTAGCAACTTCCCGCCGGTTTCTGACGGTTTTACCTCCTGTTTCCGTTACGTTGGGTAGGTTACCAACCCACCCTGCTGTGAACTTTCTTATGTACTCTTAAATATCATGTACTGATCGAACAAATGATAGGTAGACGGTCTAACTGTTGATTAGCGTAGGTTCCTTCGGCACTAAGGCTTTCTTAGTCATTAAGGCAATTGTTAAGAGGTTAAAGGGTTGGCAAACAAGTGGCAGCCCTATAAATAATAGCCCTATTAATAAACTGTATCATTATAATAATATATTTCATAGAACAGGCATTACAAAAATAATAGCTATTCATTATAATATAACATTGGCACGTATAAACTTGTTGATATTATCCTCACTGCTAGGTTATTTTGTTGTTACATACTGATATTATTTTAATACGGTATTGCGTACTTATTAGGAATCGGTATTAATTATTTATCTTAATAAAAATAGAGTAGGTGTATATATTATATTTAATATAAAAATAAATTAGATTTTATTAAAATCATCATAAACACATTTTATACTTTAAATAAAAATATTTTTCTATAAATATTCAGAAAATCTAACAAGTGTTCTAGTGCTTTTGTTAATTTTATAAATACATACCTCTTGAATTATTTGCCGAGTTTTTGTTACAAAATATAAATAATTATGTTGTTTGCTGTACATAATTGATTGTGTCAAATAAATTACCAATCGACACAATTTCAAACAAACCTATCGAAGATATATTTCAACGTACCTATATTATAATTAGTATCGAAGGTTTTAACAATAATTAACCTGTGAATTACTCGATCTATTTTTATTCAGACCAACAAATTCCGAATTTCGCTTGTCCTACTCCGCACATTTTTATACCAATGATCGCGTTTGTAGTACGACTGATTTATGTATGCATCATTTATCACCAAGAAACTTTGGATTGAAGATTTGACACTCTTGACAGGCCTCATTTAATCTTCTTAAGTGTCTGATACACGCTCTACTGAACTCTAAGTCAATTTACCACTGAAAGTATCTAAACATAATAACGTTTCAGGTAAGTCTAATAAAAGTAGAAAGGAAGTAATGCCAAGGAAAACAATTTAAGATCTAATTAAAAATGCTGCGGTATTTACAATCTGAGAGGGAAATTTGTTTCTTTAGATTCTTATTTCTTAAGAAATCCTCTTGAAATAGACATTAATATTTCGTTGGTAACATGCAAAGTTGTTGTTTTTCCATGTCAATGAGTATTTGCTATATACTTAAATATTGTAGAAATTGAATTACTTGATATAATTTTCGTATTGTTCATGTGAGCGTGGAACTGTACATAGGTATTATTATCAACTTAGCTTTAAGTAGGTTTGTGGCAATCAGCGCCTTGGTGCATTGCAGTGTCCCGTACGTGTTTATGTTTACTCGCATACGTTTGTATATATAATGAGTAAATGATACCGCACTACGCCGAGAATTTTAATGGATTTTTGTGGCAATTTGAATATATTTTAATGAGCGCGCGTGAGCCGGTGTGGCATCCGGCTCTTTATAATTATATCAGCAGTTAAGTAAAATCCGGAAGATTTGCTTTCCGCCTTTATATTACTATTCATATTTCGTTCTTAACTTTCGATCCAAATTAATTGTTCCGGAATTTTATATTACTTGCTGTTGGTGCTATGTTTTTATGTACGTCTTTCCCTTTTTATAATATAATAAGGCTATTAGAATATCATTATCCGCATGTTCCGGTATACTTAACAACATTATATCTATGCTATTAATGCGGTGACGTGCTCTATAATTTCATTGCATCGTATATTAGCAGTTTCCTTAATCACACTGTAATGTTCAGCCTTAATATGCTTGTATTGCATTGTACAACTCCAAATTTTAAAAACCTCTTCGTTAGACCTTAGAAGTAGTCTGATACCAGATTAAAATAGAAGTATATTAATAATAATGTCCTCCTGACCGAATTTCGTTCACGGCGATCTGTCTCAGCTGAGACCAGCCATCTGCGCAGGAGATATTATAGCGCACAAGTATGCGCGCAGACACAGTTGCACTCTCTATTCCCTCACTCTCATAATCCGATGGGACGGTAGACCGACACGATCGGAGAGAGATCAGGCGCAGGACCAACGGTTTAACGTGCCTTCCGAAGCACGATGGGGCCTCGACATGTGAAAACGGTCACCAATCACAGGACTGACCGCGGCGAGCACGGCTTAACCTCGCAGATCGACTGATCTGCCGGATAGCCGCATAGCTAGGAGCCCCACGAATATTAATAATAAAAACTGAACGATACGTGTGCACCACGTAACTACTCTTAATACGTACTATTTTTTATTCTTTCGTGTGTTTGATGACCAGCTACGTGTGGTACCAAACTTAAATACAGGTATTTTACTTTTCAGGAACTTGTGCAAGCTCTTAATGCAGTCAAATTTACTAGTTTTCCTAACAAAAAAACTAAAAAGAGGAAACCTCTACTCAGGTTAATAAATGTTTTGTACTAAAAAATTATTTACTAATATTTTACTTCGAAGATTTACAAGTATTTAGAGAATGAGAACTTCTGTGCTGATTAGTTCAATTTAAGCCCGCAGAGGTTCTTCTTATCAGTGATGTCATAGATAATCTTCAGAATTATTTGATATATGATCCACAGACTCGGCTATAATATTAATACGAAAGTTTGTAAGGATAAAAGGATGATTGTTATTCGTTCGCGCAAAAACTGATGGACGGATTTTGAAGAAACTTAAGAGTAGGTAATATAACTTGGATACTAGAATAACACATAGGCTATAATTACTAACGACACTAGCCAGGCTCCGTGGTTTCATTTCAAATTAAGCAAATATTATGCGGGTGAAACCGCGGGGCACAGCTAGTATAAAATAATAAAAGCATAGGGGTTTTTTCTGCACAGTATTTCTAAATGATTCGTCGTGGTGGTTAGCCGGGGAGACACATATTCCTACTAATTAGCAAGCTGGTGTTATTATAAATGTCTAAAAATACACTACGTCAAATACAGCCTTTGAATATGGAAAGACAGCTTTCACAAACGATCTTAACGATAAGCCCGTATAGTCATCAAGCTTATCACAAACAATGGTCACATATATTACGCAATCAGGCTGCCTTCTATTTATACGTGAATCGAATACGAGTTTATCCCATTGAAAACGGTGCACATAATACCAATAGAGCCTCTAAGTACTCATCAACTACGTACGAGTTAGCTAACACTAACTTCCTCCCTCATTGCTAATGTAATTTGTTGAGAGTCATCCGTGTAATATCCTGGTAGACGCTTTATGCTTCAGGTAGTTCATTTGCAGTTTGACAGCCGCTCGATGCAATGTTAGTGTTCACTTGTGCAGACAGGCCTCTTGCATTTTGTTTGTGCTGTTTGGCCAGGCTTTTGTTGCTGCTATGTGTTTTTTTTAACGTTCTTTGTGACCTGAAGATGTGCAACTTCATGCATGTGCATTTGACCGTTCCTATTAGGCCCAGCCCGTACCAGCGCCAGTACCGTTTGTGTTTTATGATCTTTCTTTACCCAGCATTGAAATTGATTTGAGGCATATTGCAAGGAAATACGGCGATGCAGTGAAAACAGTTTAAAATAATGAGTTATGATTCTCAAAAAAAGTTTATTTACGTATTTATTTTATGATTTGAAAATTGAATTAACCTTCGATCCAATTTTAGTAACATTAAGTAGAAAAGTCGTATATTTTTATTTTATGTTGGTATTACGCAACACACTGAATCGAAATAAATAATGGATTTTTACTAAGTGGCAGTGGTTTTTATGAATGTAAAAATTTATTTACCCAATATTCCGCTATAAATAATCGCAATATTAAAACTACACGTTTATAAAGCTATGTCAACCTCACTATCTAAAACAACCGCGCCAAATCTCCACTGAACGGAAGGTATTGGAAAATGTAGATATGAGAGTTTGGGAACAGGCGCAAACTGATGCTGTTTATACAGATAATGTACCTTCTCAAGAAGTTGATGAGTAAAGTTACCTTAATGACTTATATTTCGATAATAATTTTGTATACGACAGCTTTGAAAATTAATTTCAAAATCGACATTAATGTATACACCCTTTCTTTGAAGTACATAATCACACATAGAGTCGTCTCTACACGAATAACTTTAACATTTTCCTTTTATAAACATTACGATCCTTCAGTTGAAAAGTATCATGGATAGAGAAAACATTGCAAACTTCAGAGGAGGCTTAAGGCTCTCAATCAAATATCAAAAGAAAAAGTCGAAACAGCGGCGCGGCGTACGAGTTTGAAGCGGGCGTCGACAACCTATTCGTGTTGTAAATACTCTTCTGGGAACTAACCATATATTTTAGGACTAATAATAATTTATAATGGTGTCTTCTCATGTAATTATGGGATCCTTGAAACAACGAGGTTTTAGTAACTAAGCATATTTCACGAATATAGTTATTATACACAAAACAGTATGTGTTCTAAAACTATATTCTAATGAAACTGATACTGTTAATATTGATAAGTAATGAATATTTCTCTCTATGGCGGAATAAAGTTACATCCTAACGTCGTTCAAAGATTATTAGGTATATTGCGGCCTTTGAAAGTAAAGTAAACTTAATTTAATAGAAACATTTTCTTAAAAGTCAATTAATTTACTTTAATATTTAGATAGGTCTCTAAAAGATTTAAAATTATCAATGAGACTTCTCGTATTTGGATTGCACTTTAAATAATAAGTAGGTACGTAATTAATATTTTGAAAAAGCCACAAGGTTGGCTGGTGGATATCAATTTGTAATTCTAAATTATAAACAAAGGTTTTGCGTAGCTGGCAGCTTAAATGTTGCATATTCACGAATATTTTAGTTCCGGTGAATGTCAATAAGCCTTTCACTACACTGTCACTTGGGACTTGACTTGCAGAGGCTAATTATTGGTAGTACCGATAGGTTCCTAATAGAATCCCTCCACCTACACCTCCTATAATAACATACTCATAAAATAATAGGGCGTAGATATAAAACATTTTATATAAAAATATATAATTGTATTAATGTGTGCAAAGAAAACAAATATTTTGCAGTCACAATAATTAGAATAAATTGTGATATTTATTATGCAAAACGGCTTTTGAGTACTGATCACATAAAGGATTGTTGTACATAACTGAATTTCTTTTACCATGTCAATGCAGGATTAATATTTTGGTAGCAATATTATGTTAAATTGTTTTTATAATTTCGTTTTATTAAGTAAGAGCGTAACATACGATGAAATAACAGCATAAAGTAGGTCACAGAGTAATGTGTCAGATAACAGAGACTTGACAGGGCATTCAGAAGTATGTAATCAAAATGTATAGAAAGATAAAACATAAAACTAGCTTCATGTCTAAGTGACATTATCTATTTTTGATTACATTACGTTGGTTGTGCATAAGAAATAATATAGGTACCTAAGTCTACCTAATTGACATACAGATAATTTATGTTACAAACAATTTATTTAATGTCTAGCAGTAGGTTCTGAAACGTACAAACAAGATTAACTATAATGCTTACATGAACTCTAGTATTTACTTTTTATATATGAATATAAGTTCCAACGAACGCGATGTAGGTACTAATTTTAAAGAAGCCGGCTTAAAGTGGATGGGATGACCACGCCACTATAGTAGATACTATGAATACGGATATCTGCTCAGCCGTCTTAGACAAATGGCAAAACGCTTGACAAATAGAAATCGAATTGAATGAAGGATATATGGCTTTGACATATTATGTCATCGATAACATAGTCGAAACATTACGTCATCCCCATACATTTATAATTCTATTCGTTTTATATACGTCAAGCGTTTTGCCACTTGTGTAGGTTGGCAGAGGCCCTAGACAAGTGGCAAAACGCTCGATGAATAGATATCGAATAGATGATAAAAGTATGACATAATGGTTTGACTGTAATCTATGACCTTATGTTAATCCCATAAATTTTCATACCATTCGATTTCTAATCTTCTAGCGTTTTGCCACTTTTTAGGGCCCCAGGTATGCCTTAACACTCTAGCATTACGATAATGAGCGAGTGACATAACTCTCTAGACTGAATTTGCATCATATTGCTGTTAATGACGATGACAACTGAAGCTAAGCTCCCGTAACGATCTTATCAGATATGATTAAGCCAAAGATGGGTATAATTACTATGTCATTACTAATAATATTTATGTAACGGAGGGTTCAAGTGCAAGGTAAAACACCTACACCACATGTATTAAGTAAAAAAGTTTAAGTTATATTACAAAGGTCTTTGTTTCATTTCAATTGACGCTTCTTCAAAAACATTTGAATAGTTCAGTGGTTTTGTCCTTAGAAAAAATGTACCTAGCTGTAAAATACAAAATAAGTCTTTCAAACAAGAATTTTTAAATCCTGTATCCAGCCTGAAAAAATACTTACAAGTTGTCAATAAAAGCATAATTTTAAAGTACCTATAATGTTACACGAATCTCATAAGATACAGGTGAAACCGCGAAAAACAATCAAGCTTTAAGTGTTTTGTGTGTGCATACGTGTCCGAGTTTGCGAAGAAACGAGGTGAACGTGACTTAGATTCATAACCATCACTCGCACGGGATTACGCAGGTAAGTATAGTATCCACAAATAAACATTATGTTCCCCATAATATTTTTTAAATGAAATACAATGCAAGGAGTAGAATGAACAACGCGAGGGATGACGAAAATACCTGTGTAGCAATCTGAAGGCTGCCATCTATTTAGAGATGAGTATGGAAACTATTGAAGCGGATAGTTTCATGGTGAAAATATGTTTCAATTAAATTCAGGACACAGACATTTATCTGCTCGATTACCTAGCTACGTACCCGTTACAGTCAAAACACAAATTAAGTAGGAGCTCATTTCAGTGCCTACTAAAAACATAAGCAGAGGTCGACGTCGCGTTGCCCATAAAACACGGAAAAGGGTATATCGACGACAACGCTACAAATAATGAGATGGTAGGCAACTCTGCAAGTGACCTTTGTTTAATTAAGCTTTCTATTAAACATTCCTACATTGTTCTGGTTCGACCAATCACAGGAGAGCATACTCCTTGAGGCGCTCTAGCAATGCTCATTATTGTCATAGCAAAATGTCATGCATAGTTTCTATAAGCATCTGCGGTACAACATATTTTATTAGACATTTTAATAGTTATTTTATATGATAAAAAATGGTTTCTAATCACAAACAGACTTGTTGTAAATTCACAGGCATAATTGGTAGGTATATCTTTGGTAACCAGTGATGTGTATTTTTGACACATCACTGTTGGTAACCAAATAAACTGCATTTCATATTTGATTTTGTGTTCATTTTTTTATTCATTATTCGCCAACCAAAATGGTAAAAATTGTTTTTAAAACACAGTTGCTCGTGTTTCTAAAATGTATTTAAAACTGTGTTTAACAAACACAGTTGTTCGCACCGATATTACAATTTTTAACCGACTTCAAAAAAGGAGGAGGTTCTCAATTCGTCGGGATCTTTGATTTTTTTTTTCTGCATGTTCCCTCATATCTCAGTCATTTATGAACCGATTTATAATTATTTTTTTCATATGATTGGGTTTACTTTCCGATTGGTCCCCTAGAAATTTTGTCATTACTTGATGATGAACTTCGAAGATATGGAACGGAACTCCTCATAGGATTGCAGCAAAACGCCCGTATCTTGATGATATGATGATGATATTGCATAAGTAGTAGTCGATAACTGACCACTAACAAGGTCTTCCTTGTTAGTGGTTAGTTATCGACTACTACTCCTACGAGGGAGTGGGGGTGCGTTGACCTCCCTCCTATCACTTTCCTGGATTAAATATATCGTGTGAGGTATCGTTTAAAAGGGTTTTTTGTTTGGTGTGTGAAAGGATTTCAAATACTAGTCTCACAAGAGTCTAGGGCGGATGAATTCTAGACTCCACTAAAAATAATGAAATAAAAAATTTTAAGTAAAAAATTAAAACCTCTTTCAAAAAACTCTAAAGTTAAAACTAATATTTTATCACATCACTTTACATAAGCGAAGTGGAAGTCAGTGCCAAATCCCAACATCCATTAAGCGATTCAGAAAAAATGTACTTATGAGAATGCTGTTATAAGTGCTTAGTTCATAGTTTCAAAGCTAAAACTATTAACTAAGCGAACGCATAGGATTTGGCGCCGACTTCCACTTCGCCTTTTTTTCAAACCGTAGATTAAACCATATCATGACGTCTGCATGCCCGAGAATAGAGATATCAATAGACATAAGACGGGTTATGTTACAGGTATTATCCTTGTTTATGAATAATGGGTAATAGTTTTAAGATTTAAAGAAAACATCGTTTCATTGCCCAGAATTTTATTTGGTGCCCAAAATAAATCGCCAATTAACTGAATAATATTTTAAGGTAAAGAAGGATTTCATTTTAAATTCAATGTTTTTGCGAGGAAGTTGCCTACAATCAAAATCATCGCTATCCCCTAATGATGTCAATTAATTTCTATTAAAGTTTGAGGCTTAGTTTAAGCATAATGTATTTTAATTGGCGCACGGAAGAGTTGAGTATTTTTGGAGCATAATAGATAAGTAAGATTGTAAATATATATGTAATATAATTAAAGATAATATGTTGATTTGTTTGTATGTTGCAATAAGTATTTTGGTAGCTGTAGTGCTTCATTAAGGTCTCGAGCTACCGATCATCGTTATTTTTTAAGTCCTCGTTATAAGATACTCAAGTGTCTTTGACGCCTAAGTCTATCGTCAAGAGCGATGATGTGAAATTTATTTTCAGTCGTCCTTATCTTAACACGTTACCGTCTTTCGGGACGAGCGTGTTTAAACATACTAATCAATAACTCAAGATTGAACAGCATAACCCGTTATAATTATGGGATGCGATTAGCTGTCGTTGAGGCATTTACTTAATTAAGGTTGTGTAAGCAAACAATCAAATTATTCACTGGAGCGTTTTGGTAACAATGTAAACGTGGTGATACCGGCGGCAGCGGCGGACCAAATAAACGCTTGCCCCGCGTTCTGCTTGAATACACACTTACACGCACGCATAATCACACGCAATTAAGCTAATTAATCAATGTTTATTGATCATGACATAGTTATGATGCTTAAACTTAAGTTTAGGAGAATTTTTGAATCCCAATGGAGTTGGTTGGGGAGAGGGGGCTGTTTAGTGGGTTCGGGGTCGTCGGATATTACAGGGGAAGTCCCGAAGCCATCGATCATCGTTACTGTCAGATGAGCGAAGCGCCTTTTAACGAGGTAGGTGCCCACGACTTGTTGGCAGCCACGCACCGCGTGGCCTGTCATTAGCTAACTGCGCATTCGTCCCGTGCTACATAATATGCCACTGATTACCTATAAATGACCATTGACCGGTGTCCGTCAAACTAATTGAATAGATATAGTCAAGACCAGGGTTCGCTCGGCCGTATTCATTACGCATGGCCGCCCTTCGTTAGCATTGATTTGTGTATTGGATATACTACAATAAAAAGGATAATTATGTAAAAGTCAGTCCAATAATAATTATTTCAGTCTTTAGATAAAATACCAGACTAATTTATCTGTAATGTATTTTACTAGAGAACTATATACCTATATAAGTATGCCAACTAAGAATTCTTTATAGAACCTATAGGTAGTCTTAATTTATATACCTGCTTAAAACCACATTTAATAAATATAATTCTTAACTATTTCAATATAAATATTTGAAGTAAAAGTGTGTAGAATCTGACGGAGATTGAAGAAACTTCAATTGTTGAAGGGTCATTTGTTGAAACCGATGAGGGAAGTTTACTGCTATCGAATCTAGCAATGGATTTATTAGCTGTTGATAACTTTTGATGTAGTTTTATAATGATCGCTGGAAACTTTGGCTGCCCTTGTGGAAGGGATAAGGAAGAAAATTTTGTTTGAGTGGCTAAATACTTTAATGTCGTAAATCGTGGAGTACGGTCTACTAAGCTTTGCTCCAATAGCGGCGGCAAATTTTATTTTCATATTTTATCCTCATTCAAGTAAACCAAAATGTAATGGAAGTACATTATTATTGTACCATTACTAGATTGCATTCTTTAAACTAAGGTAGGTATGTACATTATACATGGGCAAACATCAAGCATTCAGAATTCCAAATTATCTGCACAATCAGAATACATTGCCACGCATCATTTAGTGATAATTTATTCACCCTATCTTAATGGGTAATCGAACTGTAATCGGCTCGTCTACAACGACATGGAACTAATACTCTCGTGCTTAATTTAGGTGCAGCTACAATACAACCATCTCCTTATGTCTGCAACAATACAGCCTTGTGGCGTACCCTGGGGGATGCCGCGTCCAGCAGTGGACTGCAATAGGCTGCTGTGATGACGATGTTAATACAGACGTGTTGGTTTCCACCCAAACATACACTCACGTATATAGGTGTGAAATACACATACATGTATCAGTACAAAAACAGCTATTGTTCGAGTGGTCTCAGGCATGTGCATAACCAGGGACACGTTGTTTTGGATTCAAGTCTCTTCGCAGCATTATACAAAGTATAAGCACTTCACCACACTGTGCAATATAGTAAAAACACTCACTTACTGCGTTTATCGGATTCCGAACTAGTAAGTAATACTTTGAATAATTGGGAGCCGGGTTAACTCAATCACAGCTTTAACTTTGTTACAATTGGACTATTCGTCGCGGTGTTGTATGTAATTGAATTCTCGAAGCCCGCTCTGAATCTATCATTAAGAAAGTTGTAACTGTCAATAATTGATTTAGTGCTTTATTCTAGTTATACCTTCTGGGGGATCAAACTGTGATCGTACTTTATAATTAAGTAATTTTACGCTATATAATGTTCTACTATTTATTAATTAAAATTCATTTAGACATTGCTTTATTTAAAATGTAATAATTTTATTAATAGTTATTTAAACTATTTTTGTAAATGCTTATTTGTTTGTAATATAAAACAAGTCAGCAATCTTAAAACAATTAAACAGTCAGTTTTTGTTGACACAGAGAGAGCCCGTAAATATCGTGTTTTGATGTAAAAGACGGGGAACTGCTTGTGAGAGCCGCGCACTGCTTAATATCTATTCTGGAATAAAAATGTGCTACGTGCTACGAACTGCGTGCTACGAGCTACGCACTGCGCATGGATGGCGTAGTGATGGGTATTACCTGCACTATGAAATAACTCAACAATTGGAGTCTGCCTCTCGTTTAAAACATTAAGATACAAAGTTACATATAAATGTTATTGTTTTAATGTAATTGGGACTGCATTTATTTTCATTGACTGTTCATTAAAGAAAAATATCTATCCATAAAGAATTCGAAATGAAAGACCTTTAAAACACATAACACAAATAATTGTGTTTATTAGATTAGGTTATTAGATTAGGATTACATTGTGTAGGTCCTTTTTTTTTTTTTTTCTTTATTTACAAATCCTTTTTTTTTTTTTACGTGTCTGACGGTTTGAGTATTTCATGCGGCCTACCCAAATGTCCTTCAGATGGTACGAGACGGGGCGTCTGTAAGGACAGGTCGACTCAAACTCGCCGTGGTTCTTTCCTAAAAAGACCTCTTTTCAGACCACCTACACTGTTCTCACATAAATTATTGAACTTGTCTGGACTTTAAAAGAGACCTTGACCCCTGAGTTTGTTTCGGTATTTCTTCTCAGAGGTAGTCAGTTAGGAAATGCCGACACCATCATTCTAACTATTTTATAAAAAAATGACGTGTAAAAGTGTTTTTTTGGAACCTATTTGCTGAAATAAAATCATTTATCATTTATTTATCATTAAATAAGTAGGTAATACTTTTACTCTTTTTTCAATGTCAATCAATCATCGTTGGGTAAAAAGTACAATTATTTGGTTTATTGTGTAGGACTGCAGGTGCACAATTGTTATCAGGTTATGAACCTACTAAAAAACTACGGTCAGTAGTATGAATTTTCAAAGAAAATATATTCATAATTAAAATAAAACATAATGTATTGCAACTGTATGTGACTGATGCTTCTAGTAGGATGGGCGACTTCAAATGCGGGCTTTAATTAAAATGATGATATCGCTTGATACTACTCCTACAGGATGCTGGTATGACAAAGAAATACTCAAGGGTCTGTATGAGTGAGTATGCCAACAAAATAGATACGCTGCTATATTAACATTGTCAACAGTTAACATTTGTTTGTATGTAGTGGGTAATGTCTGCAACTATCGATCCGATTTCCAAAAATATTTCAACAATATTTAGTATTGACCTTCAAAGTGGCTTACTACATTTTACAAATAGCGTGAATTTATATACGAGTCACTATGATGTAAATTATGTGTTAGGCACCATTAAAATAAATAAAACAAACTAATTTTGTTGTTACGAATTAACTGTTGAATAAACTGACACAATATGTGTGCAGGTGCAAGATCTTTTATTTCGCTCCACAAAGGACACTACTAAACAAGATAGAGAGTGTAAAGCTAATACCAACAAGGCGGTGTTATTTTCCACTCACGTTCTTACCAGGGCCCGGGTGTCGGCAGTGCAGACTGTAGGATCACTGAGGTGCACTGAAGATAATACTACCACCCAATTATTCAGCTTACTAATTAGGCTAGGTCAGGGATCTACCCGCTGACATCGTAGATCTCTGAAAGCTCTCTGTGGTAATCAAGCGTTGCAGTCCGCCTTATATTAGCCAGCAATTTGTCCGTTATTACGCTGGAATTTCTAGACCCCCTTATTCCTAGATACTCGAGCAGTAAGTGGCGCAATAACGTCGTTGACTGTACCAGCCGGGGACAATAGTATTGTTATGGGTGGTACACATAGCTTTCTCCTCTCATAAATAGCAACGTGGAAATCATTGTCGACTTTGAGAAGGACATTTTATTTTTCTTATCGTTGAATGACTAATCTGGACTTTCTAGCAATACGTTCATTTTGATAATGTTATAAGAGTCGAGATGAAGTTATTGGAACCACAATAAGTACCTACTTCATAATGTAGTCTAAAGCGTACTCATTAAGCGAACTGTAACTGTAACCGAACAGATACAGTAACAAGGTTCTAGTGAGCCTAGAGTTTGCGACCCACGTACACACTATGATTTTTGGGAACAGTAACGTAGTGCACAAGTTACAGTTACAGCTGTCTAGTGCGTACCCGGCTTTATAAATATGTATAATGAATACGGTGTCACGAAAAAGTTTACGGTTGTTTAACCTTTTAATAAATAATAATAATCATTATGATTTGCGTTTAAGAATGAGTACCTAGGTCTCTATTTAGCAATGATACTCGAGTTACAGAAAACTAAATATAATGCAGGTTTGCTTTTGGTCTAAATAATTAAGTAATAATCGCACATACCGGTAGAATAAAAATATACTATAAACTCGTGTTCACTATAATAACATTTCTTTACAAAGATTGTATTATTATCCGGCTAACTGGATTTTATGGTAGCAATATTGTAACCGCCTATCCATGAAGGATAACCGCAGAAAATATTTTTGTATTAATAAATGGCTCTCGCGGTTCACCTAATTAACATAAAATGCAGTGCAACACTATTTTATCCCACTCTGAAAAACAAAACCCAAAACAGTTTAGGAATGAAAAAAGGCGTAATAAAGTTTTGACTTTATGACTGGTATTGCAATGCGAAAGAGATGCAGTTCATCTTCAAACAAAAGGATTTATAAGGAAACCTAAGTTACGCAACTAGGTTTTTGCTCGAGATACACACATATTTTATGAAACAGTTTCATAAAATTAAAGAACAAATCATGAAGTTACTTCTTCTTCTTCGTGTATCGCTCTTGGCAGAGCGGTCGTGGTCGCTATGTAGCAGTGGCTCGCTTCACCAGGGGTCTCCACTCCTTCCGCACTGCTGCCTTATGTGTACATTTGTGCAGGGAGGGGTCTATGGCGGACTTTATTTGATCCGTCCACCTCATGGGGTATTTACCTCTGGGTCTGGTGCCTTCTACTTGGCCCTGGACAACTAGGCGTTCTATTGACTATGAAGTTACTAAATCTACATAAATATTTCAGGTGAATGGGATTCGAACTTCATAAGTCTCCTGAATTGGTGGCAGAGGATTGACCACTCGTGGCTGTTTAAGTACTTTAATTAGGGACATTATTACAATGGTCACTTACGGCCAAAGGTGCATGCAAAAAGGGGTGAAATTCCTAATTCGTGGAATTGCCCGCCTGATTTGCCGAGCCAGACGGGTAGGTTGAAAACCATTGTGTTTACGTAGCACAATTGTTCTTGTTGAATAAACGTATTAGGTTCGCAGATAAACAAGTAATTAGAAACAGGTTGAAATTGTATTAACTAGACCAAATTGAATATATACTTAAGTAGGTACACCTACTTTAGTGTATTTGAGTCTTCTTAAAACATTTAAGTTGATACGGCTAATACTAAATTTGATTAGGTATAGACATTGGTCAGGTCATGGTTGAAATCTAGTCGAATACTCTTGTTTTGAATAATAATAACAGGCTTGCACACTTGTCTCTATCTTTAAAGGGATACAGGCATGATTACCTACTACTTATACTTAAAATAACCAATTAAAATAGTCAGGTGAAATAAAGATAATTTTGCCTACTCCTTAAGTAGAAAGAAACATTACTTTCATCGTTTGTGTTATTAAACAGGTAACATAGTAGGTATGAGGGTTAAAGTTCACATGATATTAAAAACCTTATTTACTTATGATTCAAAATCCGATTCCAAAATTTTTGCTACCCGCTTGTCAATTACTAGCGATTAGATCACATGATCTTGAGTAGAAAGCAATGGCTACAAATTCATTCTACCCGCTTTCTACCCTGCGGCAATGATACCGTCTTGGACGCCAAACATAGCATTCAAGTTGAAAATAAAACGCTCCAATATTACGAATGTCTACGGATGTAGAACGGTGAACTATAACAAGCTAGTGACCTAACTTCTTCGATACATAAATGAAGATCAATGTTATTTTCGGGTATCGTGTTACGCCACATTTAAAAATAATATTGAGAGGTAAGCTTCGTTTTAAACCAAATTCGTTTAGATTAAGGTTGTAATAGCACAGTTACTTACTCAAATCTCAATGCATTCTTCTTTATTGATTGTCATTACGTCGTTGAGTGATGTGTTATTTATAACATAATTTATTACGATATTTTAATAAGCATTTAATATATTTTAAAAGGCTAAGCAACGGAATAATGTAGACAATTATAATGTGTAGCCGTCGTTTACTGGTAACGCCAGTATGCTGTATCAATTATTTCAGTCAATACTGTGACAAATTGGAGACACTTGCTATGCAATGTAACCTTTAATACTCGAGTAACTTAAAGTAAAACACAAAATAGATACTGATACTGACGTACTAAATGTGTTAATCCTATGTGTTACTGTTGTTTTATCTTAGCTTAAATTTTTTTCAATATCACATTCTTTATATCATTTATTTATTGCACTATGTAGTTTCACAGAAAACAATTACATGTTATCACAACAAACATAGACCCTGTAAGGGTGTAGCAACACTTATTTTAATAAAAATAAGAAAATACATTAGGTATCTAACTTAGCAGCTAAGTTTAATATTATAATTATTGAGAGTTTACTTACTTAATAAATGTATAAATATGTGATACCTTGATTATCGAAGGCGTTTTACATTCGGTTTCAAACAATAGCTAACTCCTTATAAGTATATTCTGTTTCCGATTACTAATTAATTTAATCTAGTTATATGCATTTCTGCAGGTTTTAAACTAATTTCGCATTGATAGAGTAGAAACTTCATAAAGGACTTCAAATTTCACATGAAGCTACTTAGGAACAGCTTGCTGGGTCAATGCTCCTTCTTATAGAGAGCGTAGCAAGCATGGCAAAGGAAGAGGTTTAGTTTCTGCAAACATTCTATGTTCCATTGGTATTCATGATTCATTTCATCTATGAACTTGCATGCCTGCAAAACACATACGTTTTGAAGAGACTTACAGTTCGTCCTTTCACTCAGATACCAATCCTAAGAGTTTATATGATTCTCCTAATTAAGTTAAGTTGGGAAGGAATAGTATTACCAACAGTAAATAGGTTTGATTTAGTTCAAGCTCATCGTTTCGTTTTGCATTCTACGTTGCTCGCTTCGTTATTGTTTTCTATATTAAATTCACGCAAAGATAGAGAGCAAAATGCAATCACTGAATTATCGAAAGTATGTAGGTAATCATGACATAATTTTTAAGTCTATAACTTGATTTGAAACTAATAAAAAGGGTGAGGTCCCTTAAACAATCAATTTTTTTTTAAGTTCTAGGCTCGTCTTTGAGCAAAAATAGCAAAATATGTATAACACAGTTGTTTTAGATTTTGCTTGACTTTGTGGAGGCTCTACCGTGCCCCCAGATTTTAAAGTTAACTAGTGAGGTGATATCTGTATGCAATATTATATCTCAATCAATAACATATCTACACTGTAGTTTATCATATATGCCTACTGTGTTTAGCCATAATGTACGATGTGCAGTAGAACCACAACACCATTTTAATATTCCATGTTGGTTTTGTGCACTAAATTAATTACTCAGTTTGCTATATCAGACTTTTACGTTGCACGTATGAGTAACTTACATATCGAAGTGTATGTGAATAAATACAGTGTAGCCAGAATCCAAAATCATCCGTTTGTAGGTCTTTGGTATTTTTTTGTCACTAGACGGGCCAATTTTCATGAAACCAATTCGCCCTGTCCGCTCTCTGTCGAACTGTCGATCTCGCGTTTCCGGACGCAGTTTGTGTTGCCGTCGGCAATTCATTGTGCCTGTCTAGGTGAAATTAGATTTCGTTTTACCTTACCTATTTTTCCATATACCACCTAACTCAGCCCCCTAGACAAGCGGCAAAACGCTTGACGAATAGAAATCGAATAGAATGGAAAATGTATGGAGTTGACACAATATGTCAAACCCATACATGTTTCATACTATTCGTTTTGCCCACGGGGAATGTTCTTAAGTTATTCTGTTCTCTTAGCATCAAGAAATATTTACATACCTAAATGCTCAGAATGATACAGATTGGATATAAATAGTACTTACTTGGATATCTGAAACAACTACGAGCGATATAGGACTCTTACATAAATTATAGTCATCCGGGGGGAATCGAGCGCCTAAACTTTTATGAAAGAGTTAGCAAAATTATGGACATAAATAATAAAATGAAGATATGTACATATCTTGACTTACTAACATAAATACAGAAAATATTAGTGGTTTGTGAAATATATATAAAAAACTGCACATTTTCAAAATTGCATTAGTATTATATTGCTGTAGTTCAGACTCAGTGTACATAAACTAGACTTTAACATTTTTTACTATGGTCAAACAACAGAGTGTACAGAAAAGTAAAACCTATGACGTGCCCATTTATAGCTGTATCGGTTTACTTGATTTTAAACGTATCTAGCCTGCATGTGCGGCGACCCTGCCAGCCTGCGGCGACCGGATTGGTGCAGTTGCTAAGCACAAAAATTTATGCGGTCCTCGTATATTTGTCCTAAGTCTGGGTGTTTGTGAACATGTTTGTCAAACGCACCCACGATACAGATGAAAATTCGAGAACGGGCGACGTGTTTAAAAAAAAACTTTAAAAAAAGATGTTCTATTGCCAGGTGTGAAATAGAGGCAGCTAGGCGTTCATAACAATGTATAGAGTGCTATACACATAGACGTCTTATAAACGAGCACGATGCGATAAGGCAATCAGTACGTTATTGATTACCCACATGCCGCCATATTCGATTAAGTCTTTATCGTATGTAATCAGATTTGTGCTAGGTACCGAGAATTTTAGTAAAACTTAGATCACGCAAGTTGCAGGTGCATTTGCGACCTAGTGAACCAATTAAATTGATATTACGGATTTTACTTTGGATGACAGACTTATTTATATTCCTAAAAAATAAAGCACTCCTAACATTTATAGACTTTTCTAAAGCTTTCGACAGCCTTAACCATTGTTCTATATTTCAAGCTCTCCATAACCAAGGCATTCCAAAAACTTATATCCTCCTACTAAAACATATATACCACAATAACACAGCTTCTATAAAATTACACGCAGCTGGATCCGTTTTTAACATCCAAAAAGGAGTCAAGCAAGGAGACCCGCTATCTCCTAAACTCTTCACAGCCACTCTAGAAGAAGTTTTCACATCACTAGCGGAAAGAGCATAGTCGTTGGCGGAAAGAGGTTAACAAACCTTCGTTTTGCAGACGACATAGTTCTTTTCGCTTCCACGGCCCAAGAACTAGGCACAAGGTCCAACAACTTCAAAAAGCAAGCCACGAGGTTGGACTTAGCATGAACATGGCAAAGACCAAGCTAATGACGAACAGCATTAAACGTAGGCTTGAGATAGAG
Organism: Abrostola tripartita; assembly: GCA_905340225.1. Taxonomy (NCBI): domain Eukaryota; kingdom Metazoa; phylum Arthropoda; class Insecta; order Lepidoptera; family Noctuidae; genus Abrostola; species Abrostola tripartita. Next base: position 6,864,960 of record HG996486.1, read on the forward strand.
GGGACTGAGCTTGCCTCGACACCGGTAGAGACAACGCCGTGTGTAGGTGCATCGACCCCCAAGCGAGCTTACGCAGCGATAGTAGCCGCTAACAAGCCTGCTGAGTTACAATACTCGCAGGCAAAGCAAGCGCTAACTACAAAAGGGGGTCAACAGAGCCGGTCGAAACCTAACAAGGTTTTGAAAAGGCGGGGTCCAGAGAAGGACACGTGCGACAAGGATGGCTTCATAAAGGTGGAGAAGAAGAAGAAGCCTTCTTGTCGGAACCAGTGCGGTACCGCGCTGGTAGGACCCAACATGCTGCTTCGTCCAGCAATCCCTACGACGCAGCTGTACGTGTCCAGACTACACCACTCCACGAAGGTTGAGGAGGTCGTGGAGTACCTGCGTATGAAGACCAACTCGATTTTGAGGGTCGAGAAGTTGGAGCCGCGTCACAACACTAACTTCAATTCGTTCGTGGTGCGTGTTCCGACTCAACATCTTGAAAAGTTCCTCAAAGAAGAGTTATGGCCGAAGGGTGTTGTTTATCGCCGGTTTCGTGGCCGACTACATGACACCAGTCAGCGAAACACGACGCCGCCACTTCGTGTGTAGTATAGTTATATAATTGTATGTGTTTATAGTATTTTTAAGTTATATTAATATAGTATTGTATTTATAGTTATGGACCTTTGATGCCTGAAATAAATGGATATTATTATTATTATATGTCTAAGAATACCTTTACCTTGGCCAAATAGTTTCCTTCCAGGCGCGACAAGACATGGAAGTTGCTAGACGCACTGAAAGTGCCTGGAAAAGCTATTGGTCAATGAAAGACCTCATGAAAGGTCTCTCAAACTTAACAAAAAGCTCATGGACATATGCATACTCCCCATCCTCACCTACGGTGCGCAGACCTGGTCTTTGACCGTTCAGCAAAAGTCCAAACTCGGGGTATGCCAACGAGCCATGGAGCGCAGCATTCTGGGGGTCAGGCTAACTGACCGCATACGGAATACAACACTGCGCTCCAAAACACAAATCATTGATGTTGGACATAAAGCCGCTAATTTGAAGTGGAACTGGGCTGGTCATATCTGCCACATGTCCGATGATATGTGGGCAAAAACCACCACGGAGTGGATGCCACACAATGTCAAAAGGCGTCGCGGCAGGCCCAGAAGAAATACTCTTTGAAGTTTGACTCTTATAAGGCCACATGGACTACTGCAGCTCACAACCGAGAGGAATGGAGAAAGGAAAGGGAGGCCTTTGTCCTGCAGTGGGACGATCATGGCTAAAATAAATAAATAATAACATAAGTTTCCATGTAGGTATCCCAGCTATCTTGGCATAGGCATCCATGCTTAATGTTATTTCATATTTATTAGACCAACTTTTTTATTACAATGCATATAAAAACTAAAATATTTATGATTACAAAATCCTATAATACCTATGTATGATATGATATTTTAATACATAGTTACCATTATGATTCCCACGTCCCTGATAATAATTCAGAATGTTACTCGAATCGCATTTGTTAGCTGTCTTATATTTAATAAAACACAATATATAGACGGCCTGCATTTACTTTGTCCGAAGTACCTAATAAAGTTTTTTTTATATAGCTTTAAAAGCCAACCTCGGGATTACAACTGTACGACTAGTCAGGCTCTGCAGTGGTTTGTCTCATTTCTTTTGCATAGGTATTATATTCGTTGTCATTCTCGTCTACGGGAATATTACTTTCGTAAATTTGAAACAATTGTGCATTTAGTACGGATTTTCTTTCATATTGGATAGGTTCCTAAAATTTCTCAAATTATATACCAAAATTTGTTTTCTAACTACAATTGCCTCTGTCTTATGATTTTAATCAACTATAATTATCATATTACTTAATTATGTTATTTTATAGTTACTTTTATGTTGTTTGGTGAGCTATGCTGATTATTAACACAAGTTCCTGCATCTCAAACACTACTATTAAATAGATATCTAGACTCTTCGGATAAAGTTAATTCATAGTAAGTCAGGGCGCGAAGCGTTGCAATTAAATCAAATAAATCAATATCATTTATTGGAACAGAATAAGGTAAACAAAAATAATTGTGCGTTAACAGCCGCATTAGTTTGTAATCACAGCATAGTTTATAACGGGCTACAGTTACAGAATGATAGCGTTAGCGTAGAGGAAAGGTAACGCAAACAATATCACTTTTCCAATGCCAATTGTACGAAACGTGGGGAAATAAGCGTCTTTTACATACATCTAGGTTTAAAAGTCACCCACGACACTACCCGTAAAATACATTATAAGTAGGTACCTATATGATTAAAAATCCCTACAGCGCATATACAAACTCCTATGATAACAGTGATAGAACTTTTTTATTAATTTGTTCTCGAAAACCAATTTGCATGACGCGTACAATGACACTAACGAATCGCTTCGTCTTTTTTTTTTTCTTTGTTGTTTTGTCATAAGAATACATATAATATTCATCTGTAATTCCCTTATTCACTACTTGCAATATTAAAGCACCATGTTGGCGCTTCTAGTTAGTTGAGTAACGTGTGATTAGTTTCTACCTCGACGAATTAAATGTCTATATGTCAATCTATTTCTTTCTCAGAGAAAGCTTGCAAAAGATCATTTGCCACATTTTACCATTCGAAAAGAATCGACTCACATTAAACGATTCTGATGAAAGACACATTGAAAAAAATGTTAATGTCGTCAACAGTCCACATTTCTAAGCAGTTTATCGAAATTACTACTACAATTAGGTAATTTACTCCTCCCCTCTCAACAGTTTTGGACGTGGAGTTAAACTTAATCACATAATAAAATAATAGATACCAGCTTCAGCGACGACCTGATTGGCGCAGTGGCTAAGCGATTAGACTGCTGCGCTAAGGGTTGCGGGTTCGATTCCCGCACGGGGCAATAATTTGTGCGATCCACATTTGATTGTCCCGAGTCTGGGTGTTTGTATGTGTGATATTTCATGTTTGTGAAACGCATCTACGATACAGGAGAAATTCCTAGTGTGGGGCGACGTTTAAAAAAAATAAAAAACTTCAGCGGCGGCACAAACACATATTATATAATTTATTGTCTCGCGGGAAAGCTCAGTTCTACTGCTTTCGCCGTCAGAAAAGTTAGACAACTTACAGACATTGATACAGCGTAGTTAGTCTATTCACGGCTGCGTGCCCTACGGCATTCTATTGCAGGGCAAAGTTCCAGGTGGCGAAGATAGATTTTAAAACTGTTATAGAAATATATTGGTTAACAGTAACTTTAGTTTCACAAAAAACATTCTAGAGGACCACGTGCTCGTCACAAATAAAGTTTGACAACGGCTACGAAGGAGCCGCTCGTGGCGGCCGTAGCAAAGCTGCGCCTGCCGCGATCGATCCATTCCATTCCACATTCTGACAGCCACGGCGTCATTTGAAGATGGTTCACAATCAGTGTTATCGTATATGATGACCGTATAATCTACTAGTAGAGTTGTAAAGGTCAGATAGGCAGTCGCTCTTTGTAATATTCTGGTATCCAGCTGCATCGGTTAGAATAAAGGCAGAGTCTAGGGAAAAGTAAAAGTAGAAATCGGAAAAACCTGTTACGACACATAAATACCTCTATACTCTTGCACCCAGGACCATAATCTAAAGTCACGCCTTATGGCCATCAAACCAAAGAGGCATCCATGATTGCAAACGACTAAATTAAATAATGGCCATTGTAATAAATAAATATGTACTATTTGGATGACGTGATTGATACAATGCAATAGCTCACTTTGTTTGCTACGATCCCATCACAGCACAAATATTTGTATTGGCACATGGATATATTGACTTTGAATTCGAGCATTAGTGAGTACGAAATTAATTTTTGTAACAACAATGGAAATGATAGAATTCAGGTTAAATGTAATTTATTTATATTGTTGTGGAGCTGGAAAGACTGTTTAGAGATTTGAGTAAAGTCACAATAAATTTGTAAGGTTGTAAAACTCTCTCTTCTTTTCCCCGAAGCCTAGATTTTGTCTCGCAACTAGTTTAAATTTTCAGTGCCTTACTGTCTCCGTGAGAAGTCTCACACCCGGTAACGAGGAGAACTTGGGAAAAGTCAGAACAATACGATAATATGCCTAACAACACTACTGTTGTGAATACTTATGATAAGTTTTCATATCGTACAATTATGGTATTGGACCGTTGGACGGCAGATTGCATCAGTTCGACAGTTTTTGACCAAGTTACTAAAAATAGGCTTAAAAATCCAATTACTTCATTCGGCTATTGAAAACCTACTTCAAATCTCGTCTAGCGACATTTTACTAATATCCGCGCCACAATATAACACCACCATAATTTTCTTTTAAACAGTTTTACGTGCTGGTCTTCTTCTATTCGTTTGGTTGATGAACAACCTGGTGTCAAGGTTTAAACCGCCTATAGGCCTCCGACATGGCTTTACACACTTCGTTTAAAACTCTCTCAGATGTGCGGATTTCCTCACGATGTTTTCTTTCACCGTTTTTAGCAACTGATAACAAATTTCTAGTACGCACATGAATTCGAAAAGACATTGGTGCGTGCCGTGGTTTGAACTAGCGAACTTTGACTTGGCAGTCCAACGGTCAAACTACTCGGCTATCACTGCTATTGCAAAACATTTCTATTTGATTCAGAGCTCATAACAAAAAACAAGCATTGATATACTTGGATAAATAAAACAATACGAAAACATAATTACGAAGAAATTGATACCAGAAACCAAAACAAACAGTTATCCCTGTCCACTGTTTTGTTTTCTTTGTTGCGATCAATACATGTATTATATTTCAAAGTAGGTAAGTACTTATTGCTTTGAGACAGTAAATATATTCAGACGAACAAGCCTGAGGCCTTTGTCCAGCAGTGGACTGCAACGGGCTGATGATGGACAAACCTGCCTACTATCACTTTCAGAATGCTGGTGATTGTCCCGATATAATGCAACAAGTAGGCTGTTCTCTTGACCCTTATCATGTGGTAGAATCTATTTATTAAAATCGAAAGTCCCTGAAATACCAGATGCAAACTTTTCGTTACACCCTACAATATCCTGAATCTTCCCACTACGTACATCCATACTACTTATTATTATAAATGTGAAAGTAACTCTGTCTGTCTGTCGGTTACACCTTCACGACTAAACCGCTGGACGGATTTTGATGAAATTTGGCACGTAGAAAGTTCAAGACTCGAGAAATTACATAGGCTACTTTTTTAAAATTCAGCCCTCAAAGGTGTTTGAATAGGAGTAAACGCGGGTGAAGCCGCCGGCAAAAGCTATATAAAGGTGTATAACTAATGTAATTGGTAATACTAACCAACAATCTTAATTAACGCGAGCAAAGCCTCGGGCAAATGCTAGTAATAAATAAAGGTAAGTTGCCGCTAAGCATCACGCATAATACACGTTAAAAAACCATGATAGCTAGACTGTCACTATGATAGCTGTCTTTTCGTTGGAGCACCGATCAAGCCTACGAGCTTACACAATTCCCCGATCGACACCCAATCTCATAGCGTTCTCGTCAACGTTGAAGGTGTTTATACGTGATTATTATAATGTGGGTAATGGGTAGAGGTTGCTTCATTATAAAGTAGGTTAGATTGAATTGTTTGTGAAACTATTTCAACTACTTACTACTTAAACTTTTACCGCAATAGTAGGTATTTAGGTAATGTTTTATCGTGGCCACCGTATTAGTGTTTTTTATGTTTTATTATGTTTTTTAAATTGAAAATTATAGGTACCTACGTCAGTGATAATTTTATCAAAATACGTCTCGTCGGTGTAGAATATTTGCGTGATACTAATATTGTATGTGGCATTGTAAAACAAATATTACTTCTGTAATTTGTAATGTTTACTTAGAAAGGTTTTATTTTATTTGTTGGACTGAAAAACTAAATTAATTAATTATCTTACAATACCTAATAGCAGCAATCATCGATTTGATTATTGAATAATAAAATTATTGTTGTAAAAATTGTATGATATTATTTATATTATTTTCTAATTAGGTATTATTATCCCAATGTAACTAGATGACAATAAATAATTAATATTTTCGTATAAAATTGTAATTTTAAGGGTCTAATTAAGGTTAAATAAAAACCTTGCACAAAAAAAATTAAAAACTTGTCGTAGGTAGAATACTTTGCGGTGATCCCAGGAAAAATAATAAAAAAATTGTTACCATTGTAGTTTTTGTGTAAATTAACAATTTAAATTTACCAACAAACTTACAAATGCGGTTGAAAAAATATCATCAAAATGTGTAAATTTTTACACAATTTGTTCACCACTGCAGTTCTATAGGTTCGGAAACGTCGATGCATTCATAATATTCGCAATATATCATTTTTTTTAGTATTATTAAAATTGATACTTTTGCTACTTCTTCTGCCATCTATACTGTGATTCCAAAACCATATTTTATGATGGTTCTAGGACTGCAATATAGATGGCGCTACAGCCAATTTAAATCTAACTTTGTCAATACAAATAATATATTAATAATAATACAATTTTAACTTAATGTCATGGTATATAAATTTGTATATTACAAAAAATAACAAATCAAACATAATAAAATGAACATAAATCGCCTAAAACTCTATTACCTTAACCACAACACTACTGCCACCTGTGCTTGTTTTAAATTTGACTGACAGTGACATTTGTCAATATATTTTGACGCTAGTACTGTGTGACGAGATGAGAATTGGAAGCAATTGTCAGATTTGATCTGTTTTAGTCTAAGGTTTTAGTGTATGTATTATTGTCGTTACGTAGTACGTACCGATTTATTTCAATTTGCGTCAGAACAACATGCAAAATTAAGCGCAATTCATATAAATAGATAAAAGAATTATCTTCGAGGCCCTATGTAATAAGTTGTCTAATTAGAGAATATAATTACACTCCTAAAAATTATTCAATTAATCATTATGTAATTAATTGTTACTACATTTTTAATAACTTTGACCCTTGTCACCTTGGTAAATCAATTATTAAGCCGTAATCCGTATTTGTAACGGGCTTATGAATAATAGCTGTATTTTATTGATCGAGTTTAAAACTAAAGTTCTTATCTGCGCTCGCCAGTAGACATAAAATACAAAAGCAAGCAAAATGCTCTCTAAATCACCAAAGTCTTGCGATACGTTTGTCGTATTGCCACCATGTACTAAAAACAAGGCAGTTATATTTGGAAAGAACTCTGACCGTCCTCAGCATGAAGTACAAGAAGTAGTACTTGTTAAAGGTGGAAACAGAGATGAAAAACTTAAGGTAATATTTTAAGGCTGTTGATATACATGCAACAGATTATGGTACAAGCACTATAGACCAATGTTTTCCATCATTCTTTATTCTGCATTCACAGTGCACTTACATAACAATAGGAGAAAGTTCATCTCCAGTACACACTGTTATACTAAGTAAGCCAGCGTGGATGTGGGGTGCAGAAATGGGTGCTAATGAAAAGAATGTAGTTATTGGCAATGAGGCAGTTTGGACCAACAACAATGAAGGAGATGGAGACGCTCGTCAAAAGCGCTTGTTGGGGATGGACTTGGTGCGGTTAGTCCAATAACATTAATTAATTATGGTTACTGATAACAATCGCACATTAAAAACTGAAATCTCACAAGTCTAGCAATAATACAATCAAATTAGATAGTGTAGTAGTTATGCAACTAGGAACCAATGTATTTATTACATAACATTATCAACTTAGTCTCTATTTCCACAGTCTAGGCTTAGAGAGAGGAGACACAGCTGAAGCAGCATTAGATGTAATAACTTCTCTTCTTCAGAAGTATGGTCAAGGTGGCCCATGCTCTGAACATGATGACAGCCATTTCTATCACAACTCATTTTTGATTGCTGATGGCAAAGCAGCATGGGTTTTAGAGACCAGTGGCAAGTTGTGGGCTGCTGAGAAAATAGCAAGTGGCTACAGAAACATTTCTAATGGTCTCACTATAACAACCAAAATTGATAAACATTCAGAAAACTTGATGGAGAAAGCGAAGCTTATGGGGCTGTGGGATGGGCAGGTAAGTCTTGATAATCCCATCAATGCTTTCACATTCATATCATGTTTCCATCCATCTTCTAATTTACAGAGTGAATTCAACTTTACAAAATGTTTTTCTTCTGGTGGAGATGAACTGAGGCAGCAAGAGGGTGAAAGGTTACTGAAAGAAGCAAGTTCTACCTCTTTATTTGATGTGAAGAATATGATAAAAGTTTTGAGACACAAGGAGAGCCGTATATGTAGAGGCTGCGATGACACCTTTCCTACCCAAGGAAGTCAGGTTAACAACAATACAATTTTCTTTGTGATATAACTTTATTTATGAATATTAACAAAATTGTTTTCTTCAGGTATCATTACTCTCAACTGAGAGTATCAGTGTCCACTGGTTCACTGCCACCCCTGACCCCAGTGTATCATTCTTCAAACCTTTCATTTTCACTTTGAATGCTCAAGCTTCTCTGCATATGGTTAGTCCTGATGAGGTAGTGTATTAATCTTCTTTAAGTAAAATTTACCATTTTTGTAATGTGTGATACTTATCTAAATCTTCTTTTTGACAGCCACTCAGAGAACATAAATTATACAAGTTGCATATGGAATGCATTAGAAATAATGATGGAGAAAACACTGTAAAGAAACTAGGTGAATTGGAAACTATGCATATTGAAGAAGTTGATAAATTCATAAACAATTTTGAATCAAACCAAACTGCTCTTCATGATCTCGACAATCTAATGAAAGACTGTGTAGAGACTGAAATTAATTTATATGAGAAAAGCTAAATATCTTGTGTTAATGTTTCATGATATTTTCTTGCTAGCTAAATCTTTATCTTTTTCACCAAAGTAATTATAGCTTATTTTTGATTAGATTAACAAGAGTAGAGAAGTAGGCAAGGATAATGTAAGTTGAGACAAGAGAGAGATAGGGCAATTTGAAAAATCTTATTCTCTTATAAAATCACATTATAAGTGGTAAAATGATATAATCTACGCTTATTTTTATGTAGTACTTTGCTGAAGTTACCTGAGTATTCGACATAAGGATGAATTTCATACTTTACATTTTGTTAATTATTTTATACAAGTTATGTGTATTTGAATTCATTTTTAATAACGGCCTATATAATATATCTATATAGTATTTGTATGTATATATAGGATATAATTAGTTTATTATATAATTACTGAACAGTATAATTTAAACAGAGGACAAGCTTACTTTACTAGTTAATTAATTTTAATTGGACATCAACACTGTGTATAGTTCTGGTCTGTTCATAATAGTAGGTAGTGCGGCGATCTATGTGCGGTGCACGCATGTGTGGATATAATGCTAGTACTCTACTTGCTCCCAAAAATGATGGCTTAAGTCAATTGTTGCAAAAATTCAATTTAATATGATTGAAATCACCCATTAGGCACAGTTTACATGTTATATAAATATTTTTATAGAATTATTGATGACTGGTAGAATAACTGCCAAATTATACATCACTTAAAACCATACTACGCTTAATAAAATGTGTTATCTATCATAAAAAGATTTATTATATTTGTTACTATGTCTGTTGACTGTTTTATACATAGTTTATACTTACATGCATACATTAATATATATATTGTATTTAGCAAATTATTACACTCATAGATTTTATACTGTATGTTATTATTTTGATCGCGTTCTTAACATTTCTAATGTAGATAGTTAAAAATGCCTAATATTTTAAGGCTGCAAAAAATTTGGTAATTTTATCTACACTTACTTAACCAATGATGAACTGGTGCTGTGTTGATAATGTTAGATTACTTAATTTCGACATTAAAACTGTGTAGTTTTATAGATGTCTATATAAAAAAAAATTATTTATTTATATAGATGTCTATATAAATAAATTCAATTTAAATTACCAAATTAATTAAATATTTTTGTTGATTGAAACACTTGCAGGATCATCTGTGAGTTAGGTTACTTACTTACGTTTATTATTATCTGAGATAGTGAGTTTAGAATGTTTATGTATTATAAGCTGACTGATACGAAAGTTTCGAAGGCTACAATAGCAAATTCATGACTAATGTCATTGTTACAATGTAATTGCTGTGCGGCTATTCTATATTAAGGTTTGGTGCAATTTGACTACATAATATTTTTGTTATGTAGGTATATGGGTCATTCACACCACGTATAAGTACAGGGGTACAGTCAGCAACATAAATAGCTTAACATGTATAGAAAACTTATATCGAATAATTGAAAAATATAAACATCAATTATTCAAGTTATTGTTTCAAATTATAAGAGCGTCCAAATGATAATAAAAATCATTTATTTATTAAAAAATAGGAATAAGTCTTAGTAACTGGTCTACTATTGCGAAGCTTCTAATTATTAAAGATTATCTCGGTGTACTATTTCTATTTTCTAGAGCTAAATCGAAGGAAACCAAAAATATTGAGATCAGTGTTTTGAATTTCGCTTTGCTGTAGTCTGTGAATCGTCACAATTATGGGAAACTTTTGCATGGAATAATAAATATAAAAACTGAATAGTAAACATTCGACACGTGTACCTACTTACAATAAGATGTATGTATGTTAGGATCGTAGCAAATGGAAATTCGTGGTCTCTGTCTACCCCTACTACTCTATCTACCCTGCTCTAGAAAATAGGCGTGACTTTATGTACGAACCTACATCACCATTTTTAATTAGGGAGTAAAGGCGCGGGCCCACCGCGGTGCATGCTGTGCACGGGCACGCGGCGCATTTTAGCTGCGTGTATTAATTTGTTTGAAAACGTGGGTCTACGTTTCCACTGGAGTACACGAATATGACCCACGACTATGTATAGCGTGGCACGGCGCACGGAGAGGCTACGTACGTGCCACTGCACTCCACGGACACGGGCTTCACAGCGGGAGGTGTGGGGAGGGGAGGCGGTTCATCGTCAGAAGAACTGTCTAGCAAAGTCAGTGCCAATGCCATTCTATCAGTACCTCGATACGATATATGTATACGAGAAACATGAAATGCGTCCGCTCCACAAGGTGTATGACTGAAAACTGCGCTGCGATAAGTGAGGCGTGAGCTGTACATAGTCGAGGGTCATATTCGTGTACTCCAGTGGAAACGTAGACCCACGTCGACAGCGTTGAGCTATGTAACCGCCTATTCGAGCAAGCCACGCATGTATCAATGACGTCAATTCATGCGTAGCCTCTCCGTGGGTTGCAGTGGACACAACCACATACATTTTCTTCCAAAGCGAAGCTTAAAACACGTACATAGCCTCTCCGTGCACCGCGGTGGGCCCGCGCCTTAAGGTAGCATTTTAGTTCGAGTTTAAAAAAGAAGCTGTAATTTTAAGGATTATAATTTTATTTTGATAGTAGACATGCATTTTTGCTAAATAGTAATCATAAGTCTATTCGAAATTAAGTCAAAATAAACAGTTATATTATTGTGATTTCTACTAACTGTGATCACCAGAAAAATATTTATGTAAGAGGCAAATCATCGTTGTTTCATTAAATGCACTTTTAACACTTAGCAACTTGTTTTTTTACTTCAATACTTACAGAATTAAGGTTGATCTCTGTTGATCGTGAAAGATGCTTACGTGATCTTAGCTAAATGTATTTTGTTACGCATATAATAATAATAAATCCATGTACATATTATCTCTCACAGAAGTTTTAAATTAGAGTAACAATAATGCCACAATAACTAAGTACTTTGTGAGAGCACTGGTGACTGAGATAAATTTATAAAACCTGTCATAGTATATTATTAGTGCTTATCTTTTTTTTTAATGAGTCCGTAATTTGTATATCATTTTCTAGTATTACCTACTTGCATCGTGCTTTCGCGTGATTCTAGCACGATGAACGATAGTCTGAAGTTATTTCATTTGTACTGGGATTTGGCGTTGCACGTTCCTAATTATCTCCTAACTTGTTTGAGGCACATTGAAGTTTTATGTTTACTTAACTTGCTTACTTCACTCACCTTCACTGGATAATTTTCATCAAGCTGAGATTAATTTTGTATCCTTTGTATCAGCTCTTGGGAGGCACAAAAAAACGCGTACATTCTAGAGACGAAGTTCCTTTATTTCCATGTACTTATACAACTTAGTCTGAAGTATCACATGAATTCGTAATTAAACCGAAGTTAGGAATCTTAAATATACAAAAGATAAATATTTAAGCTACCTAATTTCAATAGTGTGTTTATATACACTACTAACTTGTACACTGAAATAAACAATTTTTGAGATTATCTAATAAATGCCACATTATAATAGTATCTACACAGCAGAATAATTTACACATTTTTCGAAATATGAAAATTAACAAAGTTGTTATAAATATAAGTGTAACAAAAACATAAGGCTATTCAGGCATTTTTTATTGAAACCGTAAATTTGGTACCGTAGTAAACCGTAAAGGTTAACTATTTCGCCTAAATTGATATGCAATTTTCTATTGTTTAAAGTCGGCACGTTAAATACTAAGTCGGTACAGTTTATCCATTTAAAACATATTCTGTGTACCCTTCACTGTGGTGTACCCGACTTCATAACATCTATTAGAACAGTTAAATTCCGATTAATAATTAACGATTAATGAGATCTTATTATTTTATGCCAAGTGAACAGTGCAGCAAATATCGGATATAATTGAAAACAATAACAATCACGTCATAACACTGTGTCCATACTGGAGTGAGACAATTTAACTGCACCGTAACGCTACACACTAACAGCTATTGTTAAAGAAACTATCGTAATAAACTTACTCTTGAACAACAATCGTAATCTACATAATACTTAAACTTAACATAAGTCCGTTGTATCTTCTCTACAGCCACAAGTAGCCCGAATGCTAACAAATTAATTTTAATATAAATAACTATATTACAGAAACCAGTTAACAATAATTTGTTACATAAGACTAAAATTACATTTGAGAATATTTTAATTGTAACTAATTACAATTTTTTTTTAACTACCATCTAACTAGGACTCGGTTACACAAAATTAATTAAATAATAAGGCTAACTGGAAATCATAGTGGCGAATATTAATCCCCTCTATCCCCTCTATAGTGAATAAATATGCGTGTCTACTAACTTGTAGATTCATTGATACATCTATAAGGTCGCTAAACCTTTCCTGTTGCTGAATGGACCCGAAATAAACATCATTATGCGTATGGCTTATTTACTAAATAATGTATGTTAACATATCGTGTACTTGTGACTTCTTATGGATGAAAATGTAAACAGGACATCATTGTCATAAATACTCTAACTCAATATTATAATATTAAGTTCCCGACACTTAAAAACAATTCCAAAAATCTAACACTTAATTACATTACCACATTTCAATTAACATCGATATAATGAGACCAATACGGTCACAAAGAAAAATCTCAGTCAACATTAGCATGATTATCTACAATTCATGAGACCGAAATACAAAAATAATTATTATTATAGATACCTAATCAATACTACTCAAAATTAACAGAATACAAAAATATTCGAAGCCAGAATTTATACGTTATACAGTAATTTACACATTAATGAACCTATCAGAGGTACAATCTATTAAAATCTTAACTACGAACAAACCATACCAAACAAACATAAACATATATTCAGAACAAAGATTAAAGCATTAGATCTCTTACTCACACTACACACCTTACGAGAATAATTGTCTTACAATGTAAATAAGACTGACTGACTTTGTTTGATTCATCCATATTTTCATGAAAAGTAGAACAAATTTTATTGGTTGGTTTCATTTAATAAGTACAACTTGATTTATCATTTAGTGTTGTCTCAATTAATCATACATTTACTTTGCACTAATTTATTTTACCAACTGATAACTAAAGGATTGAAATGAATATTTAACAAAATATGTATATCGTCACAGATCTATTCAGATATAGTCAGCTTCTGCTAAGATATCATGTAATTACGTAGTTAGTAATAAAAGTTTACTTATTTAAGTTTTATCTCCAAGAATATTAACATAATGTATTTATTTAACATTTAAAATATAACCATTAAAAATAAATAATTGAAGATAGTCCTTAATGCTTAAGAATTGTTTTATATTCGGCTTTACGCCATTTGGAGCAGCTGTATATTTGAGTCTAAATCAAGTCCTTGATAAGTAGATAACCAATCAACTGCGGTTGAATTAGGCCTCACGAGACTCACGACTCTATACCAAAAAGTGTATAAAGTATTTGGTTTGGTAGTTCAATACCTTTCTAAAGTAATTTTATAAGTATTGACGGCTCGTACTGAGTCCAGCCAGTAGTCTTGGATTTAATTTTTTTTTAATTAGTGCAGCCGGCAGTCTTGGTTTTCATTTTTTTATTAGCTATTTTTTTATTCGTTCCGAGGTTTCGGACTTTTTAATGTAATCGGGACTGGAATATAGATACAAATTTCTTTAGAATATACAACCTGTACTCCATAATTTTTTCCAATTATATAGATATAATTATTTCATGAATTAGAAATGGCGGTCTTATCTTCGGTTTTAATTCCATTCTAAATTTACTGCAAATAGGTGGTACACACATAAACAATGAAACAGCAAATTTAGTAAATGCATCAATCAATTAGAAAGAAAGCCATGTGACCTAGCCTTGATTTAAAAATGGGCTCTTTTTAGACTGTACTCATTATTTTACTAGGGGCCTATTTTATTTTATTGGCCTTATATACCTGAGTAAAACTATCTGAAACTTAAAAACGTTAATTAATTAAGTTATAACTAGAATATTATAGACGGTATTTTCTATGTAGTAAATATTTAGTGACAACCTAGACATACATCCATTCGGTAAAGGATAAAAGAAATAAGATATTATAATCGTCGTTATTACGTTAACACATTTCCAGGTTTGTACAGTTTATAAAAGAAACAGCAGTTTAGATACTGTACAACAATAAGGAGAGGGCACTTTACAAATTTTCTATATCAATTAGTTTCATAAAACATTTCATAAGCATCTAAAATTATAACCTATTCCTCCCTGAAAGACAATTTGCTATTAAACGTATATTTGGAATCCATGTACCATCCTATATATTATTCTGCCTAATATATTTTATTTACTTCGATACTTATCTTGATTTTACTAATTTTTATGAGTGTCGAGTGTATTTATTTATCTATGGCCGCGAGAAATCACCTATGACCAAAATAACATTGTGTTTAATACGAAAATACGTAATTCTTATATACTTACGATGAACAATATTTTTATTATGGCTCTATTAGAACTTTACTAACATTACTAATCAAAATATTTACTCGAATGTCGGGCTTTTCACGTAAGCAAGTTATGCTAATGCATTGAATAAGATAAACTAATAAGCAATCACCAAAACGACATCTTAATACTTGCCGCAGCACTGATAGCCAACTGGTATCACCGTTGGACTGTCAAGTCAAAGGTCGTAAGTTCTAACCCCGACACGCACCAATGTCTTTTCGAATTCATGTGCGTATTAAAATTAATTATCTGTTGCAAAACACGGTGAAGGATAGATCGTGACAAAACTGGCACACCTGAGAGATTTTTCAACTGTGTAAAGCTATGTCCGAGGCCTACAGGCCGTTTAAACTCTGACACCAGGTTGTTCATCAACCATACGATAAGAACAATACTTGCCGTATCACACCGACTACCCAGACTTATCTCTGGCACATCAATCATGTTACATAGGCTACCAAATTATTTGATTAAATTTAGAAGAAAGGTCAAGGAATGTATAAACAGTTTACTTAAAAGCTCCATTATAGAAAATACGTTTTGTGCTTATGTAAAATGTGACGGTTCGGTCCAAATACCAATATTCAGTAACATCTGGATAAATATCTGAAGAATATCCAACATTAGGAAAACAACTACATACATCTATGTATCACTGAGTAAGGTGGCTAAATACGAATTACCTTGTACTGTATATTGTAATTACTTTTGATTCCAACTATTTACAAATGATTACTTTTCACTTACACACGACTATCGGCTACTTTTAGGAAGATAAAACCAGACACAAAACTAGTACATAGAAATTGAGTTAGTGAAACACCAACTATCAACATCAGACCATTACCACGTTACAATTTTAGCGAACTATAACATTTAGCCAACAATTTACAATTTGCAACAAACATGCAACATTCGTTGCGACGTTGCTCAATTAGTAACGTGATTCTAATTCCTTCGTCAGAGTAATGTGCCCACTATAATTTCTTGCCCAGTCTTCTAAAATCACAGATCACCTTTTTACCCGCGTGTCGTTTATATAGGCCAAGTTAATCTATTTTACCAGAACAAGTACATACATTAACTTCCTAGAGTATCTAATTTTGTTTAATGTGATGGTAAAATTAAGAACGATCGTGTATGTGAAACGGCAGTAAGATAAATAAACAGACATAAGCACTTGAGTTTGTGACTACATCAAAAGCCGTAAACGGCTTTTGGTCCGTTCAGCCTTCATTACTAAACACAATAGATGTCAATTAAACAAAAAGATATTATAAACTTTACAGTTCTTATAAGTTTTTAGATTGAAAACTTGTCACAGTGTATAACCAAGTAAAATGCGTCCATTGTAAATTGCAAATATTATAAATACAACATGATGATGCCGCGTATCCTCATACAAAAGATTATATCAAAGATTCCATTATTATTACACGTGAAAGGCTTCGGTTCATATTACGACTAGTTTAAAGCATTAAAAATGTTTTAGTTTGGAAGTACAATTCCAGACAATTAACAAAACATATTATGCGGAAAATATTGCATTTAACAATTTACCTGCCTCTCTATTTAGGAAATGACGGTTGTAAACTATTTGATGGTAAACAGAGAAAAATGATACTAATAAAGTTTAACCCATAATACATTGCAACAAATAGTCTAAATGGGTCAATTGTAATTATTGGGAAGACAATACTCGCGTAACTTAGTAAAAGCAGTTTAAAGTTCTAGTGAAGTTAGAACTATCGGACCGCGCAAATATAAAACCTATGTGATTATTTATCATGTTTATGAGATTGATTACTTTATATACGCAATATTTTTGTAATTCCAGTTAGATTACTAGTGTTGACGAGTACAACAATGTAAGTAAATCAAAACTTTTCGGAAAATCTTAATTTCATTGAAGAAGAACGTAAATTAATTATATTCCTCATTAATTTAAAATAGTGCACTACGCATACAAATCATCCTCAACGCATTCGCATATTCGCTTTTATAAAGTCAGTTCACTCATTAATCATTTCATATTTACAAAAAACACAAACAAAGGTTTTGACTTAACCAACCGAGAAATTTAGAGAGCTCGCACTATATAGTGCTCGACCTAGCCTAATAGTAGGCAGTAAGTAACATGATGTATACAAGACTGTCGTTTGTTGGCAATGACAGCCAATCAAGGCTCACTTAACTAAATTCTTGTGATAAAAAATATTCATAAACAATTGAACGTAACTAAAACCATCCACGCTGCAGCTCATATCATATAAACGTCGTGAAACAACGTTGTTACCAAATACAGACCGAAAATGAATAATTAAAAACCTACACAGGTGTACTATCAGCAAATGTAGCTTTAATTTTGTACATACGTTATACGTAGTTTTGTACGTCCTTAGCTGCAGTGTGCATGGACCATGATAAAAATAAGAGGTGATGATGTTTTTTTTCTGCACAAAATGTCAACAAACAGCAACCAGCAACATTAGTGCAACGTTTTAGAACGTTTAGATCTCTTCAAAGCTTTCGACGTCCTCACCCAAGGCAGCATAAAGTCCCTGTAAGTTAAAGTCCTTGTTATTTCTTATTTTACTGAACATCTCCATTCCCGTACGCTGCCTTAATAAGTATTTTTAGGGTTCCGTACCTCAAAACGGAATAGGATCACTCCGTTGTCCGTCTGTCTGTCTGTCAACCCCTTTTTCTCAAGAACGCGTGAAGGTATAAAGTTCAAATTAATATCAAATAGCCGTGAAAAAATGTATTATAAGTCAACGCAATCAAAAGATACGAGTAATTAAGTTGATTGTTTTTACAATATCCACTTTCAAAACCGTACTAGGGTACTTCCCGTTGACTTAGAAACATAAAGTTTGGCAAGAAGCATTTAATTACAGCACAAGTATAAATATATAAACCTGAAAACTGTAAATTTGTAGTTACATCACATACAAAATAAGAATAACTTGTTTGCAGTTAATAAACTAACCGCTACCTACTTTAATTTATTGGGATTACAGTTTTCCAACGGCAAAGTTAAGTTTGTCTGTGTATATTATTTTTTTGTTAGGACAATGTTATTGTTGTAAACATAATTTAAAGTTTGCGCGGAACCCTCGATGCGAGTCCCACTCGCACTTGACCCGGTTTTTACAATAATAATTACTTTTATTCATCATCTCAGCAGTGACAACTCTTTCTCATATTATTTATTACAGAATCCAAATGCCCGTTTCTTAGCCTTTCTCTGAGAGCGTTTCGCCCATCACCAATTCCACAGTCCCTCGTCATGCCCATTGTCTTACCACACCAAACATTTGCCTCCCAACTTTACAGTTGTGGTGCTACTATCAAAATTCCTGTAATATTCTTTCCTCATATTACTTACTCATTCCTCATATTATCTAAGATGCATTTTTCTTTTTACAGAAGTTCCTTGTACAACCCAATGCTGCCGCAAATGCCGATATTTCAGCATTGCAAGAAGTCAATACCCAAGGCACACAGACAGGCCAATTGTGATGTTTGACTTGTTCATATTGCTTCGAACACCAAAATAATAAAAAAAGTAAAGTAATTGTAAAATGTACTTACGCACGCGGCAGATCCGGCAGGTCTTCTCCGAAGGCCATGACAGGGATAGTATCGGTGATCTCGATCATGCGCACGTCGCGTTGCGGCTGTGGCCAGATTGTATACACGGAGGGCTGGTACGGCGAGTGACCGCTGTACCAAGGGTCGCGTTGCCGCATCCGTAACCGCTCTATGTGGCGCTGCTCACGAATTCGTCGCATGTGCCATCTGAAATTTATAATGACAATTGTATTAGTGAATTTTTAATGCGTGTGCAATTTGTAGAAAAACCGGATAATAATTTCATTGCCGTTTATCTGGGGTAGCCTAAAGAAATGTGTGGCGTAATCGTTTTATTTAGGAGATAGGAGTCAATTGATTGCACCATTACCTTAATTGCCTGCGCTCTTCAGCTTCCAATTTTTGATGCCGCTTCTCAAAAACCTTATCATCTAAATTCTCCGTCCCTTCCAGGGAGTAGCAACTAGTGTACGGCTTTTCTCGCCATCTAGGTACCTGTAATAACGGAATTAGATGTACATAACGCTTTTTCTGAGTAGTAGTAAAATAAATAAATGCTAGTGTTGTGCCCTGTAAGTGGCAGCAAAAGCACTAGGTTCACCTCCTACATACGAACTTATACTTTCTAAATAAATGCAGTAGCAAAGAGCTCATACATGTCATACTTTCTTTGGGGGAAAACCGCGGCATCAATAATAATATTAATCTACCTCTACAGTCGAGGCTTTGCAGTCGCTTGACTGGTCAATGTCTTCCATTTTAACGTCGGGGTCCAGGCCGAGGTACCATGAGAGGTCCGGGTCTCCAACCAGGGTATGATACGGTTTTCTTGTAGTCATCCCTGGGACTGGAGATTTCTTGCCGCGACAAGCAGCTGCAATTAAAAAAAAACACATTTCACGGACCTTTAAGGACCACAACATCTAAGCTGGGGACAATATCAAGGAAAGAAGTAATACTTACAAGTATTACCTCTCCCCTTGACCATCTTTGGCCTGGGCCCGACTGGTTTCGGAAAATTTTCCTTGGCATTTTTTATAAGGCCAGCAGTTGACAGCGCACGTTTTCTACCACGTTTGCTTTCTGTGCCACGAACCATTTCTCCCGTTTGCTCCTGAAACATTACAATTATAACATAATATAATTTCTCTAAAATTACTATTTAAATAAAGGTATTAATCAAAATATTTACATCTATAAGATTTGGCGTCAATAAGCTCGACGTTCGTACTCCTCGTCTTTTAGTCTTGTCATTAGCATTCTTCTCAGTGGTATACGGTAACGTATTCATGATATTTAAACTAGTTGTAGCTGCATCCGCTTCCATTAACTGCCGGAATTCGACATCTTCAATAGGTGGCAAAGTAGTCAAGTTAGGATTTTCTCCATACGAAAAGTCGCATACACTTTTTTCAGTTCCAGGCGTTCGTGACGTAGAGAATAATCGCCAATCTACTCCAAGATCTCTTTTCAAAGGTTCCACATTTGATGGCTGTAAAGGAGTTTGAAGGGATGAAGTTGGTGTTGTAACTTCTTCTATTTCAATTTTGCTGGTTGTATTTGTGGTTATATGCGTGGCCGTAGTCGTCTGCGGAGCAGGATGCTGAACCTTGGCGAAAGCCGTATGCGACACCTTGTGCAGGGCCGAATGCGGGGCCTTGTGTTTGGCGGTATGGGAGGTTTTGTGCAGCGCCGTGTGTAGGGTCTTGTGCGACGCTGTGTGCAATGCCTTATACGAAGCCGTGTGCGTAGATGTACGCGGAGTCGTAAGTGTTGTAGTATGCGTAGTGGCATGCGTAGTCGTATGCGTAGTTATATGTGTAGAACTATACGCACTCGCGGCCGTATTCGTACTCGTTAGTGTAGATGTAAGCGTAGCTGTTTGCGAAACCGTATACGGAATTATATTTGGCAAATGATATCTTTTTTCTAATCTTATTTTATTTGGCATTTTAGTACTTGTTTCAGTTGCTGGCGCATCATATATACGCCTTGAGGGAAGTGAAGTCTCTCCCATAAGATCTGAACATATTTTCAATCTACCGTGATTCGTTTTTTGAAGCATAAGTTTTGGGATAGGCGACTGCTCCCTCATATCAGCTTCTCCTAGTTGATAAGGATCTTCACCGGTGGGAGTCGTGTCTATTAGCTGAAGCCGATCAGACAAAGACCCGGTGTAAAGCGGTGTTTTCTTTGGAATGGTCGAGGTCTTCGATTTGCCGTACGTATTGATCATCTTAGATTTTTTATTAACGCTGAAGGTCCGCTCGAAGGCTTTGTCATCTTCAAACATGTTAACTGCAAAAAAGGAACTAATTAGTTAACAATATAATAAACAAGTGATCGCCCTGTTGCCAATATTGGTCTGCAATTATAATTCTTCAGCTCTCAGCACTCCTTCTCTGTGTATACTTTAACTATGGCAAATTTTACATGCCCTCGTGCAAGCCAAATATTTAAAAATTATTACGATTTCTTCGACTTAATAAATATATACGGTAGATACCATACTATATTATGATCCAAACGCGAGCTGTTGCGAGTAGTTGTTTCGTAAACATGGTTTTCACAATTAATTAATGAATTACAATACTGTCTGAAACTACGTTTAGTATGTCACTATGTGAAAGGCTATGGGTCTATCTATGTATATGTCATGTCTACAATCATGCCTGTAATCACAAATAATGAACCTAGAAGGAGGCGAGCATTATGCTTTTTTTATCGGACGCTTAACTATCTACGAAAATATAAAAATCATTATACATATTGACACTGGTACTTGCCTGGATTTCAACACACTTCAGCATAGAAACTGGTCCGTAAAACACAGCAGCGTTCGATACTTTACCACATGTTCCCCTAATATTAAAATACTTTATTAAAACATAGCACTGACCATTTTCTGGAGGCTCGACTTTCACAGCTTGCGTTTTAGGCAACCGACTTAAACTGCCTATACCACCTGAAGTTCTTCTCCGATTTCTTTGAATTTTTTGTATCACCGTATTTCCACTGAAAGAAGTAAATGTGAACTATCGTAAGACAACACCACACACACCAATCGATTGCATATAAACTTCTAATATACTGAACAACCTGTTTGAGGTGACGGTGTACAAGGGTTCGGGGCGAGGTTCAGTCTTCATTTCCTTCTTGATATACGAACGCTTATTCTCAATCATCGTGCCGAAGTTATCTCGCTGCAGGTTACCCGTGTCCAAAATTGAAGGTCCGCTTATGTCTCCTGGTAAGTAGCTGGCTACATCTGAAAAAGAAACCGTACTAACCAGTAAATACAATGTTTATATTAACACGTATAAAACAAATAAGGATATTGAATGAAAATCAATTATTATATATTTAAATATGCCATACAGCTGGCCATTCATTTATATTAAGTATTTCGATTCACGTAAAGTGTCTGTTTCATGTGCTAAGTCTTCGTCGCTAGGACAAAATTCACATTTCATGTCAAGTTGACATGGAAAAAGTTATTAAAACTCAGTGTATGAAAATGTATTTGTGGACAAATACTACTAGTATGGTGCCAGTTTCATATTATTAATCAAGATAATCAAAAATATTTTTTAACCCAATAAATATTTATTTCATTACCCCACAATGACAATTTTGAAACCAGTTTTCTTTATCTTAGATGTTAAAAAATAAAAATAAGAAGAAAATAATATAAGCTAACACGGCAGCAACCATTCAACATTGACAGCTAAATTAAAATACCAGAATGTGTTAAAATATAATTGCAGCACGGGGGGTATAATAATAATTAAAATATAGACAAGGAATAATACAATAGACAAACAAACTCGCATTGCATTATTTACTACAATCAGGCATTTCCATACTACATACACGGGATCGCTACTTACCCCTGACTCCGATGTAAGGTCAGAACCACAGGCAGTAACACTTATCGAACGCAACCTTATAATAGTACTCAAGTCAATGACAAATCTATCGATCGGAATAAATATTGCATTCGGCTATTCTGAGGTATTGAACTTTAACCATCATGTATATTTAACATGGTGACGTCGTCTACTTTCCTGTTAGAGTATGAGTTTTCTTGTGACCTTGATCAATTGCTACTTGATCGAAACGTCGAGTAAGTCAATTTTTCAATGTTTATGAATAAGACCCAGGTTCTGTTATCATCATGATAATCAGATTATGTTGAATAATCTTAAACATAGAGCATGTTTAAGATTATTCAAGCCCCTCAACCTACCGAATGTATCGAAAAGGTGGCGCTCGCGTCTATGGCGCAAATTTAACAAAAGGCAACGTTTGACATCGCTCACATCTAATAACAGTGTTTTTACCAAGTGGTTACTATAAATATCTTACTCAAATAGCTAACCATGATTACTAATTCTTTCACCCATTAAATAGACCGGAGAAACAATAAAATTTGTACGTATGTATTGACTACCCTTAAGTATTAGAATACTGTTTTAAATACTTCAGAGGTAATGTTTCGTATTTTTTGTTGTAGTTTAAACTGATGTTAAGAAAAATTCTGTATACTCATGTCTTTTTCGATAAGTTAAATATCATATTAATTAATTATCAAAGAATATTATTAGTTGAAATAATACCGTACAATAAAAATGTATGTGTCATATAGATCTGCTACTAAATGGGAGGACAAGTTGTCGCAACTAGCGAAAGGACTCAAAAACCTTGTAAATACGGCATGGCGCTCTTTCATTCTAGTTGATACCTATATATGCCCAAGGGGCAACTTGTTTTGGCTTACGTTACGTAAGTCGGAAGCAACAAACCACTGCGATGAAAGAAAACTCTCCAACACAGCTGTTGTTCGCTGCGCCGGTAACACGGAATTCTATGCCAAAGTAATGCTTCCTTGCAAAGGCTGCTATAACATAAACGCTAACACTAGAAACGGTTACTACGGACGAACTTCTAAGAAATATTACCGAAAATCAAGTATTTTCAGAATCGTTTCATTCGTCCGAATTTTAGACTTTGCTTTTGGCAGCTAATATATCTGTGAATGTTTAACTTAGTTTTTTTGCGACACCTAACATAGGCCTCTAACCAGGATTGGCAGAATAGTGACAAAATTGGGCATGCGAAATGCGCTGTCAGTGCGGTATAACAGCCAAAGATAGTGAAAATTTAAGAGTAACTCGGGGGCGATTGGCTCGGAGCAAAAGCACAGGGCAAAGGCTAAACTAACTTACCCAGCAACGAAAGACAAGTGACTATGAATAGTATGAATGATGATTATGCAGGTATAAGAGACATACATAAGAGATGTAGAAGTCGTTTTGGACAGAGCGAAGTGGAGGAAAAGAAGGCGAAAAGCATATCTCCTATAATATGAGATTTATGGCAAAGAAGCCATGGAAATTAGCCATGGTTATTAGCCGCAGAATGATTGCATAAATATAACTTAAATATATATCCGATGATTGTAGTGTAACAGTATTTTTATTTGGTCATCAAACTATTATATTTTTTACAGTTATTTTAAACAAAATTAACATACCAGCTTATACTGTGACATGGACTTAATTGGAAATTTTGCATCATCTAATCTAAATAATAATAAACAGCTATCTCCTTATTATCTATAAAATTTAATCAGTTACTTTACATTTATAATAAGTGTTCTAAAGTTTCATCAAAATTCAGTAGATTTTGCATGACGGAGTAACGAACATCCATCTATCCATCCACACTCAAATTTCGCGTTTATCATATTCGTAGGATTAAACAGAAATTAACCCCTACGATTAATATTTTGTATGATTAAACATAAACCACCGAACTCAGAGACATTGATTACTTAAACTATACCTAAGTAAAGGTTATTTTCGTGATCTTTACTTAGTGTCAGTTAAAGTAATCATTTACGTCTCTGAGTGCAGTGGTAAGTATAATTTTTATATTTCACCTAGCTTTATATTTTGTTTATTGGAACTATGCACTCAGCTATCAAATAATAAATTAACAATGCAACACTCATGTTTAATGTTATATAATATTTATATGATATTATCATCATTTTCTTGGTAATAAAATGTATAAAATAGCGAGTATTTATTCTGATATCTATTCACACACTATAACATAACTTATGTTAAGTTCAATAATATGTTAAAATGTTCATTACGTGTTGTTATTCACCTAAGGTTAGGCAGAGGTGCACATAGTACACCCACATTCCTCCAGTTATGGTTAAGTCCCAATGTAATAGGGGGTGAGCCTATTGCCATCAATCGGGCACATATCCGAATCAGTACTGCTACTGAGAATTACCTAATGCAAAAACCCATGGTAATAGTACCCAACCTGTGGCCTGACACTTTGCCTGATCCGGGATTCGAGCCCAGGACCTCGTACTCCGCAGTTGCGCTCAGCCACCACTAGACCAACAACAAGGCAGTCAATTTTCAAAGGTATCATTCAACACCTTTGAAAATTGTCATTTTGTAGCACATTAACAATCGCCAGAACTTTTATTTGAGTAAAAATTTGAATACTGACTATTTCTGAGATCTAAGATCACAGACAAATATATTCTTCAGATAGAAATGTCTGGTGGTTGATAAAACTCGTAATAATGGTTAATTTGGGGTAAATAAAAGAACATTTTAGTTTTTATTGTAATTGTGTACATTGATGTTATAGAAATAATAATTTTTGACTGACCTGTTTCTGGAGTTCTGTTCAAATGTAACGTGTCCGGTATAAATGGTTTAATTTTGGGAATTTCATTTTTGAAAACATAAGGATTTGTTCTATTAGTTCTATTTGTTCTACTCTCCGGCATCAAGAATTCTGATAAACTATTGAACATCGTCTGCTGAAAAGAAAACATTTGGAACAGTTAAAACAGTACATATTAAGTAATTTAATCCAATAACTAAACTTTATTTAAGTAATTTATAAAAAATTCAACTCTACCTGTGTTTCAGTACTAGTGGGCTCCTTCTTGACACTTGACGTAACATTAGAAGGTGGCACATGTGCATGAGATAAAGGATTTATATTATGCCTCTGCCCCACAGTTATTCTTCTGTCCATACGATTCACTTTAGTTTTAAGCTGCAAATGTTAATGTAGAAGGTGTAAATAAAACATTTGTTATTGTAATTTAATTGGATACAATACACCCTATGTTTTGCTTTTAGGACATGAATATCATGTAACTATACCTACAGAATTTTTAAGTATGATGTATTGTTTAAAAACTAACATTAAATAACAATGAATGCTTAAAATCGCTTTAGCATATAAATATTCTACAATTACCACTTGAATAATAAAACACACAGCATTATTTTAGCAAGCAGTTATATAATTAATTGTATTATTGATGAACTCAATAATTATATCATATTTAATTAAGTTTTAAATAATTTATCGCTTTTAACAAATTTTAAATATAGTATTATTAAATTGATAATGAACAAAAGCAAAGGCTAACACTTGCACTGCATATAAATTTAATCGCATTGCACGCAGAAATTAAATTTTCACTGACGCACACATGGATTATTTACTTAATTACTTCTCTAACTGAAATATTCTGTAACTCTATTGTATTTATGAGAATTAAAATTTATCCTTTAACATAGGTAGATGCTTATTACATTAATTATTTTACGTGTCAAATTGTTAGTGAAGTATATAATTGCTTCAGTATAAATTCATGTGAAACATACTCATATTGCCATGATAATAATTCTGATATAAAAATATTACTTGTTTTTTAACTCTAATTCACAATTTTTACATGTCTATTATTATATTACCTTTATTACTGTTCTATTTTTATAATCTAAATGAATTTATCAAATAAACTAGACTATCCAATGAAAAGCTTTTAATTTGTAAACAATACACAACAAAGCATTACAGTTGATTGGTATTGTTAATGCTATTAAAATTGCTTGCCTAACCTATAAATGGAGGATGAATATAATACTTATTATATTATACACATTTAAAGAACAGATAACATGTATTTTACTATTAATGTAGGTAGTTGTACATTAGAAATTTGCTTATCACACAAGAAGTATCATGCTGAGCAACATATTCAACTTATGATGTGTGTAACTGTCTTGTCTGCAAGCTTACTATTAAAAAAAACAAAGGGCTTGGTTGTATCTATGACTATCAATACCTACTCACCGAATCATTTTCTAGTCTTAATTGCAAATTGAGTTTATCCTTGTTAGTAATAAGTTCGTTTTGTTGTTGAATCAAATCCAGATGTAATAGAAGCAAATTCTTAAGTCTCTTGTTTTGTGTTTCAGCAGCAGTAAGTCTTTCTGAGAGTCTGTTGACCTCTAATGATGGTTCGCCGGCGCTTCCTAAATCCTTGTCATCAGCATGTGAAGAAATTTCCACCTCCTTGTCTAGTGTTTGTGGGCGATCTGAGCTCTCGGAATGACATGCGTATAAATGGTCAAATGGAAAACTCAGTGCCAGCGATTCTTTTGTGTCCAATTGATTTAGAGTCGAGAGATCCCCTGAGAGATTCACCAAATTCGATTCATTTACACTACTGCGACTGTTCATTTTTAAAGGGCCAATTGTATGTCACTTACGACGAGCCTGCCGGCTGTCAAAATTACTAACCGACACTACACTTTTGTTCGTTTCATTACAACGCATTGATCATCTGTTTTATCACACACACTAGCACATAACAAAAAATTAAGTTCCAAACTTGTTCAAAGCTTTACATTTTAAAATAGCGATAAATTTGCGTATATTAACATTTTACTTCACTGACATTTCTTTCACGCACATGCAATATGATAAAACGCGCATTATATCTATGCATGTATTCCGTCCACGATAGTCAAGTAACCAATATGTTCGAATTGAAATCATTGGTAAATACCTATATATATTATATTAATAAACTGATTAAATCACGAATGCATGACAAAGTTTTCGGGAAAATTGATTAAAAATTGAAAAAAATCATCAACTAGCGTCAAGGCGTCAACCGTAGACATTTTTTTTTTCTATTTTGTGAATAATAGAGCCGAGTCGATGATAGAGGGCGTGGGAACGGTTTCTGGTGAGACATTCTCGCATATCTTACCGACAGTAAAATCAATAGTCATTTTTATTCATTATCTCTTTAAATCAACATAGAAGTTTCATCATTTCATGTTGAGATCTAATCTTATTAAAAATAGGATAATCTAAGAAAAATAGCTATGTTGATAAATTATGCTTGAAGGTAATTTTTTTGTCATCTTTTTGTCTCGAACTGAAAACGAATACATTCGAAACACACAATGATACTAATTAGTGCAAATTGGTTATAATCGTGTTTTAGAATTTCAAGAATCTTCAACACATTATTTGCTCGTCATTTTAGGTAGACTTTTTATTGAAACACTTTTGGGTTTTTATATTGCAACTTCGTAACAGGCGTACTTTCATCTTTATTGTAAAATATTTATTGCAGTTTAGTTTCTTATTTCTCAGACAACAGCTTAATTATATGCAATAAAAATATAGGTACCAAACACAAAAATAATCAGTTTGCAATGCAAATTATTTTAAATAATAATTATACTGGTCCGCCGCACTTGTAATTGCATTTCCACAGACAAAGCGCGCTGCCCAAAAAAAGGAGTGTAATGTTTTCAGGGTTCATGTATGTATGTGAGTTTTTTTATTCCACCATAACTTCTGAATGCCTGCACCGATTTTGATGTATGGAGTGTCGTTAGAATCCTTACACTATCGCGAGTAACATAGGCTAAAAAATGAAACAAATAAATAATAATAATAAAAAAAGACGACTGCCATGACAAAAATCGAAAATTGAATCGAAAATCGAAAAAGTGGAAAACAAGTTCACAACACTGTCTTATCTATGAGGTACCCTGCGCGCTTATTTTAAACCTAGTTACCTAGCATTAATTTAAAAGTTACAGTTGGTATGTAACGTTACCGTACAATTTAATGATATTTTTCTGTGTATTGAAAATGTCATTGTAAGAAGTTCAACCTAATAACCTAAGAGTTATTTTACAACACTTTCTTTTCACAAAAAAATACTTAAATACCTACCTAACTTACACAAAAAAGAGTTACATACCTATTATTTGATTATTTTAAGTTAAGGTATTATGATCTAGATATTTTCTGAAAAAAGCACTGAAAATAAGATATTGAAATAATTATTGTGGCTTAATCAAAGATTGTGGCAATATGGTCAAAATTAAGGTTTAAAAAAGAGTTAAATAAATAATTAGGTAAGTGATTCTTGTAAATAGGTAGGTAGGTATCTACTATCTAGCCAACCTAGTTACATATAATTAAATTAGGTCGGTCTGCTATGTAAATACCTCGTAAATACCTTAAGATATCCTATTTTCTGTAATAGAGTAGCTTTTTACAAAAAAATGGAATAGATTTACCTTAAAGTTTAGATTTCTATAAAAAATTGTTTTAGGCTGTTTTAGGTACCTACTACTACTACCTACATAAACATAATAGGTCTTAATATTACACATATAAAAATGTCTGTTTGTAACTTCATTTTTTTTTACTCTATGCATACATGAACAAAAATGCAATAAAAAAATTGTTGTCTGTCTGTTTGTTCCGGGTAAACTCCAAAACGGCTGGACAGATTTCGACGGGACTTTCACTGGCAGATAGCTGATGGTTCGGGGTCTAATATAACGTTGAATTACGAAAATGTTAAGGGTTCCGCGGGAAAACGAGAAAAACGCGGGAAATTCGTGGGTTTCAGTTACTCCGCGACGGCTGGACGGATTTAGACGGGACTTTTACTGGCAGATAGCAAATTTTATAAGGTCTAACTAAAACTAAACTCATAAAGTCTACTTTGCTTCAATCTACAAAAATATTTAGGGTTCCGCGGGATAATAATTAGAAAAACGCGGAAAATTTGCAGGACACAGCTTCTCCGCGATTTTTTTTATTTGAAATTTCATACTTTTTTAATGAATGAATAAATGGTTGGTATGACTTTTATCTCTAGGTTGTATTAACAAACCTTCTCTTTATTATTACAAAAGTTTATCATAGCGTATATAGATAGGCAAATCTCGGAAAAATGTTTTCACCCTCCCTCAATCTTGAGTTGGCGCGTGTTCAAATCTGACCCCATATCCCTAATAAACTTTTTGTTTACAACTAGTTTCTTTTCACCCGATCAAATTGTGTGTAAGGATTTTAGGACAAAATTGTTTTTTACTAAAACTTAACTACAATTTCGACAGGACGCCGAATCCAGTTTATTGAAACTATTCTGATTATTTTATTTACTACTACTCAGTAGCTCTCGTCTATTTTTCATAATCTTATTAGTAAGACATACCAATCGTATAAAAAAATGGCCCAAATTATTTTAAAAATAAACTAATTGTAGACATGGCCTCGCGGCCGGACTGCGCCTTATATGTGAGGGTACCTACCCTCAAGAAGCATGATGGTATGAATAGAATAGAATATACTTTATTGCACACCAAGAAACAAATAATACAGAAAAACGCTAAAACTAGAACAACATTGCAAGTGACGGTTTAATTGCTAAAAGCAATTTCTTCCAAACAACCATTAATGGCAAATTAGGCAGAAAAAATACGGGCGGATGGTGGTGTACAATGTATGTAAGTACATTAAATACATTTATTATAACAATGACATAAATTATATGAAAAATAAATAAATAAATATACATATCTATATATACCTACGAATGTATAATATATGTATAATAACAAAAAATAAACAATATAATAAAGCAACCCCTATTTAAACTAATTTTGTGCCAATTAATGCTCCTTCACCATTTTTTAAGGTTCCGTACCCAAAGGGTAAAACGGGACCCTATTACAAAAACTCCGCTGTCCGGTTTATGAGATACAGCCTGGTGACAGACAGATTGTCACTAGGCTGTATATCATAAACCGTGATAGTTTGACAGTTGAAATTTTCACAGATGATGTATTAATGTTGTCGCTATAACAACAAGACTTGTGCAATATAATATCTCCTGCGTAGGTAGTTGGCTAGTCTCAGATGAGATCGGCCGCTGTGACCGTAATTCGGTCAGGACTAAAAAACCGAATAATATAAATATTTAAGTGGGTTCCCATACAACTGACGTGATTTTTTTGCCGTTTTTGTAGATAATGGTACGGAACCCTTATTGCGCGAGTCCCACTAGCACTTGGCCGGTTTTTTTAATATAAGCCGCGATTGGGCACGTCTGCGGCAGGTCGTTCCACAGGCGGGCAGAATAGTATAGGAGTGATCAAAGAATCTAGTGGAATGCACTGGAATTTTCAGCTTCAAGTTTTCTGGTAATCAAAGAAGTTTGGCTTTGTGAGTAAGTAATTATCGAGTTAGTTTGGGACTGTGAATTCTATTTTACTGCCTTCTTTTACGATGATAACAATTATCTGGAGTAAAGTTAAATAAAAATTGCTGAAGTAAAATTAGGTAGGTAGCTACCCTTACTGCATTTTACTACGAGCTGTAAAATATAAGCCTTTGCTGTGCTAGTATGTTAAGGTTTATACTCCAAATAGGAGGCCAAGCTTTCAGTAAAAATAATAAAAAGTTTGTATGAAGAAATCTGTCTAGGTGATATCTTTATCTGAGATACGTAGATGCACGCAAGCAAACATCGTGCAAAATCTTACTAGCTGAAAAACACATTTTTTGTAAACGAGGTTGAGTGAATAAAATAACTTTGATATAAAATTTGCACTACTTACTAAAAAAATATATTCAATGCTTGACAAGATAGAACAAAATACAATAACAAATCCCTATGTACTGTATTTGATTCAATCTTGTGTTATAGAAAAAGCTAGGTAATTGAATTTAAGAATGGTGTTTTTTTTAAATCTGCTTATGGAAAAATTCTACTAAAACATTGATAGTTATTATTTTATTTATTAACGTGCGTTAGTCGTAAGGGACGAGGACTTTTGCGACGACGCAGCGTGTTGGCAACTTGCCAATCGGTTCCATACAACGTAACTTCACTGTGAATCTACCATGAAAATAAACGTCTATGAATAAAATCTTACGGCTTATACATGTTTCAGTATTCGGTTGGTGTTCCGTGCCGTAATCGCATTCTAGCCTACACAGAATCAAGGCTTAAGTTTATATCGTGTTTTCAAGTTTATAAGGATGGCTCATCAGTTTTGGATATCGTATCATCCGCCTACTGGTAGGTTTCTTGACTTATGATTGCATTTAATATTTTTTTATTGATTTATTTTGGTGATCTAAAATTTATAAATCGTTTAGCTAAGCATGGGTCTAGCGGGGACGAAACCCCGCCTATACCAGAAGAGGAGCTTGAACAGCAAAAAATTGAGCATGAAAAACATCTGCAAAAGGTAAAAGGCGCAATGTTTCAAAATATTCATACCTACGTAACATTTATTAGTCGTTTTTATCTAGTAGCAGACTGTATAGATACATAACATTTTTAAGTATTAATCTATATATGTATACCTACTATATTATTTTAAGTTTAGATTTGAATTGAAAAAAGTTGTCTCTGAGAGACAACTTTAGTCGCAAAGTGTGAGTACCTACACTCGCGCTCTGAAAAATGTTATACCACTATGTTTTGATCATTTGGATTCCCGGAATGTAAAGTAACGTCCTTTTATTGTGCTACCATTCGTGTACTTATATGCACTGCAGTAAGTTACCCGCAAATGTAAACAAGTCTAGTAAACATTATATCTGAGATTCAAAATGAACAATTTTCACTACCTTCACCTAAAAATTTTATCCTTTCCTTTCCAAATTTATCAGGCTCAGCTTGGTGAAAGTTTTATTACCTGCTACTTAGTGGTCATCCAGTAGCTAAGTGATATTTAACGTATTTAGTACCTACTTGCAACAAAAAAAAGGTTAATTTTATTAGGCTGAAGCTCACATTTCTTCGGTGCGCGTAATATGCTAAAGGGATACAATAAAGTTATTTTTTTATTTTCCTAATTATGTTATTATGGAGGTCATTGGAGGTACCTGTTTATTTAAATCGCATAAAAATATTTATGATAATGACAAAATTTAAGGAAAAAGAGTGCCAAGCAAGGGAAGCGGAAGAGGTCAGACAGCTGGATATTAAGCTCC
The DNA here is from genome assembly GCA_905340225.1 of Abrostola tripartita. Classification (NCBI taxonomy): domain Eukaryota; kingdom Metazoa; phylum Arthropoda; class Insecta; order Lepidoptera; family Noctuidae; genus Abrostola; species Abrostola tripartita. The sequence goes on from HG996486.1 coordinate 6,898,149, forward strand.
TCCATCAACGGGCGATTGAAGCTGAAGAAGACAAAAAAAGAGAGGTAACAGTGACAATGCATGTTATCTATTATTAAGCTTAGTAAGACCTTTGTCTGAAGAATTTTATAGGTTAACAACAGTATTTTAATTAATTTTTCGAATACCTTTTGCCTTTGGCTTTCGGCCACGTTTTTTCCGTGCTTCGGCCATTAGAACGATGAGCTGAATCTGAAATGAAAAATAAACTCAATCAACCACTTGATTATGTACTGAGGTGAGGTGATTATAATTGTATAGTTATCTGCGACCAATCATTTTAATCTTCCCCAAAACGTCTGAATGTGCTGTCAGATGCTACAGTGCTAAAGTGGATGAATATCAAAGTCATCTCTTCTATCTTATCTAATTATACCTGCCTGTAGGTATTCTACCTCTAAAATTCTAGATGAAAAAAACATAGCCAGTCATAGTTCTTACGAGACCTATAATGCGATATCTCATTTTAAAATCATTAGGTATACATACAGAATTTCCTCTACGTTAAGTTTCTTGGTATTTAAATATTAGAAATATACTACAGCCCCCTTACCATGAACTCTTAAAGCAGGACAGTTTAAGACGTGGAAGCGAGACGCCACATTACACTGCTCGTAGCGTCGTCTCGTTTCCTCATCGTAAACTGTCCTGTTTTAAGAGCTCATGGTAAGGGGGCAGTAGATAAATCGCAATTAGACTCTTATGAACTCCATATGTAGGTATGAAGTTCATATCAGTCTAATTGCTTTCATTTATGATTAGGGAGTCTTGCGTATAAATATAAACACGTGCGTTGCCATGACACCCTTAAAATCAAACATTAAATAAAGTTATGGAACCAACAAACGGCACAGATTGGTCGGTTAAAATAAACCAAGTGTAAACCGATTTTATATGACAGAACGATGGTCAGAAACTAAATTAACGAATCAATAGCGCTTATGAATACATAAACTTTTGATAAACGGTAAGGTAAACGCAGCAATCAACGACCCATCGAAAATCTGCAGGTATTACCGACCTATAAAAGTAATTCGTAATTTACACGTGTCCAGAACCGTTTTAGCTATAAGCATGGGAAAGCTACAAACGCGTAAAAGCACTTTAGAGTGTGTGGCAGTGCATAATAGATATAAAATACATCAGTTACTGCGGAGCCAGCGTGGAAGCAGATCTCGTCGTACTAACCCTTGTTCCTCGTGACTTTCTGCTTAAGATATTACTAATATTTATACTTACTAATATTTGATATCATACCACACTTTATTACAAACTAGATGTGCCCGCGACTCCGTCCGCGTGGAAATTCGGAAACAGCAAAAGTATTTTTAAATTGTTTTTAATATATTAGCATTAGCTAAGATTGAGCGAATTCGATTTAGTAGTTTTTACGCCATGCCGTACTATATTATTACATGTATAGCTGTTGCCCGCGACTTCGTCCGCGTGTATTTCGGATAAAACACCAGTAGTAAATTGAACTTTTAACAGAAAAAAATACCTACCAGGCAGGCTGTTTTAAGTAGGTTAAAAATCTTTAAACCACTTATTTAACTAAGAATACTTTCCGGTATTAAAAAAAACCGCAAAAATTGAACGGTCATTACGGAAGTTACAGAAAGTCTATTGAAAATAATATATAACTGAAGAAGAGAACATAAATAAATCCGTTTTGTGCGTTTCTGAGTTCCTGTACATTGAAACTACTGTAGAAAAAAAAATGCCAAGGATAAAAGACAACCGTGACGACCTGATTGGCGCAGTGGCTAAGCGATTGGTTGTGGGTTCCCGCAAAAAAAGTGTGATCTGTAGATGTTTGTCCCGAGTCTGGGTGTTTGTGTAAGTGAAATTTCAAGTTTGTGAAACGCACCCACGATACAGGAGAAATTCCTAGTGTGGGGCGACGTTTTAGAAACCTATAGAAACCCATTTCTATTATTTTGGATATTTTGTCTGTTTGTCGGTTTATTCGTAATTAAGTTAAAATAGGGAATCATTGCAGTTGACTCTTATAAAAAATATTGTTATAAAACATACGACAACGACACGCTTGTATTCCGCGAAGGCGTAGGCAGAGGTGCACATATTGTACCTACTCCCACAATTTCGCTAGGTTTGGTGTAGATCCCAATGTATCAGACAAAATTTATAGAGAACTCGTGACCTAAGAGTAAGCGTCGCACGATTGTGTGTGCGTGTAAGAAGCAGCTAAGTATTCGTAAGATTAAAGGCTACTTTAAGACTGCGTGAGACAATGGTAATGGTTGATGTTGACGGTCATGGCGACTCTGTCACGTAAAAAAAATTTTTTTTTACAAGATAAGCCTTAATTTAAATGCAATTGATTAAATAGATACATAGTTTATGACATAACACTAGCATATAAAATGAAACAGTTAGTCTAAGGGGAACCAGTACATTAAAAAAACACGGTCCATTTCAAAATTGCCTTAAGAAGGTCGTTAATACCTGCGTTTGCCTTATTCAGAAACCTTAATGAAGGCTTCAGAAGGCATAATTCACTGAATTATAAATCAGAAACATAACACACTTGTAGATGACCTAAGAAACTCAAGTTTGTAGGCCATCTAGAGGTGGGTTAGGTTGTATGCCTAATAGTCTACCTTGATACCAAATATTTATATTTGGTAGACTATTAAGCATAAACAAATGAAAACTGAAAATTATTGATTTATATTAGTAACTCATTTTATAAAAAAAAAACGTCGCCCCACACTAGGAATTTCTCCTGTATCGTGGGTGCGTTTCACAAACATGAAATATCACAAACACCCAAACTCGGGACAAACAAATGTGGATCGCACAAATTTTTGCCCCGTGCAGGAATCGAACCCGCAACCCTTAGCGCAGCAGTCTAATCACTTAGCCAGTACGCCAATCAGGTCGTCATATCAAGTATCAACCAAGTACTAACAACGTTAAGTATGAAAGTAGGTTACTTAAAACGTTGTTTCTTTTTTGTTTTTTACAGTATTACATTTTGTGGAGTCAAGTGTACATAAAAGTATGGAACAGCTGATTTTTTTTCTCGATTTCAGGGTTGGCCTCATGGTAAAAGTTTATCATATTGAACAACATGCTTTTTGATCGGACAGGATTTTCGTAATATATTGTATATCGTATTGAAAAATAGCACTCAAAATGTTGAGTGAAATAATTGCATATTTATTGTAAATCTTTATTGTCTTGTAAAAATTCAAAAATATTTTTACCTGTTAAGGAGCAAATATTGTGGTGGTAACAAGAAACCAGTGTCTAATTGTTATATGAATTAATTTTAAAATGTTGCATGTTCTCGTCACTATAATTTTAGGACCTTTTACACAGAACTTGACACCCATATAGGCAATTATAGGCAATATATATCTCAATTCTTATGTCGGCGAAGTCGACAACGACACATTATTTAATATTGAACTTGGCTCTCATTTCACATTCATGTTGTTAATGAGATTCTTTAAACAATATAGTTCCTAATATAAACTGTCATTACATTATTGAACGAGAACTATATATATCATTATTTCTGTCATGATTAATAATAATTCCCTTCATTTTTACCGAGCTCTATTACTAACTTGTGAGGGGAATTAACTGTTTTGAAAAATCCTAACTCTACCATGACGGGTCAAACGCTTTATAGAGTCTAGACATTAAACAAACGCTAAAACCTCTTTATAGAAAATATTATTACCCAAATCAGACCCAAATAAGCTCAATTTTAGACGATTTTCTTAAATACCATTGCCTACGAAAAAATTTGCTTCCAAATACGACGTCTACAATTACCCCCCGTAAGAGGGTTGTGGGATGTTTTTTCTATTCCGTTAATAATAATAATAATAATAATATATTTTTATTTAAAGTAACATGACTCAATAGGTTAGTAACAATGCTTATAACTATGTTAGTAAATCACTTCAGAATTCCCGCCGAAATCCTTGAGCAACGACCCAGTACGTGGCTATCCAGCCTATCAGCAATCATGCCCAGGATGCTATTGGAGCTGGCCCGCACCCGGCGCACCAGGGATGCACAGCGCTTTCTCATGATGGTATAGAAACAGTCCACTCTCATTTCAGCGAACATCCCTGATGCGCCGCAGTAGCGAGGCAGCCCCATCAACATCCTGAACGCATTATTATACTGGACACGAAGGGCGCTGTACGATTTTTGGGTAAAATGTACCCACAGGCTACAGGTGTAAAATGAGGTGCAGTATGCTCTAAAAAGTGTAATTTTTACCTCCTTAGAGGCTCTCGCGAACCTACGGATAATCATATTAGCCCTCACCGACAGCGCCCTTCGTTCCCGTTCAATGTCGTCATTATCTGCCATTGTAGATACCAACACATGTCCAAGGTACTTGAACTGGTTGACCCTTGCCAAGCACACACCCCTCAGTCTGACAGGAGGTATCGTGTCCAGGTGTTGTCCACCTCCCCTAAACACCATAACAACACTCTTCTTAACATTATACAGGAGACCGTGTGTATTGGCAAAGGTTTCACAAATGCTCACAAGTTTTCTGAGACCGCATATTGAAGCACTGAGCAGCACCATGTCATCAGCATAACTTAGGTTATTTACACATATTCCATCAATATGGCATCCGACTCTAGTGCTACTCAGCTCCACAATTAGCTGGTCAATATACATATTAAACAATGTGGGCGAACTTAGCCCCCCTTGTCTGACTCCACACTCCAACCCATAAGGACTAGAATATGTTCCCGCCCATCTAACGCTGTTAATCTGGTTTCCATACCAATATTTAATGATATTGATAACTTCTGTTGGCAACTGCGTGGCTTTAAGTTTTTTCCAAAGAATATCGTAGGAAACCAGATCAAAAGCACTCGACAGGTCGAGGAAGCAAGCGTAAACTGGCGTTCTCCGGTCTGTGTAGTACTTCACAGCGTGCTTAAGTCCCATTATAGCACTTTCTGTTGACAGGCCTGGTCTAAATCCGAACTGATTGTCATGTATTTTTATATGCTTATTTAATAGTGCGTTAAGCACGCTGTCCAATACCTTTGAGACCACCGTAGCCAAGGAAATGGGCCTGTAGTTATTCTTATCTGTTAAGTCACCGGTCTTGTTCTTAACTATTGGAACTACGATAGTTTTTAACATGTCATGGGGTAGATACGCATGACTCATACATATGTTATATAATAACGCAAGCACACGCGGCAAGTGGGGACCCGCAAACCGTAGATGCTCAATACTGAGCCCATCGTAACCGGGAGATTTTCCTCTTGACATTGATTGTATGATTTGTTTGATGTCTTTAACAACGATTTTAGTTCCCAGTGCACCTTTGGACTCAAAACTGATCACCGACCGCGAGGGACCTAATGGTGACTTCATTTCAAATTTAGATTTAAATAGCTCCGCTATCGCCTGAGCGTCGCTCACACCTTCGACGCACACAGGCAAGCCAGGTCTATGATTGCTATTGTTGGTGTTTTTCCAAAATGAACGAAAATCCTTTTTTAAGTGATTTGATGCCAGAATATCCATTTTTATCTGGTCTTGTCGATCTTGGCACCATTTCAAACGAGATTTAAAAATTCTCCGCTTGTTACACATTTCGTCAAAATAGTAACCAGTAGAGGGCCTACCATACCACGTCCACATATTAAAGTAATACCTGGCTTCTCTGTGCGCCTCGGCTACATATTTATTCCACCCAACAACTTTTTTCTTTCGAGTGTGCTTACTAATCTCTTGTCTCACACTTGATGACTCACACAAAACATTAACAATTTGTTCATACAATCTATCAATAATATGTCTATGATTTAAATCGGTGCACAAATTATCACAACAATTTTGGAATTCCGAGGGAAAATCTATCAATTTTAAACGTTCATTACATTCTTTATTATATAACTCAATTTGTGCTGCGTCTCTGTCCCCCCAAATTATTTTAGTATTTATAGGTAAACTCGGGACACATCTCGTCGGTACCACTACGTCTAGCTTACACTCTATTATCAAAGGAAAGTGGTCAGACCACAACACATCATATCGAACATATATTCTACTAACAGTTAGCGCCGCCGCCTTGGTGACCACACAGTGGTCAAGCCAAGTTTTCGAACCGTGAGCTGGACATATAAATGTATGGGTGTTAGATGATATGCTCAATAGTTCAGTATCAATACAAGACCAGTCTTGTTCACTACAAAATTCTAACAGTTCACTGTAAAACCGTTTTGTCGGGTGTGCATTGAAATCTCCCAGTATGTAAACACACTCAGTACTGTACATATCTATAATAGCACTCACCGAGCTGAGAATATCCGTGAACTCCACTATATTTATTGCCTTATCATTAGGCATATAAACACTAAACACTAATAAACTCTTATTTTGCAACACTATTTTAATAGCACTCACGCGCGGGTTGTCGCACGGAATCACGTTGACATTGGAATACATACTGCGCCTCCACAGCAATGCCACACCACCATAAGGCCTCCCTTGTAGCATCCCTGTTGAAGTATCCATCGCTGTGGTTCCCGTACAGTTAAATTCATCACTTATTGTATTCAAGTATGCTAACTCGTGTGAGAATAGCCAGGTTTCTTGTAGTGCTATTATGTCTACATTTTTACACATATCTCGTACATTATCTACGGAACGTTTTATGTTCTTACAGTTAAAGGTTGCAAATCTGTGTATTTTACTATCCATTAATTATGACTGTAGTCTGTCCGTCCTCACTGCCGTTAGAAGTTACATTCGTAGTTCTAGGTCGGAAATGCACAAAACGTCTAAAAATAATCCCTTTTGGCCACATATCAGAGTTCAAAAATGTATGCACGTCTGGTTGCGATACAAAAAACTTGTATGCGTTGTAGTCTGTTTGTTTCCTTAGGTTAATCTTCTCTAACTTAACGTGGATTGCCGATTTCCTAAAGATGTAATCCACTACGTCGATATCTGTAGTATCTTTATGCACATTTGTAATAAAAATGGGAACTTTACGGTCCGCGGGTTTGAATTTTTCGCCAGTATCAATAACACTATTACCCATTTTACCCATAAAACGTTCCTTTATTCTTTGTTTTCTGTTTTGTACTACAGTCCATTCATTATCATTATCCACATTTTCAATGTGCCGATTTAGTTTGGTAACGTTCGCAAACGACTGTTTGCTTCGTACTTGCATCGAAACGCCCAGATGATCGACTGATGTACCGTTATCTGTTGACTGCAGTGACTCATTTGCTGTAACGTTTGCCGGGCGCGGTGACGAGCGGAGCGTTGATAACGGGACTATATTCTCAGCCGTTGTAATTTTGCATCGACTACCCTCAACTTCATTTTTATTTTTATCTTGGTTTTCGCCTTCGTATTTACTAAGTACTAACGATTGATCCACCATCGATTTACTTTGTTGTGATAGTAACAGTGATTCACTATCTCGATAAGCTCCTCTCTTCAGGTTTATATTCCGGGGTGACACTGATACCGGCATGTTTTTGATGTCATTTTTAAGCTCCTCGAATTGACCCATGGTGACGTAGCATGACTTGATATCCTTGATTTCGGCCTGTACAAGCGTGAGATCCTTAAGTAACTTCGAAACATCAAGGTGATCAAAGGTTATGGGAGGCAGCTTTTCTAAGTCACGAGCCACAAACACTGGCATCAAATCAGGCTCGGTCACTCTGAACACACTGATAATATCGTTCAACACTCGATTATCTTTGCCTTGTCCTTTTCTTGCTGGTTTTCGTTGGTCCGAAGGTAAAGATTCAAATAACAACGACTTTGATTTTTCAATTTGCACACTCGTAAATGTTGATAAACAAATTTTTGTTAGACTTTCTTCATCAATCAACGATAGTTTATTTTGAATATATGACAACATTTCATCAACAACTAGATTACAGTTACTACATTTGAGTGTAGACGACATCGCGGAATATATTATATTATACCGCCACTAAGAGACACGCAACACGATTGGCGGTGCGCGCCTGACTGTGTTAAAAACATGCTTGAGTAACTTCTAAAAATCCATTTATCGTAGAGTTTTTATCTTTAATTTTTTCTCTTCGTTTTAATAGGATAAAAAGACAAAACAAGAACCATTAAGGACCCTGAAAATGTCTGTTTTTATCTAACTAGATGGCGTTGGCGTCGAGTTAGATGGCGCCATGGTTTTGTTACCGGCGTTTGGTTAGGTCTGTGCGAGCAATCGCCAGTCGTCGTAAAAAAAACATTGATAATATAAATTTTGAAGATCACCACACGTGAGTGCTGGTGGTTCTAAACATTACTTGTTGCCAATGCCCTGGTTATAAACAAAGGTAAATTGTATTCACTTTGTTACTATGTCACATTTCTTAAGTAAAGACCCATAATAAGAAATTCTTATAATGGGTCTTTACATAAGTAATTGCCGTTCTGCAGTACAGGTCATTTCAAATAAAAATATTTATTATGTTTAACCAAGTTATCTAATTTCTAATTTATTTTAAAACATGGAATTCTCTTTTCAGAATTAGTCATTTGTTTAGCGTTTGGTTTTCATCGCATTTGAATCTTTTTTTCATTATTGGATACTTAAACAAATCGATGTATTACGGAATGAGTACCGATGCGGCAGCAACGTGGCACAGGCGGCACGCAACATCAACGACGTTTGCGGAGCGATCACATCAAACGAACTGCGACTGTTGTTGGTTTGCCCACATCCATTCTGTAAATTTCGACTTTGGTCGACAATGACGAATCATAGGCGATAGCGGTACGAGAATAGGACCAAACGATGCAGAATTTTATGCTGATTTCAACGTCTATATACCAAACTCAATATCGCCCTAAATCTTGCTTGGTTATTATTGCCTTTCAAGCGTCAATATGCTTGGGTTTCTTGATGTTATATTGTTATCCCTTACGCGTGGGAGCTCTGAACCGTGAAGAGGTACCTGAGTATTTTGTGACGCTTCTGATGCAGATTGCGGAGGCCGTCGAGGGACTGCGGGGCATGAACACGTCGTGGTCTCACCACCGACTATGCGACCTGCAGCGCCAGGCGGCCAGGTTGCGCCATAGTCGCCCGTCCATCCCGGACACTACCAAACATCACAGGGTAACTGTCAAGTATGCCTATATGCTAAGCTTAGATATAACTCTGGAAGGATCTTAAGAGACATGCGCGTGTAATTGAATAGTCCGGTCATTTCAGGTCGCCTACCTAATTAAAATATTGACGTAGCGCGCGGTGGCTACCATTTACAATATTGATATTTAAGAGCCACCTCTTAGACAAAAAGGCGCTCTCAGCCAGAAAAATATGTGTTGGTTTTAAACTTACATGGGTTTTTGAAGTGAGCGACAATTCTTGCACTACATTGAAGCTTAATTCAACAAACTTGAAAACTTGAGTAGATATTATGAATAATTTTACACGTAATTATTATTTCCACGTTATTAAAAGGTACGTGCAATAAGGTTGCTATCGCTATAATGCGTAGCTCGATGGACTAAGATGACCTACTTTAATTACAGGCGAGCTAGGGGCAAGGGAGGAAATGCCGCCCTGCAACAGCTTCCTACTTAGGTACATCTTATACATACGTGATAAGATATTGTTACAAATCTTATCATCATAATTATCCACAGCCTTCAATATCCTTAAACTATGCCATCTTATAGTAAACAGTATGTATAAATGTATCTCACTATCATTTATCTTATTTATAAACCGGTCACAGCTCTATTATAATAATTGAAGTAACTTGTACCTATACATAGTTACATTTTTTAGAGCATAGGTATCTTCTAATTATTATTTTTTAAGGTAGTATTAGTATATACTGTTTAGTTTTAATTATAATTTCCCCAAGAGCATTTTACTAGAATTCTATTACTTCATTATATTCTACTTATTGACGTTAGAAAATAGATAGTTAATCAGTGAATTTATAGCTCGTATAATAATATCGTAATATAATAACTGGTTTGCAAACTAGCGCAATAAATAGCTGATTAATGTAACACGCACACAAAATCAAACGACCCACGAATCTCGCAGTACTTGCACACATACAGCAGCAAGCCAGACAAATCAATAAATTGCTAATTCTATACAGGTATCGGTACAATAATATAAGTATGTACATATAAACTCTACCGAAGCTACCTGCATGTACGATGGCAGACGCGATAGATAGTAAATTCTGAATAGAACTGTTGCATGTCGGAAGAGTACATCAATAACACACGAACCGATACGGAAGCCGAAGCCCGTACCTATCTAGGACATCCAGGCACCTCGTCTAGTGCCCATGTCATAATTTATTGGATTTCGAGACATGCGCGAATATATTGACCTATAAAAACTGCACCGGGAAGGGCCCCCGGGATGAGCTGTGCATAGATGCAACACGGTCCTTGCTGCAACAAGTCGGTGTCGGCGCGCTCCCGCCCGAGTGTTTCAAATATTTAAATTTTACTTTAATTGTACCGAGACGTGCTTGATTGTTATTAAACCGTGATGAAATAAATACTATTTTGTGACTTCGTTAAGAAATCGCCGATATTCATTAAAAAAATGTTAATTATGGGCGTATAAAATCCCGCCTTTTCAAACAAAGCAACCGGGCCGCCACCCGGTTGCCGACTTCCTAAAGTAAATCTAATTAATCATTTATTTATTATAATTTACTTGTTTTGGAGTGGTGTGAATACACAGATTTTTGTGCAGAATATGTTGTCAAAGGCTTGCAGCACGCAGCTCACCAAGCCCGAGTCCACCCATAGTATCGACAATAATGACGGCGACGGGTTATTCTTCAATTTTAACCGCGTTGGACCCTGCCGAGGTAAGTGCGGCCGCCTATCAAAAAATAAAGACGCTGATATTTAAACAAAGAGATAGCTTAGAGTACCAAACCTTTGTTCTCATCTTGACTTTCGATACAATGTTATTTAAGGTTATTAACCTTACTATCATTAATAACCTTCTATAACCTGAAAATAAACAGCCAGTCCTGTAATCCGGATTTATTTTCTAAAATTCTTCGTCTTAGTTCCTGTTTCCTTTAACGACGATTGTCATAAGACCGTATCGCACCGTAGCTTTATTATTGAAGGTGTATTTAATTAAAATATAAGTGGATTAGGGAAGTGTTGTATTTTGCTTTGTTCCATTGTTTAGTATTCCTAACTCCTGGTCCTGTAACTCATAAAACATAATTTGTTGGTGCAGATGACTCTGTGGACAGCGATGGTTGCTATGAACCAGGAGGTTGTACGATTATCGTCAAAGCGGAGTACAACGTCACTAGTAGGACATGGAAAGGGTCCGAGAACGATATTACTGCAGGTGCAGATGTGGAGCTTGCCTGTGCGCCCTCGTTTACTGAGTAAGTCTCACTCATATCCCTCACTGAAGCCGATGCCGATGTTCTATTCATACTTGCGCTTCCATTAAAATTGCCGAAGCGATAATAAAATCAATTGCTGAAATTTCGGTAAATGCGCTTTGTAAATGGGATTAATCTATCAAGTCGTTTGGACTTTGGACAACAAACCGCTTGTAGCAGCACCTGGTTCGAGACGTCGGTGACAACGAGGCGTGTCACAGGATCATAATGACTTGTAAGCTCCGTTTACGTTGTACTTCAACACCGAAATCTGCAGCAGTGGAAATAATTAGCTGCCACATCGGTTATAACCGCTTAATAATAAACTTTTAAAACTAATCTTGCTATTTTTTTTCACATCAGTTTAAGGAGCTACGCTGAAATTACTGTGATTTTTCTGTAAATTTTGAATGTCTCTATAGGAACAGCCTACAAAAACAGGTTACCTGTTTACGTAACATAAATTTATTTTACCAACATTCGTAATAACAAACAACACTAAGCGCTTTTTATGAAAATGTAGCAAATATGAATAGCTGAGAGCCACCTCCCAGCCGGATGTCCAGGAAGCCTAAATCGATCAAGCTGCACCGGCTGTCAAAAATTAAGCTAAAAATAATATTCTGTTTGTACTTAAACGCAGTGTGACTTAGCTCGGAGAACGGTAAGCTCAATGTACTGAAAATGACGACTTTAACCATTTTTCGCTAAAAATAAATAACAAAATCGATATTGAAATAAGTATTTATACAAAATGGTGGCTGGAGCAAAGTCTAGAAATAGGTCAGATCAGTAAAAGCCGTAACGCGCAGGCGCGGGTGGAGGTGGTCCGCGCACCACCCTGCGCGCCCGTGTCCTATCGCCGCACTCCCCGCACCCGCAATACAGTCTACTAGGTTCGCAGTATATTTGTCGACGTGTCGCATCGCAACATCAAGTTGAGTACGTAGAACCTCCAGGCCAACCCTGGTGAGTGCGTCTCCTCTGATGGACTCGAATCAGTTGTCGCGGCCTTTACCAACTGTTTGTGTTAGCGGTTAACAACTGTAACTACTGTACTGTTTCTTTGATTTATTACGTGTTATAGTTCTACGCTTATATGTTAATTATTCGTGGATTACTTGAGTTTGTGTTCCCTTAGTTGACTAGATATTTAGGGCTTGCATGCGTCTCTGTGTCTATTATCCTTCAGTGTGTTATTTAACTTAACCCGCCGTATCCTATCCTTGTGGGGTCGAAACTTTGGGGTTGAATCTGTGTGGGTCGGAGTGCGGAGACGTATGTACGTTTCGTTACAGATAAGATGTTTGTAGGGAGATAAGATGCCGTTGATAAGCGTAGGAGCAGAATGAGGCGACACGAGATGCAATACAAGGGGACGGAGGTCGGCGGCGGCAAGGAGGGCTCGCAGATGTCTCGCAGCGAGTCCACGATCAGCCGGTGCACTCCGCACACTCCCCTCGGGCCTCCGGACAGCGTGAGCGTCGACTCCAACCCCATGCCAACTATATATCGGTAACTGTATGTTTGACGATCGCCGACGAGGGAGAAGACGTACCGCTACCGCCACCACAGCCAGTGCCTGCATGACTACATTGCGCTGAGCGAGTCTCCCATATTGTTTAGCCGACAACATCACTACAGTACACAACATGCCTAAACCAATACAGTGGGCTCGAACTGCTGTAATCATCAACACTGTTATGTCTTCTCCCAATGGCAAATAAAGCTGAGAGCGCACTACGCAGCATCGCGCACCGCGATCGTCGCATGCGAGTAGGTATCACAAACAGCTGTTATCTCAGGCGGGTGCTACATAAACGTTGTTAGACAGAATTTTTATTCAACCAGGCTTAGAGTACTATGTTAGCAGCCGTCTATGATAACTGCGGATATAGTTATACGATCGCTTGGCTTACCTCATGCTGTTCGACGAGTAAGAGTTGGCCAGCCCGCGACACACAGGTACGGTGGTATTCGGTATTCTTGTGACATAATGTCTCTTCACAACCTTGCCTTACATATACTTCCTTGCTTACTATGTTTTCAATTTGTGCTGCCTCCTTGTTTTCTTCGTCAGTTCTCTGTTTGGATTATTTTTATTGTTTTAGGAATCAATAACAAAACGGCCGTTTGAAGAACATTTGAAATACGTCATCATGAACATTTTTTAGGTTTACTATGCATGATAATTCCACAGTAGTTCCTTATGGAGCAACGTTTATAATAGTTTTGTTTCGATAGTTAAATCATATTTCATAAAATATAAATTCACGTCATACGACAACATACCGCCGCCGTAATCATAGCTCTAGATCTAACTTACATCGAATTAGTAATTTAGCTTATAACTTTAGCTTCAAAGTAGATTTAATTTTAAATTGTAGAATCCAGAATTCAGCACATTAATCATTCGCGTAGTACTAACGTTTCATAATCGCGTACTTACTTAGAAAACAAAAGTAGGTTTACTTACTAATAAGGATAATTAAATATAAATGCGTTATATTGGTTAAATGTAGGATAGCCTACTAGGAATTAACCTACTTTTTTCTTCGTTTGATATTTCTAAAAGCACAATAGATAGGTAATACAGTACCTACTTTATTCTAAAATACGTAATGACTTTGGTAATGACATAATATAACATTGAGATAAACTTAATTCAAAAAAGCGTGTTAAATGAGATGATTGGCTTATATACGAATAAAGATATAGCGCATTGTTAGAGCGAAACCGCAGTAACGGCATGATATTAAATTAAATGAAAACACAAAACACTTGTACCTACACAGCGCACTGGGGGTGCGCGATCAGAATCGATTAGATTGGGTTGCTACTTGTGTAGGACTAAGGTAACTAACATTCTAACAATGGTATTATTTATTATTGTTATCCTGATTGAGATGAAACCAATTAAAATAATTGTTGTCTTGTAGTTAACATCTGGATCTTACGAGTATTCGTTAAAGATCGAAATATATATGCCGAGTATACCAAGCTTATGTCAAATCATGTATTACGTGATTTTGATATAAATAGAACATTCTATTTGCCCGATTCCCATTGACATGATGATTGATTTTCACAAATAAATTGAGGAGTCGACCCTGGCGTGGCGCACCGCTTTAGCCCATTGTCGGGTCAATTCGTTGGAAAATTCCGACTGCAGTCTAGCCGCTCGCGCAACTAATATGCACCTAATGCAATGATTGCATCAAACTTGTTATAAAGAATACTCCACCCATAATGTGAATTCAGAAAGAAAATAATAAATATCAATATTACCTATCGTTATACAGTATATTCCTGTCTTCTTAAATATTACTACGGCGGAAAGAATAAACATAACACTTAAAAAAAATACACTACGTACTGAATTCAAGATAAAATAATAGGAATAATGGTGGACTATAAATTATACAATTTAGACAGATTTAAACTTCTTAGCTCTTCACTGGTGTTATTTATAAAACAACGCCACTGTTTCAATAAAAACACAAATTAGTTGTCTAATATTGTTACACCAGGAAGGTCGAGAAGGAAGCGGCCAAAGTGTTTCACACGTTACACCAAATCGACTTCAAAATATTATTATATAGCATTTCAATTTAATCACTAGCTACTACGGATTTAATCTAAAACTGATTTTAAAATATTGATGTTTGTTTAGTTGCCGGGCACCCATCGCGTCTCTTGATTGTATGGACGACTTCAGTGCAAATTCACAGCAAATGTTGGACCAAGGTGCGTTGTAATGTAATATACTGTCAAATTAACACATTTTATATGCTTAACTGTTAAACATAAGCTCCGTTTTTATGTATAAATAATAAAATATACTTACTTGGTGTTATCCACTCGTGGGTTAAATGGCAAATAGACGTTCTCATAAGTGCACAGCTGAAACACGTATTCGTATTTGCAAGTTAAGATTCAAGTCGTACATAATGCGAAAATCATACTTATACTTTTAGAATGTTTTTGAATTGCATTTTCCTGCTCTAAATATTAACATAAAATATTCAACCTGTTGACTTATAGGAAGGCTCAAAGAAATATCGTATCGATAATTGAGTTGGATCTATCTAGACGCTGGCGTTCTGCGACGCCGCATTACACTGCTCGTAGCGGCGTCTCGTTTCCTCATCGTAAACTGTCCTGTTTTAAGAGCTCTCATGGTACGTATCGCAATACTGCCCGTATTGCGATACGTAAAAAATGTGGGAATATTTTATTACTAATACAAATATATCTCCTGTGTAAGTGTGTAATTTTGTAATGATTTATTAATAAATGTAATAATTTAATAAACACTGAGCTGTCAATATACCACTGCAAGGCAAAGACCTCTGACACTGATGTTGAGATGGAACTGGCATTGATCGTAATTGATTGAACTGATCAAATTTAGTTAGTAGTAGTATCTAAACATTATGTATTAGCATTAAAAGTTAGTATTTTAATATTCTCTTGTCACAAAATCTTCATGCTAAATATTAATATACTTATTGGTAGGTATAGTTATTATTGATAGCTATCTACATGCATCCAACAATGAAAAATGTATTTGCTACTACTTATTAATGTAGATTGTAGGACCTGCATTCTTACATTATGTAGATATAAACATTTAACCCGTAGCTTAGTTGTTTTAAATACAGAAGCAGAATATATTGGTCCATATTGCAGCTGGTGAAGTGAACGTGTCGCGACACATGTCGACGTATATGGGAAATCATACAACCGTGCCATCGATGGTGACTCCAGGGCTGCGCTACAAGAACTTGGGAAAGTCCGGACTAAGGGTGCCTAACATCGGCCTGGGGATTTGGAACATGCTGCAAGAAGATTTCGCTGAAGACGTCATAATGACAGCCCTGGAGAATGGGATCAATCTCTTTGATTTATCAGAGGCACATTGTGGTATGTTGATTAAATTTCTTCTTCCACTCAGGGTTATATTACCTTGCTTTCATGTAAAGCACTAACATTTCCATATATTTCATCGTAGCTAAAGGAGAAGCTGAACTGGGCAAAATATTAAAGAAACGTAACGTGCGGAGGACAGGCATCATAATTACCACCAAAGTATATTGGAGTACCAAGTGAGTCCGAGATGTGTAGATGTACTAGAATACCCACCCTCACCCAACTAGTTGGATAGATTCCTATTGTAATTGCACGATTGGCTGCTCTATAAATGTATGATAATGTAAAATTTACAAATATTCAATTAAAACCACTATTTATTAGAGATACTATTTTGTTGTCTAGAATAGATGATAATCCAACCGATCTCATATGACTAATCGCAGATTCTCTTTCTTTCTCTTTAGATGTATTATAGTACCTATCTTGTCGTATCTTTTATGTGATCATGTTTCTGTTCAGTGGCGGTTTAACCTAAAGGCAAACTAGGTACGTGCCTAGGGCGCGAGGGTATAACGGGACGCACGAAGTTCTTTTTAGTCCAATTCCCGACGAGGTGCTTGCCTAGGGCGCCGTCGACCTTTAATCCGCCTCTGTTTTTGTTAAAAGATTTATTACATCTAACAATATTGATGTTGTTGCTATGTATGTGTAGCATATATTTACTAATATTGCATCTTTAGTACTTATAGCAAACACGGGAATGTACAATTAAGGATGAGTGGAAGCTTTATATTTGCTGTTAGGGTACCTTTGCTGTGTACACTTCGATACACTTACGCTTCGTAACTCGCTTCTAGCTGGCTAGTAGCTAACGTACTGTGAACTCTCCATTTACTAGGTTTGCTCATACTAATAACAGGTCGGATGAAAGAGGTCTCTCTCGTAAGCATATTGTTGAAAGTGTCAAGGCGTCCCTGGCACGGCTTCAAGTTGAATATATCGATGTAGTGCTCCTGCACAAAGTAGATCCTGTGTGCCCCATGGAAGGTTAGTTCATACTCTAATGTATTCATTTTTTATTTACCAAGTGCTCGACATGACAGGTTGTCTAAAAAAATTTTCTTTTACAGAACTAGTTCGCGCAATGAACTTTGTGATAAATCAGGGATGGGTCATGTATTGGGGAACCGCTCGCTGGTCCCCATCAGAGGTAAACAACAAAACACTCATGCATTTTATGAAAGTTGCTTGTATTTCTTTATCACTTACTTGTGTATTAACAATTGTTATTATCCTGCAGATCATGGACGCTTACACTAACTGCAGACAGTTTAATTGCATAACACCTATAGTGGAGCAAACTGAATATCATATGTTCTGCAGAGAAAAACCAGAGCTTTACATGCCTGAATTGTATCACAAAATTGGTGTGGGTAAGTAATAAGTATTTAAACAAAACTTAAAGGTAGTTTGTTCCCTCGTGAAAATATTTTTGTGTATCATAACTATATTCCTAAATCTCCTTTTTTACTAGGTATGATGGCGTGGTCTGCCATTACAACCGGCAAAGGCCTAGGGCGCGAAGAATTCACCGGCCTATTTGCTAAGTCACGCTTCAACAGAAAATACAGCACCTTTACCTGGTGCGAGGAGGAAGTCGTTATCCCTGACGTATGACAGCTTTATTAATTTTTTTGTCATAAATATGTGTTTCTGTGTGTGTGTATTCATGGAGTTAAAAAATATTTCAATTTTTTTTAGTTACGTCTCTCAGGCAGCAAAGATCAAGTGATCGTAGGAGACGAGCCACGCTCATATGCTGACAAGCTTCGTGATCTCGCTAATCTGGCCAATTCATTAAGTACGTGTTTCCCCATTTAAGCAACCATTCATATATTTACCTATAGTGGTTATATAGCATGATTTATTTTCACAGATTGTTCAATGAGCCAACTGGCTGTGGCTTGGTGTCTTAAGAACGAGTCTATTAACTGTCTCTTACTAGGAGCAACCAGCGTCGAACAATTCAAGGAAAACATTCACGCTCTTCAGGTTAGTAAATTTACTAATTGCGTTTGATATAGGTACTGTGAGAGATTTACAAACCCTGGTGTTTTAATAGATCGTCCCACAACTCACGCCGATGGTGATGGTGGAGATAGAGCGCCTACTGGCCAACAAGCCGGTGCGCCCGCCCATGGTGTCTACATTAGCGATGCGCAATCAACAAAACAGCAACACCGTGCGCATTGACATGACGTTAGTACAATACATTTATCAATTACTAACTTCGTAAAGGACTTCTGAGTTTAATCAAATGCTATATTATACAGGGGCGCCACCACGTCCGATACCGGCTCGCCAAAGCCAGAGGGCGACGCCGTGGAAGTCGAGATCTCCACCCCCGGTAAGGAGCCCGGGCGGGGCTTCTGTGAGATCCAGTGACCGTGGTGGCGCGGAAGCACTGACTCTGCTTCCAAATCAAAGGTAAATTCAACGAAATATAAGCATTTTTATTAATTTCTATTAGAATTATTGAGCATTATCCAACAATCTCTTTATTTCTGTAGGAATCACTTAAAGACAAGGACAAGGACAAAGAAACAAAACCAAAATACTTCTTGAATAACGCCGGAGAAGTTATTATGCGCACTGGTAAGTGCCACGTTACTTTTCGCCTTCATAATGAAACAATTGAATTGACCTAACGAGTTCGATTTCTCTGTTTAGAACAAGATGGGGTATCGACTGACGTGGTTGTGTCGGTATCATCTTTGAAAGGTAAGCAACCAGCCAGCGGAGGAAGTAAGGTGAAGAAGTCTAGGTCTGAGCCCGCGCGTCCGAGGTCTTCATCTTTACAAAGATCCTCTTCAGGTCAATTATCCATCTCCCGCGAGCGCAGAAAGTCACGACTCGACTTGTCCTCACCAGCTGATCTGTAAATCCCAATGATTTTAATTGTATGAGTATGCTTTCTTCAATTTATAGTTTACTTGTGTATATTAGTCAACTGATAGACACAGCCTGTATGTAAGTGTAGGAATAACTAGTATCGTGAAATTATGGGGGTTTCATAATTTGATCTTATTTAGTGAACTCATTATGCTACCATGCAGTGTTATTAGTAAAAGTTAGCTCCAAGCGCCAAAAGCTTGAAAGTTACTCTGTATTATACTCTGTCACTGCTATTTAAATTATATTCACGTGTTAGAATAGTTAGGGATAATCGTCGAGTGGTACTTACCACCGGGAGGAGAAGGAGGGCAACATAGATTGAAACATGACATAGTTAGTAGATCGTAGTAGGTACTCTCAAACTCTTGATAACATGAGTTTCTCCTGAAGCAGAGGCGAACGGTTGGATTAAAATTACTTCAAGTGGTTAAAAAAGATCTGTGATGGTTAGAGATTTATATAAAGTTGTTATTCAAGTAGTTGGATGAGATCCTGTAATATAATGATATTATCTTTAGAAAAAATACATCACCTTAGAAATTAATATTAGAATTGTCGAATAATGTAACGTAAGTAGGTAAAGCTCGTTGTGAACTACCAAGTAGCGTTAGATAGGGTAGGTAGGTCAGTCAAGGTCACCGAACTGAAAGTGTTTGCGCAGTAAATTACATAAGATAGTCAAAATAGCAGTAGTCAGTTGTAGAGTAACATACTTTAGTTAATTACTGTAGAATGTTTTAAAATTGTTCAATACGATTTTTAGAAATCATGAACTCCCAATTACTTGTTGGCGATGTTAAGGTTCGGGGTAGTATTAGTATCGAGGTTGGCTATCAAGTATTCCCAAGACGTAAAAATAATTCTTCAATCGAATTTGTACACACCTGCTAATGTCAAGAATAAAGGTGATTCCTTTGAATACAAATTTTAGAAGTAGAGTCTTTAAATAATTACATTTAAAACGAATTTTAATATCTGAATAATATATAGCTTGCACTAAACCGCGTTTCTCTTGATAAAATCTGGCTTAAACATAAATATTTAATTACTTATACTTCACTATCACGGATTTCGCAAACTCATGATAATATGCATATTTTTTAATATATACAAGACTCGGATTCTTAATTACTTTTCATAAAGGTATATCAACGTATCTAATCATTATTTATTTCGGTTAAACATAGTTAAAAAATAATAGTGTATAATCTGTATTCTGGCACTATCTCGATTTCACCTATATCAATACATTGTAGTAATTCATCAAATATAACCATATTAAAATAATTCGTATGAATGATCCATTCGTCCGTAGGTGATGTTAGGATGTTCGTGATTCGTGATCGCAGCGGTAGTGATTTCGACATAATAATCGTTACCCATTGTATTCCTTTTAACGGCAAATGACATCGTTTGAATTGGCTGTTGCTAGATAGTCTGTTGTTACCGGTAGCCAACACCGAGGGTTGTCACAAAACTTACTCAAAAACACAGTTTGCTTTATAGTCGTTCCCGTACGCGTACATCAACCAAGTAGGTACCCAAGGAACAAAAACTTTTTTTACCACGTATCGCAAAACGTATTCCTACTATCCCTGATTTATCTCATGAGATAGAGTTTGTGAATTACAATGATCAGTACTATCTTATGTCAATATATCCTACGGATCTATGTAATTGTCTATGTAACCTAGTATAAATAGCGTAACGCAGTAAATAAGTACTTGTATAATATATAATATAGCGTGAACCACGTATGTTCGAACGTATAAGCGAAATATCGACAACTCACCAGTTTAGAGGTAGGGTCGAGCTATAGTTATTTAGTCTTATATATAGTACGTAAATGTACACACAATACTCAAGATAGTTTGACAAGAACTTAGAATTGGTCAGTTCACATCGATGTGTATGTAATTTTAAATTAATAATATAGATTATATTTATTTAGTTTACAATAGATTTTAAGTGTACATACAAGAACTACACGCAGCAGCTGTGAAAAATAATTAAGCTAAATAAAAGGCGGGCGGACTAATCGCAAAGACCTTATTCTGTACATAGACATCCGGTGTCACATCTTATAATTAGTAAACTATTGTAGTTCTTACAAAATGTAAGGTGTCATTATTTGGTCAATTCATGGTTATCATGATCCGATCATGATCAATATTAATAACAACTTAACATAATTCTCAGCATGACTTTAATCCAGCAATCGATCGCCTTACGTTACCTTAGCGTACATATAAATATTGACCGATAATGAAAGCCTTATCATAATTTTAAACTTATATTATCTATTCACTATGCATCAATCATTAAGATTGTAATGCTAAGGATGTACACACGAACCTTTTCAACGACCTTTACGATTTATAATACTTCTAAAAGACTACTTGGTCTAACCAACTTATCAGGGGTTTTAAACAATGATTGCAACAACAGTCTCATTTATGAGTAGATCCGTCTAAAATTACTTCTTTTTTTATTTAAATTTTTGATAACAAAGATTTTACTGTTTTTCCCCCCTAGAGAAGTGGCATAACCCTTGACGAATAGAAATCGAGCAAAATGAAAAATTTATGGGTTTGACAAATGTCATCGATAACATAGTCTGAACATTAAGCCATGCCCATACATTTATCATGCTATTCGTCAAGCGTTTTGCAACTTGCCTAGGGGCTGGTGAATATAAAAACATTAGATGTCATTTTGGTTTCGATATCTCACCTAAGTTTATAATTTTATTATTAACGCTACTGCGCTCTGCTTGATGCCAAAGCTCGTATCGTTCTCATGTCTGCTTTTATTATTTGTGTGTACTTACCTTAATCATTGAGTACCATGGCAAGCATACAAGGGGCAGGGTATAAAAATTTAATAATATTTATTTTTTAAACTAACCATAACACATACCTGGCTAAATTAACGACTCCAACTTACGACTTCTGAGAATTTTGCAAACCTATCTCTACCTTGAGTTACACAAAAAAAAACTTCACTCAATGCTCAATGTCCAAGCCTTATTTTAATTACTAATCTGACTTTGTCAGTGAACAAGAAGCTTTTACTACAATTACTCTTCGAAAGGATTAAAATCTAATACTTATGTGTAGGTATCTGTATTAGTTTTAGATTTGTTGTTGAACTAGTTAGATTAATATTGTTGTATAGCATGACGTACAAACTACAAGGCTCACTTTTTTGAAAGATTAACATCTCGATAGTCTCTATGCGCCTGCGCATGCAATACCATAAATGCAGCATTTTACTATTTCATTTATATTATAATCACAAGAATGAATTTATTGAAATCCGTATCTTGTATACTTTTTATGGTACTCTTATATAATTAGTTGTCCTTTTAGTGTGCTTTATATAGATAGCATCCACACGATGTCTTTAGTTCCCTGCGCAGTCCCGATATATTGGAAAAATAGGATTAATTAATTTTAGTGTAAAAATTTCATGAGATACACCAGAGATACCTCCAGTTTTTGTACATACAGTTGATGTATTAGCATTAATTGTACAGAGTGAACAGATGTCGTCTAAAGATATATTATTATTAAGTTGTGATATATATATATATAGCTATCAATAAAATAATTTAATTAAAATTACAGAGATTATATAAAAGATTATATTGAAATATTAGATTATATTATGCATTACGCACCGTTAGCTTCATAAGCCTGCAAACTATCAGAGTCCTGTACCTGTCAGGTTAACCAAATACCTCAAATAGCCAATAATTGTGTAGAAAAACAGACGGAGTATAAATGTGAAGGAAACGGTAAGGGAGGACATGTGTACATGAGGACATGAGTATCAATATCTAAGCGGGTCAAATACTCATTATTGATGCCTAGGATATTATATTAATTTAGCATCTAAAATAGTATAGAATGTATCGTACATATATATTTGGAACTAGGTTAAGTTTGATGTAAATTACTCAATGTCTATTTGTAAAATGGAAAAGTGTGCTGAAGCCCATTATACCTATGTCCGATATCCAGAAGTAGAATGTAATAAATAATAACTCTTAAACGATTCATTAAATGTCTATATTATCACTGTGCCTGAGAAAAGCTAGAAAATAACAGCTGGAGTAAACGGTAAACATCGATCGATTGCACGACCGAGTCAAGGTCATAGTATAGTATGAATTACGTCATAATATGTAGGTGGAAATAATTGTGTGTAGAATCCTTACAGTATATCAAATAAATATGCATACCCAAAATAATCTCTGAATGTTATCAATATTAGAAAATCAGTAAATCAAATTTCGTGTTAAAAATATGTATAATCAATTGTCGTATATTGTATGTCTATGTAGTAGCGGTCACATTGGATGAATGTTAATAATAACCTTATTCATAAGACATTAAAAGCTCACACCGTCATCCGGAGCACATCTATCTATTTAGGAATTTTATTAATTTCAATGTTTAAGCCAGAATCATGTTGTAATCATATCTTTATGTCAATAAAGAACAAAATGTAATTGGTGTTTTTATTTATTTATACTAGGTCCCCATTTCATTCATACTATACATTACACACCCAACAAGGTCAAGAGTACTCTGCTCTGAAAGACATGGGGTCCTTCGGTCAGTGGTTTCCTTTGATCGATCGGATGCAAATCGTGACGATCGCATACACATACAATATCGTCCGTCGTTACGCGTAGTCTGAAGCGACGCATCGTACCGTATGTGGAGCCCTTTAGTACCTTTGTGACATTCAGCTTTCATACTGACAAATAGTTACAGGAAAATATCCTACTATTTTTGAGTGCAACTTTATTTGGCCGACTTCATTAGGTACAAGCTTTTTCTTAATAATAAGGGGCTACATAATTGCCGAGAAGATTATTCGATTATTATTATCATTCATCGAAACACCTCCCTGCTTGAGATTCAGTCAACAACCACTGACCGGCCGGCATCGAACGGCGATAAACAACCTACTTTAAAAGGACAGGCTGATTCGTGATATACATATGTATTATCACGATATATGTACTGTTATTCACCTAGATATAGGTATTTGGTAAAATTGGAAACCGACCTCAACACAAATACGTCTACAAGAGGTTTTTGCTTGAAACCTAATTGTATGAAAAACTGTAACAAATATGGTAGGCACAGAACTCGCGCATCACAATCTCTAGCAAATTAAACATACGCTGATCAATCCTGATTAAAGCTCGGGCAGCAACTAGCTTCGAAAACGGCAGTATCGTGACATGGACAGCAACATCGACCAAACCTACTATGTGAGTGCTAGTTCTGTTCCATAAGCTCTATTTGTAACGCGAGTTGAAGGGGTTCCATATACTATGGTTATTAAGTTCTTAGATACTGTAAGTCCTAACTTAACCACCGTGAATTGCTTTTTGAAAAATTATTTTTTGGGTACGGTTTTTCTTACTTGACACATACTTTACGTTCAACGATCTTGAAAAAACATTATATTGACATATTTCCGTGTGTAAGAAACTCATTAACATCATACATCTCCTCAGATGCAAATAAGATATTATTTCCACTCTTACAAACATATCCTAGCTACTAGTAGACTAATTTATCAATCAAATAAATTGTTCCTGCATACATTGTTGCAGTTAGATGCGGGTCTTGTTGCTACGCTATTTTCACCGAGCACGGCCATGAAGTAAATGAATGCAATTCATACATGCCTAGGTCAAGGGGCTGCCGAGACACGCTCAAGAAATTCATTCAATCCATTTTAATACTTTACAATTACAACCAAGGCATTTTAGAAAAAGGTAAAGGAATATAGTTAGATAAAAGAAAAAATAGGGTACCGGGGGCCATATACATCAAAATAATGCAATAAAAAAGACCATAGAATACCATAAATAAAATACCTTGAATGAGAGACTAAAGAAAAAATATGTATTTTGCTGATGCTTAAACTAAGTAAAATACGGTCAGATATTCAACAACATAAGTTATGCTGATTACATGGTGTTGTTGAGTCCATCAGTCCGTTGCGTAAACTGCTAAGTATGTGACACATACCTATGTGAAGTCACAGGCGAAGGACTCGTTCATGTCAAGAAGAGTCAGCTTCTGGTATTCCGAGTGGGACAAAAAAGCCCCTCTTGTTTACCTCCCTCTCTGTCACTCAGTTTAGGTACCTTCGGCTTGTAATTGATTAAAATTCGTCTGATGCGATGGATATTGATAGAGAACTGTCAACCCTTCTACACCTGCAACCTATGGTTTAGCTGTTGGCAGGGAGTCGTCAGTAACTTGCACGTGCAAAATAACAATGCTTTCAGGATGCTATTGGGGCTGTCTCGGCTCTGTAGTTGTTGTAATTTGCGGGTACCAACGTTGCTGGCTTTCAAGCCATCATCAGAAAAAGAACGGCATCGCTGATGAGCAGGGTAAGAGGCAGCGCCAACACCTTTATGAAAGCAATTGCTAATAATTAGAAAGTCCCATAAGGAAACATTTGGACAGTATACATATGGGTAAATGTAAAATAAATTACTAATACTATTTCTTGTACACTATTAAAGAGTTTTATATGTCTGCAATAAATGATTTTGATTTAAAAAATGTTTAACTGGTAACCTGGTAGTGGTAAATATGCCACTTACACAAAGCCCTGAATTTGGAACAAATATCGAAACATCCTTTGCGTAGAAAGAAGGCTACGCATATTGCTACTGAAACATTCAGGATTATTGCTCCAAAGTATACCAGAATTAATAAAGTGTTTTATAGGAGTGAAGCCGCGATATTCGTTTCCAACCAAAATATTTAAGCTACAATCATTAAGCTTGCCTGAATTTTGATGAACCGTTTCCAGTTTCAAATTATGGACATTTGTTAGATAACAATATCAATTTTAAGCGTTTGATTGACAAATGCTAGCTCGTTAACCTGTGTGCAAAGAAGTCACAATTTCACAACTTTAAAACCAAAATCACACCTAAGTAATCAATGGGCACTAGGCACGTCATTAGTGTAGGGCTACCTGTGTACTACCATGTCCCTACTGACAGCTTAAATTGTTACCGATTGTAAAACGGTTTATTATCCCTTAATTTGGAAATAAAATCTAAACCAATCACTGCGTTTTATATACTCCTCTATAATAATATTATTTATTTGTGAACGTTATGTAAGACTGCTAAGCCAGACAAGCCAGGCTAGGTTAATGATGTTCCTATCTAGCCATTACTCGTGCTGAGGCGTGGACCCCGGCACTTAAAAAGAGAGGCTTATACCCAGCAGTGGGTAAAGTTGGGCTGCGGATGATGTTAATGAAAAATAGAGCGATTAAATCACAGTGATGGTAATGAATGGATGGGCCAATTACGATAACAAAATCGAGGATAATATCCTCGAAAACACCAAATTGCAGGTTTAATTCAAAGAAGATAAAATACGTAACTGTTTGAAATATTCTGGTAGATGTAAACTACTAAAACTCATTTAGTTGGTTATGTTACGTGCTGAGATTGATTGTTATTAAGTATTTTTGAAGATTTATAACTATTTTGTTAAAAGTTGATTACTTTATTTTTGATTTCGTAGCTTTTCCAAAATATTTTCAAATGAAAGTACGGGCTGCGAAAAACAGACGCAAAATATTTGCGTGTGTTTTTCGCAGCATTTATTGCATTCAATGTTACCTACCTCATTGACGTAGACAGTTATTAATACTGTGTGGGCCAGTGGTACATCGTAAAGAACGCAACTACACCGGTAACTTGTCAATTAGCCAACCTCATCCCTCCAATGGGTCAGTCCGAGATCCTTCCAAGGATAAATATAGAACCGTTCCAGCTGCAAGTTCCGCTCGGTAAATGCCTATTACATACCGAGATGAAGTTTAAGTGTCATAGTGGACGGACGTGCGACCTAACTCTGTGCTCGACTTGCAAACTAAATCATGACGCTGATATACTTCGACTGGCTCGACTACCTCGTCTTCGGGGGGATGCTCCTCTGCTCAGCTCTCATAGGAGTGTACTTCGCGTTCTTCGCCAGAAAAAAACAGAACACTACATCTGAATATCTCATGGGCGGGAAGATCATGGGGATGTTCCCCATATCCATGTCGCTGATAGCCAGGTACTTAGATATTTAACCTACCATACCCCTAGGTAAATGTGCGATATCTTGATATATGCGAATGTGTTTTAAAAATGTATGCTTGGTGTGCCACTAAATATTTTGTTTGTGGTTTCGTAGTTATATTTCGGGTATATCGTTGCTGGGTCTGCCAGCTGAAATGTATACCTATGGAACACAACTATGGACGATAGTGCTTTCGGAATGGGCGGTTTCACTCACTATTGCAGTTGTTTACCTGCCCGTATTTTATAACTTGCAGATCACCTCCACGTACGAGGTATGATTTACGATGTTTTGATATTTGGGCTACGTGCTACTAACACTGAGGTGTAATATTTGATATTATTTCTGTTCCAGTATTTAAGATTAAGGTTTAATCAAAAAGTAAGGCTTTTGGGATCCACTATATTTATAATTAAGATGATGCTTTACATACCTATTGTGATATACGTTCCGGCACTAGCATTTAGTCAAGGTATTTTATCACTTTTTACTAGTAAAGATTCTTATAGTAACACACACAATTACTTCACTCACATTATTTATTTTCAGTGACTGGAGTTAATTTACATTTAATCACGCCCATAGTGTGCGTCGTTTGTATATTTTACACAACACTTGTAAGTATGTCCATTTGTTGTTCATATCTCTCAACTGATCCATTTTATCCCTCGCGAGTAACAAACAAATTGCTATAGTCTAGATCCATTTGTTAACGAGGTCAACTAAATCAGACTGTAGACACAGTTATCCGGATGGTATTTTAAATAGTTTCACGATTTGATTCCACCTCAGTTTTTATTTGCAGGGAGGACTGAAAGCTGTGGTATGGACAGACACATTACAAACTGTACTCATGTATTTCGGCGTAATATTTGTTCTTGGATACGGTACATGGCGTCTTGGCGGGATATCGAATGTTATTGATATAAACCAAAAAGGAGACCGTCTCGAATTTTTTAAGTGAGTATTCAGCCCACAGTTACTGAACTTGACATAAAAGCACTTTGTAGTTTATATAAAATATATTAAACTTATGACTTGGTATTATAACTAGTCTTGTTTTTTTGTACTAGCATGGACTTCGACCCCACTATCCGTCATACCTTCTGGTCGACTGTGTTTGGGAATTACTTCAGTTGGCTGGCGTCATGCTCAGTCAATCAGGCGATGGTTCAAAGATGCCTTGCTTTATCATCACTAAGACGGGCTCGAATGTAAGTGCTTAATAAGTTTCCACGAATATTAATTAAATTCGTACTTAAATCTACTCCATTCGAATTTATTATTTATTTACTAGTAATCAGGGCAGTGTTACTTTAATATTACCTGACTTCAAAGTAGAAAAAGGTCCTCATTGGAACAATAAGAACATTTAATTAGTTTTAGGTCAGTTCGGTACACTGTAAGAAAATAAACTACCAATGAATTATGTATTAAAAAAATCAAATAATGCTTTATCTTGAAATATATTTAAGTTCTGTTATTTTCATAAATTGACTTGTACATACGTACTTGTCATACCTACAGCACAAAATTGAATTTTTTTTAGAACAATTTTCATCATGGCCGCTGGTATATTCATCCTAGTGTCGCTGTGCTGCTACACGGGCCTTGTCATCTACGCGACGTTCGCGACCTGCGACCCGCTCACGACGGGAGCTATCAGGAAGAGCGACCAACTACTGCCGTACTTCGTGATGACCATCACTGGCTCGATACCTGCCCTGCCGGGGATCTTCATGAGCGGAGTCTTTAGTGCCGCACTGAGGTATAGTCCCGGTGAGATACGCCGAACGTTTTATAACTGACGAAATTTGTATATGTAACTTCTTTCATCAAAACTCCGCAATGACGAACACTTGTTATCAACTAGAAATTTTACTTAAATATTAGTTTTATTTCGGTCATCTCCATGAAAGCTATGAGGAACTCTCATTGTAACCCATTCTTTGACTTATACGTATTTAATGCGAATAGTGGATATTTAATTCAATATTATTACAAAAATGGTTCTAGTTATATCATATTACCTTTTCGTTGTTCAAGTTCCATGTCCACCGGCCTGAACTCCATGTGCGGAGTGATCTTCGAAGACCTCATTAGGCCAGCTTACAATAAGCCTATCTCGGAGAGGACCGCCAGTTTCATTATGAAGATTATTGTAGTTATAATAGGTAAGTGTAAATATATATATATATATAAAACAGGTATTAAATAAATTATCATTTGCTCTAAGGCAACTATCACTTGAGCGCACAAGCCTAAGATATATTTCCATCTGTGTTTTAATTATAAGTTCTGTTTTTAATTGCTAACGTAATTACAGTACTTACGGTACGTATTCGCATAGATTTTTACGCTGGTTCGTAATCTAGATCGACACATCGTGATGTTAATTACCTTTATGAATTACACCTAGTTTCCGATTCCGGTAAAAATGTAAGTACTACAACAACGTTACTCATTAACGCCCTGATAAACAGCATAAACGAATTATTGTTATTGTTTATATAAGCAGTGCAAAATTCTCGTTTCGTGCGTTATTGTATAATGTTTCATATAATTTATTTCAATCCAAAACAGGGATATGGATTAATAAAGTATTGAATAAAAATCAGTTCGGGAAAAAAAAATTAGTTAGTCTCCAACGAGCTAAAAATACAGTCATAATTAAGTTACTCATGATCCAATCACTCAGAATCAATCTACTGCTATATTCAAAATTATACAAACAAATCAAAATAGATCGGATTGCGGGGGAAAATTTAAATTAAAGTCTAACCACTCGCAAACCACGCCGCAACGAAATTCCAATTAACTGCTATTTGCCATTGCCAGACAGTACTCACAATATTAATTAGCATGCTATAGTAAATTATCCTATAGGTTATTATGGATTTTAGGTACGCAACTATGAGTGAAAAATACAGCTAATATCGTAACAGCCCTTGTGTCGTTGTAATACGGAAGACCCCTTATCTACGCATACCTACACTCAAACTGTTGAAGTATGGGCGGTTTTAATTATCACCAAGAGGGTTGTTGTAGGGTTCCATATCAGTCAATAATTGTTTTAATTAGTAGCAAACAGACGACTTATAGAATAAATTATTTTTAATATAGTTTTGTATTGAAAGCATAATATGTATTTTCTTTCTAAGTTTTTACATAACAGAAAGGCAGTTGTCATCAATTCACACTAAAGCAAAAACATAAGTTAATTGACGCTCATACGTCACTAGAATGTCTTTCAATTATTAAGTAGTCAATTATTTAGCAGAAAACTTATATACTTTTTGCCGCATTCGGGAAATGGTGTGGTAAAAAGTGTGCTACTAATTCTTTCCAATGTAAAACCTCAGACGGATTTTACTACGCCAACTGCCTTTTGCTACGCGTGCTACGCGCAAGAAAAGCAGTTTAATATTCCACAACGTAATCCTATGATTAAGTTTTTTCTTTATAAACTTTAATAACAGTCAACAAGAGTAAAGGATTCAATCATTTCAATACGGAATTTAAGAAAGTCGAGTGCTTTGATTCGTTAAACTTTGGCTGAAAGTTCTTCAGTTTTACCTATACGTGTATTGCGACTACACGAATGGTCATGATAGCTAGTTAGTGAATAATTTCAGTACATCTCCCTCTATTCAGCTCACCCTCGGCCACCCCGTCCGCCATGTTGATTCTCCCTGTTGATCCCTATGTAATTACTGTCTAGTGTTTAGGAATAATGTTATTTTAAAATCGCTTTTGCAGCCCTTTCTACGGCAAACGTAGACTGTGATTTAAGCTGAATTGGATTTTTGATCGGCCTTTTAAGGGGATATTAATATTTTTAGGCAGGCCAGGAGTTACTAGGTGATGAGCTATAAACAGGTATAAATAATGCTAACGCTCTACCAATATCAATAGTACGTTTTCAATATCTTAAAGGTATTCATAAGTCATGACGGTGAATTTGTTACTGCAAGCCATTGTAAACAGAGCAAGTAAAACAATAGCATGTTACGTTAATGCATAGTAAACTATTGGAAGCGTAATAAAAAAATGCCACGTACAAAGATGTATGGGGGAAAACCGTAGGAAGAAGTAGTCGTTATTTCTCAATAATGAAAATCCACTGGCTGGCCTAACGCAAGTTGGTCTTGACAAAAATATCGCCTTTTCACTTTTCTGCTAGAAAAACCCGCTCGCAATCGACCCAATGAAAAAAATGAAATAAAAGAACTTTTGACCAAGTCGTTTTGAAATTCGGGAGTTGACTTGAGTGCCTAGTAACTTAAAATAATCCATACATTCATTTGCATTGTAGGATAAATACAAAAAAAGCGCATAAGTATGCGTAGAGAAGTTATACTAGAGGAAAAGGAATTGGCGGCGTCACAGTTAATAAGTAGGTACCAAAGGTTAAAAGGTTTAGACATTTTGAATGGTTTGTTACGTACTGGGCTACGAAGACTTTAATGTTTCTGAAACCGAACTACTTTAATTATTATTATTATTATTATTATATTTTTGAGCCGTTTGGGGTCGAAACACTCGGGTCATGGGGTCCGAGTGCGCGTCTCTTATTTAGAGACATATCTAAACGGTTGGTCGACTCTTCACGTGACCAAAGGGCTGGTTTGTTTTTCGGCCAAAGAATTAGCATTGCCATTCAACGTGGCAATGCCGCTAGCCTTTTGGGAACCCTGCCAGTCGACAGTGATGAGGAGGAATATTTTGATGCATAATTATTTGATGTTTTTTGTTTGTATATATTTTTAGTTTTAATAATAGCAGTATAGTATAGAAGGTAGTATAAAAACATGTGTGTATATAATGTAAATTGTTCTTTTGAATCGACTTGTATCTTATTATTAAAGTGAATAATTAATATCTCCAACTTCTCAAGATACAAACTATTTCAAAATTAAATTAAAAAAATAAGTATGCATATGTCAAATGAAATCGCAATTATCAGGTTTTATAAGTTTTTAGTATTATGGCAAAATCTGTGGACAAGCCTCGTCGGAATCCAAACTGAGCATTATTTAATGGAATATTGTTTTCGTTTAATTGTTTGATAAATAAATGATTCTTGTTATACAGGCTGGGTTAAATATTAAATAATTTTAAATATCGCGGAACATAATATATGGGGCTGATTCTGATACCCCACGACACGAGAAACCTATTTTTTTTGTCTTGGCGTCAATGTTTCGGCCACCCTATACTTATATATAAACATAGGTACTATTTGCAATCTAAGGTGTACAATTACCCAGAACCAAACTTTTATAAGTAGGTAAACCTGCATATTTGGTACCTACAATCAAAACATTAGTCTGACGGAAATATATTTATCTTAAATATTCCGTCCGCCCGACGTGCAATGTGCAGCGAGCCCGAACCCCAGACAAAACAAAATAAACCCAGAGAGTTTTTCCTGGACTTTGACGCAGACAAAATTGGAAACAAAATTAAAAAACCTCGTGTACCTGCAAAATTGATTATCAAGCCAGACGGAATTAGATAGGGGCACTTTTACTAAAAAAAATCTTTACGAGACGAGACGGTGCGCTCCTGCTTTGCTTTACTCGCCTTTTTTCTTGCATGGGTAAAAATCTAAAGTGTTTATTTATAAAATAGGTAGCTTGATTCCTTTACAGTTCTTCGATTAATTATTAGTTATTATGGCCCATGATCGAGGAACTGTCATGATATAATTATGAATCATTAATATGAATGTAGTAAGTTGATAAGAATTGTATTTCTATGCGTTGTTTTCAGGGTTCGCGTGTGTAGCCCTGGTGTTCTTGGTCGAGCATATGGGGGCTCTTATTCAAGCTGGTAAAAGTTTGGCTGGTATCACGGCAGGTAGTCTATTAGGTCTATTTTCAATGGGCCTTTTCCTACCTTGGATCAATTCTACGGTAACGTCTTGTAAACTAATATATTATATAGCTGTTATTTTAACTTGTGGCTTAACTTATAGAGCACGAAATTCGAACACTGGGATTCGAATGAAATATAAAATTAGCGAGTAAATACATGTCTTTCAAAGTAACTTACTTGCGTGCATATTTTAAACTTAAAGCAACATTTTAACCATAAATATTATACACCTAAAGGGTATTTTCTTCTATTTCTTCTTCTTGTATTTGAATTCGCAGGGCGCATTAACAGGAGGGTTGACGTCTACATTGCTCGTCGGATGGATCTCGTTGGGGACACAGGCGGCCATGATCCGCGGGGATATAGTCGTCACGCCAAAACCCGTGTCGGTAACCGGGTGTCCAGTAAATATCACTTTAACGACCACACCAGCAACGCACTCCACCGTCGAATTTGACAGGTAAAAGGATCAAAAATTAATTTCAATTTATTAGACTAAGCATATAAAATTTTTGGTAGTTAAAATTAGGTTAGGCAGCTTGCAAAATGCTCACAAGTCACCGTTTCGTAGTGTTTTACTGCGAAACAAAAACGGCGAGAAAGACCGTAATTATCAATCTATTAATACATATAAATGAAGAATAAGATATAAAAAAAAATTCTCCTGTCACGATTCATAGGAATCGTCTATGTACTACATGCCTGAAATCCTATATCTGAGTTTTGTCCTGCGGGTCAAGGACCTGGGGAGCTGTATTACAGGGGCTAACACCTTCAGACACTAGCAGTAATACTGGAAGTATGTAGTATTCATAGCACAGTCATGACGTATGTGCTTTCACATTACAATTACGTTTCAGTGTTTCCTTTGGTCTAGCTACTCGGGCCCATAATAATTGTAGGTAACTTCTGTAATCCTGCAAAAATATACATGACAACTATCAGAAATCAGAACCAACTAAGAATAGCATAACAAAACTTATAAGCTGTCTTGGATTCTAATTCTAAATAAGCTGAAAACATAATCAGATTCCCACAACTAGCGGGAATCAAATAAATAAAAAAAAACAAATATGTTTTGAGCATACTAAGGGATTCAATTTAATCATTTATTTCTATGAGTCTTAGCGAACATAAAGGTCTTCAAATGGAAAATCTTCTACAAAGTAACGCTAAATTAATTACGAGCGTAACGTTTGCAACAAAAATATCAACCCATAACAGAACTGTTACCTGTGACCTATGACCGTGAACTCGAAATATAAGGGGAGGCCTTTGTCCAGCAGTGGACGTCTTCCGGCTGATGATGATGATATAAGGCAGTGCAACCGACCTTATCGTCGCACACTTACGCTAAGTTTACTAAAAAGCACGCAGAAGATCCTAATAACATAATAAGATCTCCATTTTTTAATATGAACTATGTAGATTATACTTGTACAGCCCCCTTACCATGAACTCTTAAAGCAGGACAGTTTACTTTGTGGAACCGAGACGCCGCATTACACTGCACGTAGCGGCGTCTCGCTTCCTCAACGTGAACTGTCCTGCTTTAAGAGTTTATGGTAAGGGGGCAGAATGTTGAAGGGCAAATATTGCGTTATAAGCAAAGCGCACTTCATTTGATTTTGTCTCTTTCTTTTGATCTCTTTTTTCCTTCACCATTATAATACGATTATGAAAATACATAATTATTATAGAATAACATTAAGGACTATGTAATTAACAATAGTGTTATGACATTTTTAAAACAATTTTATTTTATCTTGCTAAGAAGCCTTGTTCCTTTTATTCCTTGTTTGACCTATTCTTTGTTTATTCCTTGATTCACAGTGACCTTAGCTAACTTTTGATAGAATTTCATTTGATTCTTTAGAGCAAGGCTGTTCCATTATTCCTTAATCTATTATATGATTTCTTGGCGACGTAATTACATTTCATTTTCCTTAAGTGACTTCTGAAACAATTTTGTTGAGCAACCTTTAAGCCCTTAATTTATAATCCTTTGATGACAAACATACTTATTTACAGAGTTAACCTTAGTCAATTTTGAATAATGTTGTTTGTATTCTTTGAGAAAACTTGCTCCTTTCATAAGTGACGTAAGCAATCCTTCTTCTTTTATTAGGTACCTACTTGAAATTATAATTTTAGAAACATTTTATTTTTGTTAAGAAAACTTGCTTAACTTTTCCAATGTCTGCGTTCGCAGGCACAATAGTAAAACAATGGCCATAGACCTCTAGGTGGCCGGCTGTCATAGATATTTTTTTATGTATGATTTCTTCATGACTTATTTATTTACCAGTAATCATCGGTAACTTTTTAAATAATTATATTGAGTAGCCTGTTCTTTTTATTAATCAATCGTTTACTAATTTCCGAACGATGTACATAATTAATTATGTAGTTATGTTACTTTAAAATCCCTTATACTGGTAAATCCTAGATTTTATTAGTAAATTTACCGCAGAATTACTGACTTTAGCCCCTTTAATATGAACTCTTAAAGCAGGGCAGTTTACGTTGTGGAAGCGAGACGCCGCTATGTGCAGTGATATGCGGCGTCTCGCTTTCTCAAAGTAAACTGCCCTGCTTTAAGAATTCATGGTTAGGGGGCAGTTGGTAAATGTTTTATGTTAGGACTTTTTTGATTTATGACGATTTTTCAATATGGGTTGGTAAAAGGCCGAAAACACACAGTTCGGGTTACTCAACGAGTACAGCTTTTACAGTAACAGATACATAGATACTTACTTAGAGAAATTAAAGGTAACCTAGAAGTAGTTAACCTTTTAAAGATTCTGCTTCTTTTATTACTTGTTCTTCTTATAATGTCCGATGACGTTCATATTTTCGTCGCTGTTTATCTTTGGTAACTTTTGAAACGATTTTGTTAAGCAATCTTGCTATTTTATTCCTTGACGTACATTAAAAATATTGAAGGGGTATTTATACGTTTACTCAATATCTGGCTTTTAAATTTAATTCAATTTATTTTCTTCGTTTATAATTTCTGGATGACGTCAATAAATGTTAACATAACAGTAACCTAAGGTAACTTGTGACACAATTTTAGCTAAATTCGTCCATTAGCCATGTCTTTTATTAAATGACCTATTACAGTATTAATATCACAGTACATATTTAGTGCCGGGACATTATATTAACTAGGTGTATTGTGTAACAGGTCAGGCACGTTCTTCCTGTACAGACTGAGCTACTTGTATTACACGCTGGTCGGCATGATCGTGTGTATCGTCGTGGGCTCTATCGTGTCATATTTCACGGAGCCCAATGATCCCGCGATGGTAAGTGATTCTAAACGTTTTGAAACAAGCACTTCTGTTAGGCAACTGTTGTTCTTGTCAACGCCTACGCTGATTCTAAATATATGTTCGTTTTATATTTAGAAATAGCTTTTGTGACTGTGAATTTTTAACCATAATTTTAATAAATATATTTATCTAGATATAGAATTGTAGAATCCAATCAATTGCTTATAAGCACGAAAACTTAAGTTCTGCGTTCATCTTGAATCTCAGTCACAGTAACAAAATGAAGTGTAGGTCCTACAGATTACAGTACAATTGTAATAAAATAATACGTTTCCAAGTAGAGAAGAAGAAGCGCTATTGTATAATGTTTCATCCAAAGTGCAATTGAATAATGCAGAGCAAGGATATAACTTGACAACCTGAACGTGGCGCATTGGCTAAGTAATAGGACTACAGACTAATAAATAAAATATATTCTAGAGTTTGTCCGGAGTTTAGTGCATGTAATATTCCATGTTGTAAAACGCAAAAGTCAAGAAAACCTTCTAGTGCGAGGTAAATGTTTATATTTTAACCAAAAATAAAATTACAATTCTTTCGCAGAGTGCACTTAATATTCTTCATTTTAATTAAAAGTTGCTCTGTTTATTAACCCCTTCCAAGTTAGAGCGCTACGCACGTCGCACGTCCCACGTCCCTACAATTATTCATATTCCGCTCAGTTCAAATCAGCGCGACCTACCAGCGTCACATTGATATAAATTTGTTATTTCGATTGCATGTTACGTTCGACGAGTCAAAAGTCTATAATGATTTCGCATGCGAGATTGCCACCCCGTCCCTAAATAAGCCACACACATAAATGATAAATGACAGTAAATGGGTCAATGGCCAGGTGCACCGTGATTTGCTGACGCCGATCGTCCACCGATGGCTGCCGGCCCAGCACCCGCATTGCCGCCGGCCTCGTCTGACGCTGCACGACATCGAGCTGCATGCGAGGGAGCTCGACCAATTGCGGGCTCACACCTCGTACGACGTATGTACCTTTGTTACGTAACTTGTAGGTGCAACTTGCGTTGCTCCACATATTCAATGCCTCCTGACACCTCGGACTCCGATATAATCAATATATTACGTCATCATTGGATCCTTCAGGCACTCGTTACTGTAGGTACCTACGTAACAACACAAGTGACAAAACATATTCTAAAACGCTACGTCTTTTATAGTTTGTCTATAACTTAAGAAGCACTGAACCGATTTTGTCATTTTTATTTGTATGTAGAATCCTGTTCTGCCCAGATTAATTGCAGTACTCGCTTATGACGATTATAATACCTAATTTTTTTCTAATGTAGCCGCTATTTCTGATTCATGGTGCGCTTAGAATGGCGACGCGACGTGTCGTTTAGTATTAAGGTATCACAATAAAATATATCATATTTTTATTTCAGAAAATGGGTGACAGTCCAGAAATTTTAAGGAAAGTTAATAACAATGTCGACCTTAGTTATTGATTATATTACTATTACTTTTTGTTGAGATATTAGACATTTAATACAGAAATATTGTGAATATGTTTATTCTATTTATTTATTACTTTAATCATAAAAATCTATATAATATCTATTACCTACCTTTCTGATTACAAGCAGATAAATAACATTAGAAATGTCAGAGTGGCTAACATTAAAAAAATTATATTACATGTTATCGCTTTTATTTATACTTCTGAGACTAGTACCTTACATTCTTATAACATCACACCTAAATTCCCTGGATCAGACAAATGCTATACCACTTTTACCAACAGCAGTAGGTAAAGTGTCACGTAATAGGTGGCTACCCTAATGTCAATAGTCGTTCGGGTCCAACTCAATATCAACTCAAACTCCTATACATTGGTCACTAGGAGTTTCACGCGAATCGAAACTATCTGGAGATATGCAAACAACAATTACATTACGTAATAAGCAGTAAGTATCGATATCAAATGAATACATCTACCGTAGAATAATATGAAACCCTTCACGTACTTGCATTGAGCTAGTCATACGTATCGATCAGCCGCAGACTGCACGTTTAAATTAAAAGCTGCGCAAGGCAATGTTATTCCATTTCGTGACGTGAAATCAGCCCTTATATACTTGCGTAGGGTCGGAAAAACAATCCATAACTTCTATTATGAATAGACCACGGAACTCATCTTAATTAAAATTTATGAATGTTATACTTTTATCGCCACAGATTGTTACCTGGGCAGTGTACCATATATACCATAATTATATTGTTTTATATTAATTTGTCTTGTTGTTTTAAAAGAAAATTCATGAATAGCACAACCTTCACGCTAAAGCCATATTGAAAGATTGTATCGTACTGTTTTCAGACACTTCCATGTGTAAAAAACAATAAAAGAATTAAAAATCTATAGATATATTTAATTACTTAAAGACAGTTACATTACGTCGTATATTATGTATTTACATCAACTTATCTGTATCGAGATTACAGATAGAGAGAAAATGTTGATTGTAGATATTGTTTTTGTACCAAACATTCATAATAACTAAGTTACTCTTAAAGTATAATCATTTACATAAACAAAGTTGGGCAATTTGGAATAAAACCAAAAACTTACATCTGTTTTTAATAAAAAATAGTGACAATAGGGAATATAGTCGTGATTTTGTTTATACTTTTGATAAATAAATTATTATAAACAACGGTGACTCCGCAGCACAATTTAACTTTTGATTGAAGTTTTCCACATTGCCCTGCTTTTCTTACAAAATGAGTGACATACAATAATACTGTTAGGATTATACATAAACTACGCAAATTAATAGTTGTAATGATCTTGACATTCGTATGAGGTATAATTCAAAACTATTATTGATTTATTCTACATTAAATTCCAACGCAAGCACCGCGATATATGCCTCCTTGCATGCGTGTTCTTATATTACTTAATTATACAAATAAAATTAAACAAAAACACAACTTAAAATATTGGCGCTTGTGCTATGTCAGTAAAGAGTAAATATAAATTGAGACATGGTCGGAGAAATTTTCCAATAAAATTATAACCGAATGCTTATAAAGTACACGTATATGTTTCATCACTCCTGTGAGCATGAAACAGTTTGCTAGAGGCATCACGACTGCCATTTATTCACTTCGTGTTGTCATTACGTCCAGAACACTTGGTAGTTTAAGACTTTAGTTCACTTCTCTTGCACGTGCGCACGTTGACGGGGAAGAATACATTAAGCTCTATCAGTGTGGCCAGCACCAAAAACATGGCATACATGGCGAGACAAGCGCGGCCTACCGCCGCGTCTAGCTTGAACTTATTGAACCAGAACGTCAAGTACAGCAGCAGCAGGGTCGACAGCAACGATATGGCGGAGTATTCCAGCCCCATTGAGTTTATCTTCACCTGTTAACATATCATTTTATTTATCCCGAACGCAACTCACGACAAAGTATGAAATCGCTCTGCAAATTACATATTAGTATCGCAACTTCGCAGGGCTATAGAACATTTTAAAAATAAATTTTAAAGGCAAGCTTCATTCGCAGTGTCAAATTAAGTTTCTAAGTATTAAAAATTGGTTTAATTCTAACCCAGTAGCGACCCGGTTCAGCAGGAGTGAGCGATGCTTTGATGAGCCATGGTAAACCAAGGCATAGGAGAATGTCAAATGTATTTGATCCGATTGAATTGCTTATTCCCATAGATCCATGGCCTGTGTTTCAGAAAAAAAGATGATACATTTAAAAAGAATTAGGTCATAGGTTTATACATTAGGTTGACACTAATAAAATAACATGTGAAAAACTGCACCTTGTTTTGCTACTATTACACTGGACACAGCTTCCGGTACCGATGTACCGGCGGCGAGGAAAGTAATACCCATCACTGAATCCGGTATCATTAGCGTGTCCCCTGAAATATAAAAATTTAATTATATATATTGTTCAGTGAAGCAGTTTATAATTGTCGTACTTCGTTTCACTTCGATCTTACCAATTATCGTAATCATCCAAGCAATAATATAAGATAGGGATCCGATCCATACTATGCACATCATAAATGTCAAAGGAAACCAGTTCTTAAAGCGCGGCTTCTCGCAGTCCGGAATTGTAAATAAGAACACAAGATGTATCGGCCATGTCACTATCCATGTACTCTGAAATAAAATATATCATCTAAATTGATAAAGGAAATTTGAAAAATGATGGACACGAGCGGGATTCGAACCCGCGACCTTCGCCGATCCGTGGCGCTGCTCTAACCAACTGAGCCACCGTGTCGCTGCTCGCATCCATCGAATTTCAAGTTCCCTTTTAGTATTTCCGTCTTAAGGGTGACGTCAGGTATTATCTGTTGGAATCTATGATTACCAACTCAGTGTTATACCTTTACAGCTATAAATCACTGAAACGATAATACCAACCCAAATTTATATGACTCTTTGGTGCCATTTTAGCATGTTGCCCATGCTAAAATGGCACCAAAAAAAGTGTTTAATACAAGTATAGTATACAACTTATCTTAACTGATCGTATCTTTAAATTTAGCTCCTAAATGTACCTTGGTCAACCAGCTCCTTCCAGTAGGCCACTTCCAGAGAGAATGCTTGTACTTGTCTTCTTCTTCTTTATTACTGCCGCTGGCATTTGCAGGGACTACATTTTCCTCATGGTTCACAATTTCTATGTCATTGCCCTTTGCCTCGATATCGATACAGATATTTTTTGTTTTTTCGCCGTCAGCGGTTGGTAACTTCACAGAATGTGCTGTGTCAATTTCACTATTCTTTTCATTCATATCTGGGTAAAGAGATAACGCACTTTTTATTTTCCCATTGTGTTGATGATGTTCCAAAGACAAATCATTTTTGTTAACAGGTGAGGGTTGTTTAGCATCGTTAAGTTCTGTAAATTTAAATAATAGCACAAAAGGTTTCTTATTTCCGTTGATAGTAGTTTAATTTTAATATGTTTATGAATAACTTGGTTATTTATACGTACCATTCTCTACCCCACTGGCAGTATCTTGTTTCTCATCATTCTTCTTTAACATGTCAGACACACATTTCCAACTACCTGTGTAGCAACACATTTCTGTGATAAATTAAGGCATATGAATAAATTAATATGTAAAACACTTTAATAAAAACCAACCTTTAGCAAAATTCTGAATAGATTTGTCATAATACATTATGCAGATATAAACTCCGTACAGCATGACCAGGAGAAACGCTTCGTACCATTGAACATACTCATCGTGCATTATACAAATTAGTATAGATACTGTGATTCCATAAGCAAGGCAATCCCTTGTCAGCGGCCACCAGTCTAAGGGAACGACCTAAAACAATTAATTAGTAAAATAATTGCAGCTAGAATATTGAGATAGGTATAGAATATTGCCTGTATTCAGTCGAAATTTGGAAGATGTTTACCATCCCTGCGCCAATACCGCAGCACGCAGCAACAGCAAGGATATTAAAAACGGCCGAGCCGACGATGGTGCCAACTCCGATATCACCCTCCGTAATGAAAGTGCCGATCACGTTGACGAACAGCTCCGGTGCCGAAGTGGCCGCTGCCATGAAAGTGGCGCCAGCCACATCGTTTGTCATATTTAGCGCTGGAACATTAAAGTTCAGTATTCAACTCGATAAGCGTTTCGATCTTATACATACATACTATGTAAGTCGAGGTACATCATTAAAGAATCGAGCCAGCTAGTCCTTGTTGTTCCTTAATATACCAATATTAGGTTATAAGGCGTATCAGACTCTCTGGTATCATAATTATCATAATGCCTAATACAAGTATTCGTAGGACATGTATTTAAAGGCTCGTTGGGTGTACTGCCCGAAGAACGAGAGATATTACATTTAAAAGGTTTTCCAGCCTTTCTCCATGATAATCGATCTCTCTTCGAATTTAACAAGGTAGACAAATACGAACCATGGCATATTTTTTCAACAGCTGGAACAAAAAACTTGTCGCACACGACTGCGAGCGCTAGGAATAGGTAAATGGAGATGAATGCATGAAGTACGATGGCGCCATGCTGCCGCTGCTGCTCCGTGAACAGCCCCGCCGGGAAGTCGTCGATCGCAGGTGGCGTGCAATTGCGCAGGTAACCCTCTGAAACTAAACATAACGTAGTGTAAAGACCGTTTATTAATATACCAATAAACATTATATTGGAATAAAATCAAAATAAACATTATTAAAATTGATAACTGTTAAAATCTTAAACATGTAACAAGTTAAGAGTTAGAGGAATGAGTCTTTTTTTTTAAAGTTATTTTATGGTGATTTTCTTGGTTTCCAGAGGAAGTTACATTTCACAGCAACCATTGGTTATCATAGATTCCAACATATAATACCTAAAGTCACCCTTAAATTTGATTGGTGCGATCAGCGACACGTATTTACCTCCGGTCTTGTAGAGGCTAAGGAGATTAAGAGAGCTATGTAATTGATTATTTTCCATCAAGATTGGGTACAGTCACCGCAATTTACTCAGAAATATATTAGTACGATCTTAGATTTTGAATACCAAGTAGTTCCTACTATCTGGTCAGAGAGAACGACCGAGCCTGACAGGATTTTAAAATTTAGAACCTCATTCTTCCTGTAGCGCTATTGCTTAGCTCCATAAACTTGCGGACGAACGGCCATAAACAATAAGCTAAGATATTTGAGGTTTGGGGATCGAAGTAAGTACTTTGAACGTTCATCTCGTATACATGAATATAACCCACGTTAATTAATCGACATGTGGCGTAACTTAACTGTTTGGACTAAATAATGTAGGTTTACCTATTTCGTTGTAGCGCATAGGTAAGCAAATACTATAGAAGCAGGTTCAAGACTTAACAATATTCAAAACTTTACCCGTAAACGTTTTCTTATCCATTATGTACCTAAGTAATGAAATATTTAGATCCAAGACGCTTGTCTTGGATCGACACACATTTTTTTACAAAGCTTTACTTTACACAGATCCATTTTAGCTGAATAATAGAAAATCAATTAGCTACGGCCCAGCAGACTGGTGGTGGTAAAGAAGACTTGATCTAAGACTTTTCTGTGATTGATTTTGTATTGAACAACTGGCGACGGACGAGAGCAAACTTTGTTAGGTGTATTGACTTTTTAAACCGATGTAGAATGTTTAATTAATTTGTATGAAGGAGAAAAAACTTGCTTCTTAACCCTTCACTGTCTAGTGCAAAACAGAACAATTCTAGTAAAAAAGAACAAAAAAATGGTGTTCGATAAAGAATATTTTATTCTATTCAACCATCTAAAAGACTAAAAAGACAGTGGATTGGTGAGATGCACAATTTTTTAAAGGTCCATTCTGTACAACAAAGGTGCCTCTCCACTTTCATTTTAACATTTAAACGAACATTGTCCTCCGTAACCGTAACAAAGCGGCGTGACTCTTCGGGAACCTACCATACTCTCGAAGATACTGAGTTGCAGGCAAATGTACGGCGAACTACTATGGTAAAATTTCGGCAAAATGTTACTAGTGTGGACGGTCAAATTAGTATAGTTCGGCGGTTGTTACGGCCGCGTGCCTATCCAATTAATATGGGTTTTTTCAAAGAATGTCCGCCCTTTTCGGCGTATCATTCCGACGATGAATTAAAAATGTGTACGGCTGGTTTTTTATCATATGGCCTACTGAAATATGCTGTAGATCTTACTACGTCCACTTCCGCCATAACGTAAGACTCCCGCGAGGCCGGTGGACGTCTGTGGATCCACGAGCACGGTTGTCTTATGGCATTATATTTTGAATGGGGCAACTAGTCCCGTTGACATATTTGGTTAGATGTAGCCGATATGTATTATGTATGTGTGTGTATTTTAGGCCTTGTTATATG
This sequence comes from Abrostola tripartita, assembly GCA_905340225.1. Taxonomy (NCBI): domain Eukaryota; kingdom Metazoa; phylum Arthropoda; class Insecta; order Lepidoptera; family Noctuidae; genus Abrostola; species Abrostola tripartita. Next base: position 6,942,635 of record HG996486.1, read on the forward strand.
CTATTAAATATTCTGAGGATTTCATAGTGATATGGTTCGAGACTTTAAGCCTAAGTTCAGGAACTGTGTCTTCCAGAAACCATCCAGGAGGAGGAATGTTCATTGAAATGTTACAAGTCCTCGCACCTATCTTATTTTAGGGAGCAGTTAAAGAGTATCCAAGTGGTAGAATACTCAATTAACCATCAGGCAAACCCTGGCCACTTAACCGACCTGCTGGCTGGTTAAACCATATAATATTATTGTTGAGCTTATTTTACTAACAAAATATCGCTAGCTTACTCTCAGCTTTTATCTCTTAGGTGTCTCAATTTCGAAAGCTAACAGGGGTTCATTTCTTATCCAAAAGACATTCTCTTTTTACCCGACTGTCAAGGAAAGGTTATGTTTTGCGCACGTATCTTCCATCATCATTGGCTGGATGGATTTTGATTTGACGGTTAAGGTATCGTTGGATTGGTTTTAAAAACACGAGTGTCCTTAGTTAGGTGATTTAATAAAATTTCAAAAATGTAAAGTCGCCTGACCAGTGTTACGTATATCAAAATTAAGAAAATTAAAAGAAGTTTACAAAAATATATTACGTCATATATGTAAATATAATTAGGAATTATAAATTAACGTTAAAAGTTGAAATGTGCGTACCTATTATTATATTTAAAAAAATCTAAATTAAAACAAGTAATTTATAAAATCAAGAACCCCTGAGAGCCTTATAAATCTCGACCGACTCAAATCTTCTAAAGAATGGCTCCCGACTGTTAAAGTCACTATGTTATTACCTTAACCTTAACTTAGCATCATTCTAGGATTATTATTATTGTTTCTTTTCAGTATTTTAGCCGGTATTTTTATTTTATAAATTACTTTTTTTTCTATAAGGCTTTTTTGCTAACGTTGCAGCAAGTACATATGTGTCTCTTTGTAAACGATCGGTTTTTTACAAATCCAAGTTCTATATTACAAGTGATACATTGGTCCTACTGCTAAAATGTTTTATTTACCACGAGTATTTTGTTTCGTATTATAAAGCAATGTATTTTGTATTTTAGTATTTGACATTATCAAGCGCGAATAACCATACTGTTCAGTGACAGTAGCGATAGCAAGTAGAAAGAATCAGATACCTTGAAATGTAAGTGCGCAAGCTTGAGTATTTCCTGGAGGCCTTCGTTATGATTACTCCGATAGCAATTGTAGTAGTGATTGTAGAACAATACTTAAAAAAATATTTTAGGTACCTACACTAAATTATAAACTCTCGAATACTTATCCAGATTATATATAGCGGACTACACCTTCATCTTTAAACCCCGTTGCCTGCCGTTCCATTTCCTCAAAATGTAATGGATAAAATAGTAAGTCAGTAGTATTGACTTAAAGATGTCTGTTCCAATTACCAATTCAATTGTCATATTAGAGCAGTTACCATTGAGACGACACGAATACGTACCTACCTCTGAGCGTGCTATGGCGTGCTTGATTAACAAACGCACATCCTGTGCCACTGTAAAAATGACTCCTTCAAATAACAAAGTCAACAAGCCAATCGTGAGTAAATTGTCTCACATAACTGCTGCAATAACTTGTTTAACCAAATTAACTGATTTTAGAAAATACGTGTCATTCCGCTTGTTATACTGCGGGGCACGGCTTGCATGCACCGTGCCAAATTGTGCATATCGTCACTCGTTCGTTTAAACACTCGCATACACCGAGTGCACTATGGAGGAAATTTACAGATCAAAGATGGCAGGAAGTCCGCATTAGCGACGCATAAGTCGTCTTTTGATCTGGTGCTCTTATACCTACTATTGCCCAACGACCTAACTAATGTAATGGTCTTGAAATATCGAATTTCGAGATTTTGACTTCGTTTTGCAATCATGATAATCATTAATATATTATTATCATTTGACATTAATGATTTTGTATGATTTATAAAAAGTTTGAAGTAATTGCAGGGCAAAGACCACTCTTCTCTCTATCTAATAACTCTCACCCCGGGCTCTATATAAAAAATAGCTACTAATGGTTTACTTTCGTAGCTTTAAAAGTCCTTAGTTTTAAGTTACAGATGATTTATTTAAAAAAATAAATCGACAGTAGAAACGGCCCATGAAGAAGATAGTCGGGGCTCAACCTTGCTCGCTGACAGCCCTGAGTCGACGACGGCCAATTGACAATTTGCGCGAGGAGCGACCGGATGAGGCGCCGAGTCGGAGCTCATGCCTCCCCCTTCCAACTTAAGAATGACGGCCTAGCCACGGCAAACAGCTATAATATCGAGTTTACCTAATCAAATCATCGCTTGTACGACACCATTCATCATCAAGATAAACAAGTCTTTGTCAGCACTGCGCCTAATAGTATCCACATTGTAGGCAAGTGTGTAACGTCTGCCGCAATTGTGATTATCCTAACATGAATGAACAATGCTAAAAATAGGTATCGATCGAAACGTATTTTGAATTAACCACGATTGATTAATTCTCATAATTTTCATCAATTTCCAATTCAGGTAGAAACTTAACAGGACCACTTATTTTGTTTCGTGGCATTAGTATATTAAATAAGCTGTTAAGCTAGTGTCCTATTCTATTATTTTTAAGCTAGTGTCCTATGAACACTTTTAGGGCACGAGTATCATATTATTTGTTTATGAATGTTGTCATTATTGAGGCAGGTCAGTCCTCATTTGATTAGATCCTTACAATGGACGTCGGAATATAGTAGAACAAGGTGCGGTTGCTAGGTACTCTCATGTTGTTGAGGCATAATCAACACTTATTCGTATACAGAAAGACTATTAACCATCGGGTGAGCATGGAGCCACGCCCGTATTTCAACACTTTTGTCAATAGCATCCATAAAACTTATAGTTACACAGATAAGTTTCATGGAAATGACTAAAATTAAATTAACTACATACAAAAAATAATAATCTCTTTTGGAATATAATTTACCTAAAAGACTAACTTGTTAATGTTTAACATTAGTTTGATTTGTTTTTGGAATTATTTATATCGGAGCGATTGACGACTTCGTAAATAATTGAGTATCATACTCGTCCGGCATTAAAAAAAAGCTTTCGTACCTGGTGATACAGTAGTCATGGCAGGGCCGCTCAGTCTTCTATACTTACAACGCGGTGCGTCGGCGGTTTAGGGCGCCCGGCGCGCTGGCGCAGTTACCACCTTCACCACATTCACTTTCAACACTTGAATCATTGATGTAATCTTCATCGCCACTCCATTTGATTCACTTCATGAGTGATCTAGCCGTTCAACGGGAATTGGACGCACTTCCGACCTCCTTCTACATAACCTTGCTATGCTGGTAAGCGCACTTCACCAGGATCGCCGGGCCCGATGACAGAATCTCCAGGTCGCTAGAAATGTTTGGATCTCCTAGCTGCAGACCCTCAATAAAAGTAAGACATTGGACTCGTACCTCGATCCGAGGTATTCATATTGGTGTAGTTTCGTGTGGAGCGCGACGCAAGCGACCGAGGACGTCGCCACTGGCGTCCGAATGCCGCCGCTCACGCTCAAACGGACATAATGGACCCGCCGGAGAGCTCGTCAAAAGAAGAATACGGGGGCCAATTATTTATTTCCATACAATACACGTACGTCGGCCGGCGCTCGGGCGCAGTGCGGGAGTGACTCCCAGCGTGAGCATTGTGCTGTGCCAACGTCTCCACGCAGAGCGGCATCACCATTCTTATACATGCATTCCAATATGGTAACAGTCGGTTTTATACAATAAACATGTCTACAAAAGCCATTAACTAATACTTAAGGTAATTTTTGTATCTTTCTTTATGTACCCTCAAATAGTTACATAAACACTTTCTTCTGCTTTAACATTACATAGTATATTTCGGACTGTGACTTCAATAAGCTTTATAAATTTGCTAATGATTCGCAAAAGATTTAAAACAATGAGTAATTCAAAAAACAAGAAATAACAACAAAGAAACTATACACCTACTACATTAAGGATGGTCTCGGTCTCATTGAGCTCTGATTTTAATAATCCGTAGGTCAAACGTTAATTTACTAGCCCTTCCCGAGACGCCGCACGGTCGGCACGCGACTTTTACAATTAGACTTAATTAAAAGATTTGAGCACGAACATAGTAAAGCAACTATCGTGGATGTGACTCACACGACATTATCGCACCTATGTAGGTGTAGAGGAAACAAAGATCGTTAAAAAACAGAACAAAGATGTTTAACAATTTACATTTTCCGTACCCTACTCAGACAATACCACCGTGATCATTGGTAACATGAATACTCGTGATAAATAAAAACTTTATAATTATTAAGCATGTATTACTATAAGAAGGAATAATAATAAGAAGAGATATGGCACTGCATTTTACACGCATATGCGTAGATGTTGAGTTATATCTACAGAATAAGTACATCAATCTTTATGTCAATACTCAATGTTTGCAGTTAAAGATAGGAAAAGGGAAAATTCTCTTAACAAGAGCATTTTGCGAGCAGAACTATGTGCGTTTTATTTAATAATACCTATGAATGTAATTAAATTTACCGGAGCACTAATATTGACCGTTAATTAGTTAGTAGTTTACAAATGACCGTTAGACGGCCAAATCAAATGTCGCAAGTTCAAACCCCAGCACGAACCAATGTCTTTACGAATCCATGTGCGAATTATAAATTAGTTATCAGTTGCTAAAGACGGTGAAGGAAAACATCGTGAGGAAACCGGCCCACCAGAAAGATTATTCAACGGTGTGTAAAGTCATATAATCATATTTTCTAACAATATTCCTACACAAGGGAGGAATGGACATCTTCCATTCCTCCCTTGTGTAGTATCACCTTCAGAAGGACAAGCAATGAACAGTATTTTGATGCACCTTTCTACTTCTTTAATTAAGGTTATATTTCACTAATATACTGATTTACCCTGGTGAAACCATGGAGTGCTATGAAAAAATATCACTAAGGCCTTAGCTGCTCTGCTCCCTTAAACAAGTGTCAAAACGCTTGACGAATAGAATGAGAAATGTAGGGGATTAGATGTCATAGATTACATTGCCGAAACTTTATGTCATCCTATGGGGATGACATAAAGTTTTCATCCCCATAGGATGACATAAAGTCAAGAAAGAGACATTTATCATTCTATTCAATTTCTATTCGACAAGCGTTTTGTCACTTGTCTAAGGGGGCTGGATAGGTATTTAGGGGCTTGAATTAAATACACTTGAGTGCAATTCTTTAATGATGCTTGTCTTCAAAACCTTTAAAAACTGCTCCTAACTTCAACACGTAGTTCGGCCTACTTAGTATGACTGACTGAAAACCAAAAATGACATTAACTTATAACGTAGATACCTAACTGTGTGTTTTTATAAGTGTAACCGCTTTGTGTGTCTGTCTTTGGCACCGTAGCTCTTAAACAGGTCAACCGATTAGGATGCATTTTTATTTTATTTAAATGCGGGTTTTCTTGCGGTTGTTCTTAGACGTCTACTAACAAAATCGGTTCAGCCATTTACAAGTTATAATGTTGAAAGTGGGGATTAACAATCGAATATTTTCAAATATACCCAAGTCCGTCTTTAACCTGTTAGAGGCACTAACGTGATCGAGATGGTTGTTAGCTATAATTTATGTTGTGTGGGGGGTTACGTTAAATTTATAATTTTGTAAGATAAATCTTGGGAATATTAATTGCTAATGTTTAAGCTAATCGAACTCCTCGGCTATAAAGTCTTAAACAATTATATGAAAATAGCTACTTTTGATGTCAACCTTGAAACAATTTCCGCGGTCTTTCATACTATTTTCTGAATAGATAAATATCGATATCCTTCTAGTTAGGTTGACTTAAAGTTATTTAAAATGTACCTAATCGAGCGACGGTAGTTAGATATTTGCTGGACTTGGTTCAAAAATTAACTAGCTTAAAGGTCTTCTTGCGACAACGTTCTAAAGTCAAACGTCTTTAAATTGAACTAGCTGACCCGACAGACGTTGTCCTGTCTTTACTATGAATTATTGAATTCGACTGTCAGTTGCCAAACGCCATTAGGTTACATTAGAAAAATTAATATGTAGTCGTTAAGTTTTCTTGAATTCACGCAACCTTTTATAAGAACCTTGTCTTGACAATAACAAACAGGCTCGAAAATCGAAATGTATACTAGACTATTTCATGTCGGTAGGTACTGAATGAAAAATACAAAATGCAAAAATTTGCACAAGAACTGGATAACTCGAAACTCTATTAGTAATGTCAAAGGGACACATGATATACTCCCTCTTTTATAGAGTCCGTATCTTGAACATGTGTATTCGGTTGGCATACAGATTAGCTGGTAAAGTCTCTCAGGTAACATCCTATCACTATCGGTAATGTTTGTTATTGATAGGCGTACGTGTACTGCACGATGTTTCATTTGGTTTGTCCACAAACAGTGGAAAATTACTTACCTGCTTCGAGTGGGTACCCACTCGGTGTCATTAATCCTCGGATTATAATTTTAATGGAATATTTTTGTCTAGGGTCTGTATATAAGCAGTTACGACTTGTAAATACATTATATCTGATACATTGTTTATTACGTGTTTGTATAGCCTTGAAAGAGATTATTATGTTTATCAATGTATGCATTTAGAAAATATCTAGGACGTGTACGACGTCGTTATTACCTGAGGACAGGAACTAGGATATTTATGTCGCTAAATGATGACATACAAATTATACTTTGTTAATGTTAGCTATAGAGCTGCTTGGTAAAAAGATAGAGGATAATTAAGGCATGAAGCACACATATGTTGGAGGCATGTTTTCCAAAAATTATGAAGTAAGTGTTTTGTTCATTTTTGGTACCAAGACTTTTTGGGAAAATCCTAATAAGATATGGCACAATCACAAAACTGGCCAAATATAATGTGAGTTGCTGATATTTAAGAATTCTTAGTAATTTAGGTACATATTCAAATCTTGGTGTACGACCTATGTTTGAAAAAACAATGCAACAGAATGAACCTGCGTCGCAAGAGGTAGTAATGGTAAATACGAAGGAAAATTTATCACCAAAAACAAGACCATAATCAAAGGCTTGCATTGAGTTACTCCATTACCGATAAATGATGGAATAGCCCAGCCAAAAGCCGATTAGCGTAATCCAATTATGATTATTTTTAATGTAACACCCCGTTAATAGATTAGATTGCCTGATTCAAGGCAAATAGCATTCCGTTACGTCCTATAAACTGCTTGTTTTAATTTTCGCGCATTGAAAGATTGCTTACGAAAATTAGAGAAAATCCTAATCAATTAGATATTTTTAATATTCGTTGTCCCAAATCTTCGTTCTTCAATATATAGAATACATAATGTACTAAGTAATTTATGACGTCATAAGTTTGAATAGTCCATCCGTGCTCGAGGCTCGTTCGTGGTTTTCAACAGTGTAACGTTACTCCTAACATTGTAGCCTGTTTTCTGTCTCAATATTGGCTGCAACCGTCTGTAAGTACTAATAAAAGGTTAGGTATCTAATTAACATTACCACATGCAAGCAAAGAAATACAAAATAATCTCACTTTAGATTAGATGTAGTCATCAAAAGAGCCTATTATATTTACATTGTCATCGATAAGAGTGATATGAATGTGTACAGAGTACATTATTAATAATAGTAATATTTTATTGATAAATCATTTATTTTCATCAAGGGCCGTAACAAACTGCCGTGTGCAGTAACTTTCCGTCTACTGGTACAACTACACGTCTATTTGTACCTACCTCACTAGCAGTACAGCTTTAGACGATTCTAAAACAAATTAATCAACTATTAAACATTTGATTCCACTGCAAAGTATACAACTTCAATTCACGAATCTTCAAAAATTAATTCATCAGTTCCCGTGTTATTTAAATAATCAAGAATTCAGTTGTTTTAATTGTTGTTCCTAAATGGCAAACATGTTGATAAGGACTAGACGGTTTAAGTGTTTCAGAATTGCAACAATCATAAGAGTGATTTTGTTGTTGGGGATACCCTCCTTTTATTTGTTGTTTCTTAGTGATAATACTGGACAAGAAATTGTTAACGTAGCATCAGGCTCAGGTAATCTTGTTGTCTGGTTGATGAATCGTGCTGTTAAACAAACTGGTGTGATAAAAAATTTTAACTTAATGATTTGTGGTATTCAGGTTACGATGAGCCATTTGTATTGCGTAAACTACTGGCCGTCGAGAAGCCAGAACAGAACTGCACGCATGCTGCGATTTTGGAATTCCCTCCAGATGGCCTGTCTCGGTTCCAAAGGCAACATGTAAGAATCTAGTTGTGTTGTTTATGTATAAGTGGGTTGGTTGCGGTAACTATGTGTACATAGGTGCATAAACTGCAAGATTTATTTTTGTGTATTTGCCTGGCCAAAGATTTAAATACAAAACGTACAGTTTATGGAATTTAAAATAATAATTACGACATATTAGAAATTTTTAATAATTTCCTATTCGCAAAAAGTTTATCCCACATCCTCGCGAATTCCTTAAAATATCTTGGCTATTGTATTGTCTGCTATGCGAAGATTATTACTATTATATTAATTTGTTTATGTTTTTACATGACATTTATTTATGCTGATTTGGTCATCGGTTTTATAATGTTAGTAGCCTCTCTTGATTAACAACAAGTTTTGATCGCGGCACCTATTCAAACTCTTTGTTCATATTATTATATCCCACAGAGGCAGCTTTGACGATTTTGTTGAACTAATTAAATGTCCAAAATACTGTGCCCAGTTAATAGCAATAGTCCTTTATTACATCGAACCATAAACTGGTGAAATACGTGTGTGTACGGGGAATACATACATACATAATATGTATCGTTATAAATCTGAACAAGTAATTGCTATAACATTTTTAATGCAGGCTTTTCTTTGCAGGGGTACATTTTCATTCACTGTATACTGGCGATCTATTGCTTTTTACTGCTGGGTACAGTATGCGAGCAGTATTTCGTGCCAGCCATTGAGATGATATGCGAGCGTAAGTATATATTTATATTGTATAATATAATATTAAGGCTGTTTAACAGGTATACTGTTCGCATACGAGGCAACGTAGGAAACGGTTAATAGGAATAGAAACAAACACAATACCGCACAGGTAGGTACTACTGGTATATTTGGTTAGTTATTTGCATTCAAATAAATAATACTAGAGTTCTGCACTTCGATATCTACAGTCAGTAAATAAAATATCATTACATGCGCCGACTACGAGTTTTGCCTAGGTACTAGTAGGTCGCAAAAATGACGATTAGTCGGCAATACCGACTATTGGTTTCAGTTATGTCTGGGTCTCATCGGTAAAAAGGCACTGATAGCCGAGTGGTATCACCGTTGGACTGCCAAGTCGAAGGTCGCAAGTACAAACCCCGGCACGCACCAATATCTTTTCGAATTCACGTGCGTATTTGAATTAGTTATCAGTTGTTAAAAACGGTGCAGGAAAACATCGTGAGGAAACCGGCACACCTGAGAGATTTTTCAACAGTGTGTAAATCCATGTCAGAGTCCTACAGGCGGTTAAAACTCTGACTCCAGGTTGTTCATCGGCCATATTATAACAAGAAGATTAATCATTTTATTCTTACTTAATTAACAAGTTGGATATTATGGTGAAAATTATGGTACATTTTTAATTGTACGTCCTCACATTGTTGCATGTTCTCTCAAAATAGCTCATCGCAACATCCGAGTTGCTGAATGCGTTAGATAAGTATATTTGGTTGTTTCCTTGCGTGCTTCGTACGTGTCACGTAGTTTCCAGATCAATTAGAGGTGGAAGAGGTTAATCAGGCTCGAAGTCCACATCAAACGTGCCATAAGCGCCACGTTCAAATTACATGTCAAATCGTACTACAAAATGGTGTCAATCTTTTCATTGAAGACCCTAGAGCTTATGGAATGTTTCTCAGACGTTCTAGAATAATGTGTGTGATAATTCTGACACGGAATTGTGGTTGTTAGGTAATAGGATCAAATTGCATCCGTATCATATTGTAGTGTCATCGAATTAGCTTGGTAAACGAGAGAACTCTTTACAAAGCTCTCTTAGCACTCTCTCTGGATATTTTCCTGCTATAAAGCAGGAAAATATCTAGAGAGAGTGCTACCATCATCCCGCATGCGCAATGTGCATAAAAAATTGTAAAAAAATGTGTTATGTACAGTTTTTAAATGTTTTCCTTTTCTTATACTGTAAGTAAATGCTTCTTGCCAAATTTCATGATTCTAGGTCAACGGGAGTACCCTATAGGTTATGAGAGCGAAAATTGTAAAAATAATCAACATAATTGCTCGTATCTTTTGATTGCGTTAACTTAGAAGTTTTATTTTTTCACGGCTTCAAGGGGCAGCAGATATTTGATATTAATTTGAACTTTATACCTTCACGCGTTCATGAGAAAAAAAGGACAGACAGACGAACAAAGTGATCCTATAAAGGTTCCGTTTTTCCTTTTGAGGTACGCAACCCTAAAAACTAAGTAGGTACATTGTGGAAAACAATAAACATAGTATTGAGTAGGTGCATGTTCAATAGCATACAACAAAGTACCCACCTCTAACTCTCAAGTATATACAGGCGTATTAAAAAAAATATCTATTAGAAAATCGGGGCATAAAATTATTCTTAAAAATGAATCACATAAAACGAGTCAAATAACGAAATGTATATTACGAATACAATAGGTACCTACATATATCTACTCATGTGGAACTAAAGGTCTGAAAATTGTCCGAAGTCCATGTCCGATATCTAAACGAACCTGAGGTGCAAGTAGAGAGTCTCCACGAGAGACGATACATTCATAAGTACGTTGGGTGCACCCTGGAGGCCCAGGACGGTCAACCTCACTACCATCCGAGTTGACTGACTAATCTCTACACCAGGGCATGATCTATCCCATGTAGCTATTGGCTCATGCCACTCTCCCAACAACTCATGCAACTCACCTTTTTAAATAGTAGAATTGAATAGTAGGATTTGAATTTTATGTCAATTTGAATAACACAGTTGACTTTTAAGCATGAAGTCAGGGTTGGTGCTCTATTATATCTCTATTAGATGGGACCTATAACATAACTATACTACGTACGTACTATACATCTACTCCTTTGGCGAATACAGGCGTAATGTTAGTGTAACACTACTACCTATACGACTAATACAGGGTAAAGGTGATCACTGATGTTTATCTAATTTTTTTATAATTCTGTACGGATATTGTAATTCATCATGAACAGTGTTATCTGCTAGGCGAAGTTTAAGTCAATTTTAAGACACAAATAGATAGTAAGTACTATAAATATCAAAGTAGTTTAAACCTACACAGGCAGGATCGATACGTCGCGACTCGCGTCTCGCTGCTAGACGCCCGCTCTCGACCTTCAACCAATCAATATCTTATTAAAATTTAATCCCCCTATTCAAATTCCCTCAAGCAGTTTGTTAGTTAGAACCAGACGACGCTTTTGTACAAGATATTGCTATATTGCAATTCTTCAGAAGAAGAAGAATTGCTATAATATAATTTAGGTTGGTGTTGCAGGAGAAATGTACTCTGAATAGAATGGAGATGTTCTAAAGAAAGAAGAGGTTAGAAATAGGTATCCTAATCAGCATCATGAAACAGAATTAGGCGTATTATACAGTGTCTGAGATACACAAGGGTATCACAGAATCTTAGCAAATAGAAATCATACTTGTCTGCCTAGCCCTTTGGGAAATAGGCCTGGCTTTAAATTGAAGCTAAATAGTCGGTTAATAAATGTATAGCTATGGCAATAAATTCAAATTATTCATTTTGTCTTAATTTTCTGTTAACATGAAGGATGTTCGAAAGTGAACGTTATGAAAGATCTAAATTGATAAAGGAAATTTGAAAAATGATGGACACGAGCGGGATACGAACCCGCGACCTTCGCCGATCCGTGGCGCTGCTCTAACCAACTGAGCCACCGTGTCGCTGCTCGCATCCATCGAATTTCAAGTTCCCTTTTAGTATTTACGTCTTAAGGGTGACGTCAGGTATTATCTGTTGGAATCTATGATTACCAACTCAGTGTTATACCTTTACAGCTATAAATCACTGAAACGATAATACCAACCCAAATTTATATGACTTTTGGTGCCATTTTAGCATGTTGCCCATGCTAAGCTTGAATCTAAATTGATAAAGGAAATTTGAAAAATGATGGACACGAGCGGGATTTGAAAGATGTTCCTTTTATCACAACTAAATTACTTGTTATTACTTTGGACGCCACGTGGCCCACCGGTGAGACCCGAACAATAGCTTTTTTATTGTGTCTCCCTGCGTGGCAGTCAATGCTTTAAATAGACATCTCTGCGAGGTTGTATCACATATCACCAGGCCGGTGATATTAGTACAAGTTTTACTAACTGCACATACCAATATGTATTAATTGTTCAATTTAGGAATGAAATGTATGTAATTACCTACGTATATTAATTTCTAAGTAAAAATAAATAAAATTATTAGTATCTATTGTTATATTATAAATTACCTCTACCTCTTTCTTATTTTACCGAAGTTTTGTAATAATTTATCAGTAAATATTTCGGTTAACTCAATTTTGAACCTCTACAAGATCTGTTAGGTATAAGAAAGGTTCTCATATCATCATCTTCATCAAGCAGTATGCCTGAAAATGCCACATTCATAGTCGTCGATACTTAGCAGGTCCAAGATAGACGATGTAATCTCTAGGTAAAGAGCAAATGTATTTTACTCTTAGAAATACTGCTTTATCTTGGTATTATTCTACGCGTACCGTCAGTGAATAAACTTATAAAACAAAGACAGACTCAGAACACAAGACAGGCTTCTTGCTCATCAGTCTTTACCTCTGCAAAGGGAGCGAGACAGCTTTAATAACAGCTTTAGTTTCCATTCCTTAATACATATACAGTGTTAAGATTTTTAATCAGAATCATTTTATTCAATTGTTATATTATATTTTATATTAAGATCGTATATTAAATAGTTAACACAATCAAATCCTAATTATCAAAGCTTAAACTAAATAACTGAGAGGAAGTCTAACGACCGATGTCCGATTATAGTGATATTTTGGAAAGATTTTAAGTCTAATCTTACAAAAAGGAACTTCATGAAAACGGAATAAATTACTGTTAAAGTGTTAAACAAAAATTCTTACTTGTCTACAGGGGTAGCTGCCCCAATAAAACAAATGGGCGTAAAAGGACAGTATTATGACTATGTATATGTTGTGTATTATATGATGTGTGATAAAACATCTATTATTACTAGCTTTTGCCCGCGGCTACACTCGCGCTAATTTAGATTTTGTCAATCAATTCAGGTGCAATAAATTAAGAAATGGGGTTAAACTTTGTAAAACCCCGTTACAAGTGTGCATTTATTTGTAATCAGTAGTAGGTATACGACATTTAGTGTGTTGCTAACTTTGAAAATGACGAATTTGCCATTTACATCTTTACAGCTTTATTTTATGTTTTAAACTCGCAGACTCTTATTAACCATAATTATTATGGGTAACATTTTGCAAAACCGCGACACACGTGTCGATTTATTTGTAACTAGAAGCAGGTGTACGAAATTTCGTGTTTCTAACTTTGAAAATAATGAACTTCCAAACAACCGTTCATCCCTTACTTCACCCCCTTAGGGGTGAAATTTCCAAAAATCTTTTCAAAGCTTCCAAAATTTCTAATATGCAGCCCCAGCGCAGCGGTTTAGGCATTTAGGTTGACGAATCAGTCAGCCAGGGCAAGTAGTAAATATATACATATATATAATATAATAGATTAAAGTAGGCACGGCTGTGCCCCCGCCAAGTCGGACAAAAAAGGGGCACGACCGTACCATCGTTTTCTCGATTTGATTGACCGTTAAGAGTACTTTCGCCCTGTAGTTTTTGCAGAAATAACAAATTGCGAAGAATTAAACTAAAAACTCGGATTGCCTCGTTCGGTAGCCTAGTTGTTGCCTAGCTCGGCTGCCAATCTAGTCCTGGGTTCGATTCCCAGGTCGGGCATACTGTTATTGATTTTTTCTATTGGGTCATTCTTTGTAGGTGGCCGGTGAACGCTAAATTGTAAAGACTCTTTTAATGTCCTGTAGGTTTAGACATCGGGATGGATATAGCCGGAGCAACGTTCATGGCTGCAGCGAGCTCCAGCCCCGAGCTGTTTATAAACTGTGTGGGCACGTTCGTGACCGAAGGTGACCTGGGCGTCGGCGCCGTGGTGGGCTCGGCTGTGTTCAACGTGCTGGCGGTGCCCGCCTGCTGCGCACTCGTGGCTGGAAAGGTTCATACTTATTTATTGCGCTGATGACAATACTTGGGATATATAGGTACTAAGTCGTGGTGGCCTAGTGTTACCGGATTTGTATGCACAACTTTGCGGGTTCAAACCCAGGCAAGTATCAATGCGACTTTTTTAATGTCATAAATACTTTCTTAGATATTCTAAGACTCCACTGACTAACAATGACGGAAAACATCGAGATGAAACCTTTTCAACGGTTTGTACGGCCATGTCAGAGGCCAACAGGCGGTTTAAACTCTGACACCAGGTTGTTCATCAACCACACGATAAGAAGAAGACTAGCTAGTTTTACCCACACCTAATTATGTCACCAAAGACGCTAGGATGATGATTAGTTACATTACATACATGTTTACAGTCTGTGACCGTTAACTCGTATTAATTTGCAATCATACTTATCATAGTACGTTTTATCGACTATTATATTCACGGGTTATGAAATTGCAATGAGTGTCAAACAATATAATTAAGTTGACTTACGATTACTATTTGTACTGTAACAAAGTAAGACGTTGCATCAGTAGTATTTTATTACTTTCACGTGTATGAAATGCATTTTATTCATTGTATTAGCAGACATTTATCTCAGGCTCTTATCATTTATCTCTTAATACCCTCCTCACACGAGCGCCTGATGAATGATAATTACTTACAAATATATGGGTATAATATGTTTATTTAATGTGAAGAAGCATCGTAAGAAGTAATGACAAAGTAATGAGCTAGAACACCTTGTGACAAGGAAATGAAGCAATCAAGCTGTTTATTCACGGTGATAGGTTTAGGTACGACACTACCAACGTCAACGTGTAAATATATGTAATACGTCAATGTCTATTTCTACTATCTTTGTAAAGATCTATTTCCTTTATTACTTGTTACAAAGTCACGTAACAGTAACTAATGATAATTAATGATATCTACCAGTTTTCAAAAATAAAAGGAAGTTGTGTGGATGGATAATGAAATATTTTTAAATTATTATGTAAATCTGTATCCATGACATAAACGTTTAGCCAATTTAAAGCAATGTGTACTATTAGCACCTTAGAACCTTCTATGAATATATTCCCGAACGCATTGACAGAATCATGCCGCTTTTTAAAATGTACCATGTTCGCAAAAGACTAAGAGTCACGCCTGTTTCCCACCTACCTACATTACATTCTTTAGGCCATTTCTAAAGGCCTATCGTCAGGACGTATCCGATAAATAATATAATTAGAATAAAACATTTTTACCGCGGTCTTCCCCTTCCAACTCTTTACACGTAACATCACGTGTGCAGACGGTCGCTGAAATTAATGTATTATAATGATTGATGTACTGACAAGGTGACGTTTGGTTGCAGGTAGTGGACCTAGACTGGTGGTCGGTGTCCCGGGATTGCGTGATGTACGCGGTGGCGGTAGTAGCACTCATACTCACGCTACTCGATGACGTGATTTATTGGCACGAAGCCCTGCTTCTTGTTTTAATGTACATTCTCTACATATTAGGTAAATTATATGTGTTCTAACATTAATTACGTTCCGACAGTCTGTCTGTCTTCGTTGTTGAACGATTCATTAGAGCTCATAAATTGAGTATATGGCTATTTGTTTATGATACGCCTATATCGCTGAAAATACTTGATCAGATTACCAAAGTCTTTAATTAAATAGTAATCAATAATGTAATATTATTCTTTTTACTATTGAAATGTATAAAAACTATCCACAACTATCATAATTTTTAAATGATTTTCCTGCTTTCAGCGAATTAACTAGTTTTTTATTGTTAGGAAATAGCGGCATTAATTGTTTACAGCAACTTTTAAATCGAAATTGTATCTACAATGTTTACAGTAGGAAGCACTTACAAATTGTTGAGTGGCTGTCATATCTCAGAGGACCTTTATGCACAAAAGACAAACGGCCACTTCAACTGAATGGACTCGTCAAGAATTCGTACCTGTATATTGACAAAACGATGCGGTTATTTCTATTAAAAGGCATTATTCTTAACCTGAGACCAAATAAGAAGCTAGTGCTTAAATAAAAATACGAAGATTGGCAGCCTGATCCTCTTTCACAAATACAAATCTTGTAATTTTGTTTGTAGAAATATTCTTCCATTTCGAGTAATACCTATCTAATAAGATTATTTTTGACACTTTTTCAGCTATGGTGTTTAACGGCTGTCTGGGAGCATTTTTTAAGAGCGGATGTTGTTCACTAAGCAAACCAAAAGCTTATACAGAAATAACACCACTTCTTTCAAGTGGTAAGTTCTATTTATTTCCCTTAACAATTAAATCTAGATCAATGTGCATACCTACGTGGGCACTTGCAGTTATCTTTGCAATTTGATTATTTATACATAATTTATAAGTCCGTTCCCAATCACACTAGACCTTTATGATCATTGACAGAACTTAAAAGTCACAGTACAAATTACAGGACCTCTAATGAAAGCAATTACATTGTGAAAAAAGAATACTCTTTAGAAGTACCACCCATACCGTGACATGTGAAAGCTGGCCCGACTAGTTTCGAATTAAACGTAGCTCCTTCAGCTGGTTACGCGGCAGAGTCGCGAGCCGAAGCTGAGGCATATAGTAGTAAATAATATGGATAGCACTCACGATAGTTATTAATTTAAATGCAGTTTTAGTAATATGATGTATGTAATTACAGAAAAAAGGCACATCTTGGATGTGGCGCGGCGTATGAGCCACTCTGTTCAACACAACGATATGGAGAGAGGCATGCTCACGAAGAGACACGATTCTACAGACTCAGGTACTAGCCATGGTTATTGTCAAACATGAGACTTAAAATCAAATCAAAATCTTTTATTGGAATGGACAAAAACGAGTTTACAATATTAATTGTGCGACAGTTAAATAAGTTAGGAAAACTGTGTCCCAACTGTTAGCGCCCACCTCCAAGATGGGGACAGTGTTCCAACATAAAATAATACCGATCGCCTGCCTGTACGTGCTTTGTCATCAACATCATCATTAAATTGTAGTCTAACCGCGAGTTGCAACTGAACTTGATTAATGTTGATTGATTACTGTATAAATTCTAAATATCACATAGTTATTGTTGTCTTGTAAACTCCGTAATAGTGTTGTCAAGCATTAATTATCGTCCATTACTATGTATTATACGCACTGAGACATTTGCCACACATGTGGCACATCAACTCTGTACTGCTGCTAGAGTTTGTTTTAAACAAGTAATAATAATATGCGGCTGTTTGATGGAATTATGTTGATATAATGATTTCACAGACAAAGACAAGAACCTCGCGTAGTTCTAAAAAAAAACTGAGAAAAATCTTGGTATGTTAACAATAGGCGGGCGTAACTAAGACACATCACAGACAGTTATGTAACACAAATCATCAGATATAACTTAGAGCAGTCCTACATACATACTAGTGGTGGTAGGTAGGTATAAGTAGTTGATTTATATATTGATGCATCTTGATCTGGTTTCCAGACTACGAATTTATGGTTGATAGGAGGATAGGTTCAACAAACTGAGTCTCGATATCTATACTTATTGTAAGGATCGGATTCCACTTCTTCCACAATATTACTCGCCTTACTTTCTCCCGAACCTAGATTAAACCGGCACCCCATATACTTACGCTACTAAACCTAACCAATTCGGAACATACCTCCATCATGCTTTCACAATGTCAGAGCTAAGAACTATTATTCACGTCATCATCCATCATTATCCATTGGTCAAGTGGCCGCTAAGCGCGACTGCTGAGCATGAGGTCCTGGGTTCGAATCCTGTGTCGGGCAAAGGGGTACTGGGTTTTTCCATTGGGTCATTGTCAGTAGCAGCACGGAGTCTGGATTTGTGCCCGGTTAATGGCAATAGGCTCGCCCCCTTATATCAGGGCCTATAAAATAACTGGCGAAATGTATCTAGGTGTACTATAAGTATACCTCTGCATACCCCTTCGGTAAATACTATATACTATTATATTTATTTCCACGTTACAGATTCGAGTATTAGCTCAATATGGTCCTGGCCTGGGGAGAAGGTGACGGTGTGGAAGAAGCTGCTGTGGGTGTTCACCTGGCCGATCAGCTTGATGCTGTGGGCCACGATCCCGGACTGCCGGCGGCGCCCGCATCTCTACCCCCTCACGTTTGCCATGTGTATCACTTGGATTGGAGGAGTGTCGTATCTGGTCGCATGGATGATCACTGTACTAGGTAATGTACCTACTTATATACAAATATATAGTAATATATTGTTATGTTCGACAAGTAGGACTATGCCTACAGCTACATAGTTTATCCAGACCAATTGGACGTTTTAAAAACATATTTATCTATCTAATTATTTTGACACAATTGACTAATGGTAATAAATCTGAGAACACGGCCTGTTTATCATTTTTCTTTGAAGTCAGTCATTGAACTTCATGTTTGCTTACATTAGTACAGTAATTAATATGTGGCTAAAGTCGCTAAAGAGCTTTTCTTAGTTGTATAAAATCCTAGCAAAAATGTCATTAGTTTACTTAGTATGAATATGAAAAATAGTCAATAGATAACTCATACTACAATATATTTTATTTGTCAATGCTTTTGTTTAGGTGACACTCTGAATGTGCCCGACAGTATAACAGGGCTCACTATACTCGCTGCAGGCACCAGTCTCCCTGAAGCCGTGTCAAGTGTGCTCGTTACTGTGCAAGGTAAGATCTTTATTGGTCAACTTACTTTATTATGAAATAAATATAACCGGGATATATAGTAAATAATATGAAATAAGTTGTACGCGCTGCTACCCGCTATATTTATTCGGCATATAAACTAGCCTGTGTATTAATCCAGGGTGTAAGCTACCTCCATACGAAATTGCATTAATATTGGTGCAGCCGGTTGAGCGTGAATGAGGAACAAACACACACACTTACAAACTTTCGCCTTTATAATATTAGTGCGATAACTGTGATACTATCACGAGAAGCCAATAAACCTTTCACATTCATGTACATTCTTTTAGCAGATTTGTGAGACTAGTAGGCACAGTAGGCTTAGACGCTTGTGACTGGGACGATTAACTATAAGGGGGCATGGCACAAGTATAACTACGTTCGCTAGAAAAGTCATAAGAAGCTACGGAACTGATGAATGTTATTAAACCACCAATTACATATTGTGATTATTCTGGGTAGCCTCCTTATAAAGAAGAACACTTTTGCTTACAGACTGGATTATTTCTATGGGTGAATGACATTTTAATCGTTTTCTTATATTTTAGGTCATGGCACAATGGGCATCAGCAACACCATCGGATCTAACACGTTCGACATTCTGCTATGTTTAGGTCTGCCTTGGCTGGTTAAGTCTTTGGCGTATCCTACTGTTCCAGGCAATCATTGGGTGGGTTTAATTATTTTTTTTCATCAGATTTACTTGAATTACCTTCCTATTTAATTAAAATTACCTATGGAAAAGTTATGTCATTGGAGAGTTAACTTCTGAAACTGCTTTTTACTTATCTAATATAATTAATTATGTTCAGTACAAAATGTGTAGACTTGTAGAGTGATACTACTTGTTTTCTTGCAATAAAAAAACATAAAATCTCTTTGTAAAACTAACAAGATACACAAATTTGTATTTTTACAACTTAGCATTATATACCTAAGGGACTATCTGAAAATCAGTGCTGTGCCTTTCACATAGCGTATACCAAGCTGTATCTCTTGCCACGGATATTTAGGTTGTATCCATAAATAATGAATTAAGTTATGCTACGATCTGTCTTGTATTAAATTTTGTATAAAAAGGATTTAATCATAAATAAGGGCCCTTTAAAGTATTTTTTTGCCACACAAATGTATATCATCTATGTGTGGCAAAAATATACTTTAAAGGGCCCTTATTTATGATTAAATCCTTTCCAATATTTCAGGTGACAATAAATTCGAGCGGTCTATCGTACAGCGCCATCTCCTTGTTGTCCACACTGTTCGCGCTGTATGGATGCTTGCTGCTCAATAAATTCCAGCTGGACTGGAAGATAGGCATCACTTGCGCACTCATATACGTGGGCTACTTAGTGTTGGCCGCTCTTATTGAAATGAACGTGTTCTTTGTCGTTAACCTACCAATTTGCCCGCATTAGAAGCCCTGCGTCAACGCCGGACTTCTTTTCAAATGTTAAGGTCGTCACGCCATAGTCCCGTTAGCATTAAAAAGGCAAAAACCTCGGAACCCGGTAACTTTTAATCTATTATTGTAGCAAAATTATATTAGGGTAAGGTCGAAAAAAGAAAATTTTCGCCGATTTTTGGTCGCTTTTTAACAGACTTTAAAAAAGGAGGAGGTTATCAATTCGTCGGAATTTTCTTTTCTTTAGTTTGTTCATAACATAACATAACATCACGCCTGTATGCCCCGAAGGGGTAGGCAGAGGTGAACATATAGAACACCCACATTTCGCCAGTTATGTTGTAAGTCTCAATGTAATAGGGGGCGAGCCTATTGCCATCAACCGGGCACAAATCTAGATTCCGTGCTGCTACTGAGAATTACCTAATGGAAAACTCAGTAACACTTTTGCCCGACCCGGGATTTTAACCCTGGACCTCTTGCTCAGTAGTTGCCACTAGACCAACGAGGCAGTCAGTAGTTTGTTCAATGTGTCTACTATCTTAAAAGAAGACATTAATCATCGCACAACTTAAACCGCTGGAGCTAGAACGTTGAAAATTTGGCAGTGGATACAGTAGTAGGTTCCGAGGTCAAAAGCTAATGGGACTGGACTAATTCATAGGAATAGTAATCCTAATATAATTCGTACATTCGAAATGAAGTAAGTTTTATCAAAAAATTGAAAGTTCTGTCTTTCCTGCCTATAGGTATGGACTAGGGTTATATAGCGGCATATTGGTTTAACTATATTTTACTTCATTTTAGTCTAACTACATGATACTAAGTACATATTTTAGACATTAATACTAAATGTATTTTAAGTGCAAATCGAATAAAAAGTACTTACGAGTTACGATAATAAGACTGCAATTTAATTGCTCATAGCTTATTTCTCGAATATTATACAATAATATAGCAGCGTGGTTGTAGATTTATTAAAATGTAACACTCAAACAACTTCTTTTAAAATACTGTTGCAGTATGCCAGTAGTAAATAATAGATACTCTCTACAAATGTAAGTTTCGGAGAAGTTCCTAAAACTGTTTACCTTGATATGCTTTACAGAGCAAGTTAGTCTACAAGAGTTTATGGTAAGGGGGCCGGTACCCTACTAAGAATCGAGATGCCGCTACGTGCAGTGTAGTGCGCCCTCTTGCTTCTACAGAAGAATGAACTGCAATGCAAGCTTTAGTAGGGCACCTGCCCCCTTACCATGAACTCTTAAACCGGAACAGTTTACGTTGTGGTAGCGAGACGCCGCTATGTTCAGTGTAATTTAGCATCTCGCTTCCACGACGTTAACTGTCTGATCCGTGGTGATCGTCACCTAGTAGCATCCCCTTGCCCGTAACGTTACGTGCTCGGCGTACCTACTCATACTAAAGTCATGTGTTAAAAGTCAAAGAAAGTATACGTAGTAAACGTTAAGACTTTAGTTGAATGTGTCTAATAATATATTATTTAACATAGACGCATAAAATGTTTAAAAATATCCGTATTTTAAGCTAAAGTTTTACTGCAACCGTCCTTTTATTCTTTGGCATATAGTACCTAACGAAACTGTGTAACAATCAAAAATCTTAGCAAATTGTTGCCACAAGGCTTTATGAGGAAGAAATTACCAATAGAACATTATTTTTGATCGCAAAAATAAATCTACACACAGTAGGATTTTAACTCGTTTTTCATTATCTTTAGTCAAGGCATATCTTAAGTAGGTTGGAAGGTTAAAAGAACATATTATCACTTCCGTAATTAGAGTTATCAATGAATTATTTTATCAAATATTATTTGCCTAATCTGCACGTGAACTATTTGTTTAGACAGAGCTTACGTATGCTAATGTTGCGTTTGAGTTCATTATATTATCTGACCTATATAATTATTAAAGTTTTGTATCATACTTATCAGAATAAGCACGTCATGTCGTGGTCCTATTTTAGTTTCATCCAAGATAGCAACTTATATAAGCGCGTTCATTATTATTATCAGTATTATTTCAGCTTATTATTTAGGTGATAATAACTAAATTCATGTAAAGCTTAATTATTTGAATAACAATGTAATAAATAATAATGCAAATAATGTATATCATCTTAAGTATTTGAAAACAAAGATTGTTTTATAATAATTGTAATTTTTGAAGAAAAACGCATTTTTTAATCCTAATTAAATCCATACCTCAATTAGAAGATCAGTGTGTGAAGTTTCTCATTGGATGATGACAAAAACTCGCTTTCACTGAACATCGTGGCCTAGCCTCAACAACAATGATATTGTGAGCTACGAGAGCACGTTACTCCTCCGAAACAATACTTTTATAGAACTATAGATTATTGTTTTTAATTTTAATTGTTAACTGAAATATAAAATTAGAAAATATAATTGTGTTTTATAATTTATTTACTTATGTGACTGACTTCTAAGCTTCGCTAAGCAAGGCGCAGGCGCTTTTTCATTTCCACCTTTTCCAGTACCTAGGTATTGTTTATATATAGGTACGAATTACTATGTTGTATAAAAAAACGATTAAAACCCGATATGTCTGTCCAGTATTACAAAAAACGTAGAAAACTTTAAAATATACACAGATTACAACAAATGTATTACTAACATACATATTATACAAAAAAAAAAACACAGTTTAATTTCTAAACTTTATTTTATTACGTAATTATTATGTACATAAATTGCAAAATAATATCTTTAATTATTTACACGTTCAGCTACTAAAAAAGAAACTAGATCATGCTATTAGGCGTAATTTGTTTAATAGAACAAAAGGCGTGGAGATATAACTCGGCACATAATACATGAAAAGTTCTCACTGGGTATCTACAGTGCGCAACAAGAACTAATGACATAAGCCACAATGAAAAATCTTTATTTTGTCATAACACATAAGACGTTCAACTTTTCCATTCCGACGCGTAAAAGTGTAAAAAAGTAGACAATACATAATCGGCATTCGTAATTAGAGGTACCACACGCGATTTGTGGCATCGATGCACGCATGTAACGTACTCGTACACAAAGCGACACGTTCATGTATCTTGTGAACTCGCATTATACACGCGGTAATGTTGTAACTCGGGAAACACGCCTTCCGTATACCAACAGCTGACAACTACAACTAACATCTGAGCGTCTATTAATACTATTGATAGTCATAATAATCCTTTAAATTGTCAATAAACCAACAGTAATAAAATAAATAACGTTATATTTTTGAACAAAGATATCTGGGCAGATAAAATTAATATCACTATTACAAAAACATTTAAATTATGATCCTTAATATAAATTAATGGTTTAGTTTATCTACCTAAACTGCGGCTAGGTATAAAATAGTCTATGAGTCTGTCCCAAAAAGAGGGCGGTCGTTTCGTCGAAGAAAACATCGAAGGTACGGACGACATGCAGATTTTAATCGGCTTCCGCTGAGGTGTATGCATCACAAAAGGGTACGGATGTTTTATAAGAGGCGACACAGTCGTTCCTACCAAACTGACCGTAGGCTTTATAAAATTAATGGGCTGACTTTTGACCACCTGCCGCTGACTTGCGCCCCCCAGTAAAATGATTGGTATCGAACTTCCTTTGGTTGAACTCGTAGGGGATCTTGTCGAACTCATAAATGGTCTATGAGATGATGGCCTGGCTGTAGTACTGGAAATCTCAATAATTTCGTGAAAAATTGAGTCATCGTAATCCTTGTTGTTCTCTTCTACGAACGGAGTGATAAAGACAACCTGTCGCAGGCTGTTTATGTCCTGCACTAATTTTGCGTGTTCTTTTAATAAAAGATCGCTTCTTGGTATAATATTGTCAATAATATTATCAACCCGCCGCGACATTGGCTCCATATTGAAAGCAAACTGAACTGGCACCGGGGCAGCCCGCTTGGAAATAAGTTTTCTTAAGACGGGGTTCTGGGAACGCCACCCTAAGCAAATAGTACAAAGATTACGCCACTAGGGAAAATAATAATTAATGATAAATTTAAAAAAATATATGTGACTTTACCTTCTTTAAGCATTCTACCAATTCCGTCACGATTCATGGTCGCATATTCAATGCAGCTCACCTGAAATGAAATTGATTAGTGTGATAGATAACCAAATAGCGGTAATATAGTCGGACGAATGATATGATAACATTGCGTTAGCGGCACTTACACTTGAAGTTCATTAACTCGCTTGAGGCGCATAAAAATACATTTTCGCTGTTAATATAAAGTTCGCTTATATGCAATGTCACCGTAATTATAGTTAATTAGTTTTTCATGTTTAAGAATTGACAGGCAGGCAAGTGTGCCGTGTGTCATTAATGAATTGAAATTAAATTTAGGTTCCTGCCTACTTCGTTATAAAATGTATGGCAATAATATGGATTGTATACCAACGCAAAAACGGGCAACGGATTGCACAGTAAAGTCCCTAAACGGCTGGTAGCCGCGGTTTCTTTGATAATATAATGACGTGGAAATTGTCGTCGTTGATCATTTTCTGATTGTAATTACAGTTATTGTCTACCAGCTAGTTAGTAGTTAAGTATGCACCGATAATACTTAGTGAAAAATAGGTATCACGAAAACGAATCGTAAATTTTACTTGTCAGCGATTAATTAACGTAATTATCTACTCATAGCACAAGTTCCTTCTTTGTCAATTTAATAATGCACTAACTTATTAAGGAAAGTGATATGATTTTCAAGTAACAATCTTTTTGAGTTGCTTTTTCCAACTGATAAAAAATATCTTACTTGTAGTTTAAATAATAAATTAATTACTAATTCCAATGAAATTTTAAGTTACTTACCTACAATATTTTTTTATACATGATTAATGTAAAGACTATTTAGGTAGGTACTATTCTTTACAAGGATGCCTGAACAGTAAAAGCGAAAACCGTGTAGTAATAGTAGGTAATGTCAATTCATTATTTTTCTACGTCTAGGTAATATAAATATTAAAAATAACTGAACTATAATAACGTACCTCGGTTGCTGAGCCATAATGCCGCTCGGGAATGATGTGCATGCCCTCGACAAAGAGCAAGCACTGCCACAACACTACCAGCCACCACATGATCGTACCATTGACTACTGCTGCCAGGTTTGTGCCCGGCCCCTCCACACGCGCTGCCGTGGAAAAATTGCCGTCTAATTACTTTTTCCTCTATTTCTTCATACCAACAATACTATAAATTCCTCTGTTACATTTAGTGAAAAACTACATCACGCCTGTATTCTACATTTCGACGGTTATGATCTGACCCCAATAGTAAGCAGAGGCGAGCGTATTGCCCAATGCGGGCCCAAATGCCTTAATTGTTGATCTAGTGGTCGCAACGCGCAACTGCTGAGCGTGAAATTCTGGCTTTGATTCACGGGTCCGGTAAAGATAGAACTTGATAGAATCACGAAGCCTGGATTTGTGCCCGGATATTTAATAAGTATCACTGCGGTCAATAGCTCAAGAAATTGGAAATTAAAAAAACAACAGCCAGGCCGAGGATCGAGTAGCTAGAGGAGGACTGAGATATCGACAGGTTGATGTGACGTTGCGATAATAATACAATGATGTGATGTGATAAGTTTAGTATAGTCAGGTTCCTGGATTGTTGAAAGTTTATTGCTGTTGTTATTAAAAATAAAATTATAATACTTTACATCAGTATTCACAAGTATTTGGCAGTGATCGTATAAATAGGTAGAAGGCAAGCCTAAATCTAAGTATTGATTATATAGGTACTTATGTATCTATCTTTTTATTCCTGCCTTTCAGGGATCATTAGTGCACTGCTAACTCACACATACATGATCCATGTTCCCAATCTATTTAACTATGTAAATAAGTACCTAAGTTTCTTCATATCCGATTACGTAATCGTAAATACCTCGATATCCATCTGGAAAGCAATGGACCCGCTAAATGCCACGTCTGCCCCCTTAGACAAGTGGCAAAACGCTTGACGAATAGAAATCGAATAGAGTGATAAATGTATGAGGATGACATAGGTAATGTTTCGACTACCTTATCGACAAATGACAAACCCATATATTATATGGGTTTGTCATTTGTCATCGATAAGGTTATATATTATGTTTCACTCTATTCGATTTCTATTCGTCAAGCGTTTTGCCACTTGTCTAAGGGGGCTGAAGTCTCACCGAATTATTATAAGTGGCGAAAGTGGGTATTGAGTTACCTATAGGTATACTTCTGACAAAAAACAGCTTTCTCCCGCTTCGTCACTTAGGTACCGGTAAAACGGGGTGAATCGAAACTCAAGGGTGAATACCTGGAACTGAAACTTTGGGACTGATTTTATAGTAAAAAGTATTACCTTGTCATTTATGACAACTAATTGAACTAAATAATTTAATATTATGTAGAATCAGTTCCAAATTTTTGTTTCTTGAGTTTTGATTAATAAGTAGGTACCAATTAGGTGATAGCTTGTAAGTACCTAGCTATGCTATCTTGTAGTGTTTAGTGCTGCGCCTCCTGTTTATGTGCACTAAATATTTATGTAAAGGTAGGTATTAAGTATTGATATGATTGTCTAGTTTTTTTAACGCACAGCGAACTCTCAAAGCTTTAAGAGTTCATGGTAAGGGGGCAGGTTTTCGCCCTGCACTTAAAACGTTTCATCATCCCTTCTAATAAAATTAAATGTATTAGGTATAAGGTTAGATATCAAATGCTGCCTTGTTAGCTGATGAATGAAAGAGTGATTTAGTTACCTATTTCACCCGCTACCTAAACATTTATTGGTAAGGCTCAATTTATTTTGCCGCGGAACGGTATGGACCGGAAGCATCAATTTTGCCTCGTTGCGCGAGAAGGCGCGTGAATCGCGAGATTGCTTGAAATTTCGCTATTGCACCTTGAGGTTGTTACAGTCTGTATCTTGTACATGATTTGACAACATCGCACCACTTCACTCTGACTGTAGTAACTGATATTCCAGTGCAAGAAATCTCTTGAAGACGCGTGACATATTTCGTAGCTCGTATCTATTTTGTACTTTAAACAATCATTGACATACTTTAGTATGTTTTGTTCAGCTCCGTACGCTTTCATTTCATATCGCGACGCGACAATGTACATTGAACCAAAGAGGGTTAGACTATACATACCTATCTAATATTCTTTAATAGGCACATAAGGCCCTATCTATCTTTGGCCTTTGCGTCTATTATAGACTATTTAAACAGTGCCATGTGGGGGAAAGCTCTTATTTTGGTGCCTAAGTTAAAGTCTCTATAGAGTACCTTCACATAAACGAACTATACCCTTTGACCGCCACGGTCTTATAAAGAAAACAGACGTTATCGTGCCCTCCACGCCACATCACACACACACACAAGACAATATCTAATCGTAACATTTAAGATTACTGTTTGTTATTACATTACACAAATGTTACGATAAGGTTATTGTCTTCTATTCAAACTTAAGGCGTGGAGGGCACTGAATTTATCTTATAGACATTACTGTGGCGGTCAAAGGGTTAATTTAAAGTCTATGCAATCAAGTTAATTTATAAAAATGTTTTTCATAGGTTCATGGTTCAATTTTCATGTTCATTCACACGAAGGGTATATCATTACAGGCGAACTTATATGGTTAGGTTATACGCTTAGAAGGGCTTGGCGTTATGGACCGGGGAAGCTAGGCGTTTGACTCGATTTTAACATCAGTTACCTACATAAAATCATACAAATCAGTAATTTTTATACGTTAGGTACGTCGCTGACAGACTTGAACCTAGGCCCCATAGTCACACGAAATACACTATGTACCAACTATTTGTTATTAATGCAAAAAAAACACTTCCGAGTGACGGTAAATGTTAATATCGTGTCAAAAGATGGAAAAAATTACCTACCTTAATTGATGAACACTTTCGATTGCTTACCTTGAGGGTTCTACCTTACCAGACTGATCCATCTTACCTAAGCGCAAAGCACGCACTAGATTGGAATTATACGCTAAACAGTCGATCACCTTCGTTCAAGTCACAGAATCTTCAAAATTGACAGACAATCTTCAGATTCCTTACAATACACGCATTGTTCGGAGTTAACCTAGCTCAAGTTGTAAGTTCAAGCAAAGTGAGCAATGCTTCCATCTCTTAAGCGGCTTTTGCCTGGCAGTAAGCATCATCATCACACTACAAATACATTTGGATGTTTGGATAGTTGCATGATTTAAATTCAATTCACCATAGAATTAATAATAAGAATAATAATTAGATGTTTTTGACTTTTTTTGCATAAAATTCCGAAAATTTATTATTTTGATTACATATTATTTATATTATTTTGATTTTTTTGCATAAAATTCCGAAAATTTACCACTTTTTCGGTAACTTTAGTGATTAAGGGCCCTTCAACGACGCTTATTTCTACATAAGTGTAGCTCCAAGATAATGAAACATAAATATTAACAAGTCAATATTTTTACAGTGAATTAAAACATCCATAATGGTAAGGTATCTTTATTACAAATACTTAGATGATACCTGTTATTTACAAGATAACAAAATTATACAAAACGTTTGAATCGAGTTCGTTTAGGTATATATTAGGATCAGCAAAACCCAAAATAATGAGGTTCTGCTAATCGCAATCATTAAATTTTTAAACACAAATGTTGAATAAAGAAAACACAATAGCAGAAAATAAATCTTTAAGTTATTATTTTTACTTCCAATTTAACTAAAAGCTAATTAAACAACCTAAGTTTAAATAATAAATATTTACCACGCACCTCCGATATTACTACAATGAAAGAATTCTTAATTCATTAGGAATGTGGCATCCTAAACACAATCATGTAGCATTTCGACGCACTCGTATCAGACACAACAAATATAGCCCATTTACATTATTTAAGAGAATCCGGGCTTTGTATATATTAATAATGCTATGTGTCTTAACTTATAAGTATTAACACAGCAGCTATTGCTATTATAATTATGATGATAATAGATCACATTATCTATTTATAATTAAAGGTTTAAAATCACACAGCGCGAATTTAATAATATATACGTATTAAACGTGACTTTGATAAAAACACGGTACAGACCGACAAGCATCTTGAACAATAACGGAGTGAGGTCAGTGCAGGTATGTCGTTTGCAAAAGGCACGCGGACGCAGTGCTACGGGTAAAGATCACCAGAACGACCCATCGCGCAACCAATGGTTTTTTGTCATATCCTTCCTTATACACCACGAACTCAAACTAAAATACAACTAAATATTATTTCAACTTATTGCTCAAGATGCCTTCTGTATTACAGATACTCTCACAGTAAATAATAATGGACTTCATAATAACCATAACTTCCCTGTTACTCAAGCCCTAATTACATAATCGAAGGTAAATATTACACAATAAAATCATCATCAGGTCTCAGATAATGTCACCACACAGATTAACTGGTATTAGATTAAAATATAGTTCAGCAAGTCAAAGATCTTTAAAAAATACGCTGTCTTACAAACCACCGCGGCATTTAACGGTACCCATAATATAATAATAATAATATATGTTACCACCAATGTGTATAGTATGTAAATCATTGGAATCAAGGACCTAATATTATTAATATTGCTTTCATCTTCTCCAAATGGAAAGCGTTTGTTCCCCAAAATTTATGTTGCACCAAGAAACAGTAAATATTTTCTGTTGCATCTTTTAAGTAATGCTTTATAGGAAACACTTATTGCTTATTTAAGACATCCCCTAAAGATTGTGCACAATGCTATAGTCATACACATAGTCAAGAACATATATATTATTAACAATAGAATTCCAATTGAGTTACTCCCATCATATTTATGGGAGTTATTCAGGTGCCGGAATATTCTTTAAAACTACAAGCAGTTTGGTATCGATTGGGCAACAAATTCACATAGGTACTTAAATATAAGGTTTAAGGCATTAAATAATCTATATTCGTATCACCAGCATCGTTTTGTAATAGTATGTTTATGTGTTTTACATTATTTAGCACGGAAATAGTTTCTGCCACACCATAGGTCTATTTTTCGTGGTCATACAAAACATACAATCACAGTGTACAAAAAAAAGTATTATATTTCGAGTCACTATTAGTTTTTTTTACAATATTCCTATTTTGTTCATCTCCATAAACAATTTTATAATCTACCACTTATGAAAATCTATGTCATCATAAAATAAAACAGCTTATCGCAATCAATTGTTGGACATGTTACAATAAAGACAAGCGGATTGGTGTTCACCACATTTACAAACACAATATTCTTTAAAATAATTATATCTATTCCACTAGCTGTTGCTGCAGCAGCATATTCGGTAAATATAATGTTTGTATAAGAAGTCCTTTTAAGAGGCACTTTAAAAAAACCAATCAGCTTGATTGCCGACTACAATAAAACACATTCAGTAATTCGTAGAAAAATACCGAAATAAAATCACAATAATTATTTGCTGACGTATTTCACTATTGTATGATAACTCTTATTTCAAGATTTAGCATTAAAATCTGCAATAACACACAGGTAACAACATGAGGAACCAATTTGTTGTTCTAGTAAAGTTTTATAAATAAGTATTTTTTTAAGTTACTATAACATACAACGTTTAACAGAGGTCCGAAATAATACTTAAATACGATACGAGGGACCTTATAAACAATTCTTGGACAAAGGTGTTGCAACTCAATTACTGAAGGGGTATAAAACTGTACAGAATATACCGTTAGTATTATTAATTAACTATCTAACATATTTCTACAATCAATAATAAATAAACTGCGATTGAATAATTAAAATAACGACACAGAAATAATAACTTAAAATATAAATAACTGAATATTCAATATGGACTAAACTGACTCTTCTTGCTTTCATAGACTACGACAAAAATACCCATGCATGTGGTTAGCGATAGCGGCCTATACATATATTATATACAGAGGGCGGTGTCAAACTAACGCTTCTCACTAGTTCAAAAATTAATTGAATTAGTTTGGATGATATTAATTCTTTTTTATATTTAATATTTTTTTTACTTATCTTTCAGTATTATTACAAACTCACGTTAAAGTTAGATCAAAAATAATATAGGGATCGTAAAACTATTTTCTGTTAGCATATAGGCTTTTAAATTTTCTCCCAGTATACTATTAAGAACAGTCCACTAACACAGTCTACAGATTCATAGTCATATATAGTACGATTCTGTGCAAGGTGAAAAGAGGGCGAAACACTCCAGATCGACATTGGCCGTTTAGTTAAGAGAGTTGCTTAGGAGCAATCAGGATCTTACATTGAAAGTTACCATAATACGCGCATTAGAAGTTGACCGGTATAAAGTTGTAGGCCGCGTCGCAGCTGTATAAGTTAATTTATTTTCCACTCTTTGTTGACCAATGCTCATGCGGGAATATTGATAAGCCAATTCTTAGTCAGATGGACCGAATCCGTCTGACTAAGAGTGAATACATTATTGTAATTATGACATTTGGTTGGGAGTAATATTTTATGGGTAACAGATTATTATTTATCATGTTACCTATTTATTGCTTACGATTTATTATATATATAATAAATGTATAATCAAAATAAATTTCAGTAAAAGTATATATACATTTTACTAAAATTTTTGAAAATTAATTTTTTTTACTCCCCGGTGACCACTTTCCCTCTTTTATTTAATAATTGTAGTGACGCATGTCTATATGGCGTCCGGCGTGTAAGTGTCGATGACAGACTGTATACATCTTTAGACTGCATCTGGTATTAACGATATTGAAAATGCCAAGTCAGTACGATGGCAAAATCTTCCATGTTCCGTGGTATTTGGGTAGTTTTAAATGAAATTAAAATTGACTACGACCTTCGACCGATATCCGTAGGTAGTTTTGGTCATGGAAAATATTGATTGAAATATTCCAATTTAAATTATTTTAATGCGCGTTTTCTAAAGTAATGTTCGTAATTTCGTATACAGTAAAAACTAAAATTGATTTTATGTAATTTAACTAAAACAGCAGACATTCCTAAGACATACATTATATACCTAGTATAATCAACTAGTAAAATCTTCACAGGTTAAAACCTAAAAAAGGTGTTTCAATCATCGGAAACAACCTAGATTATTGCCTAAATGAATTACTCCTAACCCAATGACTAATTAAAATATATACATAATTACTATTGTCGAACCCGGGCTTTAAATACTTTCCATCAAATAATTACTTATCAGACTCATTCGGGGTAATCATTCAACTAAGCGCACATAACTTATAGACCAATTTCTCAGAAAATCGTACTCACACAATATTGTACACGCAACCAGACTTAACAATCCTCTACTTACATAGTATGTAGATCATAATGTTGGCTTGTGATCTTTGTTGTCTGTTATAAATTAAGTTGTGCTTTAAGGATGAACAAAGCATTTGACAACGACCCACAATAGTTGAACTTTAACTCTCAAGCTATGAATTAGTAATTAAAAGCTTGACTTTGACATTATCAATAAGACATTAAGTTGAGGTATTAAAGTGTCCATAGACGACCTCTGAATTAGAACGCAACCCTTACATATTTATTTTTCTTTAACATATAAATCAATAAGTTGTAATTTCGACTCTGTTTTACCCATTTTGGAACAAGACATTATAATAACTTACATAAAAAATTACAATATAAATATCTAAGATTCGCTGAGGTATGTTTAGCATATTATACGTGAGAGTTGTTACTCCTATAGATCAGTGTACATTCCAATTTATAATTATATAAAATTCCGTTATTATTTACTTTACTTATTACAACATTAAAAATTACAAATGACCGCGGGCATCATCACCTGCTTGTATTAAATCAAAACAGGATCCTCTACTTCGTAATCAAATAGATGATATAAATAATATATCACTGGCTTTTAAAGCCTGGGCAGTGTTTAATTCTCCTTTGGAAGTCTAAATACCTATATTCAACAACAAGGATGACGCTACTAAAATCGCACTGTACGTTTTGGTTACTTATCGTGTGCTACATAATTATATACACGTCTACATTTCTAAGCCACGTTCTATAGTTAGTAAGTTGGAATGTACACTAATAGCGGAGTGCGTAGTAAGGTTCCCATGACTCGTGATATTGGGACTAACACCCTCGTAACCTTGAGGCACGAAGGGCACGGCAAGTTCGCAGCCTGAAGATCTGGCGTCATATAAAATCGCCAGATTTAATTCTGTAACAAAGTGTCAAGGTCAAACGGGATACCGACGTTTTTAAAATATATTCTTAAACATGGGTCAAAGGCTATAATACTTATTTCAGGTATTAGAAGATACGTTATAAATAAATAATTTATACATTGCATAACGCACGCTTTGTCAATATTTCATAATTCATGACATCGCAAAAAAGTATATTTAAAATTATCTTTAACTGTCCAATCTGTGCATACAGTTATATATATTAAATATTATTTTGTTAAGTAATAAAACTTAAATATTTGACTCCGTACTGACAAGTATGTTAAATTGTTTGCGCCATCTCGTACGTTAAGTAAAATATGCATCATACTTGGTAATGAATATGCAAAATATCTAAATTAAACTTTGCAATCTTATTTTATAGGCAAGCGAAACTTTACAATGACCTATAGAAATTCGCATCAAATCCACGCGCTTGCTTACGTTTTAATGGCATCGGCACTTATATTATATAATGATACTTAAATACTGCCAAGCAGTTGACAATAATATATATTTAAAACAATTTCATAATCTGACTGTACGATAGATGTACAGACTGATGTACTCGTATGATATGATCAAACGATATGTGTCGTTTTACGCCACATTAATGGTCGCTAAGCACGACTGCTGAGCATGCGGTCTTGGGTTCGAAGCCCGAGTCGGGTAAAGTGTTTTTGGGTTTTTTCTATAAGATAATTCTCAATAGCAGCTTGGAGTTGTGCGCGAAATATCCGACCGCATGCAGTCAATTGTTTTAAGTCGGAAAGCTTGCAGATTAAGATTCTGGATGTTGCCGGCAAGATTGCTGGTCTTTTTATATGCCAAGAAAATATCAAGCATACTGATTGAACAAATGCTTTGGAGCCGTTTTAATAATTATTTTAGTGATTTTTGTTACATTTTTCCTCATGGTACTTATAGCTTATTATAAGAAAAACAATAACTTTTTTTTTTACTTTTAAAATTTAATGCTACCATACACACCGCACGCAAGTTCCACGTAATCGCAGGTAAAATAACTTCGCTGCCTCAGCTGCATTTTTTTGCGTGGCAATGAAAATTATCGTAAATTGCGGTATGACTAAGTTTGCTTTACGAAATTGACTTGTAGATATTTTCATCGTTTACTAATTAGGTAAAGTTGTGTAAAATGTTGTCATAATTGGTTAAATTAAATTATTTTAGGAATTATTAGTTCTTATCGTTTAAAAATCGCAATTGCATAATCAAACGAATTTTTGTTTAAAAAAAAATAATGACGTCGCAAATGGTATAAATGCTTGAAAAACAAGAGCAAGTAGTATTTTCACCCAAGTCGCAAAATTGCACACCATCGCTGCGCTTAGCTTAGCAAATTGCCAATATTCATTCGCTTTACGAAGTTCGGTATTTGTCTGAAGTATAATTGTGTTTTGATGGCATTGTAATAAAGTCAGCCAAACTATATAATTAATGCAGAAATTTAATTAATGACAAGACAAGATCGTAATTATAATTTGTTAAAATAGAACTAATATAAAGAAGTATCACATGTAAACAACATAACAAAACAGTACTTGGTAAGGTAAATTGAATGTGACGCCGAGTTTAAGTGAAACATTATTTACGATCTCAAAACAATATTGCACACGATAAATGTATTCGCTCACTGTTATGTGTGAAGTCTTACATAAAGGTATATTTTTAGAAAATTTAAGTATCGATGGGAGATATTTCAAGAGTAAAATCAAAACAAGAACACCAGCTGTTTTAGGCAGGGGTGCATGTATACTGCACCACCTTTCACCGGTTATTTTATAGGGACCAAGATTAGGGCACTAATCTAGACAGAGCTGCTATTAAGAATCACCTGAGAAAACTCCAATGGCACTTGTGCCCGACCCGGGAATCGAACCCAGCCCCTCACGCTCAGCATTTGCGATTTTCAACCACTACGTAGTCTTGAGAAACAATAACATAATAATTACCTTAATCTTCGTCATCAGCTGGTGCGGGCGTCGCCTTAACTGGCTGTGGTATTATAGTAATCTCATCATTAATTTTCAATGGCTTGAGAAGGGAATCACTTTTGTCTTGTCTTTGTTGACCTGGTTTACAAGCGCCCTTATCCATAACCCGTTTGGCCACAACGCTATGAGCGGAATACACGTGGTTCTCGAATTGTTTGTACATGCCGAAGGTAGCAGTGCACACGGTGCATTTGTACGAAAGATGAGCTGGCTTCAACGTCAGGTTATGGTCTCTTGCCACGTGGTTTAATAACTTCCATTGATAGACCTGTAATTTAAATTAATTTACGATACTTAATAAAGGTTAGCCACTTAGGTTCATGTATTGAATGGAATTAATTAAGTACACATAATGTAACATAAAGTTTACCTGTGTATTATGATTGATACGTTAGGTAAAAATTCATTAAACTGTAAACAAAATAAATATATCAACCAAGTATTACTCGAAATTGTATAAACAGTAACTCCTTACCCTGCCACACACGGGACATCTGCCAGCATCCTTCCCTTTGTTTGCCGCCTCTTGCATTGAACTGGTTACAAGGCCGTGTGAACCCAAGAGATGTCGCTCAAGACCTTGATCGGTGAAGAACCTATAATACATACATAAAATACTTTTAGTATGACCAATAAAGTAAATTGTATACACGTTTATATTTTTAGACTAAGACTAAGGAATCATGAGAAAAAATGTATGCGGGAACAAAAAAAATAACGGGAACAAATGAAATATCACAACAGTTTTTAGAAGAAATCAGTGCAGATTTTGACAAGAAAGCCAATTTCCCTAACTGTTTAGTAGCCATAGACTGCAAACATATTCGTATCCGTAATCCCGCAAATAGTGGATCACTTTTTTACAATTACAAAGGTTATAATTCAATTGTTTTGTTGGCTATTACTGACTCGAAATACAGATTCATCTACGTGGATATAGGACCATATGGAAAGGAAAGCGACTCCACGATTTTCCACAACTCGAAGCTTTATGACTCACTGATGAAAGGTGGCTTGCCCATACCAATATCGAAGAAAATGTATGCGGGAACTAAAAAAATACTACCGATTTCCATCATCATCATCAGCCAAAAGACGTCCACTATTAAACAAAGGCCTCCCACTTATATATATAAGGGAGCTTTTGAGTTTATTATCACCATGCCTACAAAAACGATCTTACAAGAGAAGAATTCCTGTTATGCCTTTGGAAATGCTGGGACTGACTATCAGGTAAAGTAAAACAAAATTTATTTATTTATTGACATTTTAATTGTTTTTTTTTGCGAAAAATCAAATGTGTGATTAATAACCGATTAATAGAATTAATATTATGTAAAATCAAACTCTTCTTCCGTCGACAAAGCACTATAGGTAGAATAATTATCACTAGGTGAATTAATTTGATATTCCCCTGCGTTTGATGATTGTTCGTTTGATAAATGTGGAATTGGTGTTTGGTTTGCATAATGTTGAGTTTGATAGCCTGTGCAGCTCTGGTAGTTGCTAGGCTGATAGGAGGAACTATGAGGTGGGTAGCCTTGATATGCAGGTTGAAGTAAGTCTGTTAAAGTTTGGAGAACACGACTTTGAAAAATCAGTGTTTTGTTCTCATCCAATTTTTCCAGAGACGGTAGAATTCCCTTAAAAAAACACAAGTGCCTGTTTTCCGGTTCCTTTAAAATGTTAACAATGTTATCTTGAAACTCGTTTGCCTTTCTTTTTCGCGACTGCTGTTGGTATCGTCTTGGAGATTTTTCAGATATCGCTTGATTCTCTTGTCCAGCTGGTGCTTGCATTTCCGTTTCATTAATGCTATCTGTTGTCACATTTTGTAATTTTTTTTTAGGAAATAATAACTGCTTGTACAGATGGTATTCTTTCGTAGGTTTAGCTCCTGTTCCAGATCGCTTTTCGTTTTTAAGTTTCTTTGCGTACTTTTTAAAAGTATCGTTGATCCCTCTCCATCTTTTGAATACTTCATTACCTGTAAATTATACAAAATTAATCAATCAAAATATATAAATGTAGGGGAATCCCTATGACATTAAATATATACATAAAAGAAACCATTCATATGTTTAAAAATCTTTTATGTATGTACGTATTTAATGTCATATTAGGGTAAATTTTTTATTGTCACCACAATTTAATTTTTTTTTAATTTTCTATTTTTAGCAACCGGAGAAGACGAAGTTTAATATTTTTGTCCAAAAACATGTGTCGACGACTGTACCCCATTTTACGTTAGTATGTAGAAGTTTACAATCAAATTTAATGGTTTTCTAGGTCAAAAGTCAAGCAAAAATTGGACTGATATTGGGCACTATTTCAAGCACAATTTTTTGAGACGTAAATTGTACCTATAGCTCGTTCGATATTCGCGCACTGAGGTGAGTATGCTGGGCGTAGAACCTACGCCCAGCATACTCACTGAACGAAGCCTATAACTCCGAAGTTATTCGAGCACTGTTTTTTCTTTTTGGGCACCGTTTGGCACTATTTGGGAACTATTTTTTGAAGTATGAATTATGTTTGAAGCGTATACAGATTCTCCGGACGGAGGTGAGTATGCTGGGCGAAACCTTCGTCCAGCATACTCATCGAACTATGGCTATAACTTCGCAAGTACAAGAGCACTATTTTTTTCCTTTGGGCACTATTTAGCACTATTTCAGAACAGTTTTTTGACATTCATGAAATATCAGGATTCCATGGTGAGTATGCTGGACGAAGGGACACGAATTCAACGAAAGTGTAAGTACAATAGCGAAAACAATACGATTGGTGTGTAACCCAATATGGGATCGCTGTTTACGTCAAAACATGCCTGAAATAACACAACAGCTGTGAGAAGAAATCAGTGCAGATTTTGAAAGAAAGCCAATTTCCCTAACTGTTTAGTAGCCATAGGCTGCAAACATATTCGTATCCGTAGTCCCGCAAATAGTGGATCACTTTTTTACAATTACAAAGGTTATAATTCAATTGTTTTGTTGGCTATTACTGACTCGAAATACAGATTAATCTACGTGGATATAGGAGCATATGGAAAGGAAAGCGACTCCAAGATTTTCCACAACTCGAAGCTTTATGACTCACTGATGAAAGGTGGCTTGCCTATACCAATATCGAAGCCGTAGCCAGGCTCTCAAGAACCGGTCTCGTTTGTTTTCATAGGAGACGAAGCTTTTTCCATTTCGAATAACGTTATGCGCCCTTATTCTGGCAAGCATCTAACCGTTAAACAAAGAATATTTAACTACTGTTTGAGTAGGGCGAGACGATATGTCGAGTGCGCTTTCGGCATACTAGCCAACAAATGGCGAGTATTTCATCGACCCCTTAACGTCTTAATTGATTTTGCAGTCGATATTGTCAAGGCTTGTTGTATATTACACAACTTTGTACTGAACCGCGATGGATTACAATGCCCCGTAGAAATGATCATAGATGATTCTGAACTACAAAGCCTACAGACGTTGAATGCAAGAATAATGAGTGCAAATTTAATAAGAGATAAATTTTCGAATTATTTTTCTAGTGACTTTGGAGCCATGAAGTGGCAATTAAAAAAAATGAAAATATGGAAGTACTTGCTTAGTTCTATGTAAATAGATATACAGTAGGTACTTCAAGATAAATAATGGGCATAGGAAAACATCAGAAATAAGTAATAACAATTTTAAAAAGTAATTTATTAAAAAGAAACACTTTTAAATTCAACTTTATATTGCAAACAAAATAATTGTCAATGTCATTTCTAAGAAAATCAAAGTATGTCAGAAACACGAAATTAGTCGATGCTCATTATTCCTTACCTTGTCATACTGTACACTTTATTGCACTGAATTACATTTATTCATAGAAGTACGAATAGCGGGCTGGTTCTAGAAGCCCTCTAACACGCGCGCGCGCTATTCATACTACTATGCATTGATTGTATTGTTGTAGAAATAAAAGTACTTACCAAGTTTTGTTTTTTCACTGTTTTCTTTGTCTTGGAAATTCGGAAACAAACTTTCACAGACGCTCTTCCACGCATCTTGCTTAATAAATTTATTTTTATAATGTTCATCACTTATATCCCAAAGGACGGGGCGCTCCTCAATTAAAGATATTAAAAAATCTACATCATATTCCGCCATTCTATAAACAAAGAAGGCGGCGCAGGCGCCGCGCGTCTTTCTCTAAAGCTGTCTCAGAGCGGACTCAAAGTCTTTGAAAAGGGGCGTCACCAAGTATGACGTAATATCGCAGGAATGCGAGATGCGAATGAGATCGGACGGTCTTGCGATGCGATGCGAGTTTTGTGTGGGAGCCCTAATATAATAAAAAAAGCCCCACGCTTGGCAAACGGCTTGGAGATCGCAGTAATGGTGATGAAGTTACAGAAGATGCTGCTGCCGATCTTCTGGTTTTTTTCCCTTAGTCGCCTCCTACGACACCCACGAGAGGAAAGGGGGTGGTCTATTCTAGGCCGGATACCACACGGCACATTAATACTTTAGTAACTTTGCACACAGTACAAAGTTTAATGAATAAGAAATAATTTGCTTCCCCTCAAAGGTTCAGATGATCAGAAGATCGATTAAGATCAATTTAATGATACATACGGAAATTAAAAACGCTTGGAACATTCTACAAATCATGGACAATCTTACAAGTATGATATTGTTAAAATATCGAATGCATATGGATTCACGACAAACAAGTGTTGATGAAGAAAAAGATAAAGCATAATAAAGTCATAATCACCTAAATTGACATTTTTGGCAATTGAGTGGTGGCCTGTTGTAGATCATCTTAGGGTGAATCTTCACTTTATGTATCCACTGCATGTGATTTCTTAGTTGTTCAAGGTCTTTTATATAACCATCACATATCTCGCATATAACGAACGTACTCTTCGAATTATGTGAAGGTTGTGGGTGCTGCACAGGCTGTGGTTGCCGTGGTAACGGCGTGATAGAAATAGAAGGTTGATGCACCGTCTTCTGCTTTACGTTGTTCTAAAACCAATAATAAATTACTTATTTATCAAATGTGAACAACCGTCATTTTGAATACGATTTAAAGCGTATTAAACACAAGATACATTAAAACTATATATAAGGAAACCAATTTGGTGTACGTAAAACAATCATTTATGTTTAAAATGCTAAGATAACATTAAAACAAGTAGATTTCTCGTTCTGCCCTTGCTAAGATCAAACTTTACATAGTCATACTTGCTCAATATATGATAAAGAACCATTAAAAGATGAATAATCAAGATGTGTTGAGAACACAGTGCTATCTGCCGAAATTAACAAAGAAGTAAATGTGTTATCCCATAAACAACCTAATATCTAAAGATAGTCCAATTCTCGCAACCTAGTTGTAAAATCAAGTCGATGTTTGTATTTTCGGCAACTTTGTCATGAATTGTTGCATAATCACTTGTAGTTATCAACTTACAATATTATAGATTTTTATATGCTATCCCAATGTAATGTCAATTTTTAAATGAAGTGTTTGAGAACTTACTGCAGGATAGTTGGAAGCCATGAGGACGGGTGCATTGTGCCGCACCATGACGCCGCCTCGCAGGATCGGCGCGCCGTGGATGGGCACGGCGCGCGGCGGCACGGACATAGGCGTGCGGCCACGCGGCCGGTACGACGAACTTACGCCGGGCAGTATACTAGATACGTTCATAGGCGGCCGCCCCAGGTTGTTACCGATGTGACTTCGATTGAACGTGTTTTGGTAAGAACCCATCATATTATTCCGGGATCTTGCTATCTGAAATTGCATTACACACATATAAGTACAAACATAAGTTATATTTTCATTAACAGTTATTCATAATAAATACAGTTCAAAACTTTCATAAGTTATAATAGTCACCTTTGGTATTTTAGCAGGAGGTTCCCACTCAAGTGGTGGAGCCAAATTCAATTCAGGCTTGAACTTCTTGGCACAAGGAATTAAATGGCGCGCCAATTTTCCTTTGCCGTTGTCCTCGAAAGGACAGTTAGCGCACTGATGATACGCGGGTGCTCTTTCTAGTTTTCCTCTAATATTATGCTCAGCTTCCATGTGATATAAAATATCATGAGGACTTCTTATTTCAAAGGTACAGAAATTACATTTATAGACATTATTCTTCATATGTGGTGTCTCTAAGTGATGTGACATTGCCAACTTAGATTCAGTTTTAAAACTACAAAATTCGCATTTCATCTGAGTAAATGAATAGGGAGCATTATTTTCTTTGCTAAATTCTATATTCTTCATAAGGGATGCAATAGAAGTTTCAGTACTTTTCGTATTGTGTCCTGTCTTCTTTTCTCTATTTAATTTTCGCGTTTGTTGTTTTAATAGATCACTCTGTACATATTCCTGTACAAGACTTAAGCCAATGTTAATAAAAAACTTTCCAAGAGAGCAGTCAAAGTAATTATCAGATTTGGTTGGGCACACTTTATCTGCAGTTAAATCTGTAACACCTTTAATCTCATCAATAGAATCAATTTTATCTTTAATAATAATAGTCTTATCTTCATCATCACTCATAAGGATTTCATCCTCAGAGTCTGTAGAGGTTTCACCATCCCAAGAGGCGTCATCTTCATCTCCACGCCTTCGTTTTTCTATAACAGATATTTAAAATAATTTAAATTCTTAACTAAATTTAATCATTCTTGTTTGACTTATATAATTACAATATAATTTTTTGTAAACATATAATAAAACACATAACCTGTATTTTTGTTGTGTACAGTACACCCACATTTCGCCAGTTACGTTATAAGTGTGATAGTGGGGGAGCCTATTACCATTACCTAGCAACAAATTCAGACATTGTGCTGCTACTGAGAATTATCTGAATTACCTAATAGAAGAACCCATTAACCCTTTGCGCGATCAGTGAATCGAACCCAGGACCTTAAGCTCAGCAGGCACGCTAAAAGATTTATTTTATATTATTTCTGTCTGATAACTGTTTAAAATAGATGAAATACAAACATTAACAAACCTTTTTTTTTCTTTTTCTTGTCTTCTTCCTGTTCACTTGGTTCTTTCGGTTCACTAGTTGCTTGTGATAGTGTTTCCTCTTCAGCTTCTTCTACATCATCGCCTACATCCTGTTTGTCCAGTTTTTCTTTGTCTTTTCTCTCTTTCTCTTTTTTATCTTTTTCCTGCAACTCTTTTTCTTCTTTGGCTTTCTTTTCGTCCAACTCTTTACCCATCAGGTCTACAAACTCTCTAAATGGCTTCACTGAAGGTTTTTCATAAACATACGGTACTATAAACGAAGGTGCTTCAACTACAAACATATCATCTGTTAATGAAGGTAATATTGACGGCTGAGCAACCTGCGAGCTCTGTGTCGCCGCATTAGTTTTGCTGCTAACTGGCGTAACGGTTGTCCCACGGGCAACAATGCTTTGATATAGATTTTGTGCACTTATACTTGAACTAATGGGGATGCCAGTAGGTTTGTGTGAAACAGTAGATTTCTCAGTACTCAAAGAGTTCGTATCAATTATAACAACTGTTGGCTCTTTTTTCTGATTATGGTTTTGATTAGATTTCATTTGCCTGGCTGCCATTTCAACTAGAGCCTTAGTATCATTGATAACAATCGGCTTATTTTTGCGTTGAAATGCACCTTCCATAGAGACTTCTTCTAAATCAGAATTATTATGATCGCCATTTTCCATATCATCATTATATCGTTTCCGTTTTATTGCTCTACTGCTACGTCGCAGTTGTACTTTATTATCACTATCATTTGTATTGCTTTTTTCTTCAGACATAACACAGTCATCATTATCACTTAAAATTTCTTGAATTTCCGGGCTAGGAGAATCATGGGAATTTTCATTTAAACTGGAAGACCCTTCATTTTCCAATATTATTATATTACTACGTTTGATCGATATCATGCCTTCTTGCGATAAATCATCTGTGCCTTCTGCATCAGTATCTGAATTAATACTTACTGTATCTTCAGCTCTAGGTTCACCTTCAAAAACATCTTCATCTAAAGAATCATCTTCTGTATCAAGATCTGAATTCTGAAAATAATAAACGAGATATACTATGAAGCTGTAGCATTTAGCTCAAGAACTGAAAGTTTGTCTTTTTAATAAATATATTAAAAAGACAAAAATATCCAGCATATTTATCTCTCTATCTCTATTTTATCTTTAGTTATTTTGACGACTAAAACATGTTATGTTCAATTTGTTTATTTAAATATATACA
The DNA here is from genome assembly GCA_905340225.1 of Abrostola tripartita. Lineage (NCBI taxonomy): Eukaryota > Metazoa > Arthropoda > Insecta > Lepidoptera > Noctuidae > Abrostola > Abrostola tripartita. The sequence continues at coordinate 6,986,786 of HG996486.1, forward strand.
TTTAAGATACAATTGCATAAAATATGCAACAAGGTATGACAAAAGAAGTCAATGATTTCTGTTTACATAGTTTGCAGTTCATTTAAATATGTGAAAGTTAGATTAATCAATAGGTATCATATCAAATAATAATCCAAAGTAACTGGAGCGGTTTTTGTAGATCTGTCAGCAGCCTACGACACCGCGCCGTTAATATAAAACGCTAGCTGTGGAAGGTCACCAACCTAATTGAGGACATAAAGTTTACCAAAATTCTCTGAGAACTACTTAGCAACAGACGATTTCAAGTTCATCTACTTAACGAAACAAGAATGTGGCGAATCCAAAAGAACGGTCTGCCGCAGAGTAGTGTCCTCGCCCCACTACTGTTTAATATTTATACCAACGACCAACCAAGTTGCCCAAATACAACCCGCTTCCTGTACGCAGACGATCTAGCACTTACTTGTCAAGCTTATGAATTTGAGGAGATTGTGGCCAAGTTATCTGTAGCCCTTACCGACCTTAGCCAGTATTATACTAATAACACGCTTAAACCCAATCCCTCAAAAACGCAATCATGCGCTTTCCACCTACGTAACAAGCAGGCGGGGCGTACACTAAAAATACCATGACAAGGGGTACTCATCACACACAATTCTCACCCAAAATACCTAGGAATCATATTGGACAGGTCGCTCACTTACAAGCAGAACTGCGAACATTTAAAACAGAAAGTGCAAAGCAGAAATCACCTCCTTCGTCGCATAACATCCACCAGATGGGGAGCCTTTGCGCAAGTTCTGCGAACAACTGGACCGGCGCTGTTTTTCTGCTGGTGAATATGCCTGTCCAGTATGGAACCGCTCTGCTCACGCCAACTTAGTGGATACAGCTTTAAACGTGACGTGCCGTATAATCACAGGTTGCCTCAAACCGACGGCTCTGCGGCTGCTGTATCCACTGACTGGCATTGCACCCCCGGAAATTCGCAGGACCGTAGCAGACCGCACCGAAAGAGCTAAGCTACAGGACGATCCACGCCATCCAATGCACACCGATAGCCCAGTGCCTCAAAGGCTCAAAAACCGCAACAGCATTTTCAAGTGCGTGGACCCAGCTGTCAGTAGCGCCTCTACCGGAAGATGCGACCTTTGGCAGGAGCTACTGAGTCCTCCCGACTCCTTTATCAAGCCATCGGAGAGGCTTCCACCTGGGTATACTTTGCCGTGGCCAACTTGGAAATCCCTAAATCGACTCCGTACCCAGGTTGGCCGCAGCAAGGACAACCTCCACAAGTGGGGTTTTATAGATGGGTCAAATCTCCGGTGTGCATGTGGCGTCTCTCTGCAAATAATGGCTCACCTCCCATATTGCCCCTCTTGCCCTGTCACATGCTCACCTGAGGATCTTATGACCGCCTCTGCAAGCGGAATTAGGGCCGCTGAATTATGGGCCAAGCTAATATAATCTTGGCAAATGAATAATTATTATTATATAATTAGTATTTATATACAAATATTGTAATTATATATTATATTATTTTTATACACATATTTTATTTTATTTTTTTGCCATCGACACCCTCACCCTCAGAAGATATCAAGAATATAATACCCATGCGGCGCCGGGAAAGCCGATAAACCCATTTTGGGCCTCAAATATTGTGTGATTATCAATTACATATCTATGGGCAAGAGCGAAAATGATGGTAGGCTTCATATGAAGAACACCTCTTACTCACATTCAGGGATTAATGGTGTAATCTATACACGTGGCAGCGAATCCAGAAATGTGCAAACAAGGAACTGGCGACGAAGCTGCTGTGTGTAATATTACACGAACCATTTCAAGCTACTTTTGAACCCTTCACAACTCGTAAACCATTTAATCTACATACATGAAATTTGGCACATTTATTAAAACCCCCGAGTTTGTGTAGAATTTAAAATTTTATTAATGTAGCTCTAACAGTTATGGATATATTAACGTTCATAAACCGGCATTTTTGTGATTGACTCACTGACTTTTAGATCACAAACCTAACTTACTTCCAGATGACCTAGAAACTTGATATTTGGTATCAAGGAGACTATAATGACTGCCTCATTGGTCTAGTGGATACTAAGCGCGACTGCTGAGCAAGAGGTCCTGGGTTCAAATCCCAGGTCGGGCAAAGTGTTACTGAGTTTTCCATTAGGTAATTCCCAGTAGCAGCACGGAGTCTGGATTTATGCCCGGTTGATGGCAATAGGCTCGCGCCCTGTTACATTGGGACTTACAACATAACTGGCGAAATGCGGGTGTACTTTATGTTTACCTCTGCCTACCCCTTGGGGGAATACAGGCGTGATGTTGTTTGGAGACTATTGTGCATGTACAAAGGAAAAAATCTAAAAACTATTGAAAATTAGTACCAACAAAGTATTAACAACATTAGGTATGGAAGTAGGTGAATATATAGATTTTTTTCTTGTTTCTCATAGTTTCTTAATCAAGATGACCTAGAAATTTGATATGTGGTATCGAGGTGTTAGACATAAACAATAGAAAAAACTGAAAGTTATTGATAAATTAGTATCAACATAATAGCTTAGGTGAATATAATAATTTTACTAATAACAGTGTATTAATGATTAATACTAATAATTTCTGTACAAAAAGTAATGATATACCATCAAAAACAAATGTGGAATGAGAGCCAAGTTCTATATTAAATATGACTTCGTAGTTGGCTTCGCCAAAAAAAGAATTGAGATCTATATGGTACCCAAGTTGTGTAGAAATCCCTAAGATTTGACTAGGCTAGTTTTTACCAACAAACCAAACTTAAGAAAAGTATGTGTGTATACAGTCTAAGTACAGTAGTAACAAGAAGTACAATAACTTGCTTAAAATCATAATGTAGCCTGTACGTAAAAAAATAACTGAGTCAAGTCTTAGGACTTTCTACACAGGACTTGGCACCCATATAGATCTCAATTCTTTTTTCGGCAAAGCCAACAAAAAAATATTATTTAATATAGAACTTGGCTCTCATTTCACATTTGTTTTAGATGGGATTGAATATACATAACTATGTTATAGATAGATGAAGCAAATCACTAGTTTTTTATACATTTAAATAACAATTATTTTCTCCATTTGGAATAACATCACACATATGTCTATGTATGTATTGCAAAGACTGATACTATTGCAAAGCTGAAGACAGAGACAAGTGGAAGGAGGGAAGGAATGCCTTTGCACTGCAGTGAGACAGTATGGGCTAATAATAATATGGTCCCTTAAGGAATAGGCAGAGTTGTTTAGTGTAGAATTACATTGCGCCAGTTAGGCATTAAAATAACTTAAGAGATATTTATTATGTGAAATCAACTACATTTGATTGATGTGGCTATATTTGATTTGATTGTAATATTATCCTTATGCCTAGAAAATAGATTTATATAGAATTAGTTGAATAAGCTGCAAACAAAGGTTTGTTTATTTTTCTAAAAGTATAAAAGTTTGGAGATGAATTTATATCCACAATGTAGATACAATAACATAAATAAGTCATTCATCAGAAGTTTATATCAGAAGGCAGATCTATCAATTTTATATATACATGACATGAGGCAAATAATATGTGCATTTTAAGTATATATTAATTACATAGAAATAATAATATAATTCTAGTTAAAACTAATATTATTAATTTAAAACTTACATCATCAGTGATTTGAGTAATGTGGGTTATGCTGGTTGTGCCTGTGGTAAATTGCCTTACAGGCAATTCTTTCTTACTTTTGTCATCAATGTTTTGAATGATTAGTTCAGAAGTCTCAGATTTGGTGTGAGAACTAGCCACTGACTCTGGATAAGATTCATTACTATTGCCACTATTATTTTCCAAAAAGGTATTATTGCTATTTTCATGTTCAGACACTGTTGTAGACAATTGTATGTGATGTTTTTGACTTCCACTTCCATTGCTATTGTCATTTTCAGAATTTTCAGCATTACATATAGCTGTGCATTCTTGACTATTTTCGCTGTCTAAGTGATTACTGCCTTCAGTGTTATTGCTATTTTCACAGAGATTTGTTGCACTATCACAGCCTTCAGAAGCAAGTTTCTTTTCATTTTGCAAACTATCCGATGGGCTTGGGACAGAAGCCTCAATAGGCTTTTCCATTGTACCATTTACTTCGCCATTCATGATGATCTGAACCTACATTCCATGTATTAAACACCTGTCAAATCAAAACAACAGTCTGTGAGGTTATGTTTGTTTATATTGGACTTTAGGGTTAGTATCAACAAGTTCAAAATAATCAGAGAACAAATGATGGTCATCAACATTGAGGAGTCCTGTCATGATCTTGAGACACCTAGTGTCTGAGCGTCACATTTTTTATAGTAAGTGCTGCCCCTCCTCCCCGCCCTTCTCCCCCCCTGGCAAGGCGCTAGCAATCAAAATGGCGGTTCCATGGTATAGCTGTCTAAAGCTACGTGTACATAATGCACTACGACGAAAGGTCAGATTATCTAAATGAGAGACAGGGTGATAAACAGTCAAATATTGTGACCTGGACTGTTATTGTTACTGCCCTTACTTACTGTTTTTGTGCCAAAACAACTTTCGCTCCAAATAAGTACCAATACAATTCAGAATTGTTAGGTGCAACTACAATTTACCCAACATTACGATATTAGGTTCATTCAAAAAACAACCAGTCGTAGAGAAAAATATATTATCATACATATAAAACTGTTATACGTAAACAACTGATGCCGGTTTTTAATTCAACTTAAAAATAATAACAAAAACATTATAAAGTTTGTTGATATGCTGATAATCAAATGACATTTTTTCATACATTACCTAGTCCAGTCTGCAACGCGCTGTAGGTGAACCTTTTCTGGTACTCGGTCACTACTTGGTTAGTTCAATGGTGGAACCCAGAACAATTTTCAGTATTTTATATACACATGACACTAGAAATGAATTAAAACTGTACTTAAAATAACAAACAACCTTAGTATTGAACAGACACGGACAATTCTATTTACCGAATTGTTTAGGAATTTAAAACATTACAAATTGTGCGAAAGTAGATGATCCCTCGCCACTGTACAAATGCAATATGGCGGAGACGAGTCAGTCACGTGACGTCGCCAGTGGCGTACTCTGCGTAAATTTCAAAGTACTTTGATTTGGTAAGGGAAAAGCAACACCACAGGGCTAAACGAACATAGTACTTCAGTAACTATGTATCTATTGAATTGTTGTTTATAGATTTATATGAGACAACTTTATAAGACTTCGACACATAGATAAAAAAAAACATTATTTTCTTGGCTTTCAGCTCCTCTCTTGGCAAGTGACAAGTCTGTGCCTGAACTATCAACTGCTATGGTTCAAGCCAAGTTCAACCTATTTAGGTTGCTACTATTCAAACACGAAGTGGTTTTAATCAAACCTCGACAATTTGTCTTTGATGAAGCAAAGTCAAAGCTCTGATTGTAAGTGTATGTCATGCACGATACGTCCTTTTGACAGAGATTATATACAAAATCCCAAAAAATATTTGAATAAATCAGTCTCTGTCTCTGTAACCCACCGACTTAAAACCAATAGTATCTATTATTGTATCCTCTAACTATTCTTTAACTGATCCTGACATGTCAAAACTAATCAAAGTGATCTCTTTTATGATATTTTAAATCTAATTTATATATTTCACTAAGCTTATTCTAAACACGTCGAACTATTAGCCGTGATCGTGAATTCATGACATCTACTTACAGTTACCTATATCTACTCAAGCTGTAGGTATTTTAAAAACTACCAGCTTTTGCCGATTAATTAAGACAAAACGTCCTTAAATATTATATATAGGTCTCAAAGTAGCATCTGTACATCAATGAATGTAAGCCTCATTGAGATTCTACTAAGCGCAAACAAAAACACCGCCCTTTTACGCCTCAAAATTATAAGTACGGTTACTATTAAATAACTAGGTGCATATTAACTTAATTTCTGTTTTGTAGACGGGTTACGCAACTAAATTAACAGACTTCAAAGAACCCGTTATAACTACATGCTACATGAGAGCTTTTTACGCAGCATTTTTTAGTATAATTTATAAGTTCTTTACACAATTTTTAATGTAAGAATCAACTATTTTTCAATAATAATTAATTACGATATTAAAGGATACAGGGTACTTACTAGTTACGATACGTAGTTACTATAAACCATTGATGTAGATTACTTATCTACGTAAAAATATGTACATAGGTATGTTTTCGTAATTGCGTCATACTCCTTTTCAACACCCCCGAAAACCGCCAAATCTATAGACTCATAATATATAGGTATTGTCCCACTGCAGGGCCAAATCATTAAAATTTAATCGAAATAAAATGACTATGTCCTTTAAATAATAAAATCCATTATTAATCACTCCAGAGACTGCAGGATTCGAATTTTGCACTTCAGGTATGAACGTAGCAACGCCATTAGCTGTAACAGCAAGTGTTATTAATCTACCGCAAAATTTGCAAGTTTTGAATCTCTTTAAAATTGCAGTTTTACAATCAGTCAGCCATGTGCAGTTTTATAGTTCGCAATCGGACTCATTGACACTGATTTCAGTCCACTTAAACACTTAGTCCAGCCGTTTGAAAGAAGTTCAGTGACATAGGTACACACATACAGAAGAATAATTTATAGATTCCTATGTAATTTTGGCACTGATAAAAGTATTGCTAGTTTACCAAGAGATGACACTGTTAAATTCTATTAACTATGTAGTTCTTTTTAACTAAGTAATGTACGGTATAACTATTAATTTGACATGATTGCCTCGTCGGTCTAGTGGTCGCAAAGCACGATTGCTTTGCCGTCAAATTGCATACAGTTTAATAGTTAGTATATTATATTATTGCAATGGCCTTATGGTGGTTAGAACGGTTTACCTTCAGGCACCCAGGTACTTACTAGCTGTATATTGCCTAGGTATTTGCCAACCTACTTAGTTGTCGCACTTAGTAGAATTTTTCGGCGCCTGGTTAGTAGTCGGATAAGGATATCACGGTAATAATAGCTTACTTAGATATTCGGCACATTCATACGCCTGGCATTTGAACATTTCATGATCATGAAAAGTATTATGTAGGTGTCTACCTACTCCAGATCTCAGACTTCTACTTTGATAAACCAGTCCAAGCGACAGTAAAGAATTAATACAAACCTACTTCACTAGATAGGTAGGTAGTCTTAAGGATATTTTTTCTTCTCTTTCTACTAAGTTTTAGGTAACAAGTCAAGTGCCCTGTGTGCACAGCTGGTCTGTGCCGTTAACTGGGAGGCTATTTTATCGTCAAGAAGACCCAAGGCCAATATTCAATATAACTTAAAATAATTATATTTATGGATTTAACGAATTATTAATGTTACAAAAGGTTACAATACGTGCGTATTGACTTTATAAATGGTTTAATAAAATATGGTAAAATTCAATAAAAGATTTACCACAGCGTCATATTAATGCACCTACATAGCCTACCATGAGAGAAAGAAAGACAGAAAGAAATAAATTATTTGTCAGAATATAATACCTACAATTTAGGTATATATAATTTGAAGATAGGTTGAATTGTATGATTATTTTATTATAAATTCACGATAGCTAATCCTTCAACAGGAAGAAGACAAGATAGAAATAAATTGTGATTACGTGGTCGATTACCCAAAGAGTATAAAACCACAGGCAAAACAGCTCAATTTGAAATGATTGCGTTCCATCATCGTGTAAAAGTCAACAAAGTAGATACGTTCACTATATTTGTTCTCATTGAGAACTAACTAAAAGCTTTTCTAAACTACACCAAATGCATTAAAAAGACTAGATTAAAAGTGATCTTGTTTTTTAAACGTCTAATAGATCAATCATCAATGAAATAAATACTTTTTAAATATTTTCAAGCTAAACATGTTTAATCCTACTAAATGCTGACCTGGACCGCACTTGCCTGACAAACAATTGTCATGAACGATAGTAGATTAAAGTAGCTCTTTATAGCGATTACAGTTTTTTTCCTTTTTTAATTTAAACCTTAAATTAATTACCATTTTCTACAGTTCTTTTCCTAACATATTTTGGTTATGCTCGTATCAAGATTGTTACTTACTTTATTGTTAGTTAAATAAGAGTACTAGTCATTTGAAAATATTGTGATTATGGTGATAATGGCATATCGTGTTTTATTAGTTTTTATTTTAGCAATAATATGTGTAAAAACCGAAGAGGAAGCTGCATCCCGTATGTCAAGAACAGAAAGGCTTAGCTTAAGGTATAGTTTCCCAAGTTAATGATTTTACAGCTGGCATATTTGCTATAAATTACTTGTGATTTAGTATTGCAATTAGTAGAAAACAAATTTGTTTCATAACCATGACCTGTTACACTAAAGCGAAATAGTTATATTTTAGTTATTGTCTTTAGAAACTAGTTTGTGGAGCATTTTGGTAACAGTAAGTATGTTCCAGATTTTGTCGTATTTCGTTACGTGTACTATACCAAAACCACTCCTAATATAAACATTTTGAAAAGTATAAGAAAAAGAACGCATCAAGCATTTGGATACTTCTCAAAACTGTTATCTCGCTTGAGGAGAAGTTTATCAAAACTCATAGCTTGTGTGTTAAATGGTAACTTACTGCTTAACTGAGCTTTAAAAGGTAGGCTTCACATTATTCACAGTATTAAGCTATGTTTAAACATAATTGACAGCTTTGCAAGATCCCTGAGAAGGGCATGTCCTTTTCAGTAGCTTATTATGCAATTTAAGAAACGCTATAAACCCCTCTGTCAATGTCTATTACACTAAGCATAATAATTACACATTCTAAGGATTTCATAATCCTATAATGAGCTTTAGTATATCAGTGTAAAGTATTATGTTGGCTTGAATGTCTTAATTAAATGATGTACACTATAATAAGATAACTAGTTCATTACATGAATATTGTACATTGTTTGCCAGGTTATAAAGAAACAGGTTAATCTTTATGGCTTCCTTCCTTACCTTACTGCTTCATGATAACAACAGGGTTGCAAGGGATGTGGATTTTGGTGGTGTCACCTCATTGATAGACAAAAGCAATAAATGTAATAACATAAACATAATAGATCTAATAATATATATATATAAACATATTGAACAAGTAACAAAACACGATAAAAACTAAGACACAAAAAAAATATCTTACAGTTAAAATTTCTTCTTTTTAGCTTTGACAGTACAGTAGTTTGTATTCGTATTTGTACTCTTGAAGTTGTGTCACCGGTCGTCACCTTTAAAAGGGTGACACCGAAGATGCATGCATAATGGTAATATAAAAATCTTCCTCTAGGGAGGAGGCTCGGAAAATGTTTTATCATGCATACAACGCATACATGGAAAATGCGTACCCTGCCGACGAACTGATGCCGCTCAGCTGTAAGGGCCGGTGGAAAGGCGTAACGCCAAGTCGTGGTGACATGGATGACGCCCTTGGAAAGTAAGTAATGGTACCAGACTTGTTTTGATTGTTAAGGAATTCATGTTTTGAACAGTGGCTCTTATAAATCACAAACGTTCAGGACGAGAAAGTATAGGAGCCACCGAAATTGAGCTATACATTAAAAAAAAATTGCAAATAGATTCAAATAACATAATAGATTATATCAACATAAATATATACTTATTGACATGTTGTTAAATTTCCATGCCAAGATAAGGAAAGCAATATAAATGCTTAGGATATTATTTTTTTACTTTTAGGTACCTGTCTTATTTCTACTGTATTCATAAAAATTCATATTATTATGAGTCTAGCATCAGATTTGCAAACTATATTTATAATTATTACATGTCTTAATTGAAATACAAAATTCTATGCTGATTTCGATGGGTTAAGCTGAGTTCAAAATTAATATGCGATTGCCAATGATGACCTATGTTTTTTCAGTTTTTCCCTGACTCTAGTGGATAGTTTGGACACTTTAGCTGTGATGGGGGACTTCTCGGAATTTAGCAGAGCTATAAAACTAGTCATCAGAGACGTCACATTTGATCATGACATAGTTGTCTCTGTGTTTGAGACCAACATAAGAATGCTGGGGTAAGATATATTATTATAAATATCCTGCCTTTGTCAGGCCTTTGTCCTATTCTCAATCTGTGTGTATGTGTAAATACTGGATAGTTTATAATCTATAAAATAAAAGTCTTGAGTAAGAATCCTTACAGTCATAACTACAGAATTAGATGATTCTGTGGACTTATTTTATATCTTGATCAGAACCTGTATCTATATTTATCTTGGATCATTAATATGTAATGTAAGGTTAGTTAGTAATTACTGTTGCAATTCATATCACAGTAGGGAATATACATTTTTTGTAATTTTTTCATACAATGCCTTCCATCCTATAATAGGGATGTTGACTACTTTAACTAATACGTTGGAATTAATTGTTTTTGAGAAGGGGTTTAAAAGGGATCCGAAAACTGGAAAAAATAATAAGATCCACGGAACAACAAAGGATATTTAGCGTTTTTCAGTTTGTTAGGGGGAATTTGCTATCCTTCTAGCGCAAATAGCTTAAGGGGGTTGCTCTGTCAAGAGGCGCGATTTTTTTTATACTTCGCCCCACACTAGGAATTTCTCCTGTATCGTGAGTGCGACTCGGGACAAACAGCTGCGGATCACACAAATTGTTGTCCCGTGCAGGAATCCAACCCGCAACCCTAAGCGCAGCAGTCTAATCGCTTAGCCATTGCACCAATCGGGTCGTCAGATTCAATTTTTCTTGCTCACCACAGCTTAAAAACACTTTTTGGGTCAGCACTGACTGAATTTACGGCAACTAAGGCGCTTATCATACGTGTTTTAACTAATGGTATATGGGTAAAATATTAAATTAAATATTTTACCTTTATTTGATCACATGCATATTCCTCATTCCAAAATGTTAAAATTTACATTAAAATCTAGTTGGAAAGTGCTGCTTTCTACCTATTTTTCTCACTATAAAATGTGTGATGTTAAATTGATCCAGATAAATTGAATTGATTTGAAGTAATGGATATCTTCATTTGTTACAATAAAACTGTTTGCTAAAAGAATAATGAGAAGACTTATAAATATAATAATTTTTACCTAATATGTCAATGACAGTAATAGCCAACTACCTTTTACCTTGATTTTTTTAAGTTCTATTTATGTAAGTTTTTTGTGTTCAGGATTATAATATAACATGCCTATTAATGTTGTATCTATTTGCAAAATGTTGGTCATGCATATAATTTCGTTCCAACATATGGTACCATTAGCAACTGTTAATATAAGAAGTTCGTTATTTACAGAGGTTTGTTATCAGCCCATGTGCTGGCGACTTACCTGCAGCATGACGTGCCAGCGTTGCACTGGTATAATGGAGAACTGCTTGCTATGGCGGAGGACTTAGGGAAGAGGCTGTTGCCTTCCTTTAATACCTCCACAGGCATACCTCACGGAAAGGTATGTACCTATAATCCAGATGTTAATGTTGTGTGGAGTCATAATTCATTTCTTCTCACCCAAGGGAATGATGAAGGAAAACGTTATAAGTAACATCATCATCAAACTTGTTATTGTACACACATTTTCCTTGTATGTTCTGATAAAACAGGAATTTGTTCATTAAGTCATATAAAATATTCATTGGACAGTTTTGCATGTATGAGAGATTTCTACAGAACATGAAATGGCCTTTCTATGCTAAAACTTGACGCATGAACTTGATGATTCATGAAATGTTAACCAGGTAAACCTTCGCCACGGTATTCGAGGAATGTCTGAGTCACGTGAGACCTGTACGGCGTGTGCCGGCACGATGATCCTGGAGATGGCAGCGCTCTCCCGTCTGACAGGGAACCCAATATACGAACAGAAGGCACACAAAGCCATGGACAGACTCTGGAAGATTAGACATAGGTACTGTTGCTGTCCCTTTTGATAGATATTTAAATGTTGAATTCGATAAATGGTAATACATATTGAGGGGTGTAGTTTATCTGTTTATTTGTAAAGGAAGTAAATAATGGGAGCGGATTTATTGACTTCAATTTGTTTCATCATTACAGTATGTATTTGGATGCATCATTCATTAAACTATTTAACCACCCAGATATACGATAATTATGATAAAACGAATTGTCATAATTTAAAAAAGTAATAATTGTATTTATCACACTTTTGTTGTAGAACATCAGATCTGATGGGTACTGTTATAAATATACATTCCGGTGACTGGGTGCGCAAGGACGCTGGTGTCGGCGCGGGCATCGACTCTTACTACGAATACTGTCTCAAAGCTTACATCCTGCTCGGGGACGAGAAGTATCTGGCCAGGTTCAACAGACACTACAACGCGGTCATGAAGTACATCAGCAGAGGTCCTGTTATGTTGGCTGTTCATATGCACAGGTGAGTTTATAAACAAATTACTCTAAGTAATAGTATCGTACATTCTTTAGCGTACAATCATCCATCTCTAACTTGTGTTTAATATTTATTGTTTAATGTAAGTAGCTTGTTTCTTATTAGGCTTCCTGCGTTTTGTAAAAATGTGATAAAAATTTTAATGTTTTGAAATGCTCCGGCTGTATTTGTTTGTTGTTAATATCATTGCAATTTGTTAGGCCTCATCTACAGTCGCGTAACTTTATGGATGCCTTGCTGGCGTTCTGGCCAGGGCTGCAAGTGTTGCTGGGCGACGTGCGGCCAGCCGTCGAGACACACGAGATGCTGTACCAAGTCATGCAGAGGCACACTTTCATTCCAGAGGCTTTTACCTCCGATTTTCAGGTGAGTGCTGCCTTATAGAATATGTTGAGTGTTAACTACTTCAAGTGGTTGGTAAGAGATCCCTGACTGATATAGTGTGCCTATAGCAGTATTATTATTATAAATATTTGATTAGGTAACTTTCATTTTGTAGATATATAGTATTTTTATCTATGTTTTGACACATAAATAAAACGGTCGAGTAATAGATATGCTAAAACAAGATTTATATTTCTTATTTAATATTTTTTTAACACAAGTTCTTATTTTTATGTATGGTTGTGGGTTGGGTGGGCTTAAAACAAACATTTGTCATGTATGTACGCTGACCTCTCAGAAAACTACAAGTTTATTCATGAGTCTATTGTTTATAGGTACATTGGGGCCAGCACCCACTTAGGCCTGAGTTTTTAGAATCTACATATTTCCTGCACCGTGCCACTGAAGACGATCACTACCTTCAAGTCGGCAAAACGGTACTTAAAGCACTGCAGCAGTACACTAGGGTGCCCTGCGGGTACGCCGCCGTCAACGACGTGCGGACACGCATACACGAGGACAGGATGGACTCCTTCGTGTTGGCCGAAACATTCAAGTACCTTTACATGCTCTTCGGAGAAGATAAAGACGTTCCCGTCAAGTTAGAAGACTACGTACTAACCACCGAAGCCCATTTCTTGCCACTTTCCTTGGCGACCGATGGCAAAAATACGTCGTATTTTACTCTGAAAATTGATGATGAAGATGAAGATAAATATAGAAAGTGAGCAACAGTACAATATAAACTTATTTTGACTAGACAATAGGATAGTATTTTACACTATGTAAGAAAAATAATAAAAATGCATGTTTATGATAGATTTCGTAAAAAGTAAACGAGAAAAGTCGGTATTCATTTAAAAAAATTACAATTAAATTTTTAAAATCGTCTGTTTAGTGTTTGTCTAAAACGCCATTCGCATATTGACTACGATTTGACGTCGCTCCTTTACTACTAACCCGTCAGGGTATATAAGTTCTACCATATTGTTCAATAACACAGTGAAGTCACGACCCGAAAAGCATGGCGGTTAGCGTATCCGCGCGAAAATTTAAAATCATAAATGAAAATAAGATTTTACAAAGCATTTCTCGGTGTTATAAAATTAAAAGAAAAATTCTACTGGTTCATTACGACCTCAGCCCCCTTACCATAAACTCTTAAACCAGGACAGTTTATGATGTAGAAGCGAGACGCCGCATTATACTGCACGTAGCGGCGTTTCGTTTCCACATAGTAAACTGTCCTGCTTTAAGAGCTCATGTTAAGAGAGCAGGATTGATATAAAACAGTTTAAAAAAAAGGTGAAATACCCTATTCATAGTGTTTCTAATAATATTTATATTTCAGGACGTGTCCAAACACAGCGTCTTTGGAAGCGGAGAAGGTTCGGCGACCAATGCGTCAGCTGTTGGGGACGACGGCAGCGCGGCCGGCGGCTCGGCTGCGGCCGCTCAACGATCCGCGGCAGATACACGCGCTCTCCGACATGGGGATCACGGTCCTCACGCTGCCTGACGGCAGGGTCCAGCTACTTTACACCACTTCTACGGTAATTCACTCGGTTTGGAACTTGTTGCACTGCCATATTATAACGAAATGAGTCATGTAACTAATTCTAATCTTCTTTTAACAGGCTAAATCTGCAAAAGATGCTGCCGAAGGACTTACATTCATGCGTGAAATGTCCAAATGGAACTCGCTAAGTGATATGGAAAATGGCGTGGTGCCCGCCGGTATAAAAGTAAACGACAAGATCTTCCCAGCTGGGCCAGGGCACTTCGGCAAGGAAATCACTTCTCAAGACCAATATGTCAACACCGTCGCCTTCGTCACCCCACTTGATGCTTGCACCCCGATAGAAAACAAAAAGGATGTTGAAGGCAAGTTCGCTATAGCCAAACGAGGGCAGTGCACGTTTGCCCAAAAAGTGCGTAATATGCAAAGCGCTGGAGTCAACCTAGCAATCGTCATTGACAATGTGTCAGAGTCTACACATGAAAGTACTGCTTTGTTCGCTATGTCTGGCGACGGAAAGGACGACATAGAAATACCAGCTGTGTTTCTATTTGCGCAAGAAGGTCGTTATTTAACAGATGCTTATCTAGCAAAGCCTGATTTGATAGTTACAGTCGGCGAGCTCAAGGCGCTCAAGTCACGATACGAAAACACTTGTGACGATGGTAACTGTGAAACGGTCCTACAGACCGCGGGTGTGACTAATGACAAGGAATCCTTTGATCACCTTAAAAAAGTACTCAGCCAGTTAGCGGCACAGTTCGAGTTGTCTCTATCTAACGAAGAACACAAAACCTGTAACGATGAAGCTGAGGAAGTGACTATTTCTAAAGGTAAATATTCAAGCGAGGAAACTGATGTAGAAGAGACCTCAAGTGTTTGTGAAGCGAGTAGTGAAGTAAAGGGACCTAAAGATGAGACAACCACAACAGTCATAGAAGTCACGGCTACAGAGGACACGAAACCAGAGACAGAAGCACACGACGGTTTTTGACCATGGTACAGTACGGATAAGACTGTGCACATACAGTTGAATAAAGAACGAGTTATTGACGTCGCATGTGTTGTTATAGTATAAAGTGAAACAGGAATTTGATGGAGGCTTACTCATGTACTTGTGGTTAGACATTGTACTTTTAATAGAATCGTCAGTGCATGTGACCTGTACCTAATATTAACGTCAAAGTGATCTCTGAACTAAACCTTACAAGAAACAAATATATATGGATAGAACTTCTGTTGTAATTAATCCTTTAGTGAATGTGAACAGAAGATAGGCCATAGTAAAGTTAAAAATCTAAAGTTTATTAGACTAATTTTGTTTAGAACACCTACACTGAGTTGAGGGCTTCGGATGTACTTCCCATAAGTTAAACGTACTTATGCTATGGTGTTCATAATCACAGCATACGAAATGAGACTTAGGCCGCTGCCACAACAACATTACTGTGCCTGCACAATGTAAATAGTCATGGACATCTTAATGTAAATTGAAATGGATACGTTACTGTTGCGGAAACAAATGTAAATAAAAACTTAAATTGTGCTAATGTATAAAACTCCTGTACATATTGTTCGTAAGATATCAAATAATATGAAGAATTTTCGTGCCTTCTCAATATCTGCCACAAAATTTACGTTTTCGATGTTTTAGAGCCTATTTAATGTATCTTAATTATGGTATAACAAATTATATTATATTATTTTTTAGTCTTAATTTATCAGAGTATTCACTGTTTTTAAAATGAATAAAAGACGATATCAAATTTCTTTATTACAGTTTTTACTTAATATTAAAGAGTGTAAATAAATTAATGTTACATATTTGTTTTGGTTTTATTTAAGCATTTATTATATTCGATATAATAATAACAATACCTAAATTGGTAAATCCTTTACGTCGATGTTTGTGAAGGTAAGTGTTTAATACGGTGCACTTGTGCAGTCGGTCTAGAAGCCTAGACGCTCTCAAGTTGACGATCCGATCCTGTTAGTAATGAGAAGGATACCAAGGTTGACATAGTAAAAATCGTTCAAGAAAAAAATCATTAAAATCTGTACATATCTGGTTTCATTTATTTCAATTTTAGATGGAGGCTACATTTACAGTTTACATATAGGCTGGTTTCAGTGCGGACTTGAGTCGTCGTGCGGGTTGCGGGCTGTAGTCGGGCGCGGGTACTAGCGGGGACGGCGGCCACTGGTCGCGGCGCCACGGGGGTTCCACCGCCGGTGAGGGCGGGGGCCTAGCCGGCACCGGCCGCTTCAAGTCCTCAAGGTACGTAAAAGGACGGGAGCCTGGGGCGTTCGGCTGGGAATGGTGCCAAGAATCCGAGCGGTCAAATGAACGGCTGAAAGTTATTACAAGTGTATTATTTGAACCCTAAGTACTCACATTGGTTTTACATGCATTATATTGAAGCGCATACTATTTGATAGTGTATGGGATGATGCGATAATTAGGAAATGTCGGTCTCCTGCCAATTGGTAGACGCCACGTGCAACGTACATACATACCCTACGACGAATACTTAGGACTTAGGTTAGATACTTATAGAGTATACGTCTTTAAACCTAATAAAAATATACGTAGAGTATCTACGTAAATTTTTATCCCGCTTTGCGTATTATTGCGGCTTAAGCAAAATGGATTGTAATGTTTTGTGCAAAAGAGGTACCCAACCAAGTTACATTATTCATATACAGAGCTACGTTTTACCAAAAATATTTTTATTGTAAAATGTTTCATGTCAGTTATGCAAATATGAATACCATTTATTCATAAAATTACATAGGTTACATACAAATAAATTGAGTTAATTTAAATAAATAATGATAATAGAGTCTAAAAATAATTTAAATCGATTTATGCCAACAGCGTGAGTTAAACCTCTGTGAATTGACGTGTGATAATACGTCGAGCTATGAGCTATCGACGTGTGAGCTATGTACCTACCTAAAATGTATATTGAATCTACCTACGTATAACTACTTATATTTCCAGATGTTTAAACTCGGCGGTGCGACGTAGATACTCAATAATTATTTAAATTCGTAGTAAATTTGCTATACCAAGATCATGGTCCTAGATTAGATTATAGGATGCTTTATCCTAAAGTACCAACGTAATATAAGTAGGTACCTATATAGATATATGAATAAATTAGATTATTGACTTACAAGTTATTGTAAATAGGTAAATATTTATTATATGGCAGTGGCTCATAGGTAAGAAATTTGGTGATATTGTGATGTTTGCTCATAAAATTAGAGTAATGTTAGGCGGCTTTTTCATAATATCTATGGTAAGAACAATAATTAGAACTTTACTGTAACAGTCAACTTACTTGGAATAATTGTGATTAGGTTCTCGGTTAGGCGTGCGAGGGGGTGAGTCATCGTCGTTCATAAAGCCGTTATTCATTTGCGGTCTATAACGTAAAAAAATAATTCTCTGATATACATGCAGGGGTTATTATTATTATTAATTGTAGGAGTCAATGTAAAACAAGTTCACTGTAATGTGGCGAACTTATGGCCATTCATCGGTCTCACGCGTAGTTATCCTCGCTTAGGAGGATTTGATTCTTAACCCGAGGCGACAGGGGTAACTTATGGGTAGCATAGCAAATACCTACCTACTATAAACAAAAGGCGGCGAGCTACCAAACAGCAGCTGCATCTGATTTTGCTGTTTTTAGTATTTTAAAGGTGGCTAGTTAATAGATAAAACATAATACCAAATTCGTTTTATAAGGTTATTATCGTAGGTGCGTTTAACAGAAACTAGGTAGGCTTAGTACAATCATCTTTGTGACATTGTCTTAAAATGATGAACATAAAATGCTTATTTTGTCTTACCCCCTGGAAAAGGGCGACAGCATTTCAGGTTGCGTCGACCAGTTGTCGTCGGGTTTTCTTGGTTGACTGTAAAAATAAGTAATTGAATTAATAACAGCCAACATAATAACCTTAGTTGAATGATAACATAAAAAATGCTTACTCAAATGCTGCAAGGGCACCAAGTTTATGAATAGAGTGCTGAAAAAATATTTTAAATTTAATCATTTATGTCTAACCACCTACTGAATATATGTTGTCTATTGCTGTAATGACGATATGTATCTTTAATTATGTGACCTAAAAATTGCTACAGAAATTGACGTCATCTTCATGTAGAAAGTGGGTTAATGTTGATAGTTCTGCGCAGTAGGGTAAAGTATAAAAACGTACCTACCTCGTTACTTTTCATCAAAGTCTTTTGCTCCATAGCGTAAACAACTAGTAAAATTAATAAAATTATGTTGATGATCGGAGCGATGTAACCCTTTAGCGCTATGCTCATGAGTATTAATGCTCCCTGGCGTAGCACCTCTGTTTTGTAGTTAGCATCTGAGCCTGCAGCCCAGTTCTCCTGGAGACAGTAAAGACAAAACTAGTTTAGTTTCATAACTTAATATTTCACCTATCTAGTCATACTAAAACATTAAATATCCATGTGAATTTTAGCGACATGAGAAGAAATAGTGATCACTAAACCATCCTTTTCTAAGACAAGACAAAATGCTTTCTTTTAGTGTAGATAACGTTGCTTAGCAGCGTAGGTTGCAGGTACTTGCAATAACATTCATCAATATGACTTAGGTATACGATACATTTTGGTACATCCTTAACATTTGAATGCCTAGCATAATTTTAGAAATGTTGATCTTATTAAAACTAAACATATTTAATAAAGGGTGTCCAATCTTGACCGGATATATTAGTGATGAAATTCACTCACCATTATAGTAGTTAAATAGCTGTAGTCTAAGCCGAAATGTGTCGCAGTAGTTAGGTCAACTATCAAGGAGGCAATGCTGCTGCCAATGTATGCAGACAAGACCAAGTTGATATAGCGGGTCGCATCATCCTGTATAACTGCGATAAACAAAATAAAGTAGATATCTAAATACACATTGTTACAATCTCAATAATCGTGATAATATGGCATTGCTCACTGTTGACCGACATTAAACACAAAGAACAATAGAATTTCCAGCCTAAACCTAGGGAACATATGGTCATTACTTTTATAGGTTGTGCCATCTATTAACAATAAAGATTGTGTATGCGAACCTTGGGAAAATTGAGGTTCTAACTAATTTTATTGTTTAATAATAAATATAATCTCGATTGCTGCTACGATTTCACCGATCGATGTATCACCAAAACATATTTCTGACGCATTACTTTAGATACTGCGCAAGCGTTGATTTTGAATCGTGTTTATTCACATTCGATCGCAGGCCTAAATAACAGGTAATTTAATATAATATGATATTCGATTTCAGCATGAGTTAGTAACAGAGCATAAGACAGGATCTCATTTGTATGTTCACGCTCTTTCATCCCTGTTCCATGAGTCATGACCACAACAGAAGTCAACAGACAAATAGCAACCGAACATTATGTATGAAAGTAAGTATTTAGTGTAATTATTGTATAGTAATTGACGCAAATATTTTTTTTATCTATAGTTACTAACAATCCGAATACTAGGCTGAATAATATAAATACTTTTCATCAAATAAACAATAACAATACGGTTTAACATGGCACTTCAGCTCATACCAAAATCTAGCACAACTTTCAGTCGACATAAAAGATTAATAACAATAAGGAATATCTAATAAGTATGCAAAATTATAATTACTTGTAATGAGGGAAATGGCCGTTACTAAAGACAGTACGGAAATACTCAACGTGATCGCAGCCAACACAAAAACAGTGTACTCTCCCGTGATATCATTGGTCACCGGCTCTCGGGCAGACAAAGAAGCAGGGCAGTCACTTTCTAAAAATAGTTCACACAAATTAGCTATAATATAATATAGTATAGTATATATTATAGTTTACAGATAATATGACTAATCAATAAAGGGGTATTTGAATTTGGCGGAAACGCAGATATGAAACTCTTATTAATAAAACGCCGACAAGTTCGGTGATTTTGTAACAAGAAAAAAACTCTGAGTTAGCTGTTTTGAGAAGATACACGAAAGAAGTCTCTATCCTCTCAAAGTTATCTAAAGTTGAAGAAAAGTTCCCTGAGCGTATTATTTACGTAACAATTTACGGAAAGTCTATGCATGACACTACATTACGAAATAATAAAAGTTTATAAGTTATATTGAGATAAATTTATACCTAAAATGAATGCGCTGAAAACAATTTTCCAGAAATAATCTGCTCCTGATGCTGATTCTAACAATACTCCATTGTCACAATTAAGTCTTAATATTATAGCAGCTATGCACAGTAATATGTAAATTAAGGAGAATCCCTGAAAACAATGTTGAAATATATAATATTAGAACACATTTGGCTGGATAGGTTACCTAAGTAGGCAAAATATTACCCATTAACAATAAAATGCAAGCCATTTGAAGATTTAAAATAACACGATAGTTTCGCAAAGTGAAAAGATACAAGTCGCAAATATACATTAATTAGCTATATCGAATGTAGCAATAAGGGGAATGTTGTATCGTGAGTCACACGGATATTACGCAGGCATCGATCGGATATAACAACAAGTGTTAAGTTTACTTACAATGGTTAAAGCGCCGGATAAAGTTGCGGCGAGGACGAGGTGTGGAGAAAATTTCGTATTTGACGGTTTCTGCATTTTATATTTTTTTAGTGTCTATTTATTTATTGAAAACGCGTCATGTCGAGTTAGTGTTCGTTTATGAAGGAACTCGACAAGATATCAGAGTGTTAATCGCGTCATGATAATTGTTATCGGTATTAATACCCACTATCTACACACGGAGGAGCTCCCTCCACACTTCTAAATTTCACTAATCGCTTCAACACTACGAACGTGGACAGTGGTCATATTGAACTAACTGACACGATTTTAACAAAGGTTTTCACTGACACTTATTTACAGCTATGTATATAAAATAACATTAAAGAAATGCGTAAACAACAACAACGCGATCATCATTGGAACATTTACGTTCAAACTATAGCACAAAACTGATTGTTAATGATATTATTATGTTGGTGAATAGTAATACAATATCTCTTAGTCCGCAGGTCAGGCACAATGGCATCCATCCATCATATAGTAAGTGCTTGTTTGAGAACCAAGGGTGGATCCAGATTTTAAGTCAAGGGGGGGGGGTCACAGAGTCCTGACAGGCTCCAATGTGATTACATTCAATACTCATCAGGGGATCATGACCTTCTCATGATTATAATAATAATAAAATAGTGGTGTCTGTTTGTAAGATCAAAATAAAAAATATACTCAAGTAACACAAAATAAAAATAAAAAATACTATCATAGGCATTGAGTAAAAAAATGTTATTTTGATGTTACAAACAGAATCTTCAATTTTATTATTATTATAATCATGGGGGGTCATGATCCCCCCTAGATCCGCCCTTACTGTTTGGTCAAATAATACCTAACTAACACGCTCATATAAAAGAGCAGGCGATAACATGTAAAATAATAAATGTCGTAGCTGCTACGAGATCCAGTAGTAGCGGACTTTATATGGCTATAACCTATGCTATAACTAAGAGATCATCGAAATGAGGATAGTGAGTAAGAGATAAAGTATTTTCTGAAAAGGCAAAGTATTTATAGTGTCACAGTGATAGTATCACAACAGTTCTGGCCTACCTTGTGATACCTGCCTACAACCATAACAACCTACAAGCAATTAGTTTTGTTAATGTACATTAATCATATTATGCGTAGTGTGACCATGTTTTTTACAGCTGGCCACCAGGATCGCAGCACTCTTAACTAGAACATATGGATCCGTTAAGTGCCACCTTAGAGCAGAAAACCAAAGTGCCACACTTCATCGTCCCATCATTTTGTTGCTATTCAACCTAAAAAGTCCGACCTGTTTCAAGAAATATTAAGAAAACATTCAATGAAGCGATGTCACTACTGTATAATAATGTCAATAACAAGCAAATTTCCCTAGAGTTATTTGAATAACCTTATAAATTCAAAAGTAGGCTGATAGTCCTAAAATGAGTTACACTTTATAAGTGTTACAAGCAAGCTAAAAAACCCGCACCAGTCAGTTCAGTAGATGCCGATCCCATAAGGATGTTATGACAAGATTCGAAAAGATTATCACAACTTTGTTTTACCTGTTTTGGACATGGCGTGTGAGCAGTTTCCTATACTCCAGTTACTCAGTGTCAGAGAACGTGACTCCAACAAGTGCAGGCTATAAGATTAAAACCTTCCTTACGGTGAGCTTGATGGCCGCCTCTATGATCCTCCATGCATTGCCTTACAAGGAATCGCCTCGACTAAGTCTAATAAATACTATAATCAGCATCCCTTCTCAGGTTCATACAATATTATTTTTGCATCGATATGTGGGGCCAACGATTGATAGCGTCAAATTTAATGTGTTCTTGTACATAATGTCATCACTGTCTGTTTTGGAGACAATTTATTTAATATACGTGGACTGGGAACGGATGGATTAATACGAAAAATCTTAGTTGATACTGGTGTCAATGGTAAAGGTAGTTAATGAGTAACCCAAGTAAACTAAGTGTTGGTTACTTTTTACTTCACAAATAAAAATCGTAAATATATTTAATTGAAATATAAAATTTATTGTTTCCATCTTAAATTATAAAAAAACTTATAAGTTACGCATGCAAGTAACTTTTGCCAATGTTGCCGACATGTAACATTAATTGCTTTAGCTCATCTCATAGAACGTTGAGATCAGTAAGAATTTATAGCTATGCCACATATACTTTAAAAAAAGTACATACGTGTTAAACATAAGCAATATTATAAATATTAGTCATCAGAAAATATTGAATAAACACGCAATACCGATTTCGTAGCACCAATTACATTATCATCCGTCTGATATAATATACTTAAATATAAAACAGTTTATTTTTTTAACGATTTATGTATATAAATAAATAATATATACATACCACGAGCTTTAGTATTTACCTCTATCGATAAATTAATTTATAACCAATAGTAATCGTAATGAATACCCTACATAAGTTAAACAGGTTACAGTTGCGCTTCCATCAATTAGGTAACTAGCGTTGTAATATCAATTCAAATGTCAATGGCATAGCAGGCAATAGAAAATATTCATCCATAGATCTGAACAGAAAACGTTTCAAAAAGAACTAATTCATTTATGATAATTTGATACACTTAATGTAAGTAATACGTGACCCAATTCACATATTATTATGATAACGAATGCTAAACTGATGCCAGCTGCATAGTTTTGTAAGATATAACACGCTCTCCGACAACACGATAAAATCTTTTAGAGGTAGGTATTTAAGCAATGCAATTTATGTGCAAACGTAATGTAGGTAGTAACATTTTACCATTGTCAAGCTTATTCCTAAACATTACATGAATGCCTACTGTTGAGATTGTTTGGCACTGTTTACTCCGTTCGTTTCAATATCTGCCGTTGGCAAGTCCTAGGTTAGTACAGAACGTCGGATTGATTTAGCGCTGCTGAAAAGGAAAAGAAGATAAATAATAGAAGACTTCTGAAGAACATATAAACCTACCGATTGTCAATCGAGTTTCATTTAGATACTACATCCGGTTGATTAGCAGGGACGGTCCAATTGAAAATGCTAGTAATAAATTATGTAGAAACAATAGATTGTAGGCATTTACAGTTATGATTTGAATGCGACATTGAAACAAAACCCGTATTTTAGTCACCATTGTCGTGTAAAAAAACGCCAGAAAAACTATCCTTCCAATATGATCCACTTTCACCAAAATTTCTTGTTTTCGGATAATAAAAAACTTATGTAGGTACTATATAACTATAATAGAAATGTAATTGATCTCGGAACTTTATCCTTAGATAACTCCTTATGTTCTACTAGTTTACGGAACTAAAATAATCTTATTTAGTTTTTGTGTGACATAAGTTAGATATGAGCAAAATCAACGAATGTTCCTTTACGTTATCTATTGTGAACGTCTTGTTGCCATTATGTATAAAAGTCCCACCCAATAATAGTAGGTACAAAAATACGCAAAACTGAACTTATGTACTTTTATAATCTGCGAAATATTGGTTGTATACTGGTACCTACAGCCCCCTTACCATGAACGCTTAAAGCAGGACAGTTTACGTTCTGCTCCCTTACCATGAACTCTTAAAGCAGGACATGTGGAACATCATGTGAAAGCAGGACGCTGCATCACACAGCACATAGCGGCGTCTAGCTTTCGCGTGGTAAAATGTCCTGCTTTAAAAGTTCATGGTAAGGGTGCTGGAAGCGGGACGCCGCATTACACTGCACGTAGCGGTGTCTCGCTTCCACATCTTACGCTGTCCTGCTTTATAAGTTCCCGGTAAGGAGGCTGGTCTACGAAAAAATAGTTGTAGTAAGTTTGTGACCCCTAACTACTCTCTTAACATTATCTTGGTGAAATTGAGACTAGGCAAGTAACTTCTTTCCTCAATACTTTACTTAAAATATGAAAATCTGTGATTGTCAATAAGCCTTCTTATATGTGTAATACTCACAACGCACAGATCGTGATGTTACGTAATCTTTCTTTTGGGTCAAAGAACTTAGACTGGATGCGGCTCGATGGACGGCTGTAACAAAAGAGCGTTAATTTTATGACCAAACCAGAATGAATTCTGTTGATGGTAGTTTTTCATAATTTACACACAATATTTAAGAAACTAAACTTACATGCTTTTCTAACGGACTGGAAGGCCGTGTAGTCCGGCAGAGGTACAGGTGGGAGGTCTTCGTCCGGAGGGAGCTGGTCCCGCATGCGGTGTGCGGACGCCGGTATATACGCCCAGGGAAGCTGTCCTTGGAGCTCGGCCGTCGTTCCGCGCCGTCTTAACAAATACCAACATACCATTAGCCCAGCGGCAAATCCATTTTTATTTTATGAAACCACCTACTAAAAACATAAAACAATGTTCCCACTCCGACACCAAATATCCAAGAATGAAATCAAAGAAAATGATGTCAGTAATATACAGACGGACTCATTTGGATAAGTACTTTTTAGTGTTGATTATTAGGAATGAGCAATATAATGCAATTAGAAGAATGAACTTGCGAAAGGAATGGGAAGACCACCGAGCTATAAAATAAGCTACCAATATGCTGAGGAAAAAATGAAACAGCAGATGAATTGACCACGATGTTACAAGATAAATATTCTTACCAAAGAAGTCTCGAAGCGAGACAGAAGACTCATTGAGACTGAAATAATAATGAACAACGCTTGACGATTTGTATTGCTGATACGAAATGATTAAGTACCTACCTTTAATTATATTAGGAAAGTATTAATAATTTTCACCCTACAAACTTGAAAACGGTAGGTATTTCAACTTAGTAGTTAATTTATCATATGTAGGTATCTACCTAACTAAAATGATTAATTTCATTTACTATTTGACTTCTAGTATTTATCAGTGTATTGGACGGTTCGTTAAAGTATTGAAGCAAATGATAGAGGCGACATTGTGCCAAGCCTTTGTCTATCACTAACCATTTAATGTAGTAAGGTAAGTTTTTTATTTGTAGACTTACCCTCGTCCATCTGGTTGGTTGGAGGTGGTAGCGAGTTGAGGCATAGACTGTGAGATGCGAGGGGGGCTGGTGCGCCCCGAGGTGTCAATGACCGCTCGGTCCAGCCGCCGCTGCTGCTCGGCTATGATGTTCTCCAGCCGCTGAGGCAACGAAAGTAGGGTCTCGGGGAAGTTCACTGTACGTTTCTTATCCAAATCGACATCGACATGCTGTGTCCGCGGAGATCTATGAAACAATATTTTTTTCCCTATTTTACTACATGGAATATTTCATTTTAATACTGATGCCTATATCGATTCATGTATTATCTTAATAAAATAAATAACGATGTTTTTATTAGTACCTAATAGATTTTTATAACTGGATTATTACTAACCTATCAGGTGATGCTTGCAAAGAATCTGGATTTGACTTAATGTGTACATCAGGTATAGGTGATCTTCGAAAAAGGAATGTTTTCATCCGTCTAAACGATCGACTGAGTCCAGCGCGTGGTATTCTCGCGGTGATCTTACTTTCACTTGGTAAGCTTCCCAGTTCTTCATCCCTATCGTCGAAATCTTGAGAGGTGATGGCTGGAGGAGGTGGTGAGTCCTGAGGAGGCGATGCTTGTACAGATGTGGACACCTGAACAGGGACCGGAACTTGTGGCACAGCTTGAACCGATGGTGGTGCTTCTGCACTCTAAAAAAATTTTACCATCGTAACACAACTCGCCTCGTTAAATACTCTTTGGCCTTTAATTACCAAATTAATATTTTAAATATTAAAACAATAATAAATGTAAACTATATTTACGTCGACATCAGCTTTTGGCTCTTTCTTGATGTTGCAGTCTATGATCACGATGACAACGAGGAATATATTTAGTATGAACAAGAACACAAAGCGTGAGTACAAAAGGACCATTATCCACGCAGTCCATGACGTGTCTAGTTGAACGGTTCCGACGCCACTGACTGTGCCTCCGATAAATTCCATCATTTCGTCAATACTCTGAAATTAGAAAAATAGTTACTCATTTTACAGCAAAGGTCTGAAATAAGTGAATTTATTAGGATAGGTGACGTGAATACATTTATAGATAACACTTAATAGATACCTCAATAAACACTACAAGAAAGTGCAATTATTTGTAAAGTTAAGTGTTAGATTTGCTAATGATTCATCGACAGGCTATTCTGTAGGAAGTGCCAAATTCTTTTTGTTAGATATAACTGAGATCTAAATAATACGATTCGATTCGGTATCGAATAATTAACAATGTCCAGATTGCTAATTAAAATAACAAAAATGATAGTCTTATTGACGAGGATATAATATAAATAGACGACAAATAAATCGATAGATAAATTCGGGATGCCTGCACCATACGTCCTAAGGTAACAGGCGGAGAAAAGACAGGATGACCAGGTTGAGGATCGATGACTCACTGCCAGGC
This sequence comes from Abrostola tripartita, assembly GCA_905340225.1. NCBI lineage: Eukaryota > Metazoa > Arthropoda > Insecta > Lepidoptera > Noctuidae > Abrostola > Abrostola tripartita. Next base: position 7,014,242 of record HG996486.1, read on the forward strand.
GAGCAGACTCACACGACTGAACAGAGATGGCTAAAGGTGTCTTGGCCACAATGAGAGGTTGGTAAGGTACTGAGTCGTGGTTTAATGATTGAGCTTCATAGACGCGATGGTTCATAATGGATATCATTTTAGATCCTGGCTTAGGAGCTACAATTATGGGCACGAATTATGGGCTTGTCCCAAAAACAAAACACGACAGTATATTAAAGATTAGAGCAAAAAAATACAAAAATAAATGCTCTGAGTATTCAAAGGTTTTACAACTTATCCCTAAGAGACACGCAGGCAAGTTTTAGATTAAACTAAGTAAAAAACCCTCTTACCCGAGTATGGAACGAGTCGTTGGCATACGTCACAGTGGCCACCAAGTCAACTCCGCACACTGCCACAGTTGTTATTATCCATGGCCACCTAATGCATTTCGACTGCTTGTCTTTGGCCCCACCCACTGCAATCAAGATGACTGTTTAGTTATAAACTAGACTTAAAAACTGTGTGAGCAGAGAAAGTGAGTGGTAAAAGCTAAGTAGTACAGTCAGTAATAGGGAACAATTCCAAGTCCCATTTCGAAGTGTACCTGGCCTTCGAATAATAATGAAAATACATATTTTTGTATTGAAGAAGTCACATAAGTAAATGGGAGAACTAAATCTTTACCCGACAGTTTACATTATGAATCCAGTTCCGTAACATCTTGGCCGTGACGAGTCTAATATTACGCACAGTTTATAATAAATGTTTTCATATGTATTGTATGATGTATCATGCGATGCAAATAAATAGGCAAGAAAAATATTATTTTACCTTTTAAGCGTAACTTTTAGATAGGGATCAGATGATCAAGAAAGTGAATTAATTTGAAATTGCTTTTCTTTTCCTACACAGTTAACATCTACATAAAAATATACTCTTTGTGTTAACAGGTGATATGCTCTAACACTTACTCATAATAACAACGCTGTTTATGATCCACAAGGCACTTAGGCCGAGGCTTGTACAGTTAATGATAAACGTTCTGAAGACTGTGAATGGTTCTTGTGTTAGCAAAACGAATGCCTGGTCAACAACGCCGTCTATCGCTTCACCGATGTTGACCCTTAGTCCGCAGCTGTCAGGATCTGAAACAACCCACCTAAAATAATAGAGTCCTGATGATTTGATTCACGCTTATCTTGTGGTAGATGCATATTCATTCAATCCATTATGGATTTAAACCGTACGGTCTACTATTTAAGCAATCGAGAATTAAGTTTAAAGCCTACATAACAACTTAATGACAATCATTATTTTTTCAGAAATATCGCTCAAACATCTTAGTATGTAAAAAAACTAATTAAGGAAATAATATTAATCTAATGATATCATAGTGTATAAAAATAATAAACCTACGGCTAGCTATTATTATGTAGTTACAATATTGCTTTGTTTATCGTTTTAATCGTTGATTTCATATCATAGCGATACTTACTGTGAAAATAAAGGATTTTAATGTAAATGAGAAGCGGCAGTTCTCTCAAAAAGTTGATCACGCAGAAATACTGCGCTATGCCAAGTGATGTGAAGATCATCTGTCCCGTCGCTTGAAACTAGAATAAATCAATTGGTAGATAAATTAATTAGATGGAAGAATAATTAAGAAGAGAAGTAGTATCAAAGTTTTACTTTGCTCAATTTCTAATAGATAAACTAGTGAGCGCTGTAAATTACTTGCCTACTCTAAATTGGCGTAAAAGTAACGAAATAACTTGCCTAGATAGTTCGAATTTTGCTGCGCGTGGCATAATTATTGTATTCTGCTTTATAGTAGGAACTACTTGACATTTAAACCCTATAGATTTATACGTTGTTTATCGTCTTTAATGGTCTCAAAGATAAACCACACGATTCATTCTTATTTTAATGTTCATTAATTTTATTTATATTATTAAACAAAATTAATGAACATTGAAAATTAGTCATTTGAAATATTTTTGTCAGATTTTGCGTTATTACACCCATCTGCCACTAATGTGAAGTTAGTTTCTTAAAACGATGTATGTAGTACGTATTGAAACGGTTAGCCGATAAGTATGGTAGAGAATTTCCGCGCCACATTGTGACGAGAGCATGACAACGATAAGATAAATAAAAGTTGTATTGAAACATTTTTATATCTAATGATATCATTATTAAGTATGAGTACTTAAATCCGTGGAATGTAGAAAATTCTGGTAACTAATCTTACTATACAATTATTTAAAAGAGATGTTCCGTCTTTTTATAGCGTGTAGGTAACACATACTTACACATAACATCTCGCCTGTATTTTCCGAAGGGGTGTTTTGTACCCTCGCATTTTGCCAGTTAAGTTATCTTATAAGTAGGTCCCAATGGAATAGGGAGTGCCCTTATGGCCACAAATCTGGACACCGTGCTGCTACTGAAAATTACTTAATGGAAGAACCCAGAACTATGCTACCCACTATGCCCAGAATATGAACCCAGGACCTCATGGCTTAGCAGTAACTAGACCAACGAGGCATTAAGTAACAATATTTTAATATAATAAACTTGACCGACCTGTCCCCATGAACATGATAGCACGTACCATCACAGAATATAATAGTGCCTACTTTTTAGGTATTTAAGCCGTGAAATATTTTGATAGGTACATAAACGTTAATTATTATATACTTGTAGATGAAACAAAATTCCTGTGTTTTTATCTAAGAAGATATAATATGCTAAGTAATCGATAATGTCGGTCCGCCACTCCATCGCACGCAGCGATCATTATACAATCTATGGCACATACGAAGGGCATTAGGTAGGTAAGGTTGGTATATGTCATTTCGTATCAATTATAACACCTAATCATCTACGTTAATGGCATTATTGTTCCTGGGAGTTTGTCTTGGATAAAGGTAGGCCATCCTTAAAAACTCCTTCTATCTTAATTCTTGTAATTCAAGATTTTTTAAGAACGTATAGCTTTATATTTAAAGCCGTCATCATCATCAGCCTAGCTCAGTCCACTGTTGGACATAGGTCTCTCCTATGGCACGACACTGACCTTGATCTTCGGCCTTCCGCTCCCAACCGCTGCCAGCTATTTTACGTATATCTAATGCCTTACTACTATTTAGAAATCCGCCCCTTTTCTTCTAACGTTATTAAGTACTTAAATTCATTATATCTGCAGTAACAGGGTCAAAATTAGCAATAATAATTATTCACTTGTTTAAATACTAGACGCTCTAAGCATAGCCTATACCCGATACTGGGCTGAAATGATGATGATGATATAAATATTTTCATTTGCATAGAATATTCAATAACCTACAGAATTTTGTAACAATATTTTAATTTAGAAACAAACAATTTAGTCTTAGATAGCGTAAATTTTGTATATCTGTTTTTGTGTTTGTTTATTTATCTCTTCTAATCTTTTTACACAGCAAAATAACGACGGGTACACAAGAATTTGTGCATACTTAGTGTTATAAATAATTATTTATAGGTGACAAAGGATTTCATTGGTCATTGGTCATTTTATTTTATTTTATTTATTTGGGATATAAAAGATAAATAAACAGTTACATATTGTATCTAATTAATAATATAGGTAACTAAAGATATTATATAAATGTGAAACTGACACCGTTATCTACAGCATATTAACTATTTTAATTTATTTGTTTGCATTGTTTATTTTATGGTAAAATTATAGTTACAACATAATACCAATTACACGGCGTATAGAATATCATTGACAACAGCCGTATCTTTCTCAGGGCGTCTCCTGTCCAAAATGAATAACGTTGTATCGTTATCAGTGACAGAAACTCTCGACTGATAAACTAACTGATACTCTTACTAGCATCTCACGCTTGTATCGATGACATTAGTGCCATGTGTCCTACTTCCTAATAGAAATATGAAAGATATTTTCTTCTTGAAATCAAGCTAACTCATTCAAACCATTCTAACTAGGCTACTATTCTCGTGGACACTGGACAGCCTATATAACTCTTGCATTATTTGAAAATTACTTAGTGGTATTATTTAATTGGCTTTGCAGATTGCAAAGCTAGGGTTTTGTGCGGGAACTTCCAATACTCTTTAATCAAACAAAACTTATTACTAAGTAAATAGTTAGTCAGTCTGATTTCTCTTGAGAGCCTGATTTTTTTATGGTTCTATGTTCATATTGGTACAATTCCCAATGATGTGTATTTATTTAATCTAAACACGTTACCCTCTTTACAAATCATAGTCCCGGTGTTTGATGCCTTTTTATTTGATAGTTGTGAGACTTTTTGCCGACGTATTCGTTGGGCCCGGTGGTCCATTGACGCGCTCGTACATAATATTACAATGTTATGGCACTCTCACTTTCCAGATAGGTAGATAATTTCCATTTGGTTTGACGTACTCCATTCGATTAATTCAATATGCACGCTCGTCGGGCGCTCTTAACCTGGCTTTTCTTCAGAACATCTCCGATTTACTTAGAACATATTGTTGATGTTTCCGCCAAGTATCTTACGTGAAGACTTAGGCACAGTGATCTAATTTCGATTTGAAAAAGCCATGCCAATGATCCTATTTCTTCTGCATCCTACACTTCGTAGTAATAAACCACATGTCTCCATATGCACATCCATTTGTATGGAACTAGGTTTTTCAGTAGCCTTGTATTCAAAGGAGTATCCAAGATGCAGTATTTTTTTTAATTCTCAGTAATCCGTAAACATTACGCTCACTTGCATAAAAAACAGCGATACAATAATTAAGAATGTAGGTACCTACTTATGTATTTCTCTATTATTAAGTAATACTCATTGTTTTAATTCCATCGCTCAGCAAATAATGTTCGTACGTATGTATTTTATTTATTATATCTTAGACAATAGGGTACACAAACAGTCAGAATTATCGCCAGCTCTTTCCCGATCCACATTAAAATATAAAACAATGACTTACCAATGTAATGACGCCAGAAAAGACCATAATTTTGTTGAATGCCATGATTTTAGTGTCCTTCCAACTTTTTGAAAAGTTATGGCAAGTGAGCGTAACGATGTACTTAGGCAGGTCTCGGTGGTCCACGCACCTCGGTGTACACCGCCCAGCATTACACTGATAGCCACGATAGCACAGACGCAACACCTTTCTCAATAGATAAATACACGAGTATCTTGAGATGGAGATACCAAAAATTTGAGCGACATTTTTACGTCATCAATGGTACGTAACAATATCTGAGGGGGACGGATTAGGAATTTCTCATCCGACGCCAGAAAGTTGGGTTTTAACTCTTAAGTTTAACAAAAGCCAAAAATATTGGGAGTCTCTACAATATTTTTGGGTCTAAGTTTCATGATGACGGCTAAATGTGGGTATAAGGTAACACAGAAACTGTCTGTCTAACTCTTTGTAATGATTGTAAATATTTATGTAATAAAATGCGCATTATTACTGATGATGGATATACACAAGGTACACACCTTGTGTATATCCATCATCAGTAATAATGAAGAAGGTTATCTAAACAAAAAATTACAGTAAAATAAACCCTCCGGTTGCTACGGAAAGGTCAATCTTTCATCTTTAATACAAGTTCCAGTTGCGACTATTTCTAAAGATTGTCATACTCTCGTTAATTACGGATACTATATTTAGCACACAGGATGTCGGAGATATCATAGAGGAGTTAATTGGCAGTCGCTATAAATAAGAGAACTATAAGGCAGATTTCATTGTAAACGTGTTTCTTTCCATGGGAAATATGGGAAAACTGGTGAGTAAATAAATAAATCTTAGAAATTATTAATGCTTTATCTCGGTGTGATTTAAGTCAATTAAGACTTACCTTTGTGTTAACTTATATGAAAAGTACGCTGCCATTTGCCAGTTTTCTGATATAATTAGAGCAATAAAAATATCTAATTTGATTTACTTACTACACTAGGCATGCTAAATTCTAATAAATAACTATTGATGTAACGTGTATGTCTTTCCGTTTTTTTTTTAAGATGATGTTATAAGTTTAATATTATTAACAATAATATTTTAATTATCTAATCCCATTCAGATTGTACTATTGTTAACTGCGCCATGGCTTACTATTACCGCTGGCGTAAAGACTACTAACGGGACAGATATGCTAACGAACTCTACGGACCCTAATAAAGATATGTGAGTATAATCTTTGCCTTAATCTCTTAACTGGCTCTGGCTCCTAACTTAAAGGATATTATTTTGATAAAATAACCCTAGTTTTCTAAATTATTTCTATTCACGTGGCCAAAGAAAGTCCCAGTGTTCATTATTAGGCCAAACAATAATTACTTCTACCACTTAACGCGGCAATAGGTACATAATTATAGTCTCGCCTGTTTCCCAGAGGGGTAGGCGGAGACCACGCATTTCTATTTGCTGTGGTCCTGACATACTCCTTTCGTATCATTCAGTCTCATCCTTCATACACGCTCGTTGGTCAATTTTGCTTTTTATGCGATTACACCTACCTACTGAAAAAATTACCAACAGCCGTAGAGTTTGCTACGGCCAAGCGGTCGCAGTCGTAGGCCGTAGCCTTTGCGAACAACTTACGTAGCAATGAGAAACCCTTGACTAATCGAAAATTAACCATTTGAGCTCCTTACCTCCTTAATACCTTAATACGTGTAAACGGTTTTCATTTTACAGGTACGTTATTCACGCTATGGTGTATCAAGTTGGTATCTTAACCAACAAAACAGATAATAAAACGGCTAACTTTAATACCACGTAAGTTTTACCCTTGGTATGAATTCGTAAGTCGGTATTTACCTATTTTTATATACCTACTCATGTTAGTTATGTAACAGTGTGTGTACTTGGAATATAAATAGAGCTGACGGAACATTAATTATGCATGAAGCCATCGAAGTACTGCACGGGTAACATTCATATTCTTACTTACATAACATGTTCAGCGCTACTCGCTGTTCTAATATCCTATTGAAAGCAAATCAGGTGGAAGATGCGTCGTGTAACGCTTCAATAGTTATTGAATAACTTAGTTAAATAATAATGATGTGGAAAGCGAGGCATCTTTGGTATTTTAAAAAACGTCGCCCCACACTAGGAATTTCTCCTGTGTTGTGGGTGCGTTTCACAAACATGAAATATCACATACACAAACACCCAGACTCGGGACAATCAAATGTGGATCGCACAAATTTTTGCCCCGTGCGGGAATCGAACCCGCAACCCTTAGCGCAGCAGTCTAATCGCTTAGCCACTACGCCAATCAGGTCGTCAGATCAGATCCGATCTTTAAAAGTTTAACCTCATTTGTCTATTTGTAGGGGCAACCAAGAGGCGGTAACATTTTACCACACCAACGGCTCGAATGTGGACTTAAGTATGATTGGGAATCCTTTGTTGACAAACGTCACAGCCCAGAGTATGGTGGGAGTAGCACCGATACCTGCTGCCGAGAACGCCACGAACCATCTCCCTTGGAGCACCCTGAACCATCTGGCCAACATAGCCCCTTCGTCTATGTCCACCGGTAAAATAAATGTATATACTCGATAATTTAAGTCATATGAGTCTGCTAAATAAATCGTCGTCATTTCTACACTGCTGACGATGGTTTCCGAAGTATGCAGTCTTACGAATCAAATCAAATACATTTACTTGTGTAGGTACACTGTACTTCAGCATCGTCAGCCGGAAGACGTCCACTGCTGGACAAAGGCCTTCCCCTTACTACTGTACTACTGATTAACAAACACAGTAGTTTTTTTTGTCACTTTGGTCATTGACAGCAATTACTGGCTACGACATTTTCCGTGTTTAAAGAGGCGTTGTATTTTTTGTAATACTTATAGTCACACAAAAATAAATCTGTTGTTTTTCAGGCTCCAGACAACTAAAACAATTGAAGAGATCGATCCGAAGTGTTGATATCATGGATTCAGAGATGGCCTTTAATGATTTTTACAAAAATGTATTCAAACGAGCCGTGCCGGTGGGTATTCACAGCGGGGCAGCCATCATCCCACAGGCGGCAGGGGTGCAGTCCATCGCCCTCCCGCCCCTTCTGACTCTGAACAATAACATGTCAGACATACCAGTACCGATCCCCAACACGTCCGTCGTACATTACGCTAAAATCAACACACTTATATCCAAAACTTAAATAAGAATTTCAATAGAGTATCTATCTTAGATTGTATATTTTTTAGTTAAATGCAAGAACAATACCTATCAGTAGAATAAAAGAAAACTTGTATATGTACAATTTTAGATACACGGCAGTGTGTCCGCCTTTTGTTTTTACCCTGCATTGTTAGCTTATAAACATAATAGAGTATCATTTATAAATGTCTCATTCGACAACCAAATCCGCAACCCTTAGCGCAAAGTGTTTTACCCAGAACAATATTTCAAGCCAACGAACCAGCCCGACGCGAAGTACCTACCTTTACTTTGTTTAATTTTAATGCAAGTAGTTTAAAAGGCTTATTTATATTATTATTTTTAAATTTGTCCTTTATTCGCTCCTGAAAGCATTTGTAAGGGGGTCGTTCAATCGTAGTTCGCGTTTAATAATTCCGAACGTTTTCCATTGAACCCGAATGATGAATAAGGTTTGGACAAAGTTCAAAGGCAGAAAGGTGTTGTCCTCACGAAATACGCACGCGCCAACATAACGCATGCGCGCCTTCGCATTAATGATTTGTCGCAACTGAACGTAACACTCTGCCAGAAGCTAGCTAAATAAAAAGTTAAAATATTATGTGCCACAATGGCTAGGGCACAGAAGTTTTTATATTTATAACATACAAACCGCGTAACTCGGGAGCCGGGAGACATAGCTAGTAACGGAATGAGCTCGCCCAAATTGAATGAACGATGTCCCAGCAATATGAGCAATGGCAAAAAACTTCTCAACAACGAGTCCAAAGAAGACTCCTTGGATAATTCTGTAAGTATATTTTGAGATATTATACTAGGTACAATTCCAGCGCCGTGTGTGACTATAGCTATTTAATAAGGCGATGACGTTTAAAGAGCTTTAATGAAAGGTTAAGTAACTTCTGTGTAGATTTACATTAAGAAACTTTGAAAAGTATAAAATTTACTAGTCATAAAATTGTTGCAAATCAATCAATAAACATGGGATATCTAATACCACTTAATATAATATATCTCTAATATTTACCTGTTTTTACAACTTACAAGTAAACTTAAGTTAAGGTTATAAAAGTTTGTAGGTAAAGCGCGTGGTTAACGCCCACCAAATGTCACACAACTCACACATGTGTTTATATAATTAAACAGAGGGAAACAACAAAAAAAGTGTGATCATTGAAAGAAAGTAAATAATTTAGATTTAGTGGCAATCTCTCGTTTTTGTTTTGAGTTAACTGAAATCATTCGTCAATCATTCTAATCATAGCTGTTGAAATTTTGCAGATCAGAGAATCTATAAAGTCAGAGAGACCTGGAGGAAAGAATGAAGAGGATTGGAGGCGACGCACTATTATTATTGAAAAGAAAAATGGCAGCTACGGGTTCACATTACAAAGCTATGGCATTCATTATAAAAAGGTTATTTATAGTTTCTATAAGTTTTTGATTTAAGATTTAAGAGCGCTTTGCGCAATATTTTACGCAATGCTAACTTTTTTATTTTATTTTGCAAAAATATGTGTCTGCTGTGCTACGTAAAAATATAAGTAATTTACCTTACTCTGACTGAATTATTGATTGAAAATATCCTGCTTGTAGATAATTACAAAATTATCTTAAACTATGCGATTAATAAGTAGGTATAATGTATAGAATGCGAAAAAAAAATTGAACTTATAACTTATATTGGTAAGTACTAACCTCAATTATTATTGATCGCTTATATAATGTCTTTTTGTAGGAACAAGAGATAGAAGTAATCACATACGTGGACCACGTCGAAGGGGAAGGTCCAGCTGCGGCAGCCGGAATGCGTGAGGGTGACGTCATCCTATCTATTAACGGCACGGACGTGGAGCGTGCTGACCATGCCGCCATCGTCGATGCCATTAACTGCTGCGACTCTAGAATGCGAATGGTCGTCATTTTTGAAGACTGCGTGCGCAAAGTAGAGCTTCATCTCAAATATATAAACTTACAACGAGCCCTGCAATCCAAAATGAGAGAACTAGAACAGCTCACCCTTCGCGAAAGACAACTGTTTGATTCAAACTGGAAGACACATAGCTTGCCGTCACAAAAGAAGAAAACATCCCCATCAGACGTAATTTCAGACAGTGAGGAGAATGTTGTTGGAGATAATATCAATAACACATATTGTAGACCAACGCTTTCTAGCGAAAACGTGACTGCCGCAAAACCCCCGCAGCCTAACGTATTTATGTATCAGTATCTAGATCCGCGCTACGGAACTTGTCTTATACAGCCCAATTTGCGCACTGGAAGTTTCGTTATTACTGTCGGCTCCCCGAGGAACAGGAGAGAATGTCATCATTATATAGTAAAAACTCCAGGCCAGGAGTGTCACAGAGCCTCAGAGAATTACAAAACCACCAGCGGGAAACACAATAAATCGCACAGGAGCAGCCACAGTCATGGATGTGCCCCATGCATGCCAGCATACAACAATCAAGACGCTAATAGTCTGGAGGCTTATGATCTAGCTAGTCCCTGTTGTGATCCGCACTGTGTTCCCAATACTAGAAAGAAAATAAGGAGGAAGAGAGAATGTTCCAAAGAGCATAAGAGAAAGGAAAAATACCAACAAGCTGATAAATCTACTCAGAAACCTGATAGTGGATCACACATTCGAACTAAAAAGGTATGTCAATCAGGACATTGCAACAACCGCTATCGATATTTACCTACAGAGTCGACCCAAACTAGCCAATGTAGCCTGCAGTCTTACGCAACGAGCAATGCCACCGTCCAGTGTGATAATTCAGCTTCCAGTTACAGTACTTCTTTGAGTAGTGATACCCTTTTTTGGGATAATGATAGGGCAGAAACTAAATCTTCACCTAAAATCCAATACCAAAGTAGCCATCAACACGTAAAACCAAAGTCTTGGGATAATTTAACCACTAAAGCGTTTGGGGGATATGGATTTGGATATGGATATTTGGATACGACCACAAAACAAGCAAATCGGTCCAAGAGTCACGGTCGAAACCACAGTAGCCGCAGTACGCAAAGTCATCATGAATATCAACATCACTCTCAAGAGAAACATTCACATCGGCAGAGCGCTCCGCACCACTACTCCGTGTACACTCGGAGCCACAGCCACTGCGCGGCTCCCACCAAGTCTACCGAGAGTCTTATCATGGTGCCGAAATACCAATTAGAAAGTAGCGGTTCTGAGAGCAGGCTGGCGTGCGACTGTGTCGAATCTATTGACTATTATCGTAGAATGAGCACTAAGAGTCCTGGGGATAATCACTCCGCCGCCTATTATACGCAGCACTTTATTTACCCCACTCATTCTTACAAGAAGAAGGACTCTAACATTAGCTCGGAAATAACGAGACTTTAAAAAGTGAGATTTAATAAGCAATATCGTAACCATCACTGCTCAACCATAGGCCTAAAGATTAAGAAGATCCGACTTGTCGTTTTATTGTAGTTGCTATTTGTAATTTTACCGAGTCCGCCATTAATCGCTTTTTACATATTGATTGATAGTTTTTTATTAATAAAAGAATAACAAAATGCCTGTTTTAATTGACTCTATTTTAGTATTGACATAGCATTTAAAAGTAACAAGTACTAGGGTAAGTATGGTAATATTAATTATTTTAAATATATATTTAATAGTAGATAACATTTTTGTCGCATATAAAGGGGCGTCCACACATGTAACATTTATATAGAACAGGATCAGATGATTGGATGGATAGTATCCAAGATTACTCCTTACATCCAAACTTATAAACACTCCTCTATATAAATTAAAGTTTAATCTTCTTAAAAAGTTACGGTATATCTGTGGATCTCATAAATAAATCTTACATGCGGTAAGAAAAAGAGTTATTTATTATTCTTTACTCTTGTGAATATGATGCATTATAATCTAATTATATTTACAGTCTAGTAATTAGGTTACTGAGGTCAAATATCAGTCGTTCTGTGCACAATACAGATATCTGTAGTGTACCTATCTGGTTAGACCGAAAACCCGCCCTCAATATACATAGTTGGTGACGAAGTCGATGACACATTAGTATTGTACCGTTTACTGTTATGTGTAATTTCTGTAAATGTATTATTATTATAGTGATAAAGTACCTAGATAAATAGTTCTTACTCATCCTTTTTACTCGTGAGTGATTTTAATGTCTTACTCAATGCAACACTTCTAGCAGAGTATGCAAATTCTGAATTGATTAAAAAAATTGGAAATGCCGGGCATTAAAGAAGCGAAATTCAACCAGGTACTGTAGAGGTGGATATTTATCCACCAGCGTTTTAATTGTATATTGACAACAAATAAGAACCTCATCACCATTATCTGCAACCCAACTTAACTCTCTGCTGGGTATCTTAGGCCTCTCACTTTGTGTGCCAGTATCCACGTCTCTGTGCCCACCTCATCCAGTCTCCACCTACGATAAGTAGCTAAAAAGCACTTACAAAACGTCAAATCTAGTTTCAAAGTGTGGTTCACTGTTTGAATGGAGAAGAGCCGGTTAGTAACTCCATAGTCATGAGTTAATGAAGGGATTCACGCGGTTCTCCTTGTGTCTGTGGCGACGAGACTGGCGCAAAGTCTATTGAACAGCAGTAGTGACAGGCGAACGCTTTTTAATCAGGCGCCTGACATGCCCTACGAAGCTCGCGAGGCCGTTAGTTGCGTGGACTGGAGCGACCGATGGACTACAGTCTATAGGACTCATTTCTACTTGCCCCCATGGAGCACGTAGGCATGCCAATAAACACAGTAAGTACATATGTACTAATCAGTGTAGTAATATCATATAATTGGACTGGTGTAGCGGGTTCGATCCCTGCTCGGGACCAATAATAGCTATATTTAGTTCTGAGTATGGGTAAGTACTGGTAAGTTTCATGATAGGGACTACAAAATATACAGAAGTCTTGATTAATGAATAAATCGCGTCAATGAAACTTGAAAAAAAAGTAGTATTATTCATCCTTGTTGTGATTTGACGTAGGAAATTATTTATAGCCACTTATTATCCGTGTCAGCTTCTGTAAGTTCTGTATGATGATTATAACTGCTAAGTTATGTAATTTAACCCTTTGAAATCTAATATTCTGAGCTTATGTTAATAAGATAGTATTGCAAATATAACTTCTCCTATCATTTACAGCTTACTAAAAAAATCAATAAAACCAGTAATGTATCATATGGCATTAATTAGGTTATATAATAACATTATCTTTCTAGTGCGATTTGTTCTTCCTCAATCTTGAATTTATTTTAAGTGTGGCAAATCGCTATCGCCGAATTTAGGTGGGTGAACTTATATCTATTGTGGGTCCGAGTTAGGCCAAGGGTCAGATGGCGGACAGTGCGCCTACGACGTCGGCTCAGCGGCAGAGTGTCGGCGCGCACCACCGCATCGGCATGCGTCGAGTCGCGCTGCTTGCCCTGCCGCGGCCCGCGGCTGCTACCTCCATGGTTGCTGCTTTACTGCTGCTAACATTGTTCGTCTCGATAACTGCTTCAGCGTTGCCGCAAGTAAGATATTTTGTATTTAATTCATTCATGTGTAACTAACGTGCCTAATTAAAAAAAAATATACCTATTCAAAAGATGTGCACCTGAAGAATGGCAATAGGTTCCCACCACAGAAATTATGTTATATGACTAATATGTACACAGGACTAATCATGAGCAGTTAGATGTGGCTGGATAGATGATAAAAGACCGCTGCACCACCAACCACCCCTTGGGGATTATAGTCGTGATTAAATGTTCGTAGGAGATAGCGGCTGCGTGAAGTGTTTTAAATAATACAAATTTATTTTCAGCAATATATTGTGTGCAAAGACTTTCGCTCCACTCGGTGTTTAATATTGAAAACTGAATTCAAAAATGATGAGGTGGACGCTAGGAAACTCAAGTCAGGCCTTGCCCGTCGCTGCTATGTCAGCGACACGAAACCGTACACAGAAAATGGGACTAGTATTACGGTAATATACATTTTTTTATAACTATCTATTACAAAAGTTTAAATTGCTTTGCGAATTACTAAGTAATGCTTATAAAATATGCATTATTGTTAAAGCAATGCGATATTCTTACTTGTTTATTTGCGATCCGTAACTATACATTTTATACATCATGCCTGCTATATACTTGTAACATAAATAATTATGTATCCAGCTAATTAATCTGCCAGTAATTGAAATCGTAAATATCATTTATTGGCATCAGACGACGAATGTGATCGATGCCCTATGACCCAGTTAAAATTTGAAATATGTCAGTTTATAAAATAGGAAGTCAATTTGTAAACAACGATTATAACTGAACGTAGTTAACTGATAGATTATAAAAATCAGCTATAGTTTTTTAAGATTCAGTTAATCAATCTGTCAAGTAGGTTTTCAATTATAAAGCTTAATTATCTACAATTTTTTTATTTACTAAGCATTCGGTTAACAAACATAAAAACCTTCCAACAAAGACTGATGTTACCATTTTCTGGTAATAGTGATATAATAATATAGAAGTTGGAAACAATATTTAATATTTATTTTAGGTATCTACTAAAAAGAACTGATGGTCTTCATCCGACAAACTTTTCAATAATAATACTCACTCTCTCTCGATCAAGTTACCTATTAAACTAAATTATAATCTTACTGTTTGGGAGGTTCGATGCCACATCGAGGGCATTCGATAGCCAACACTAACAGTAACATTTCCACTGGAGCCTCAGATAAGTTCCTGATTCTTGGGCTGATAAGTAAACTAATTGGCTGACATGCAGACGCCAATGTGTGTTCTAATAAACAAAACATTACTTTGTTTTGTTATATTTTAATTCCTGCATAATTACAGAGTAAAGCGCAACCATTTACATTTAATTTAAAAATTATAATGAACACGAGATCTTGCGTTCTTAGTAGGTATTTTTTTATTTATCAGGCGTGTATTAGGAGATAAGTTCTTTTTGTCAAGGTTGGTTGTGTCTCCTTGGCCTATGTTTCACAATTACATTATCGTAATTAGAACAAAGAAAACGTTTTATTATGTCAAGGCAATCTAATACTTATCGAGTTAAAAACTTATAGTTGTTGTTTTTCAAACAGGTTACATCCGTTGCCAATCGATTGAATGCGCGACTGTACTGCATATCCATTGATGTGGTAGATGTAAGCGCATTGAACGCAAGAACTCTTAAAAAGGTGGTGGAAGGATTCTACAGTAGAGTACGTCGTGATGCATCGTATTCTCCCCGGGGAAGATACAGGGGCCAAACGCAGTCTCAATATTTAGCCATAGATCGAGGAAGTGACAAAGATGAAGGAAAAGCGGAAGCCCATTCCGCCGCTGATTCATCAAGGGCGACAGTTAGTAAGTAAAGTAATAGATACTTGTGCAACATATTTATAATGTGGGTGCTTAAAAAGAGTAAAGTAAGTATGAGCAATATCAAAACCATGGATTTAATTAAAGTTTATACTTAATGATTTTGCGAGTAAGTAAGTATGTACCGTACTCGCAAAACGGTATGTTTTATTACCAGAGTGTACTTATTTTACACGAAACTCTTCTTTTATTGTTATCCCATCCTATCACGCAAGTATAAGGTAACATCAGTATTTTATGACGAAATTAAATAAACTAAGTATATTGATGTAAAAACAAAACTTATTTCAGGTGGAAACAGTGGGATGGGTCAAGCTCAGAGTCAATCGATGTATGATCCAAACTGTGAGGAATGTTTAGGTCGATCTGATTTAGGAGCTGAAAGTCTCAAACGCCGACCGGATGCAATGTATGTACTTTATGAAGAGATTAGTTATAGTATATTAGCGGCACATATCGACACTAATATCATTATGGTAATGAGTTGGCGAATTTAAGTATAATACGGCATTTAACAATTCTTGAGATTTATTTTAATATAATTGATCTAAATAATTTGTGCTGCGGCAGAGCAACGTCGTATTAAGATGGCTAGTTAACATAAATCATAACAAATATTAGTATTGTGTTTTGTGTACGTATAATAATAATTCTGTTCAAATTCAAGCCAATCAATTTTATTAAAGTGACTGAAGTAATTTACTACAAATAATTGTTAACAATACAATTTTACATTATACGTTATGATTTTGAACTGATCCATAAGTGAATCAAATAACACACGAAAACTTTGATCATATTTCATACTGAAAATATTGTTTCAGATCTAATCAAGGCGGGACACCTGGATCTAATAGTTACAGCAATGTCCCAGGAGGCTATGGAGGTGGTTCGAACCAAGGCGGTACGCCCGGTACTCATTACAGTGACCGATATGTACCTTCTGGTAAGAATTCGGGGACAGGACCTGGCAGGGACAGCACACAAGGAGGATCAACATTAATTCCTTCACAAGTTAACCAACAAGGAGGAAACAGTGCAGGTTTAGGGCCTAACGGTCGACCCGGATATGGGACTAATCCTGACGGATATTCAGCAATGCGGCCCCCCTACATTATGAACCAGTATAGCGTGCCAAATGGAAATAATATGGGCCTGCCGAATGGAAATAATATGGGCGTGCCAAATGGAAATAATATGGGCTTGCCGAATGGGAATAATATGGGCATGCCAAATGGAAATAATAATGGGATACACGGGGGTAATAACATAGGCGTGCCTAATGGAAATAATCTTGGCCTACCTAGTGGAAATAACCTAGGCGTACCTAATGGAAATAATCTAGGCCTACCTAGTGAAAATAAACTAGGCCTACCTAGTGGAAATAACGTAGGCCTACCTAGTGGAAATAACCTTGGTGTACCTAATGGAAATAATCTAGGCCTACCTAGTGGAAATAACCTAGGCCTACCTAGTGGAAATAACCTAGGCCTACCTAGTGGAAATAACTTAGGCCTACCCAGTGGAAATATTAATGGAGGACACGGCAGTAATAACCTAGGCGTCCCTAATGGAAATAACCTAGGCCAACCTAGTGGAAATAATCTAGGCCTACCTAATGGAAATATTAATGGAGGACACGGGGGTAATAATATGGGTGTGCCCAATGGGGGTCCCGGAGGTAACAATAACGCGGGTTATTACCCGGATGGAATGCCTTACGGTCCTTATGGGTACGGAACAAAGCAACCTGGTACTACAAGTGATGGTACACGTGAAAATGTAAGACCTGGAGTTACTGGAAACTACCCTGCAGTTAGCGGTGGTTCACCAAATGCCAATGGCATCATATTACCAGATAACCAAGGTTACGGTTACGGTCATGGCCCAGGTGGGTCAAATGATGGTGGAAATATGCCACCGGGAGCTTTGAGGCAACCACAAACTGGAGGCAATAACGTTGTATATCCCATTCAAGGTGGCACCCAAATTGGTTTTCCAGGAAATTCGAATTGGCCGATAGTATCAGGCTCATTTCAAGGTCCAGATGGTCTTAACTATTATTGTTGTGTAGCGGGTCCAAACGGTGGTTATAAGCCACCTGGTACGTTACCTATCCAATACAACCCAGTGAATGCTGGTGGTCAGGGCACTGGGGGACCATATGGTCCCGGTACCGGAGGCAGTCGAGCAACAGTTGGGTCATATAGTCCCGGTACTGCAGGAGGACAAGGACCTGGTGCAGGTGGCCAATATGGTCCCGGTACTGGAGGTGGGCAAGGACCAGGTGGGCAATATGGCCCTAGTACAGGTGGTAGTCAAAGAACAGGCGGGCAATATGGCCCAGGTACAGCCAGTGGCTCAGGACCAAGTGGACAATATGACCCTGGTACAGGAGTGGGCCAGGGATCAGCTGCGCAATATGGCCCTGGTACAGGAGGTGGTCGAGGGACCGGCGGGCAATATGGCCCAGGTACAGGAGGTGGCCAAGGAACAGGTGGGCAATATGGCCCCGGTACCGGAGGTGTGCAAGGACCAGGAGGTCATTTTGTTCCTGGAACATCAGGAAGCCAAGGACCCGGTGGACAATATGCTTTTGGTACAGGAGGTGGCCAAGGAACAGGTGGGCAATATGGTCCCGGTACCGGAGGTGTGCAAGGACCAGGAGGACAATTCTTCCCTGGAACTGCAGTAGGTCAAGGACCCGTTGGACAGTATGCTCCTGGTACAGGAGGTGGCCAAGGAACAGGTGGGCAATATGGTCCCGGTACCGGAGGTGTGCAAGGACCAGGAGGTCAATTCGTCCCTGGAACTACAGGAGGCCAAAGACCCGGAGGACAATATGCTCCTGGTACAGGAGGTGGCCAAGGAAGTGGTGGGCAATATGGTCCCGGTACCGGAGGTGTGCAAGGACCAGGAGGTCAATTCGTCCCTGGAACTACAGGAGGCCAAAGACCTGTAGGACAATATGGTCCTGGTACAGGAGGTGGCCAAGGAACAGGTGGGCAATATGGTCCCGGTACCGGAGGTGTGCAAGGACCAGGAGGACAGTTCGCTTCTGGAACTACAGGAGGCCCAGGACCTGGAGGACAATATGGTCCTGGTACAGGAGGTGACCCAGGAATAGGTGGGCAATATAACCCCGGTACCGGAGGTGTGCAAGGGCCAGGAGGACAATTCGTTCCTGGAACTACAGCAGGCCAAGGACCCACAGGACAATTCATTCCCGGAACATCAAGCGGCCCAGGAACTGGTAGACAATATAGTCCTGGTACCGGAGGTGGCCAAGGAACAGGTGGGCAGTATAGTCCCGGTAACGGTGGTGTGCAAGGACCAGGAGGACAATTAGGTCCTGGAACATCAGGAGGCCAAGGACCCGGAGGACAATATAGTCCGGGTCCAGGAGGTGGCCAAGGAACAGGTGGACAATATGGTCCCGTTACTGGAGGAAGTCCAGGAACTGGTGGGCACTATGGTCCCAGTACTGGAGGTGGGCAAGGACCCAGTGGACAATTTGTTCCCGAAACATCAGGCGGCCAAGGACCTGGTGGACAATATGGGCCTGGTACAGGAGGTAGCCAAGGAACATCTGGGCAATATGGTCCTGGTACAGGAGGTGGCCAAGGAACAGGCGGGCAATATGTTCCTGGTACAGGAGGTGGCCAAGGAACAGGTGGGCAATATGGTCCTGGTACAGGCGGTGGTTATGGACCTGGTGGGCTATATGGGCCCAGTCCTGGAGGTACTCAAGAGCCCGGTGGCGGACAATTTGTACCCGGCACTGGTGGTGGGCAAGGGTACGGAGGGCAATATGGTCCCGGCGCTGGAAGTGGCCCGGGAACGGGAACGGGTGGGCTATATGGTCCTGGTACTGGAGGTGGTCAAGGATCCGGAGGACAATATGGTCCTGGCGCAGGAGTTGGTCAAGGGCCCGGAGGACAATATGGTCCCGGTACTGGAGGTGGGCAATATGGTCCTGGTACAGGAGGTGGACAAGGAACAGGTGGGCAATTTGTTCCTGGTACTAGCGGTGGTCAAGTGCCAGGAGGACAATATGGTCCCGGTACTGAAGGTGGGCTGGGAAACAGTGGACCATTTGGTCCCGGAACTACAGGTGGTCAAGGTCCCGGAGGAACAGGTGGACAATATGGTCCTGGTACTGGAGGTGGGCAATATGGTCCTGGTATAGGAGGTGGGCAAGGTCCCGGAGGACAATTTGGCCCTGGATCATCAGGAGGTGGTACGGGCACTGGTGCACAGTATCCAGGAGGAACATACAATATCGATAATGAGCAAAATCCAGGCAGTAGCAATAATATGGCGGTGAGTATAAGTTTTCGAGTTACAAATGCTTTGGGCATTCGTCGCCCGGATAGGCCCGTGCAGGCGGCGTGCGCTAGTATTCCGCGTGAAACTCTTGAAAAAGGTCGTCGTCAAACGGCGGGTCGAGACTTGTCGAGGGACGCGGTGCAGTGTTCGCAGATCCCCCGTCCCTCGTCCTTAGGTAGATAGGAACACACCCTAGGGTTTTAGCTGGTAAGAGTCCGGCGCATCCCTCCGTCTACCTTAAGACCGAAAAACTCTATGAGGATTTTTCCATTTGTATAAACTTTTTGTTATATTATAAACAGTTATAATATAGCATGATATGTGAAGCAAAATAAGCAGTTAAATGTGGATGTATAGCTTCCTAAAAACAAGCAAACCTCTTAAATTATGGTGTAAAAACATCATTGCAACAGTTTGTAATGCTAAAACTATTAACTTTTTTATTTCGAATTATATCTGACAGCTCTGAAATGGATCCAATTATTGGAAAGATATACCTAGCTACATGGCATTATCGTTATGTTCTTTGCTTTCAGGTCCCTGGCGGTAATCAAAATGGTAAGTATTCCACAGGGCTAATTATAATAAATTCAGATTAGAAATCTGGCCCCGTTGGTGTAGATATCATTTAAATTCTTCACATCTTCCCGTACTATTATTATTGCTCAAATTTTAACGGTCATATTACTTATTTTAGTAACGGTTATTTGAGATTTCTTATCTGTTAGTAATTTCGGGTTTCTGCCTACTAACTACTAACAGCAGCAGTTATGATAACCAGCATATAAAATGCAGGAAAGCTATATATAATTCGTCTTACTTGACTAAGATAAAAGCAGTGAGCCCAAATATAAAAATTAAATCGGATCGTTACAGACATAACTGTACATCTGGTTTATATTTGCAATAAATACTAAAATAGTTAATGTAGAATACATGTTCATAAATAGAAGTTATTTCTTGAGAAACTACAATATTTCTGATGTTTTGAGCAGTCTTCTTGTAGTTCCCCAAGTAGGAATAGAGCCAAGGCATAGAAACTAACTATAATTTATGTTTTAGGAGCTCCTCAAAATGTCATCGATCCTAATTCAATTGCGGACGGCGATGACTCTGAAGCTGAAGCGAGTGTAAATCAAGCGGCGAATGGAACGGTGGCATCTGCATCATCTAAAGGTGGAAATGACAAAGGTCGTGCTCAAACTCATGTTCACGGCACCTATACAGGAAGTGGGTCTTTTTCGGCTCAGGCAGAGATTACTGGTGATAATAAAGCTGCAAACAGCGAAGTAACTGGAGATAAAAAAGGAGCTTCCAGCACAGCTCAAGGAAGCGGTAGAAATAATAAATCACAAGCTAATGTAAAACTTGGTTCAGAAACTGGTTCCGTTCTCACCGGATCGCAAAGTGAAGGCACTATGCACTCGTCTAATTCTCAAGTTCAAGGTAGCATTAAAGGAGGCATGGCTGACGCGCAAGCTAGAGGTCCTGGCAGTACTTCTTCTCAAGCCCAAATAGGATTTACGCCATATAAGGAAGGTGATAAATCACATGACTCGCAGAAGTCTCCATTTGTTGGTGGTGGATTGGCTTCAGCTCAGTCTAGTGGTCGCACCGGTATGTCACAGTCACAACTACATGGGACATTCAAATACGGTATCACCTACAACGGAGCTGCGCAGGCTGGAGCCAGTTTAGACAAAGACGCAGTATTCCCGAATAGGTTATCTTTTGATAAGATCGACGTTTTTGACGAAAATAACAAGAACGTTAATGTTGATGAGGAAAATGTTGACAGTACAGATAAATCAACTGACTTGTCTCAGACAGAATCACCAAAGACGGAAATACCATTTGAATCAGTCGTAACAGAATCGAACAAAGATGAACCAGTTAGTCAGCCCAACGACTCATACGGTATTCATACACATTCTGACCATCATACAGAAAATGATCCATCATTGGCACCTACTCGTTCACCACCAGTAGAAAGCAGGCGTTCGTTCCAACCAACATATAATACGAATAATGAAGAATATGAGTATTCAACTGACAAAGACGATAATCCGCCGGATGACTATGACGTGGACGATGGTTTTGGTCCTGAAGGAAACGATCCCGCAGAAACTGAACAAAGCTACATAAATCCAAGTTATAATGAATTTTCTAAAGATGCTGAAGCTACTCATCAGTCTCTCTATAGTCCAAAGCGAAAAGGCCTAGAAGTAAGACAAACAACAGGTGGTAATACGCAACATATATTGTTGGGTTCCTTGACAGACCATGATGCTGAGATTACGCAAAGAAATTCGGAACGGCCTGATGAAAGTAGAATTTACCAGCCTGGAGAGCGAGTACCAGGCACTGGTGGTTATACCATACCTATAGGCTTTACAGGCAGCGTCAAATCTGTTGCGTCAAAAGATAAAACATACGTGGTAGGGTCCAAGGAATCACCCTCACAAGCTCAAACAGTGTCTCTTACTCCAGGAAGTGGTAGAGTTAAATACAAATATCCACCATACGGAAGAAACGTTAATCCCAAAAATCTAAGATCTCTGTATAATTCCAAGCCAGACGACACCAACAGGTATGTCTCAGTATCGAAATCGGTGACACGTTCCCTCGATGGGGAGAATAATATTCGTAAACAATATTCACATACCTATTACACTAAGTCGTCATCCTGCGGCTATTTTACATTCACTTGTACTATGGTAAGCAGCGCCGAGGGTAAGAAAAAGGTTTGCAAACCAAAGGTACCAACTAACCCAGATGGAACACCTATGAGGTGTAATTAGCAATGATGTAGAAAATAAAATAATTGTAGTTTAATAATAACGGCTGTTTGAATTGTACAGAGAATAATTAATGTAGGGTTTACTTTTGTTCAAGTGTTTTTATAAAGATGCAACGAACAGACATTACTTTTAATTAACATACATAAAGTAAATAAATTATGTAATATTAATAATAATTATAGTATTTTACTCTGATAAATAGTTTAATATAATAATAGTTAATAAATATAACTTCTCCTAGTCTTTGTTTAAATTATGAAATATATTTTAACTAATGATAAGTTCTACATTGATAACGGAGATATATCGCAGAAATGTGATGCTTAATTGATCAAAAATAAAAAAAAATCTGTTTAAATTACGTCAACTCCACGAGCCGCTGCATTTACCAACAGAGCTACCGTGTCATGGTGTTATGTGTATGGAGAGAAGGTTTTCTGTCCTAAGATTTTTGTTTGTATGGATGCCAGGTATTTATTAATACCTACAGGTATAGTTTTCATCAGGGTATCTGACGACAAATGTGAGTGCTCACTTATTTTAATAAATTAATAACTAACACCTAGAAAAAAGGTCACCACAATTTAGTACTTATGACATTTGTTGGGAACAATTTCGAGTTTAATAAAACTACATTTTTCTTTATTACAATGATGACATTTTATTTCTTAAATATTTTATCTTAAGATTTAATTTATAATTTTAGAATTTGTGACATTTAGATTTAATTTACGATAGTAACAAGTAATTTTTTAAACAGATAACTTGAAATCTACGTACATTTCTATTAGCATTTAGTATTATTCGTATTATAACCTACTCATACATGTGTTTAGTACAAGTATGTATGAAGAGTTTACAATTATTTATTTGAGTTACGCTGAATATAAATAAAAGGAATGTTAAATTCAGGTATGATAGATCACATATCACAGGGCAAATATATTATATAAGTGTCTGTTCATATATACTAAAAATAGAGATTTTGAAAGCAACTATGAATAATTACAGACGAATATTAACAATTTGCAAACTGGATAAATCGTAGGATATCCTAAAATACATTATTATTTAAGATCATTTTAATATAAGGTACCTGCTCGTTTTTTATTTTGCAATAAGATGAATGAATAAGTATTTAACTGCAAAACATAGCATATTTCTTACAGAGCTGTTTACCTTCCTATAGTTTACAGTTGCAGTCAGCGCGGTAAACAGATAAAGACGCTATTCATTAAAATGCTTATATAATTATGTATTTATAGTTTTATACATGTTTTTATCTACTGTACCCTGATAATAAAAGAGCAGACGTTTTTAAAGCGATCTTAAATATCGTATTTATAAATAATTTGAAGAAAATTAGTTACAATCGGCATCAAAAGAAGCAACATAGTCAAACAAAACTAACGAAAAAAACATAGGTAAATGTTCAATTCACATACACACTAGTGAATATCATAATATAATTAAAGCAAAAGCCAATACTGATATTTTTTGCGTCCAAAACGCGAGATAAATCAATCTAAAAAAATATGTAACGAATATGCAACCTAGTTGGAATTCAAAAGAAAATTCAGAAATAATCTAATAAGTTTCACAGTGACTTTACCTAAACGATATTTTGTAAAATAGTAGATCCGGTGAAAATTTGATGTTTAAACTTACGGGTTGGACCACGTCCAGTCGTACAAATCAAGTCATTAAGTGATACCCGGGCCTTGTAAATCAATCAAAAACTAACACTAACATGGCAACTAATATTTGTACACGATAAAATGCTTAGACGTTTTCTATAATAAAAAATAATGTATACCAAATGAGTATTACATAAAAGATTAAGTACACATTTTACTTAACGGTATAATATGAACACATCGATGTTTTTATAAATAACTAGCTTTCGCCTGACACTTCGTCAGCGAGGAAACATGTTCGCCGCGTTCCCGGTATATAAAATTGGGTTTCAAGCTATTTCCATACTAAATCAGTGGTTTGGCCGTGAAAATGTAACCGACGGACCAAGTTATTATATTAGTATGGATAACTAAAAATAATGATTATTTAGTCGTAAATACTAATGCTATATATGTGGATCGACACATACATTTTAAATAGGTATATATTTACTACATACATAACACATAGATGCCTATTATAATATTTTTGTTTAAAATATTTTTATTGGAGCTATACCCATGCTGACAATATAATTAAGTTAACTTGGGACCAAGACTTTAAGTAGACATTTATTTATTTATAACGGCCAAGTAAACATTTATTTATAGTTAAACACCACAACTTAATTCTTTAGAATATAATTTGAAATACTGTTCTACATTCTAAATAAATGAGATTCAGAAAATAAATAATATGCTACTATCGGTGTTGATCCACCATTGAAGGTCTATACAGTCATAGGAACGGTTGCAATGATGACTGCAGTATTAAAGTTTAGGAATTCTGCAGTAATAAATAGGTGGTAAGACATAATCCCCGCTCGGAACAAATATTTGTATGGTCCACAGACATTTGTCCCGAGTTAAGACAATTGTACTAGTGAAAATTTTGTCTGTAAACACACCTACAATGCACGAGAAATTGTTAGTAGGGTGATGTAAAAAAAGTATATAATGCACAATAAATGCATAATTCTACACCATATTTTACATAATATTATCCGTCACACATATTATACATTTATTATGAATACACGTTAAACACTTGAACACAAATTACACACAATAATATAAATTCAATCACTTATGAGATCAATTTTCAGAATGCAAATAGTAAAAATAAATATTAAGTACTTACATTACGAGATTCATCATAATGGCGAGATTTAACAGGTAGCTAAATAAATACTGATGAGTAAGGAACTTGGATAATAATGGCCTCATTAATAAAGATTAAAAAGTCATGGAAATAATTTTAGAATCACACCATATTTCAATATTAAAAGTCAATAATACAGTAAATTCCATAGTTACATTTACAACATACCTTTACACGAGTGATTCACACGTAACGTTATCATGAATGACGATAGTCAGAACTTTAATAATCACTACCCAATACACGTCCAGAATAAATATTAAAATGTTTACCAGCATACTTCGTGGCAGCTAATCGTAAAATTAAAACGGTTTTAAAAATATTGAGCAGTTTGTTGATATGACTATCGTTGGTCGGTTATATAATAAATAAACTTATAACAGTCTAAAATGCAGCTTACATATAGTAATTTACCTCTGCTAAGTTATTATAATAGCTGCATCCTTTTTTTATTAGTATTAATACAGGTTGTGACGACCTTGTCAATTGTTTATGGAACAATACAAATGCTGAGATACATCATCGTATGTCACCTCTGATTAATTACATTTCCAACTGACTTTTCGGTTATAATGTAAACAGCTTGTTAATTTATTTTAAAGTAAATACGACGTGTGCTTTTGAAAAAGGTACATATAAGTATGTAATATTATAATATACCTTTTCCTCCAATATAATAGATAATTTTATAATGTAAGTTAAGAATTTAAAATTCGAACACATTATAAAGCCCGATGGGCGACAACGTCACTGGGTTGAAGATATCGGAGATCCCGACCGCGAAAACGAGATTTGGTCTTCCACTTTAACTTGCGCCACGTAAACGCTTTAGACGCTCCTTCTCCTGGTGATCAACTGGAGGTTCCCGCTCAAAAGATGTTATTTCCAAGGCTGAAAATATTGTAAACCTTACTAACATTTCTAACAGATCTATGAGACACGTGAAGTCACTAGTATTTTCTTACCAATCTCTGTTAGTGTAGGTCTATCGTTAAGAAACCGCCATACGACCAGATGTGGAGTTGGGTGAGACGTAGAAGGACTCTCTTCACTTGTAAGACGGCGACTGGCCAACTGCGTACTGACATGGCGACTCAACAGCGTACACTTTTCGAAATTCACCCGATTTCCCGTTAACCTATTAACGTTACAGATATTTTAGTAAGTTGATTCTGCTATGGACGTTATTAATAAAATACTATCCTTTAATAAATTTACTTTGACAACGCATGTAGGTATATCATCTCATCTGAATTCCCAGAAGGAGCAAGCAGAGTTGCACACCCACATTCTGGAAGACGACAAAATTGTCGAACAAAAGAATAAACATAATTATTGTGTATCAAACCGTACCCCGTGGGACCAAAGAGGCGAGACATCATGATAACCTGTTCGAAAATGTTTTCATAATATACTTACTTTGATGGCGAGCCTTGATTGGCAAAATGCAGGTCCCGGCAAGTAACAGAGAGCAGTGGAACAGCAGTCTCAGTGGGCGCAGCCGCCAATGCAGCGCGGTATCTGTAACGCAAAGTATTATGAAGTTTTACCTATTAAAACACTTTGCAAATTAATGTTAGTATAAGTAGATGATGTTTCAAAATAAAAAATAGCAATATATACTGCTGCAAATCTCCTTTACCTTGCATGGTTTCCACTTGGCTCCACACAGAGTTCCAACTGACGCAATTGTTGACCACACACAGCGGATGTTCGGCTCCACTAAAATTTAATATAAGCAGGATTAGGATAAGACTGTATAACTGTAATGTTTAAGTATTTCGGGTAATACACCTACCGTCTTTTTAAGTCTCGTCACTGGTGACATATTCAGAGCGCTTATGATAGCCATAAGAGAGTTAAAGTTGCCAAGATTGAAGCATTCTCTGGCTGTCATCACCCATTGTTCAATAACTCTAGCGCGGTATTTGCTTTTCACAGCCTGGAATGGATGAAGAATTATAAAAACAATAAACTAATCAAGAATTGCTATAACTAGGTACATTATACAATTGTAAAATAGTTTGCATATGCCACCTTTAGTATATCAGTTGCCACTAAATAACTGAGTCTGTTAAACCAATCAGCATACGCCTCTAAATTCCGCGTGCTTTTAGTATCTATGTGATGCAAATTTATTGAAGTTTTTCCGCACGATGATGTCGATTGTGGTGGTTGTGTTGGTGCAAATGTTTGCACAAACTCCTCTGGGCCAACAAATGACAGCCTATGCAACTCTACTATGGTCAACTGATTCGCCAATTCGACTGGTGTAAGCCCAAGTGTAAGTATATCTCCCTGTAACAAAAACAAATATTACTATATATCAAAAGTTGTTCCAATGCCTGGCGGGTATCTGTTTTATTTACTTTACTGACTACAGTGTTGCTACTGGTGTTATCAAACAATGAAAGTAATAATATTGTAGTCACTTACTTGCGCCAACTGGTCTACAGATGCAACTTGAGGTGGTTCCACTAAGGTCTCTTCATATTGTTCGAGTGCTGTTAGTTTATCGAGGAGTTTTTCTAAAGTAGTTGACATTTCAACTCTTACAGAAGTCATATGATCTGCTGCACACCTACAAAATTAACAAATAGACCATGGAATGACCCGTTTCCATGTGACATTTGGCTCATGCCAATATGAAGATGTCCTTTAGTTTTAATATTAATCATAATTATAATTAACGTTAAGTTTAAAATACATGAATATTTACTGAAGGTAAATAGTTAAAAACGTAACATAGTGACACGTGGGGTTGTTTATTTACCTCTGAGTTATACTGCGGACAAGTGCCATGACCCTATCATCACGGAAATCATAGGGAAACATGCCCGTCCACTGACTTAGAACCCTCACCAGAGATATCATATCATTCAGTTCTTTTTCTACTAAGTCTTTCACTTCAGTTTTCCCCTGTAATTAGAATATAACAATATCATACAAACAGTTAATTGAGTAGATACACCAAACCTAAAAGTTAATCAACTTTTCATAGCTCATAATCATGTGGCTACTTACTATTTTCTCATAGCTTTTAAAGTAATGTTTGCAAAGCTTGTTTAGCAGCTCATGTGGTTTGACAAATAGCCGTGAACATAATAAGAATGTAAATGTAAATGATTTACTAGCTCCTGGTCGCAGCATGTCAACCAGAGTTTCTAAAGCTGCACTGACTATTTGACCATCCCTGTACTCTACATCTGGCTTATCAGCTGGACAGTTCACATATGGTAGGCTTGTTAATGTCTTTACTCCAGAAGGAAGAACTGTTGATAACTAAAATAATACATAATGAATTATAGAGAAGTATAAAACATTCAACTCCGTAATTATGTATTATAATTGTATAGTGTTGTACCTGTGGTGCATCTACCTTCTGGGTAGCAACAAAGTTAATTCCACCATTCATTACAATATGTTTGCATGTGGTTTCTGACATAAATTTGTTTCCCCTTACCATAGAGTAGTAATCATCATTCTGAAAAATGATAATTATTTTTATATTTTATAAAGAAACAAATGGTCATTTACAAACAGAAGAGAACAAATACAAAATACACATAAAAAGAACGCTAGTTTTCTTAATTAATAAATTATCATGTAGTAAATTAGTAATATATAAATTCTGGCTTATCTCTGAAAAGGTAGCACTAAGACTTGGGATATTCTTATCATTTTCATCTCTTTGCTCTTAAATACTATCTTCCCAATCTTAAAAAATATGTACTAGAAAATTTCTATATTATTCATCCTTTGATTTGCATAAACAATATATCTTTCTAAATTCTATATGTTAATTTTTCTATCTTCTATTTATAGAAGAATTATTTATATATATTAATGTTTAACATAAAAATCTATTTATATTATGATGCATGTTATTTTTTCATAGTTTTTTTCCTATTAACATACAAATAAGGCCACAATAACAATACACAAGTTTGTAATGTCTAATTAATGATATCTCATTATTTTTGATAAGACTAGATTATGATCATACCTATTTGATTAATTGTATTAATAAATATTATGTGGGCATAATATATTTATAGAAGGTATGTAACAAACCTTTTATATTATATTAACTCTCAACAATGAATGAATGAGGTAGGTACTTATTAAAGTATTGTTGACTACTTAAAAGTGAACTTACATCATAATAAGAAAGCCCGGAGCCATGCAGAAGAGCCGAGTCCGGAGGTAGTGGAGCATGATCGGTGGGTGGTGGAGGCACAGGGGCCGGCTCTTTGGGTGCTGGGGGGACTTTCATGTTACATCCGCTACATGAGGCCTCATTCAATTTACTTGCGTAGTAATACATAGCCATTCAATTCCTCAATAACAACTAATGCGAAAGGCTTCAAGTGAAGCTTTCTGGCAGGTTTTAAGTTAAGGAACCCATTGAACAATCTGTGAATGAATGATACT
Source organism: Abrostola tripartita (assembly GCA_905340225.1). Lineage (NCBI taxonomy): Eukaryota > Metazoa > Arthropoda > Insecta > Lepidoptera > Noctuidae > Abrostola > Abrostola tripartita. The sequence continues at coordinate 7,044,221 of HG996486.1, forward strand.
TTTGAAATTTAACTACTATCTCCATATATCCTGTTGGTTAAATATCAAGCTAGCTTATTTAACAATTGATAACAAAAGCATAATATTTAACATGGTTACCAGATCTGGAACACTATAGTAGACAGGTATTATTTGTGAAGGTATTTGATTGTTTAATGGTGTGTTATATTTTGCCAGTAAGCCAGATTATTAAAGAGATAGATTGACCTTCTTAAATCTATTGTTAAAATACACTACTAGAGTAACTATTTGTAATTTCTTTCGTAACAAGGAATATTGTCTTGTTTATTTACTTATTTTACAAAACACAGATTTATAAATCATTTCTTGTTTTCGAAATCATTTTAAAACTTATTTGTGGAAGTATTTGGTTAGATATTACACATTAATAATATATAATGCGCGTTGAAAAAAACACAATAGTAAGAGTACCCGAGATCACCGTCTTAAATAAAGGTTTTGGTACGTTGAACGTACACACGTACCTTTTACTACCCCGTATTTATTTTAATAGAAATGTAAATAGTATGATGAAATTTTCGGACGTACAAAATAAACTGATTTATAAATAGTATTTCAGAAAAAGGATGCAATAGTATGCGATGTAATAGATAAAATGGTTTTGATTAAGGACACTTCTAAAAACTTATCGACAAAATTGACAGCAGCGAAAGGAGAAAGTTGCTTTCTAAACGATTTAAAATATTTTGCTACATACCTTATATGAGGCTTTTATTGAGACTGAGACACACTTAAAAAAACTATAATAAATCTAGTACCCCATTCATAACACAATAAACACTTTTATTTATTCTATCTAAAAGTAAAACGCAAAAAAGCGCCAATCACACAATCACAATCCAGTCATAGACAATATGTGCTCTTTTTATCAGAACAACTCGCGATCATAGTTTGTGCGCAAAGATGTCCTTGTCACAGCTTAAAAACTTAGTTGTGTTCTAATAGTCTGCTTATTAGCTATAATTTCAAAAAAATCAATGAGCAATGCAACAAATAACTTTAAAATATCGGCATAAAAATAAAATTGATTTAGGTCGTGTCTTTAAAGGGATTCTAATTTCCTACATCAAATACTAGCGATTGATTTTTATTGGGGAGTTTGCTTGCTCTTTATTGGTAGCTATGTTGGTAGAATAAAATACCTAATGCTAGTATTAACATAGACTAACGAGAATGTATTAATCAACCAGCAACTATATAATATCATAGATAATATCACATTAGTCTATTAAGTAGTCTATGATATTATAAACTTTTTCTATTTTGTTGTCTATTGAAATAAAAATTGGTTTACATTTATTTATCGTTTGAATGCATAGAAATTGGTTTATCGTAAGCACCATGTCAGAACTGAAAATACAACACTCTCTTAAGTTAATTAGTTGGCACAGTCGTTGCCCGGAGTCACTGTATAATTATACATGTATATGATTATACTGTATTATCAAACAGCAGTGATAAACAGTTTTCACTTTTTTGATAAAAATACAATATTTTTAATATACGTAAGTTGATTATAATTATGCCTGTTTGGTGGTTTTTTCTCTTGTCTCTGCTTCTAAAAAACACGAAAGCCATAGATTTTGTATACCAATTACAATGTAGTTCCTGTAAAAACAGAGCGCGCCAAAAATTAAATCGGCGCGCAATAGAAAATACTTCGTCATTCCACAACTTATGAGTCATAGGACGTAAGCCAAGGAATTCCTCAAAAGTGTTATTCATAATTGACTGACATAATTGTTTTTTCGACATTGAGAAATCTAGCCTCGATCTGGATTAAATCATATTAAATGTAAAAAGGAGGACATTACAATGGGAGGCCTCATGGATGCTACCATGGAGGAAAAAGGATGCTACTGACCTTAGATTATCCTACTGACAATGCAATTCTCGTTACAAATTTCTGGGCCGACAAAAATTTAATTGCCATCGACTCGATCAGAAGAAGTAGGTAATTAAGGTGCGCTTACACGGGCAAGTAAAATTGGGCAGTTCTTGCCAATTTTTATATTGCCATAAATTGCTAGGTGTTGCCGGAACATGATTTTTGATCAAAATCGACCATTTCTCACCTTTAGCATTTAGATAGGTAAGGTAAGTAGATATAATCATAGAGATATAATATATATTTTATCCTAATTTATTTTAGTTTTTATCTCCACTTCTAAGCTACGAAGCGCTTGACGGTAGCTTCTGCAGCTCGCCCGCCGATCACTTAGTTAGTAGGTATGTAGATACCATAGACCAAAAATAATAGTTACCTAATATTCGGTGTTCCTGAAGGTCTTCTGAGGAGTACATAACATACGCATTCATAATCCATATAACGAGCATATATATTACCATAGAGATATTACCTACATTCCATGTCTAATAACTAAAACCACACTCTCTGTGCCTACACTGTTCGTCTATGCAACAAACGCAAACTCACACCTCCATCTGAAAACCCTTTTGGACGACCCATATTGTCTCATACAACATTTGTTCCAACCATTCCTATCTTGTGATTGATTTTCGGATTTTTATAGCTACTCGATTAAACTCAGTATCTATGTGCTCTCTTTAAGGAGAAAGAGACAGTTCAGTTTGCTGAGTCATTGGTGTTATAAGTACCTACTTAAGATGTTAAAATACAGCCAGAGTATAGAGAATAGTAGCGATTGCTCCACTAACAAGAGCTGAGCTCGCAAATCAAAGATGAAGAAGACCTATAATAGGTTTAAACAATGTTTTACCGAATAGAACTGTATAAAAGCATGTCTCAAGTCTCCACTAAGCGGACACCCGAGCCCTTTAAAAAAAGCCGACTTCAAAAAAGGAGGAGGTTCTCAATTCGTCGGGATCTTATTTTTTGTTTTTATTTTTTATGTATGTGCCCTCATAACCCAGTCATTTATGAACCGATTTGAATTTTTCATATGATTGGGTTTACTTTCCGATTGGTCCCCTATAAATTTTTAATATCACTTCTTGTCGAATTGTCCACTCATGATAGCTCGTACGAGAAAAGTAAAAAAACCTTTCGGCTGATTGGTTTCCATAGAAATAAACAAAATGTTGACGACTGTCATCGATTGTGTCGTCGCGTAGTGGTAGGTGTGGACCTACATTTTAATTTTACAGCCAATTTGTTTGATAGTAATAAAAATGTCTATAATTAACGAGAACTATATGAAACGTAGAACTGTATCTACCACATTACCAGCTATAGAAACCTTGCAGAGAAATGTTAAAACGGTACCTACAAATTATGTAAGGTATGTTGTATGTTGTCATAATTATCTACCAATAGGTACTTATCTAATAATATTATAATTATCTGTCGTCTATAGAAAGATAATGGAACTGCATTACTTTGAAATTATATATGTATAAAGTAAGGTATACTTAGGATATTGGGAACGATGACTGCTTAATCCAGATCATAAATCCTCCTCATTAGGTACGTACCTGTTCGGACCAATTATGTTAAATTTTTATATACTTCTACACCTAAATATAATGAAAGTTTAAAGGCTTAAAATGTGTGCTGAATAGTAACATGGTGTTATTTTTTTTTATTATTTGTGTATTGCACAAATTGAACGTACCTTTTCATGCACTGTTTAATACGATGACTCTACAATTAACTATTGCATAATTATAATGTACCTGATAATATGGTAGCAATTTTTTACTGTCTCCTATGTACTTAGATAGAGGTAAGCATAAGTATATTAGCTGATAGGGTAAGTAGGTACTAATTATTCGTTACTGAGATGATTCTATTATTTCCGTACTTTCTTAATAAATGTCTAAACCAATTTCAGAAAGTCGCGGGAGGTACCTTTTCATTTACCCCACAAGAAGTTGCTGGAGAAAATCGAATATGTAAAAAAGGAACCCGAACCTTTGGTAATTTACTTTTTAATGTTCTCTATGTATAAAGTTAGTATTTTATCGTATGAACTCGCTTGCGACGACGTTTCTGCAGTAGGACAGTTCTTATAACTTATGACGTCCTCGCGCAGTGAAATAGCCATAATATGGTATCGATAAAAACCAACGAATCAAAAAACCATAAGAAAATCGTTGGTCTTTATTGAATACACATTGTTATCTAAAGATAAAGATAAAAATCATTTATTCAACATATACATTTAAATAAGTAACGTTCTAACTCACTTGGTTGACCATAAGGTTGATGTTACTGTAGCTATGGTAACTCTCTTTTATTCTCTCTCAATCTCTTGTATTTTTAAAGAGACAATACTTTCAAGGCTATTATTCTTCTTTTTCTAATAAATAATGAATTATTCATTGATGTCATAGTAACAAATAGATAGTCTATTATTGTGGATCTAACATAGCTAGGTCTTTCCAGACTGGATTTGCGGCTGCGCAAGAAAACAGGTTTAAAAGGGAGAGAAAACCAGGCACATTAGAACCTCTTTCTACAGAAATAGCTGGTACGTAATTCAATTGTTAATTATTCAATCATTTCCATATTTTTTATATCATTCAATCGCATCGGCATCCCCTTTATTGATAAGTGTTTGTTAGGACAATGGACCTACCTATTTATATGTTTATAATCATTGTTCCAGCACCTAAAAGAAGGAGAAAACTTCAGATACACGAGTCTAAAACCAGCTTAGAAGAAAAGGTTTATGAAACTACAGATCCACTCAAAATAAAGCCAACTGTCGCTTCTCAAAAAGACGTGATTAACTTTGTAAGAGATCACCCAAAATGTGGTTTTCTATACATGATTTATGCCGTCCATCCTCAGAATGTTTATTTCACGCCTTATTATCTCAAGTGAGTAGAGTTAGTACTATTGATTAAAAGTTATCCCATCAAAAACATAAATGTGTAACGAGAGCCAAGTTCTTTATTCAATAATACGTCGTTGTCGACTTCACTGAAAAATGAATTGAGATCTATGTGGGGGCCAAGTTCTGTGTAGAAAGTCCTAAGACTCGACTCAGCTTTTTTTTACGTACAGACTATATTATTATATTTGCAAGTTAGTGTACTTCCTGTTTGTACATAGACTGTTCACTGCAGCACATCATCAATTATTCATCATGGTTAAAATTTGGTTTGTTGGTAAAAACTAGCCAAGTCGAATCTTAGGACTTTTTATCTCAATATATATATCTCAATTCCTTTGTCGGCGAAGTCACAACGACTTATTATTTAATAAAGAACTTGGCTCTCATTTTGCATTTATATGAAATCAATTATGAACTATTTTATATTAATTATCTAGAGTCGTGCCGTATGAGAGCATCGATAAAAGAAATTACTTCACAATCAGCCCATGCGGAGTCACTCATTATTCTAACGAGATGGTCTTCACAAAACTTCCAGCTTGGGAGCAAGAGTATACCATTTTTGTACAACTTACAGACGTAAGTACCATATTTTATTATAATTTACTTATGTAAACCAATTCTAAAATGTTTTTTCAAAAAATTGTTTACAGATCAAATTTTTTAAACTATATAGATATTGGAAAGCGTTTTATGTATGGAAGAAATCGATAATGTTCCGAAAGTATACTAAGCTTCGTAATAAGCTGGCTAAAAACCTATTTATATTGACTCCCGTCTTAGGCAAAGCCTTGCTAAGTATTCAGGCCATGTGTTGTGAAATGTATATGAAAACTTTTGCGGATTTGAGCAGGGATATGGATACGGCATTCTTTTACTTCATTGAAGTACAGGTACATCGGAGACATTGTAACATGATAACTTATGAATTGCTAAAAAATTTAAACTAGTTACTAATGTAAGTGAGTAATGTTTTATTAAAAAATATGTAATATTACAGATGAAACGTGTTGAATACGTAAGAGAGAAGTTGATCGAATATCGCACAGTTGTACTCGATGTGATTACCCAAGCGTGTCACACTGCCCTTTATCAACAGGGTTTTGTGTTTGACGATAGGAATATACCACCGTTTCAGATTATAAGGGGTAAACCCACAGGGGGTATGTCCTACACAGAGAAAGCTAACAAGCGGAAGTATTGTGAAAGATTGGCATGGTAACATAATGTTAACGTTATTCTTAGAATCGATTTACCTTAGTATTAACTGATACTCGTAATTCCCTTTGCTCTTGTTATGAAAACGATCACAAACATAAGCTCGCGAGGCGTGGAGATAGTCGTTGTCAAGCACGGTTTACGCTCAATACATCTCTGTGAGGGGGAGAAGTTGCCCCTCTTGTTACCGAATCACAATAAAAATAAAACATTGATGGTATCGATTATGTTTAGGCGTACGCTTAATTATTTTTGGCTTTGGTTTTTTAAATAAAACAAAGATATACCTAATTAAGATAATAGTGGCCGTAGCATGCATAATTTTGAACAGACATATAATATGTTTTGTGCTTACAGTTTCGTAAAGTTAGCCGACTACATGAGCAACTATATGTTATATCGTTTAACCAAACGATCTAATAGCATGATGGCGAATATGCTACGTATTCATGTTGGTTTTACCCCTGATCATGAACTACTGACTGGGACCGAGGTTGATGAAGTTGTTGAGAAAATCCCTCGACAAACTGAGACATGCAAGGTGATTAACTTTGTCACTTAGTAGATACATACATTCAAATTGATTAAGAGACAATGTAAGATTGTATGGAAATCCGTGGCCTCGGCCTACCCCTCGTGGAAATAGGCGTGATGTATGAATGTATGTATTAAAATAAACGATATCACGGTTTTCAGTGGGCGTTGTTTCAAGTAGATGCATACGTAAAAGTAAATGGTGAAATGGAACTTAATCCTAGTGAAAAAGTACTATCGACTTACTTAGACAAGATTACTAGCTACTGGGAGGAGTACGTGCGTACATTCCACAACTTTTTGAACGATGAAACTTTACAAATATTCGTGCAGCCCACTATAATGGGCAAACCTGTTGAATGGTCAGCAGGAGTGTCGCCCAATCTATATTTCTTGATGAACCAAGATAAGCAAATGTTAGATGACATAGCGTACATCCCATATTCAATCAAATTTGGATACGAGGCAGCTTGGCTTTTCCTAAAACGTTTCAAAGCCTTTAATGAAAACTATCGTGAGTCTTGTGCAATGGACATTAGCATAATTAAAAACGAACGAGAGGTGGCTAACTTTAAAAAGATGTGTGATACATTTGTTTCGCAAATGGAATCTATAGAAGAGGTTGTTAGCTATCAGCCGTTGGGCATTTTGTTCTTGTGTCTGTCTCCTTTCCAAGAAATCTTTAGGCCGCAGCCGAGGAAACTGTTTGATGTCGTAGCTAATACAACACCCGAGTAAGTAGCAATTGTATTAGGTACCTAGATTTTTCTTTAAATAAGAACCTGCTTGGACAATTACCTTTGGCGCAGTGGCTAAGCGATTGGACTGCTGCGCTTTGCGGGTTCGATTCCCGCACGGGACAAAAATATGTGCAATCCACAGATGTTTTTCCTGAGTCTGAGTGTTTGTGTATGTGATATTTTATGTTTGTGAAACGTAACCACGATACAGGAGAAATTCCATGAGTGAGGCTACGTATAAAAAATAAAACTCGTAGTCAAGACATTTTTGTTCTAATTTAAAATAAATCTTCGTATTAACCTTTTGTGTAGGATCGGTCATAACGTAATTGAAGAAATCGTTAACGGTATTGAGATTATTAATGAGGACATAATAAAAGAACCAGAAGCTGCTGCGGAACTCGTAGCTTTCAACTTTATGATGGACGGACTTGAGGCTCGCGTAGCGCACCTTGAGGAGAGATTGGAGTACCTTAGAGAACTGTACGATCTTATGGGAGAATATAACATACCCATATCACCTGATGATATGACTGACTATTTAGGTATGTAATGCCTACATATTAAAACCTAAAATGTAGATACAGCAAGAACGGTCTTTTATAAAATTCTTATTGTATTTATTCTGTTATATTACATAATTATTACTGAGAAAATGTTATGTTCAATTATAAACTTTTTTATAAAGGTGTAAGTAGGCTTAAACATTTTCTCAATTAGGTTTGAGTGTGGCTTTGGGAACTCTTCGAACCAACGTCGATGCAAGGCTCGAGACTCGCAGCAAACTCGCGGGACTGTTTGCGAGCCAGATTGGCAAGGACATCATGGAACTGATGCTGGATGTCAACAAACTCAGGGAAGAAGTTGCGGTATGTGACTGTCTTACGTGATAATTATCTCTCCTTAGGCTCATAAAAAGTGTAAGTCCAAAGAAAGTTAAAGCTGGAACTGTGTCTGCATATATTTCAGTCAGTCTAACTTTAAAATTATCTTTAGTATCTCTTTATAAATTTTTATTTGTGTCAAATAGCAACCATGGCTTTACGATGCAAAATCAGACATAGAGAAGGTTTTGGAAGCACTGCACGAGTTGCAAGAAAAACTAAATGCGTGTTCCGCAAGAGAGAAGCAGATTCGAGAGTGGCAGAAAATATTCAAGGTATTCAAGAAATTCCTTCGGTACAATAATTTTTAAATTAATACAATAAAAGCAACGTCTACACATCGTTGTTTACTTCTAGATACCACCTGCAAGGTTGGAACAATTGGATGAAGCAATTAACGATGTTAAGCTCAGGCAGCTGCTTTGGAAATCTTCTAAAGAATGGGGCGATATGTTCCAGTCATGGTACATATTGAGTTATTATTTTACCGTTACCTAAGGTGTTTTAAAATAATAAATTTAATATCATTCTTTTAGGTTCGAAGCTCCGTTCAATACACTAGATGTCGATGAAATACAGACCACAACTATTAACTTTGGCAAAATATTTAATCAACTTGACAAGGGTATACCCGCTAACAAAATCGTACCAAAATGTAAAGCTACTATTGATATTATCAAAGAAAAAGTAAGTCAGATTAGTTTGTATGTTTAATTAAAATGTGTAATTATTTAAGAAACCTAAAAAGTGACGTAGCCGTAACAAGACTAATTTAGGCGTGGGCGTCTTTTTGTATCGTAGCAAAGCTTCAATCTCAATTTAAAGCGAATAATAAGTCATCTAGAGAACTTTATAAAAACGATTAGGTACATTATTTGTCTAGGGCTTACGGCTCATTTTAATTAATTAAATACGATATTGATGTTATATGGGTTTTTAAACCTATTTAATGTTGAGATACCAGACGACATAATTATTATTTATGCTACAGTACTGAGAAATCTGTGGTTATAAAATTCGTTTGAGAAATTTCGATTAGGTACTTATTCATTTTTATAATTTGTGATATTTATGTTTCTTATTTGTGTACCCGTGTGACAAAGTATTTCTGTAACTGCTCTTTACATTTTGTAAGCAGATTAAAAACCGTAACTCGAATACTGCTATCCCAAGCGGCGGTAAGGAAAAACACGAAGCAGGCTTACTCGTCAATAATAATTTAAGCGATGTTAGTATGAAACACATTTGAATCAATTTTTGCTTTTAGCTCCCTGTAATGTCATATCTCCGAAACCCAGCGTTAAAACCGCGTCACTGGGTCAAAATAGAAGATATATTGCATACGCGTTTTACGCCAGAAACAGAGCTGACGTTGAGAGTGTTTGAAGACTTGCACGCGTTCCAACACGCCGAAGAACTTATGGAAGTTGCAGGACAAGCCAGCTCCGAAGCAGGACTTGAAGCTTTACTCAAAAAAGTAAGGTTAAATTTGGTCGGCAAACCAGGCTCAGTACCTACTGACTGAATCATGCTCCAGATACAAACAATTTTATTTTATTAATGTCTACCGTCTGAATAACATTTGGACAAGGATCTTATTTAACAGCTCCGGGTAGCGCTGAATATAATATTATTATTTCCATTCATATTACATAAGGTATATCATAATAATAGAACAATAGGTAAACGAAATTTGAGCTACAAGGGAAAGCACTGTCTCATACTGAATAAGTAATTACGTTTATAATATTTGACTTGATATTTCGGAAAGGTTCTTGATAATAAATATTTAATGCTACGACGCTACAATTAGGCGATAAACCCATTACAGTTTAATGTATACGATACGTTAAATCTACAGACTTTATTTCTGATATTATATCTATGATATGTATAAATCTGTAAATTTCATTTTCATATAAATATTAAGTACCTACTTTAATCAAGTAAGTAAAGTAAATCAAGTAAGTAACAAGACATATTCTACTTAACATCACGCCTGTATTTTCCGAAGCGGTAACTAACTACTGAAAAATTTCATTTTATTTAATATAGGAAATAATTTTATTGACACTTATTTATTTTGTTTTAAAGGTTGAAGAAATGTGGGCATCGCTGGAATTTCCCGTGATATTGCACAAAGATGCGAAGGATGTTTATATACTGGGTGGGTTAGAAGAAATTCAGACGTGTATTGATGAGAGTAACATTCATATCAGCACTATACTCAGCTCTAGAAACTGCGGGCCGATCAAAAGCAGGGTAGAAGAATGGGCTAAGAATCTGGATTTATTCGCCAAAACTTTGGTAGGATAAGTATTAACATTCTTAGATACGATATTTAAGATATTTAAGCTAGGTTAGCTTATTCTCCTTTATCAGCAATTAATGAACTCTCATTTTCACTGCTCCGAAGTTTAATGGGTGGGAAGCCTACATACAACACTGGGTTCTTCGCCTTTATATACTCGCATTCCCGATGAGGGAATTAGATTGTTTTCATATTCCGTCGGTCGAAAGATAATATTGTTATACAAAAGTCATTCCTAAACGACACTAACATATACCCATGAATCCTACTTAATCAAAAAAACATCCTTTGTCTAAATATATATTAAGTAAGTTTACTATATACTTCTTGTTGTATTGTCATGTAAGTGACTTTTCTTTGTCCTAATGAGAATAATTTATGTAATCCTTAATTTCACTTATTAACATTTTTCGTTATTAAATTTGTTTTGCAGGAAGAATGGCACGCTTGCCAACAAACTTGGGTATATTTAGAAGTCATATTTAGTGCTCCCGACATTCAGAGACAATTGCCCAATGAAACAAGGCTCTTCACAATTGTTGACAAATCCTGGAAGGATATCATGCGTAAACTGGCCAAAGTAAGATTATTTTATTTAAACGCAAACACATTTCATCAGAAAACATTAAGAAATAAAATTATTTGGTTACATTTAGTAGGTAATAAGCACCGCACAATATTAATTATTATAGACCGAATAAATATGATATATACCTACTAAATGTTACCAAATAATTTGATTTTCATTATAATCAGTCAATCATGATTATGATAAGCCGTATCATATTTGTTTTGATTGATTGTTTTAAACATGGCTTTTTAGGTACCTTTGGCAATGCCTGCTGCGACTCAACCAAAATTGTACGAAGAATTTGTAAGAAATAATGAAATGTTGGACCAAATTATGAAATGCCTTGAAGCCTACTTAGAAACTAAACGACTGGCCTTTCCACGATTTTTCTTCTTATCTAATGACGAACTTTTAGAGATTCTAGCCCAGGTAAAATATAACTTTCTCATGAGATGATCAAATTAGACCAATTGGGACAATTTAGATAAAAAAGTTGTTACCATTATTTTTAGACACGAAATCCTCACGCGGTTCAGCCACACTTGCGTAAGTGTTTCGATGCCATTGCCAAATTGGAGTTTGGCGTAAAACTGCCTGAAAGTGAAATGGAAGTTACGGAAGAAGGCAATCTTATAGAACGAGAGATGTCTTTCCATACGAGAGATATGCTGCAAGCTAAACTTGCAATGTCTGCTAAACCTGAGGATCTAACAACAGATATTATTGCAATGCTTTCGCCTGAAGGCGAGAGAGTTAATTTAGGAAAGGTATTTGGCTTTTGGGCTTTTAATGTGTTAATGGGTAAATGTATGTAAGATAGTCGCTAAGCGATTGGACTGCTGCGCTAAGGGTTGCGGGTTCGATTCCCGCACGGGACAAAAATTTGTGCGATCCGCAGATGTTGGTCCCGAGTCTGGGTGTTTGTGTTTGTGATATCTCATGTTTGTGAAACGCACCCACGATACAGGAGAAATTCCTAGTGTGGGGCGACGTTTTTTTTAAAAAAAAAAAAAAAAAAAAATAAGATGCACGTAAAATATTATTAACCGCAGAAAATCTTAATGTCAGCCTGGAAATTGACACTTCGTACAATTTTTTTTTGCATCTGTTTGTCATACAGTCTTACTTACTGGAATTGGTACTTGTGGTTTTAATACGGCTCGTAATAAATCTGAGGTGAAAAAGCCTACAGTTACATATTTTCCTAGTACTTATTTACGAAAGAAACTTAAATTTGCAGGGTTTAAAGGCACGTGGAAACGTGGAAGACTGGCTTGGCAAAGTAGAGGAAGCAATGTTCGCATCAGTTAAAAGATGTATGAAACATGCACTAAAAGACTTCTTAGCACGCCCCCGAGTAAAATGGGTTCAACTGCATCCTAATCAAGTAACTCTTATATTATTATTTATGAATTTTATACTTACTGGCACTTATTGTATTATATGTCGATAATTATATTTTGATTGTTATGACATGGTTAAGTTGTGAAATCTTAATAATATAGGTAATTACAGCATGTAAAATATTTTTATAGTTATTAATTTGAAATTTTGTGTCTTCCATAGATAATTCTATCAGTATCCCAAATAATGTGGGCCAAAGGAGTGCACGAAATATTTGATTTAGGGATTCCCCTCCGAATCGACACTGGATTAATTGATTATGAAAAGAAATGTATATCTGATTTAAACAACTTAGCTGCGCTTACTCGCCAAGATATTAATCCTTTGTTCAGGAAGGTTCTTTGCGCTCTCATCACAATAGATGTCCATGCTAGAGATACTATATCACAAATGGTGGAGAAACATGTTCAACGAGCGTAAGTATTGTTAACTTTTACTAAATATAATTAGGAAATTAGTTGCATATCCTCTTTCTGCAACGTAATAGAAATTTTCTTTATAGAAATGATTTTGAATGGTTGAAGATGATTCGTTACTACTGGGAAGAAGATTTAGACAATTGTGTAGCGAAGATGTCAAGTGCGTTGTACATATATGGTCATGAATATTTGGGTGCCGCAGGTATGTTAGCTAATGTTAAAAGCGAAACTCGTATTAGTTTAGAGTTGTAGCCGATAAGGTATTGTTGTACATAAAGTGTCCCTATCCCTTGAACTTGGCTGAAAATTATGTCTCAAGTGCACAGCGATTTTTCTACTTTATTATGCTCCATATAGCTTTGTGTGTAACTGGTGTGATGAACAATATTTCTAGTACCTAACTTAGTAGTTTGTGAGTGTCTTTGGTGTTGTTTTTTTGTTATGGACAGAAGGTTAATAGGTTTTCAGTATCCTGATAATCCAGCTGCAGTTTTAGCTTCCAGAATAATGCTTTTGTAAATATTCAAATAGTTTTTTTATTGCAATAATAATCGAAACACTATTGACTTGAACTAGATGATTTTGATTGATTGCGGGCATAAAACAAATTGTATAACAACAATTTGTTTTTAAAAGGTGTGCTGGTGATAACGCCGTTAACAGATAGATGCTACCTCTGCCTCATGGGAGCGTTACAGTTGGATTTGGGTGGAGCACCCGCGGGGCCTGCCGGCACCGGCAAAACTGAGACAACCAAAGATCTAGCCAAGTCTGTGGCTATACAGTGCGTCGTATTTAACTGCTCTGAAGGTTTGTACTTTTAAATTAAAACTTGTTTAAACCCCGGCACGCACCAATGTTTTTTCGAATTCATTTGCGTATTATTAATTAGTTATCAGTTGCTAAAAACGGTGAGGGAAAACATCTTGAGGAAACCGGCACAACTGAGAGATTTTTCAACGGTGTGTAAAGCCATGTCAGAGGCCTGCAAGCGGTTTAAACTCTGACACCAGGTTGGTCTTCAACCATACGATGAGAAGAATTAAAACTAGTAACTTCTAAACTTTTAATCTATACTAGCTTGTGCCCACGACTTTGTCCCGGTGGATTTCAATTAAAAAACTGCACGTAGGAGCATTAAGCAGATTTAGGTACCTATTTGAATCTGATTTTGTAAAACATAATATAGGACCTTAAAACATCCAGCCAGTGAAAGTCCCGCCAAATCGGTCCAGCCTTCACGGAGAAGCTGTAAACCGCGAATTTTCCGCGATTTTCCTTTTTTCCACGGAACCCTAAATATTTTCGAAATTAAAAGCAGCCTATATTAGACCTTATAACAAAAACTATCAGTGAAAGTCCCCGTAAAATCGATCCAGCCGTTTCGGAAATTAATCGGAACAAACGGTTTTTTTATTGCCTATTTATTTTTGTCTCGTTTAAACTCATGTGCAATTATGTATAATATTAAAAAACTGTTATTTTGATAATAAACAGACACACCAATTTGATTTATTTGTATATGTAACTTTTATTGTCACCTAAATACCAAAGTTGCTACGAGTAAATGTTGCTACGCTCCTCGGCGTAGCAGTTCCATCCATCGTGGAATCGATCAGGATAAGACATTGTAATTCGCCGTCCTTAGTTCTGATTCAAGAACTTTATAACAAAAAAGAAAGCAAACCAAGAATTAAGTAGTCATTACAGTACTATCATTAAATATATTTTATGTTTGTAAAACGCAACACGACCCAGAAAATGTGAGAAAATGCAGAATCTTATAACATTGTTTTTATTATTTCCTGAAGGTCTGGACTACAAAATGATGGGGCGGTTTTTTTCTGGTCTCGCTACGTCTGGTGCTTGGTGCTGTTTTGATGAATTTAATCGTATTGATATCGAAGTGCTGTCTGTAATTGCCCAGCAACTCATCACGATAAGAAATGCAAAACTTGCGAGGCAAAGCAGGTAAACATAAAATGCTACAGATATTATTAAATACTTAATGAGATTATTTTTGGTTGAACTATGGCGTGATATTTTATAACCTTTTTTATTCCGCCGGTTATGGTTTAGGTTCAAATGTAATAAAGGGTAAGCTTTTGAATGACCTAATGGGGAAACACTTTGTCTGAACGGGAAAATGAACCCGGAGCCTTACGCTCAGCTGCCGCGCTTTTCGACTACTGGCCAACGCGGCATTCAGTTAGTATTATTATTATGATTGTTAACAGGTTCATGTTTGAAGGACGCGAAATTAAATTAGTACGCAGTTGTGCAGCTTTCATCACAATGAATCCCGGTTACGCCGGTAGAACTGAACTGCCTGATAATCTGAAGGCTTTGTTCCGACCTATATCTATGATGGTACCAGATTACGGTAAGCTACTATCAAAAAACTTGGGCATAAGCCGAAAGACGTCCGCTTTTGTATAAAGGCCTTTCCCCTTGTGGGGGCGGCCTTTCCTCCCGGTAATCCCACGCTTTTTTTATTTGAGCACCATATAAGGGAAAAATATTCACGCGCCTAGATACAAAGGCGGATATATTTATAGATGCCTCCAATTACGATCAATATAAGACGGCCTTGTATGAACCCTGGTAACAGGAAAAAAAAATATAGAAATAAGCTATGTTTTATTTATTTTTGTTATTGAGAGTGTTTTTATGAGGAATGACAAGGAAATATGTAGAATGTAGAAGTGTTTTATTTTCGTCCACTGTAGGCACGTGTATGTGCTTAGCAGAAAAGAATGATGATTGGCTGCTCAATAAAATATTATTATTTACAATTGTTCATAACTACAACCAATTATGACGAATGACTAATGTCCTTTATTTATTTTCCTATTTAACGCTTTACAATTTAACCATGTTCTAAAGCGCTCATCGCGGAAGTTATCCTGTACTCTGAAGGATTTGAATCATCAAGAGGACTTGCGAAAAAGATGGTTCAAATGTACAAGTTGTCTAGTGAACAGCTTTCAAAACAGGATCACTACGACTTCGGAATGAGAGCTGTAAAGAGTGTGCTGGTAACGTACCCACACCTTCTTAATAGTCATAATGTTTTTATTTCATATAGGCTACAAAAGAGCACTTACAAAACGTCAAACTAGTTGCACGGTTCCAAAAAGTCGTTTCTATGGAGAAGAACCGGCAAGAAACTCCATAGTTACCTCTTTTAAAAATATGGTTTAACAATCATTTCAAGTATGAGAGAATAATGAGCTACACAATATACGAATAAAATAAGAATACGAGTAGCATCAAAGTCAATAAAAAATATTAATATAGATCGGTTATTCTCTCATTTACAATTTGGGTAAAATACATGACAGTGAAATGGTTCAATATAATCAGTAAACAATATTAAATATCAAAATTATGGTTGAATGGCGGTATGCCAGGGAAGCCACAAATGCAGGAAAAATCAGTGCCACACGTCCCTATCGTCAATATAACTATTAATACTATAGTAGGCTTTCTTAATTAGTACTTGTTTCACATAGGATTTAAACTTGCCTTCTGTAAGGTCAGTTATAGAATTTGTAATTTTATTATAAAACCGAACACAGTTTCCTAAGAATGACTTGTTGCTTTTTGTTAGTTTAAATCTCGGTACAACTATCTTATGTTTATTTCTAGTATTTTTATCATGGTAATCGCTTCTTATTTTAAACTTCTGCAGATTTTTCCGGGTATACATAATATTTTCAAAAATGTAAAGTGACGGCAGCGTTAATATATTAATCTCTTTGAAAAAGTCTCTAAGAGATTCACGAGGGCCTAGGTTGTAGATCGCGCGTACGGCTCTTTTTTGTAGAATAAATATCGAGCCAACGTCAGCTGCCGATCCCCACAGCAGAATGCCATAAGACATTAGACTGTGAAAATATGCGAAGTATACTAGTCTGGCTGTTGATATATCAGTTAATTGTAATCCCTTAAATGACGCACCTTTTGTTATAATCTCCTTTTTTTACCATGAACTATTTGTTGTATACTACTGTAATGTAACTATTATAGTGTTCTATATAATTATTCAAGATTTTCACTCTCTTTCAATTCATATTCATTTAGTTTTTGTTTAACATCGAAACGAAATTACCATCAGATATTATAGCTTCCAGCACCTTTTATCGCTGCACTTACGTTGGTTAAAGTAGTTGCAAATACATCGATTATAAAGCCCCTAAATGTGATCAGGTAATGGCTGGTGCCCTAAAACGTGCCAGTCCAGACCAACACGAAGAAATGACTCTCATGTGTGCCCTCAATGACAGCAACCTACCGAAGTTTTTAGCGGCAGACGCTATACTCTTTGCCGGAATATTGTCAGATTTGTTTCCCGGTGTCCAACTACCTGAAAGAGACTATGGTGTAATGGAGGAAGTCATCAGTGAGTATATGTATAGTCTGATATGACAGTAACTGTTTTAAGGTTAATGTTAAGTTAACTAGAAATATTATGGCGTGAAAAATATTTATGATTCACAACAGTTAACTTACACACGAATTGTGGGCTGGTTAAGTCAACCTTCTGATAGAAGAAAACGCGGCGTTTTTTTATGTTTATATAACAATTTATACCTACACACGTTTCTATATATTTTATTCAAATCAATAAAGTCGAACCAAAATGGACCATGCTATCCGGCAACCGGTAAGCCATCATAAAAAGCAGGTTATAAGCATATTAAAAAACTAAAAATACCTTTAAAATGTTACGTTAATTTCAATAATTTCAGTCGCGGTAACCCTCGAGAAGAAACTGCAAGTAGAAAAATGTCAAATACGTAAAGTAATTCAGTTACATGAAACAATGATTGTAAGGTGGGGCGTCATGTTGGTGGGGCCTACAGGTGGTGGCAAAACCGTCGTGTTACACGTAAGAACATGATTATTCAATTGTTGTAATTTGTTAGTGATTAGTAAGTTGAGACCCTGAGATGGTTCCCTGCCAGTTGGTGGTTTTGAGCAACAATTTCACAGTTTTCTTGATACAAAGTGTACAAATGGACCGAAAGCGCCATGATATGATTTGCTATATTAATTATACGGACTTTTTCGTGTTAAAAAAGACGGTTGATGTTGTGAAAGGCACTTGATAAAATATAAAAAAAAAACTTGATTACTCACACAGGTATTAGGAGGTACTTATACGAGACTGTGTGAGAACGGGGTACCTGGACCTCAAAATCAAAAAGTACATAAATATATAATGAACCCCAAGAGTCTTACTATTGGCGAACTGTACGGTGAAGTCAATCTGCAAACACTGGAATGGCACGATGGCATTCTGCCTCTTAGCTTACGTACAGCTGTCCAAGTAAGTTAAAAATAACGTTGAAACTATTAAAGTCCACAAAGGTAATATAAAAATAATATTTGTTTTTATAACATTTTATTTTATGTCATACACATGTGAATTAATATTCCATCTTTGCATAGTGCGACAAACTAGACCACCAGTGGTTAATTTGTGACGGCCCTGTGGATGCTGTTTGGATCGAAAATATGAACACTGTCCTGGATGACAACAAAATGTTGTGTCTGTCAAACTCTGAAAGAATTAAACTGACGCCTTATGTTCATATGCTGTTTGAGGTAACGTACAACCTATGCGCATTAGATCTAGTCAAGTATACATGGGTAAGGTAAACGCAGCTATTAACGACCCATCGAAAACCTGCAGGTATTACCGACCTATAAAAGTAATTTGTAATTTGCACGTTTCCAGAACCACATAAGCTATGAGTAGGGAAAGATACACACGCGTTTGTTCCTTGGGCGTTAAATACTTTTACTTCAGAGTGTGGGGCAGTGCAAAAAAGATAAAAAATACGTGACTTTTCTGCTTAAGACATTTATACAAACAAGTGTCGCATAAACTCTATATGTTGTATTATTAAATGTATTCGTTTAAGTATCGATACTTGATATCATACCAAACTTTATTAAAAAAAGGTAATTTGAAAGGATAAAACTTTAAATTAAAATTGGACGGTATTAGCTTCATCAGTTTAATTTGTGGCAGGTATCAACGACCCGTGAGTCGGCGATGGCAGCAACGTAATGTTTCATTTTATTTGTCTTTTATGTTATTATATTACACTAACACAAGTATTTTTATGGACCAGACTAAATCTAAATAATTAGTCTTTCTAAAAATCGAATTAGCGACTAAACTTTTTTGTCTAGTTTTCACATTTTAGCGTTGTCAATTTAACCAAATACATAGTTTATGACATAACTCTTGCATATAAAATAAAACAGTTAGTCTAAGAGGAACCAAAATACTTAAAAAACACGGTCGATTTCAAAATTGCCTTAAGAGGGTCGTTAATACCTTCGTTTACCTTATATATTATATATACTTACTTAGTAATTATGTTGGAAAATGTTTTTGTAAATAATTACTGTAATAATTTAAAGGTAGCAGACTTAGCACAAGCCTCACCAGCCACGGTATCCCGTTGCGGCATGGTTTACATAGATCCTTATGAAATGGGCTATTTGCCTTTTGTACGCTCCTGGTTAGATGAGGGAGTCGAAAGAAACCTCTTTACTCAAGAAAATTCGGAATTCCTTTACGAATTGTACAAAATGCTTGATGTTGGGGTTTCACATGTTAACACCAAATGCAGTGTTGGAATCAAACAGGTACTGATTTGACGTAATTATATCTCTTTTAGTAATTTAGTCGTCCGGAGACCTGGAATTAATGAATAACAATGAAAATATGATTTTGAAATAAATTCCTGTTATTCACGGATGTTTCATGCAGGTGGACATAAGCAAAGTGTCAGCAATTTGTTACCTTCTGGGTGCTTTGCTTTCGGAGCCTGGAGAGCGATTCCCGGACAAAGCAGCCATTAAAGTGTATATAGCTCACTGCTTCATATTCTGTTACGTATGGTGTATTGGCGGAAACATCGTTGAAAGCAACAGAAAAGCCTTTGAAGAACTCGTTAAAAGACAGTTTGAAGCGTTTGAAGAAGCCGAATAGTTAGTTCTTTCATATACTCATTACCTTTCTTTGAAATTTTGTACCTAATGGTAATTTTACACGCAACCTACATATGACTGACCTAACTCTGCTTAGTTGATTTACACATTTTAACTTATTTATTGTGAGGTATGTACATAATTATTATTTATAGTTTAAGGTAATTTTAATTTAGTGCTTCGAAGTGTCGATGTATGATGTTATAATTCTTTTATTTTTATAGCAGTCATCTCTTATGCTGTATGTTATTTGGATTTGTCTTTTTTAGCATGCCACCAGGATTTAATTTCTTTGAAATGTACATGGATACAAAAACACGCAGACTTAGATCGTGGGGTGACATTATTCCAGAATTCTTATACGATGCTAATAAACCATTTTTCGAGACACTTGTACCAACTATTGATACTGTGAGATATGGATATTTGTTCGAGAAACTTATGGCTTGCGGAAAACCAGTCATGTTTACTGGCAATACAGGTAATTCTTAATGAAGTAAACTACCTTTTTAATGTAACGCATAAGATGTGTTTAGATCAAGAGCTATATTTTTGTATATGTAGCTATATCTGTAGGTGAGCTAAAGTATGTTCTTATTCTACCGACAAACTTTACACTTTTATTCGGAAATCTGATTATTGAATCTTCCTTTTGTTGTTCTGAGCGGTTTTATTCTTTTTGCAGGTGTCGGCAAGACGGTCATTGTAATAGAGACGCTAAACAAAATGTCGCTAGGCGGCTATTACATACCGTTCATTTTAAATTTTTCGGCTCAAACTAGTAGTGGCCGAACTCAGGTAAATAATTTTGCACTAAAATATTTTTCTTTATTTTTTTAAGGGTTCATAAGTAAAATTTAAATTAAAAAAAATGGACTACACTTTGCAAGTATACATCGGCCGTCATAGGTATTCATTCTTCCTTCTCGCGCATTATTATAGTATTTTGCATACACTTTCTACAGGTTCATACACAATCTAAAACCTCTTATTACTTTTTTACTTAGGAGGTGATAGAATCACGTTTAGATAAACGACCGCGTAAGGCTCTCGGGGCTCCTTTGGGAAAGAAAGTGATTATATTCATAGACGATGTGAACATGCCAAAACTAGACGTATACGGTGCACAACCGACGATAGAATTACTAAGGTAGAGTATGTATATCCTTTAATATCTTTTGGTAAGGTCAAGGAAAGGAATTAAGAAGTGCTGATAGAATTAAAAAAACGAGCAATAGTTTACCGTTATTGTAAAGTTGACGGCAGGATTTTCTCGGATTTGTTACATACATAATTATCTAACATGCACATTGCACAAATATGCCCAAGACTTGTACCAAGTTTTAGCAAATCACAAACAAAAATGTCTCAACCTGTGTAACTCTTAAATCCCATAGTAGTTCCATCGCCTACCTCCTTCGTCAATTGTGCAGCATCATTAATGTGATATATAATAATATTTTTGGGGAATATATAGACAGTTCCTAGACTTCGGCGGACTCTACGACAGAGACAAGTTGTACTGGAAGGACATCTTAGACGTCGTGCTGTCTTGCTCATGCGCACCTCCAGGCGGTGGTCGTAACCCGCTTACAGCAAGATTTGTCAGACATTTCGCCATGTTCTTTATATCTACACCCAACTCTGATGCTATGAAAACTATATTTAAGGTTTGTCCTTCAACACTTTTTTTGAGCAATAAGCATTTTTGGGTAAGTAGAGCTAGCAACATGGAAAAGGAATAGTTAGAATATGAGTTAACTAATCAATGATATGTTTTATAGCTATTTGTACAGAATGCAAGAGAAGAAAACGCCTACGTTATTAATGTGTCCCTATTTATTAATGTAACAGGCGATATTGAAAGGTCACATGGAGGATTTTGTAGCCGAGGTGTCAATGCTCGGGGACCCAATAGTGGACGCAGCTGTGGAGCTGTACCTCAAGATTTGTGCCGAGCTGCTACCAACGCCCGCCAAGTCCCACTACGTATTTAATCTAAGAGACTTGTCTAAGTGCATGCAGGGAGTACTGCAAGCGGATGCTGCATACATGAGGGCTCCGCAAGGAATGCTCAGGTATTGTAGCTATTCAAACTGGAGCCAGAATTTTTATTATTATCTTTATTTACTGGTCTGCAACTCTATGCCTTAAGAACATTACAAATCACCGTATTATGTCATAATCGGAGCCATTTTATACATGCTTCTTAAATCATTCAACAATTTCTATTTTATACACACCAATATAATATTAATGAATACTTTGGTATTGAATTTTCTGTCCACATTTTATTTTGTATACTTGTAATAAATTGCAAATTTAAGGAGAAACCATAAATTAAGTAGGTATACATTATTTTCCTTGGAGATTGAAAAGTGGTACAACACATTTATCCATGAATAAGTAAACTTCCAGGTTATTCTATCACGAGTGCCTTCGTGTATTCCACGATCGGTTAATCAATATCCAAGATAAGAGCTATTTCTACCACTTGATGAGTACCGTGTGCCAGAAATACTTCCAGACGCCGATATTAGACGTCCCTGATGATCCGATCATTGAACACCCTCCGCTATTACTGTTTGGTGATTTTATAAACTCCGCTGTTCCGAAGGAGAACAGAAATTACGCTGAAATACCAGATATTAACAAACTGATGGTGGTTTTGAAGGTAAGTAGCAATTTTTTAGTTGTTGTTTTTAACCGCTACGGAAGCAAACAGAGAGGTGTATAAGTTTGACGTGTCTATCTGTGTAAGTGTCTGTGGCATTGTAGCTCCTAAAAGAATGGACCGCTTTTGATGCGGTTTCTTATATTTGAAAGCTGATCTTTGTTCACCTTTAAGTACATACGTACCTAGTTCATTACTTTATATCATAAGGAGAGCTCTCAGAAAATTAAACGCTCGCAAATGAACTAGACAATATCTATAATCTTCTTAATTACGTGTGTCTTAATACAAATCAATAATTTTATTAATAGATCTAGCCGATTGTATCTTTTGTTTGCCCTCATAACAGGCAAGTGTTAGGTGGGTGAGTAAACCCCGGCCTAGGTCTTAGATTAATTCTGACATGACAAGTAATATTAAAGGTATACGACTTTACATTTGCAGGAATATTTGGAAGAGTACAATTCGACAGCACGTGCGGAGATGCACCTGGTTTTATTCAAGGATGCCGTGGAGCACATAGTAAGGACGGCGCGCGTGTTACGAGCAGAACGTGGCCACAGCCTTATGGTCGGACCTGGCGGCTCAGGACGAAGAAGTGTAGCTACTCTCGCCGGACACGTCAATGAGTGCAAGTAAGATCCTTCAACATTTAGTTCACTGACATCATCAGTGTAGATAAGCACCGGTACAAAAGATTTTTTTTACATGCTTCTATAAATATAATTTTCTTAACGTGTGCAAATCATACAGTAGATTTCCTTCAATTATGAACCTTGAATGCTAAGTCTAGGGCTCTTGTCAATTACGTATGATTAAGATACAGCTTATTCATCATACTTAAACCCTTTGGTTGAATAACGGATTATAGCAATTGTGAAGTTGTTTAATATTTCAGTCACTAACGATGTTGTTATTGTAATCAGATTCCCGCTATATTTTTATTAAAAACTGAGCGGAATATTCCGATGTCTGTCTTTTAACAGGGGCGTAGCTACCGCCGTATCAGCCGTATCAATATACGGGGCCCCCGGGCTATAGGGGCCCCAGACGTATGGTGCAAAAATCGTAAAAGTTCCCTAAAAAAAATTACGTCATAAAAAGTCCAACAAAAATTACATAAGTTGAGAATGGTATCTCTTTGATTGATATTTCATTCATTGATTTGATTGTCATAAAAAGTGCCCAACATGTATAAAAAGATTTCAGACACTCTCTTTGATTGATATTCAGTGTGCCTCTGACAATACGATGATCCCTACCGGTTTTTCACCTTCCTGATCATAGAGACAGCATGCATACAAAAAAAAATGGAGTGGATTGTAACATCAAAATAACAGCTTTTTACTCAATGCAGATGATAATATACACGATACACAAAACAAAAAGCCAATTAATTTATGTTTTGTTTGTCAGTTTCTTCCGGCTAATCTGCGAAACGGCTGAACCGATTTTGAGCAGACGGGCCAGGATCTAATACAGGCTACTTTGGATTTCGAAAATGCCAGGATAACATGAAAAACGCGGAAAATTCGCGGGGTTTAGCTAATCTGCGACGGCTTGACGGATTTTGATGGGATTTCTGGCAGATAGCTGATGTTATAAGGTCGAGTAAAGGCTACTTTGAATATCAAAAAGTTGAACGATCGGGTCTAGCGTATCTTAGGTTTGCGGATGACCTAATTTTGTTTGCCGAATCCCTAGAAGACCTGCAACGTATGCTTAAAAATCTTTTTGTAGCTTCCTTAGAATATAGGCTAAAAATGACGACCTATCCAAGACGAAGGTGATATTAGGCATCTCGCGCGACTCAATAGAACGACTATCTGAGATATTAATGTCAATCTTTTGGCAAGGAACTGAAGCAACATTCCGATAAGTCCATATCTAGGAGAATACAATTCGGGTGGGCAGCATTCGGTAACCTTTTTAGACCGCAGTAAGTATATGCGACTTTTACCACATTTATAATGAGGGGCTTACGTACAAGAAACCCAACTCCACCCTGGGACTTTGGTCTCTTTCCCGCAAGAAGAGCATGTTGCCGGAATCAAGGATTATCGTATCCTGTCCCTTTCGTTGATTTTAGATAATCCTATGATGTCCCAACGCAACTTGCTAAATTCTTCCCCCAGTTCGACAATCTTCTCGTCGGTTTGGAGTGTGCGGACGTTGTGCGTTACCAAGGCCAAAGTCCTGTGGGGATGGTACCTAGGAATCGAAACCTGGTGATTCCTGCTCCTCTGTTATCTGTATACCGTGAATTTCCCGCGTTTTTCTAATTTTCGAGCGGAACCCTAACAATTTTTGAAAATCAAAGTACTTTTTAACCCCGGACCATCAGCTATCTACCAGTAAAAGTCCTGTCAAAATCGGTCCAGTCATTTCGGAGATTAGCCGAAACAAACAGACAAAAGACAAAAAAAAAATTGCATTTTTGTTATGTACCTATATCGTGTCGTGTATGATATCGTATGTATTGAGTAAATAATTGTCTTTTGATGCTACAAACAGACACTCCAATTTTATTTAGGTGTATTGATATATAATTTTCTTTAATTTAATGTGAGCGTTTATTTTGCTTTTTCGAGAGATCTTCACTCTTGAGTTGGGGGGCCCCGCAACAGATTTTGATACGGGGCCCGTCTAGGGCACGCTACGCCACTGTCTTTTAATCAAATTTTTCATTCCTTCTTCGCTCAGAAAATAGTTAGTTCATTAATCGTAATTACCCACTAAGTGAATATAATCTGTTATGACTGATGCAGTCTTTTTATGCAGTAGTTATTATAATTATATCATTTTAAAGAATGGGTTCTATATGTGGGTAAGTTGCAAAACATTTTTAGATTAACACTTTAGTAACATAATATTATTAGTATTAGTAACATAATTATAATATTTATATTGTGCCTATTGGCTATTTCGAAAACACATTTCGGTAAGGCAAAAAATTTTGTCGTATGCAGGTGCATGGGAATGGAAATCAAGAGAAACTACGACACACCGGAATTTCACGACGACCTTCGTAAGATGTATATAAGAGCAGGCATTAGTAACGAAGACACTGTGTTTCTATTTACTGATACGCAGATCACAAAGGAGGAATTTCTGGAAGATATTAATAATATGCTTAATTCAGGTGATTGTTAATTTTTTTTAGTGCACTTAGAATCTTTTGTATTTCCGTCTAGTTAAAATAGTAAATTAGCAAATCTAGTAACACTGCTCAACAAAGTCTATGGAACATACTAACTATCTTGAATCAAAAAAATCTATAGCTTTCTAGTAACTTTAGTGACTCTAAGCAGCGTGTCTCGGTTCCATTTAACGCGGAAATAGTTGTTCCGGCTGTGTGTTTCCTGTAAGCTGGTCTCAATGAACGCGAAATTGCATCATTGTTAACACACATCCAAGTCTTATGTGCTGAATATTATTAAATAAATCTTACAACAACTACAAGTAGGTAACACAAAATAAAATTATAAAATATTATTTCAATATCACTTTTTAACTCGTACCATTCAAATATAAGAAACAAAGTTATATAATCTAGCCCAAGCGTATAAATATACCTAATATAAATAAGCATTTTATTAGAAAAATACTTACTTAGATTATTCACTCTCAAATAACATTGATAAAAAGATAGCTAACCAGAAACATACTGAAAAAACTTATTTCATACTTACTTTGATCCTAACCTATCCTACCTAATGTCTTCTTAAAATATTATGTAAATTAATTTAAAATTAGGTAGAGGAAACCGGGTACAAAAGTAACGGCGGGTCGAAAGTAACTAATGCTCTCTAGATTTATCCAATGGGCAAACACCGCCTTTCCACCGTCAGGTGATAGCCTGGAGCGCCCCTCACTTGCATTCAGTCGCCGCGCGCGCCACTCGTTGTTAGGCTAAGTGACAGGACGCTACGTGTTTTTACAAAACAAAAGTACGATTTTCGATGTTTTCTTATTAAATGTTTACGTTGTCTTAAAAGGATGATAGTAATCTGAATGTTTTCATATCCATTCTTGATTAGATTGATTGTACATTGTTTAAATTCGTTTTTGTCTAGCACGTTCCGTTTTATGGTTATGTTACACACTTTAACAAAAATGAGGAAAGGTACAAAAGTAACATAGCCTGGGTACAAAAGTAACATGTTACTTTTGTCCCCGAAATTATTTTACTATCTATATCTAGTGTTATGTGTGTATTAACTTAAACAGAATGCCGCGACAACGCATAAGAACTACTGCACGAGGAACTACTGATACGGAAGTGTACCAAAAAGCGCTAAAGAGCATGTCCTCCATTCAAGTTGATCAAATTACTCCAGTTGGTGATCTCCCACCATCAATTGATCAGACTGATCACCGTACAGATAGCAATTTGTCAAACAAATCAAACAATAATGACCAACCACCGGCTGTTCAAAATTTACCGGACTCGATCTCTGCTGAGAGTAATTTTCTGTTAGCTAACTCAATTTTTGGTCAATGATCCAAATTACCAGTGCCAGGACCTAGCGGGTTGCAACTAGAAAATTCTTCCCAGCCGTTTAATTTCAAACCTAAGGATCTTAGACGATGATAAGAATTATGTGTGCCATAATTGCGAATCTGAGTAGGAGAATAATACTCAATTATAAAAGTCTGATTAACATATATTTAATTGATCTCAATACTTTATCATCATTATCATCATCATCAGCCGGAAGACGTCCACTGCTGGACAAAGGCCTCCCCCTTTCATTACTTAAACTAAGAATAATTTTTATTGATTTCTTTTCTTAAAATATATAATTTTTGAGTATTTAAAATGCTGAAGTTTATTTGTATTATTAATACTAAGTCTTCAAATAAATAATTTGTTGATTTAACATGTATATTGTATTCATTACCAACCCCTTTGTTTTGTTACTTCTGACCCACAACGTCTTACTTTCGGCCTGCCTACGTGGTCGAAAGCAACAACTTACGATTTTTTTCAACTCTCTGTTATTCATATAAAACACACCATAATAAAATAAATCGAGTTACTAATGTAAAGAACATAAACTGAATTTATACATGGTTTAATAACAATAATAACACCCAGACAGAAATCAAGGTAAAAGTACGAAGTGTTACGTTTGTACCCGGTCTTCCCTACTAGTATGTATATATATATGTATATATAATATACATTATTTATAAACATAAGTGCCTCTACACTTTTTGTATACCTAAAATCACTCCATCGTCTTCGTATCCCTCCAAACCTCTTTCAAAACTTACTCAAACCTCAACCAGGATAAAAGGATGAAGACGTATTTTTAGCGTCACTTGCTTTTTCCAATTAGAGGAAAAATAAACAGAAACGTATGACAAGGCAGGCCAATAACCTATGCCGGAGAATACATAGAACAAATTATAGCAATATGAGTATCCTGTACTCAACATTACTACAAATTGCCCAAAAATATTGAAGATGCAAAATCCCAGTCTACATTTAAGAAATTCTAGTATTTTGTTTACTAATAAATACCTAGAAAAAGGATTCCTGCCTAAAAATTAAAGCATCAAATCTACATATTATTAGGTTGGTTCCAAGATGATTGACTTTGGCATCGAAACATTGTGGATTATTTTCTATTTATGGGCCGATATTATCGGCAATTATTCTAAAGTACCATAAAATACTTGTGAACATAGCTACTTTAAATCATAATACCTCACCATCGTCGTTTCCCCCAGGTGAGGTTCCGAACTTGTTTGACGGTGATAGCTACGAGTTAATACAAAACGGGTGCCGTAACGAAGCATCGAAGTTTGGTATCAATCCAGCGGACCGCGACGGAGTGTACTATTTCTTTATAAACAGAGTCCGAGGAAAACTTCACCTATGTATATGTATGAGCCCGGTTGGAGAAGCCTTCAGGTAATGAATTCGATTTGATATACTACACAAAACTAACAATCAGCAAAATGTTCGAGAATATTCTAAGAAACTAGTCTGGCTTAATACGCTCATAGATGGCGTTAGTAAGACTGTGAACTACTACATTTCGGATTAATTAATTATAGATAAAGAGCTTATTAAATATATTATTTGGTTATTCACTGTTTTCAGACCAGTCAGATTTTAAAAGTATTTTAAAAAAGAAGCAAGCACTATGTGCTGATATAGTTAACTTTTATGGCGTAATAAGGAAGGCAGTTAATTATTAAACGTATCCTACCTAACCATAACCATACCCATACCTACCTAACTATAACCATAACCTACATAATTATTTGATACTGGCTTATTTATGCCCGGGACATTGTGTGACTTGTATTAATAGAAAGTTATTTTATTTTTTAGTAGGAATCAATACCTACCCATCTGTTTGTAACATCAAAATAACAGCTTTTATCCACAGGGAGGAAGTCACAGGTGTTAGTTACTATAAAATAAAATCCCGACTGCTAGAAAACTGAAACGAAATAAGTCAAGAATTATATTAAGTTTAAGGTTAAGTTATAACATTTCATAATGACTTCAACAGTCGCCGGAGCTATAAAAATCTCGTCCGGCTCAAATCTTCTCAAGAATGGCTCCCGACTGTTAAGTTCACTTTATTACCTACTTAACCTTAATCTTACCATAATTCTAGAGTTGTTTATTTCTTTTCAGTTTCTTAGCAGTCGGGTTTTTTTATCTTATTAATTACTTTCTTATATGTATCTAAGTAAAGATTAATCATTATCAAAATCCTAACAAAAAACGAAGTATAAAAAAGAGCGAACACGGTTCGTTTACTTTTAATACTCTTCGTGCACCCTCTAACCCGCATTTGGTGGCCCCTTAACCTTAACCTTGCATACTTACGAAAACGTGTCTTGGAAGAGGGCCAACTGCCAAAACGAAGAGGTTTGGTATGGTTAGGGGTTATCTCGTGGGAATTGAATAGTAACGACACGTAGACTGACCATAAAAGAAGTTAGAGAGAGCGAAAAAAATTATAATCTAAGTTAAAGGTAATAAATAAAATAAAAGAAACGTCTAGAAATGCAGCCCGGTTTATTTTACTAATCGATAGAGCTTGATACGGGTCAGTTTGTAGGTGGGGCTTACGACTGCGCCGTGCAACGCTCCCCCTCACCCCACCCCCCAATGAACCCAATGCAGTTCCACCGTTCCACGATTCGCACTATATTTTATTATAAACGTTATGACGCAAACAAGACCTAGATAGATATGATATGGCACGATGGTCTTATACGGTGCGTTGATTACCCGACATTTAAATACCTTTATATGAATTCCTAAAAATGTCATAGGTCCCTAAGAATGCTAATCATTCTGACCCCCTTACTGTTACATCCAGGTCTTATTAATTAACTATATTTTCATAGGATTCAAGAGATGTTTTACGATGACAAATAAATTAAAAATATCATATAATTCATACAGGCATAGGGCTTGCTGGGATTTGACTCGCAGCCTTGTCCGTATAAATTCGGCCAGTAGATTTGTGAGTCACTACAAGCTAATTACCTTTTTCGCCGAATTCATTTCTAAGGCATTACGCCACTCAAATGGCTTTACATAAAGCATGTTCCTTAAAATAAATATTCAGTCAGGTATTCCACATTTTTTAGACGCCGATGCCGCATGTTCCCGTCTTTAGTAAACTGTTGCACGATTGATTGGTTTACTAAATGGCCGCCGGAAGCTTTACTGTCCGTGGCACAGCAATGCCTTCAACCGCTTGGTAACAGGCGTACTATTGAACAGATATCAACTATATGCGTCACTATGCATCAGGTAACGAAAACTAACACTTGAAAGCAAAGAGGGAGGCAGAAAACTTTAACATGATTCGTCATTCTTCATAATATAAAAGAGTTTATAAAATATTAAAAAAAAAAATAACTACTAGGTATCTCTAGTTAATCTCATTGATCAACATTTTTGGTTAGCTCAGGGCATGAAATGAGCTGTGGTCTCAGGGTACTATAGTACCTACAAAGCGCCGGGAAACTATGCTGATAGTAACGACATGAATGTATTCTTGAAAGACTAGAGGGGTACAGCGTGAAATTGGGGCATGCAAGGAGGCCTTTCACCAACCCAGTGAAATAATGATGATGGTCTCATAATAATAATTATTATCTGTTTCTAGGATGTGGACGTAATGACTGATCGGTTATATCATGAGATGAGACGTTATTTCTACACCACTCCCAGCAGTTACCTAGACTTGCTCAAGTTATACATGATGTTATTGGACAAAAAGCAACAACAGATCATCCGAGCAAGGGACAGGATATCATGTGGATTACAGGTCACATCAGCTTAATAATAGATATTTATAGACCATCAGTAGTAAAGCTATTCTTCCAGTTTTCAAGCTCTCTTAGACACATCTAGAAGATGCTAACTTTATACTAAGCTGTCGACCATCTTTGCCATTTCGTAGGATAGGTACAATTTTTGCACAAAACACGTTAACATTCAATTTACTTTGGCTTATACATATAATTATGCATCTCGTGATAAGTAAAAGGTTGAACTATTTTACCACTCCACTAAATATTTTGTTATAGGAGAGGCCTACGTCCAGCAGTGGACTGAGATAGGCTGATGGTGATGATGATCAAATCTTTTGTAATGAATTTGAAAGAGTATAAAAAAGCCTGAACATCAGACTTGTGGAGTAATAATAAGTACCTCTATAAGATACAATAATCTTAAATGACTCACGGGAATACTCAAAATAATTAAAAGCTGCCAATTGAATCATAACAATACAATACAATATATTCGATACGCGAGGTCATCTTTATATTGACCGTAACAAATAACAGTACAGCAAGGTCATTGACAAATTTCGTTCGATCTTTCCAGTTACAAAAAGTTGCAACCATTTTTATATTTGCAATGTTATATATTTATTCCAAATTGAGTCGCGAGAAGGGTTGAATGAAGGGAGATTAAAATTCGGATGGGGACTGTTTTTCAAGGACAATCACTAATCTTATAGGCATAGGGTTGCACCCTTCATTCACTGGTCTTTTGATACGATCGAATTATAGGTGGTACCACTTTTCTACTGTTTACGGTCATTTTATAAGCATAGTTAAATATTGGTAGCAGGTAAAATCGGTAAGAAAATATTTATTTGGGTTCTCATCTTTACATCATTTGGTTATAAAAATGTAAAACAGAATAAGTTTGCCTTTTTATTGCCAAGCAATATACATTTTATTCTACAATGATTAGGAATAACTCCAACGTTACTTAAACTGTCGTCGTCGTTGTCGTCGTCATTTTTCTATAGGAGACAGGTTTCTATTCAACTATCAGCAGCCTTAGAAATGCATTGAAATTGAATTTATAAGAGTTATAAGAGTCATACAAATATAGGTAATCATCAGTTTACGGCACAAGTTAGTCAAACAATTGCGTAACAAAAGTTGATAATAATTTGTTGAAAAATATAATATACAGACATAGTACCTAATTAATGAATGTCATACTGACACCTTCCAAAAACAGGTTCATTGGTTCTTAGTTTAATGAAAATAAAACGGCGCTACTAACTATTCTTATATACCTACAATTGATGAACACACTGACGCTTGCAGCGAGAAATGACGTTTTAAATTTATACAGAAACTGTACGAAACGTACGACGTAGTAGGCGTGATGGAACAGCAGGTCCGTGAAATGGAGCCTATCCTCGCTAAGAAAGCCGCAGAAGGACACGCACTAGTTGCCAAACTCAAAGTAGAACAAAAAGCTGCCGATCAAGTCAAATCTGCGGTCTTAAAGGATGAAGCTGAGGCCAAGGTACATGTGGAATGGTCTATTGCGATTAATATTCTCGGTTGAAAAGTATATCTACTTACTATTTGTGATTTCTTACATACCTACTCCATATTTAATCTTAGTACAATTTTATAAATCATGCCTCTAGTTATCCAAAAACTTTATTACAGGTAAAAGCAGATGAAGTAAAGCAAATTGCAGATGAAGCCAAAGCGGACTTAGCGCTAGCAATGCCAGCGATGGATGCGGCGCAAGCTGCTCTAAAGACCCTCAATAAGGCAGACATCAATGAACTGAAGGCTTTTCAGAAACCTCCAACACTGGTACGGTTCGTCATGGAGCCGGTCTGCATACTGCTGGGTGCCAAGTTAGCATACTTATTCAATTCAATTTATTTATTTTTAATCGGCAGTTGGATCATACAATAGCCTACATGAGCCTACACTTCAACTAAGATCTATCAAAACCCTTGCTTTAAATTGATGTTTAGGATGCCTTTTTGATAGCTTAAAACATAAAACTGAATACCCATTAAGGACTATATTAGAATTACACAAGTATTTGCAAGATTTACTGCAATTAAATGTTAAAAACCAGATGATCAGTAATTGGATGTATATGTTCGAATGAATTTGGTGATTTTAGAGTCCAAAAATTAACCATGCCTTGCTCTTATCTACCATTAAGAGCTTCGGTGCCCTCTGAACTTTGCTTACTTCCATTTTCCCTTTGATGAGAAAACAAAAATATTCCGATGATTGGTAACTATTAAAACCTCTACTATCCAGGCACAAAGCACGTTTAATATGTACTCCACAGGCGCATTTGGTGGCTTATCGCTGTGACTGTAGACTATATATTATATATACATATATACTGTCTATTCCTGAGAATACATATAAGAGTAAGGCTGGCCTTAATTGTAGTTGAGAATACGATCAAAAAAGTTGTAATATCTATTTCACTATCGAATTCAGCAATCATTTCTGAGGTTGTTCGAAGCTAAAAGTTATTCAGGGTCAAAGTCAAACTATACAAGATCAGATAATATATATATATATAACAAAGTCAAAAGTAATACAATAATTTCGTCATATAACTAAATTATTCGTCATTTAACAAATTAACGCAGCTTCTTTAAAACGTCATTCTCGTTTTCAAATATATTTAGTTTTCTAATAAATTAATAGGTCAGCGACTAACTTTTACCGTCTAATACCTAAATGCTTTTCAAGCAACCATATATTGTGAAACAAGCTACTGTTAATATGACGCAGCATGGTGATAATTCTCAAGCATGATGAAATTTGTGATATGTCTACACATTGCCTGCTTCAAAAAAGAAAATATTCTCTAATAACTGCATCTATAAAATAATTTCAACATACTCTAATTTTATATTTTATATGTAGCATAAGTAATCGATGAGTCTACAATATTTGAACATAACATTTCATTATTATTGTCATCAAATAATGAAAATGAAATGAAACCTCTAATTTTATGTACCTAGTCCTAACCTTTCTATTTATATTGTTGCCAGAAGTATCTGAAATGTTGAAAGTTATTATTCCTAAATTAAAAGTAGAGTAACATAATAGAAGCTATTCTATAAACTTGTTGCCTACATATAAAAAACACTTTTTATTTCCCAAAACCTAATTACGAATAATATGTAAAATAATTGACACGTTATGTTAAATCATTACTGTTTGTAAGGAAATTGTAGGTAGTTACAAAACTCGAATCATGAGACTATTATAAAATAATATGAAGCGTTTTACCAGTACGACACTAACGTTCAAAATGCCTACTTCGGTGAAAGCCGTTTCATCCAATTTTGTTTCTTCGAAAACCTTTCAACGACAACATTATACTGCGACGCCTTGTTAAATCGACGTCTTATTGCCGCGATATTTCGTTACATCGAAAACTGTTCTGCGGCTGATTATACAGCGATAATAATTATTATCATATTGCGAAGCCTTATTCAATCGTAATTTTGTTAAAGCGACGTTATGTTACTTAGGAAAACTTACTGTGAACGATCTTATTGCGATAACCAAGTACATCGATTTCTTTTTAATTCCTTTACGATCACGTTAAGATTTTCAAAATATAACGTTAATTTTTAACATTTCTTTAAAAGCTGAGCGCGTTTACTTGGTTATCGCCGTAAGATCGTTCAAAGTAAGTTTTTCTAAACAAAATAACGTCGCAGTAAAAATACCTTCAAGAAGTAGGTATTTTTTACAACCGTAACCCGTTTTTGGATATAAATGGACAACGACATCATAGGGTAGAAGCTTCAGTTTTCGAAGATTTGAAACAATAAAACAATGTTTGCTTAATCTATAGTTGATCTAGTTTCATACACGGACTCTGCATAATACATAAGGGATACCATATTCACTTCGAAAGCCGTTTCTTCGAATTTTTGTTTC
The DNA here is from genome assembly GCA_905340225.1 of Abrostola tripartita. Classification (NCBI taxonomy): domain Eukaryota; kingdom Metazoa; phylum Arthropoda; class Insecta; order Lepidoptera; family Noctuidae; genus Abrostola; species Abrostola tripartita. The sequence goes on from HG996486.1 coordinate 7,079,080, forward strand.
TTTGAAAACCTTTTAACGACCACGCTATAGGTACTACGACGCCTTGTTAAATTGGAAATCAGGTTCACGTGTATGTATATGAAGAAGATGAAAGGAAGGCAGTATTCATTTCAATGAAAGGTATTCGACAATTATGAGCTTTCTCAACCTTTTGTACCTACATAATGTGCTTGATAAACGGAATGAAAATGTTATAACTGATGACTGTTGCGCGGTTAGATACGCTGAACCCAACAGAGATGACGTAGCTAAATACCAATATTCTACCGGGGCAGCCTATCTGACCTCCACAACCTATTGCTTTCAGCGGCTTAACGAGCTATCCGAGGCACTAAAGGGTATTTATGTGAAAAATACTGTCACGGCAAACGTAACTTAACCTTGAACGATCGACCCAAGTGGCAACTACTTAGCCACAAGTAACAAGTTTCAAATTAAGTAGTTATAAACTATGTCTTAGACCTTTTGAAAGGTTTAAAATTAAGTCATTATACATATAGGTTACAATGCCCTATAATTGACCTTGCGATCAGCGGAAATTATAAAGTAAATGCACCGGAAACTTAATGTTTTATACTATCCTATCATAATAATACGTTGTTACAGGCCTGACTGGGACTCGACGAAGAAACTCTTAGCAGACGTTAATTTCATTGGTAAACTTCAAGAGTATGACAAAGATCATATACCAGAAGCGACGCTGAAAAAGCTTAAAGTGTATCTCACGCACAAGGACTTCAATCCAGACACTGTAGTTAAAGTGTCTAGGGTAAGCGATTAGGTTATCAATTCATCATTTTTATAACGTGAATGTACTCCTGAGAATCCAGTCATCATAACGCCGCAAGTTTACTAGGTTTACTAAAATACCTGGCCTGGCCTGAACCAATTTAAACATGTCAAAACAAAAGATTGGTGCGTCTTATGTAGGTAGGTACCTTTAAAAAATTTCTACGTATGTGCAAAGTGCAGTACTGTCTTCCACGTTGTGTAACCCTTGGTATTGTAATGTCTCGTATATAGTGAGCTGAAACTCATTTAGGATCATTTTCAGTATTACCTAACGTAGCCATGAACGATGAATTAAACCGTGTCGTGAAATTACCCATTAAGGAGTCATAACATTAGTACCTACGTAGTTTGTTACTTTATTGTTAATGTGCTTTGAACTAATTACATACTTTTTATATCCTAGGTATGCCGATCTATGGTGCTTTGGGTGCAAGCTATCGACATGTATGCCAAAGTATTTAGGGTTGTGGAGCCCAAAATACTAGCGTAAGTTGACCTTATCTTACTTAATTCTTATGTCATAACTTACATTGAACAAAAATTATGTTTAGGTGGCCTAAACGTTCTTGATTATTCGCTAAGTAGTCCAAATAGTCTGTTAAATTTGCTCCGACTGGGCTCTAAATAAGATAAAACGGCATCCGACGCTGCGCCGAGCAGCGCCGCCCTCAAATTGCGTCGACGCCAAGTCGTCGCCGAGGTAAGGTTAAGTACGTTATCATACAATTTGTCTGCCACTGGTCCACTCTTGCACTTGACCAAAAAGAGGGAACAAAAATACTCTGAAGCGGAACAATGTGGCTACAAAAAATATTATTATTATAACAACATAACGCCCATTTAACCCCAAATTGCCTATTAATCCACATTTCGCCACATATGTTATAGGACTGTCTCGTTGGTCTAGTGGTCGTTAAGAGCGACTGAGCATAAGGCCCTGGGCTCTAATCCCAGGTCAGGTAAAATGTTAGGTACTGGGGTTTTCCATTCGGAAATTCTCAGTAACAGCACAGCAGGCGTGATGTTAAGTAACATGTATTTTGATGATGATGATTATCAGCCGGAAGACGTCCACTATTGAACAAAGGCCTCCCCTGTATTGGGGAGGGGGTCGCAATAATCCCCACGCTTGGCAAGCGGCTTGGGGATCACAGTATTGGTGGTCAAGTTACAGAAGACGCTGCTGCATCTTCTGAATTTTCCTTTAGTCGCCTCTTACGACACCCACGGGAGGAAAGGGGGTGGTCTATTCTAAGCCGGATACCACTCGGCGGCGTGTACATACATATGTTATACAAGGCGTGCTGCACAATTATCTGGAATAACCTAAAAACACCATACTGTACCGAGGATCGAACCCAGACCGCAAGCAGCAGTCTCACTTTGCGTCTACTAGACTAGCAAACAAAATATTATAACAACTATAATCTGATCCAATAAAATTTATAAAAGTTTGTGGCCCGTTGATTTTAGCTATAGGTACGTGGTATATAGAGCATTCTTGCCACATATAATGGCTATTTTAAAGTCAATTTATCCTAAAAAAAGCTTTGTTATTCCAAAATTAACACAAGTAGCAAGCATTTACTGTAATTTGTTTGCATTTTATGCTCTCTTACAAGATGGCAAGAATTTGAGGGGAATAAAACTTTAAATAAGTATTTAATTTTATTTTATAGACACATCAATACATCAATTCGGTACACATTGTTTTCTTATAATTATTTTCCTTGTAAGTATATCATGATTTAATATAAAGTACTTATCTAATAAAAATACTTAGTTCTTGTAGACAAAACAAAGCTTCACATTTCCTAAGAAGGACAAAGGTTTTGTTTATAGTTTCAGATAACATAATACACCTTTATTTGATCAAGCATAGATAAACATATCTCAAACACACATTTATTAATTTTCTAGACAGAATTATTATGCTTAGTACTCGGTGACAAACGTACTTATTTATATAGTTACCTAAAGCAGAGATTTTAGTGTACATTTAAGCTAAGGGAACTTACCGGTCTTCCGTTTTTCTTTTGTTAAAAGATAGATAAACATGAACAAAATGAAAATGTCAAGGCATTAGCATGTTACAAACAAACTTACCTACACCAGATTCTTTAATTAACACATAGGTACTTTTTACTACAATTTGAATTCTATGTGTTTGTTCATCTCATTGCATATCAGTAAGCCTTCTAGTATAATATTCCTGTGTTGATTCCCCTCACTTCATGTCAACCAAACCCTTAAGACAATCTTTTTTATGGCCATGACAATATTTTTGAATAACATTGACAACAATAAAACACACATATAATAATAAAACTAGTTACATGCGGCCAATTCACAATGACTGACTTGAATCTGAACTATAATTTGATAATAGAGATAAACTTCACATGAACTATGCGTTCATTCATGCTTTAAGTTACGTTTACATAATTATGACTTAAGGCTACATAAAATATTAGGTTGATAACATGTTTATGGTATTTATTGTGCTATTGATTGTTCTATTATTAGACCGAAAAAGCCGAACCCGGCTGAATGCTCCTTGATAACTTCACACATATGATTGATATTAATTTTCGTTATGTGGTCATCATTGTTAACAGCAAACGAATCATGAAAAAATTAGTCCGAATCATCGGGCTGAGAAGGTACAGGCTCGAAGCTGGGCTCGAGGATCAGGGGTCCAGAGGATGTAGCCTCTTTTGAAAGGCTCTTTGCTGCAGCGTAAATACAGCATTTACAATGAGTCCGCTTCTCGATTTTCCTCCAGTCCTTTTGCATTTTAGTAATGCTTTGCCTCGTGTTATTGATAACATCTGTTATTTTATTCAATACCCCCTGTTCCATTGCACTGGGTAAATTGCGCCAATCACGTGCAACAAATGTCGGTTGTAAGTTTTCATCAGTTTCCTTTAGACAATCTATAATATCCTGTAAACTGGCTTTACCATCCTGGTCAATTACATAAGACGGCACATAGGTATCTTTATTCAGAGATTTATAAAGAATCTCTCTAGCTTCAATAATGTCCTCTTTGTCATAGACTTGCAAACTTGTTTTGAAGATAGTTTCGTCGTCAGCACTACCAACTTCATTTTGAAGATACGTTAGTAATTCGTTTATTATGAGTTGGTCACTCATATTGACAGTAATTCGGCGCCGGTGACAGGTACACTATTAACAATATCTTGGGACAATCCGCAGTAAATAGATAGTTTTACTCGTTTAATCGAGCACGTCTGTTGCCAGCCGCGCGTCTCACAACACTGTAATACATGGATGCGGGACGCCGCCACCCCACGCGTCTGGGTAATGGGCGTTCTATTCTATCATAAAATGAATTTAGAACTTATGAAAACCAATACAATACGGGGAAATTTTGGGTGGCTGTGTAGTATGTCTGTAATGTTATAACGAAATTAAAGTGTAAATAGTTTCACGGTTGGTTTTGTATAATGTACGTAAAAAGGCTATAAGAGTACCTACTTACCCATATAATATTTGGGAAAAACATAAAATAAATAATTGATGTTGTTATATTGTTTTGTCATGGTTTGTTCTCTTTTACTATGTAACATTATATTAAACAGACATAAAGAAGCGGCCGGTGTGCTGAAAAGTGTAATGGCAGTGCTCAGAGCCAAGCAGAAGGAAGTAGAAGCCATTGAAGCACAACTCGCTAAGATGATGGATGAACTAAGAGTATGTAATTGCTAAGAATGTATTACATTACATAAATAATACAATTGTAAGTAACGATAAGTCTTTAAAGTTCTTCGGTCGGAGATTACATCTACATTCTACAGTGAAGCGTTACTCACACATCGAGAATTTACCAGAACCATTTATTTACGTACACATTGAATATCAACCAATGGAGAGCATGTGCCCATAATCGATTACAGCATCCGTCTGCTTCACTCAAAGTTTGTTATTTATGCAGAAGTGAGATGCAATATTGCAGTATCTGTACAGTAGCACACTTCGGGGATGAAACGACGCACCACCTCCCGTCGCCGACGGGGGTTAAAATCAATACTACCTCTGTCAGTATTCTGATTAAATGAAGTACCTATACACATTTATATAAACGCTAGCATAGGTACTAAAGTACCTACGTACTTACCTCTAGAATAGTCAGGAAACTAGTAAGATTCTTAAGCATGTCTTCTATAGACATTTGCTTATGTAGGTATATCGGGAACTTTCTATAGTAATGTCATCGCAGTAGTAAGTAAAATCTAATATTACGAATTTGGCGATCTGCTTGGCGCAGTGGCTAAGCGATTAGACTGCTGCGCTAACAGTTGCGGGTTCGAATCCCGCACGGGGCAAAAATTTGTGCAATCCACATTTATTTGTCCCAAGTCTGGGTGCATGTGTATGTGAAAAGAAAGAATTACAATTAAGATAGGCCAAAACTCTAGTCTCTACCTCATAGGTACCTATTAATGTAATTTCTATTCAATATTAAGGCTAATAATTATATATGTCCTTTAAGCTAAAGCATGGCATGATTGTTAGGTAAATACCTTCATACATAACATGAAACAACCATATAAACCTTGTAACGATGTATTATGCTATTATTAGGTCGTTGAAGAAGAGCGTACAAGGTTGCAAGCTGATGTGGATTTAGCGGCGGCCCGCCTGTCTCGGGCTGGAAGACTCACACAAGCTTTAGCTGATGAGAAAACACGTTGGGAAGAAACTGTCAAGGTAATTCTACTAATAGAATAAACGCAAATCATTGTGAGAATGGATGGTTCGATGTTTTTACTCCTTTACGCCAAAACTACTAGACGGACTCTTAAATGTTAAATCTTATTAGTCAGGGATCAACGTACTATTATTAAAATTGGTTAGTATCAAGCTAATTTTCGGTGAGTAGCTTCATTTTGATGAGACGTCCAACTTTTTCTCTTCCAAAAATTATCGTATGTGGCAGCGAGCAGGGGTAGCACATCACACTACAACTTTTGAGCGTAGAACAGGGATAACGTACCACGCAATCAGCGTAAATCAGTTCAAATCAACAACAAAAAAAAAACAACAAATTATTTACTGTTGCTTAGTTAATACTTATAGTATTTAACAGCCAGACTGTCCTACAAATTGCGTGGTATGTTTTCCCTGTTCTACGTTGAATCGATTTTCAAAATGGACCGTGGATCCCTAGTCATAGTCATAGTCATAATGTTTTTATTTCATATAGGCTACAAAAGAGCACTTACAAAACGTCAAACTAGTTGCACGGTTCCAAAAAGTCGTTTCTATGGAGAAGAACCGGCAAGAAACTCCATAGTTACTCTTTTAAAAATATGGTTTAACAATCATTTCAAGTATGAGAGAATAATGAGCTACACAATATACCTAAAATAAGAATACGAGTAGCATCAAAGTCAAATAAAAAATATTAATATAGGTCGGTTATTCTCTCATTTACAATTTGGGTAAAATACATGACAGTGAAATGGTTCAATATAATCAGTAAACAATATTAAATATCAAAATTATGGTTGAATGGCGGGTATGCCAGGGAAGCCACAAATGCAGGAAAAATCAGTGCCACACGTCCCTATCGTCAATATAACTATTAATACTATAGTAGGCTTTCTTAATTAGTACTTGTTTCACATAGGATTTAAACTTGCCTTCTGTAAGGTCAGTTATAGAATTTGGAATTTTATTATAAAACCGAACACAGTTTCCTAAGAATGACTTGTTGCTTTTTGTTAGTTTAAATCTCGGTACAACTATCTTATGTTTATTTCTAGTATTTTTATCATGGTAATCGCTTCTTATTTTAAACTTCTGCAGATTTTTCCGGGTATACATAATATTTTCAAAAATGTAAAGTGACGGCAGCGTTAATATATTAATCTCTTTGAAAAAGTCTCTAAGAGATTCACGAGGGCCTAGGTTGTAGATCGCGCGTACGGCTCTTTTTTGTAGAATAAATATCGAGCCAACGTCAGCTGCCGATCCCCACAGCAGAATGCCATAAGACATTAGACTGTGAAAATATGCGAAGTATACTAGTCTGGCTGTTGGTATATCAGTTAATTGTCTAATTTTCCTAACCGCAAATGCCGCGGAACTCAACTTGCCAGACAGTGCAATGATGTGAGCACTCCATTGCAATTTGGAGTCAATAATAATCCCTAGAAAAGTTGTTTCATTTATAAAATCAAGTCGACTCTCATTAAGAATCACATTTCGATCAACATGCGTTACATTAGGCAAGGAAAACTTAAGGCATTTAGTTTTGTTAGAGTTAAGTAAGAGATTATTTGCCGCGAACCATTTGCAAAGGACTTTAAGGCTATCATTAATGTTTAAAATTTCGCTATCCCTCCTATTTATTTTAAAAATGAGTGACGTATCGTCAGCAAATAAGATTATGTTCGACAACTCGGCCATCGCGTATGGAAGGTCATTAATGTAAGCCAGAAATAGGAAAGGACCAAGAATTGATCCTTGTGGAACACCCATTTTGACCAGAGCCCCCGCAGAAGTGGCGCCATTTACGTTAACTTTTTGCGTTCTCTGCGAGAGATAAGATGAGATAAGGTCAGCTGCCCGTTCACGAATTCCGTAGTGGTGTAGCTTACGGATAAGTGTATTGTGGTCGACGCAGTCGAAGGCTTTGGAAAGATCACAGAAGATTCCAATAGCGTCCTGCGAGTCTTCCCAAGAATCTAAAATATGAGTTGTAAGTTGGGTGCCTGCATCAATAGTAGAACTTCCCTTCGTGAAACCAAACTGTCGACTGTGGAGAACTTTGTATAAATGAAAATGTGCCATCATCTGATCAAGCATAATTTTTTCATAGATTTTGCTAAGTGCTGGAAGCACAGAAATAGGCCTGTAATTAGTCGGATTGTTCTTGCAACCGGATTTAAAAATAGGGATGACCTTACTGTGTTTCATTAGATTAGGAAACGTGCCGTTATCTACACATTGGTTAAAAATAGTAGTAAGTGCGTGGGCAATGCTTTTAATTATTACTGCAAGGACTTTAACAGAGATACCCCACAAGTCTTCTGTGTTTTTTATATTAAGACTTTTAAATGCATTCACAATCGAACCAATAGAAATATGTTTAAATTTAAAATCAGGAATATCTTTACAAAAGTTCTCCTTAAGGGAGGCTTCCGCTAATTGAGGAGAGGAAGAGAGAGATTTAGTTACATCCATCGGAATATTTGTGAAATAATGTTCAAATGCATTAGCTACTTCTAATTTATCTTTAATTAAGTTATTATTAATGTTTAAGTTTAGGTCATTATCGTGCTGTTTAATATTGCCGGTTTCTTTGTTAATTACCTGCCAAACAGCTTTTATTTTATTAGGAGCGTTACTTATTTTAGAACTTATTAACTTGGATTTTGCATATGTACAAACTCTTTTAAATATCTTCGAATAATTTCTTACATATTTGTGAAAAGCTCGATCAGAAGTGTACGATTTTTCATAATACAAGTCATATAAAACATCCCTACTTATTTTTATACCTTTAGTAGCCCAATTACTAAATTTCGAGGTTTTAATTGATTATATCATTTTGTCCTTTCGAAGGTTGTCTGGTAGATATCAATATTAGTGGTATGACCGCCATTGTACCCTTTTTGAGATGATGTTGTATTCGTTCTGTAACAATTTTGGTGTACAGTAAAGTATATTCTATCTATCTAGTCAGATTTTGAAAAAGCTACTGAGTCTATTTGAGTGATAACTACTGAGAGTACCTAATAGTCCGGGAGATATCGTTGCATTTTAGGTAGTGTTTTTACGCCGATCGATTGCCATGTTTTTCAATAGATTTCGAATAACTGATAAGTGAACCAAGCGTCAGTTGACGCACCCGCGGTGGGTGTATTGGAAGTATAGTGGTGATTGGAAGGTTACGGAAGTGGTAAAAAAAATTAAAAATTCAGTCATAGTATGCCCGCTGAATCTTTTTTCATAAATAGTTACATTATACTGAGCTTAATAAAATTCGTCATGTGCCTGGTGGAGGGGGATTGTGCGCAAGCGGGTCGCATGAACTTGTAAAAAACACGTAAAATAAAGTTATAGTACTATATATAGTATATATACCGGATGATATTTAACAAGGTGATTGTTTTAATAATTGAAAGTACCAACTAAAACAACAATCAGTTGCGTGTGTAGCGGTGGAAAGACCGTCAGCTGACGCACTGTGTAGCGGTGGAAAGACCGTCAGCTAACGCACTAAAGATTCAGATTATTCGACTGGAACCCTGAAATAATCTGTGCATTATGCACAGATTATTTCAGGGTCCAGCTGAACTCCCCTGCCCGCACCCAGCCGATTAATTATTTTTAACCGACTTCAAACAGGAGGAGATTCTCAATTCGACTCGAATAGTGGACTGATATTGAAAAGTCCTTCTTTGTTTAAAAGAATATACTCCCAAATTAGTTCCATATTAATATTGTCATGATCTGATAATGAACTTCGAAGATATGGAACGGAACTCCTCATAAGATCGTAGCAGAACTGTCGTAACAAGTAATATTTTAATAGTATTTATACGTGTAAGGAAGAGGAGGGGGTGCATTTACACACCTCCTACCATTTTTCAAAAATAAATGTACCTATCGTGTGAGGTATAATTTCAAAGGGATCTTTGAAAATATCTATTATTAGTCTTAGAAAAGTCTGGGGGGGATCCTAAGCGTTTATTCTTATTATATAGTTTATGAAATCATTATTCGTATTATTTGTAAATAATAATGACACCGTCAGTCAAATAAGGAAACAAGTCTAGTTCAATCGAAGATTTTGCAAATAACTCCTTAAAAAACAAAGAGTACAATTGAGAGTGCTGTCTAATAAATGTGCATAATGTAATTTAATTACTATGTAAATAACATTATGCCTTATAAAATTATGCTTTATTATTATTATGCCAACAGAATTTATGGAAATAAACATTATTGCAAAACATTTACGCCTAATAATGTTATACGTAATAAACATTAAAGTTAGTAGGTTGAAGTGGCAATGGGCTGGCCACATATGTCGCAAAACCGATAACCGCTGGAGTAAGCGTGTTCTGGAGTGGAGACCGCGTCTTGGTAAACGTAGCGTGGGTCGTCCTCTGGCCAGATGGCGGGATGACTTACATAAGAGCACTGGATGCATAAAACAGCAGACCGGGCTTTGTGGCGTACATTGGGAGAGGCCTATGTCCAGCAGTGGACTGCAACGGGCTGATGATGATGATGATGATTTAATAAACATTATGCTGAATTTCGTTATGCCAATGTATAATACGACAATATATTTTATACTTATAGTAAGTAAACCCTGTAAAAATCTAGCCCCTGTTCCCCACACTTTTATGGATCCATCTCTTTTTTTATGAGTGACTCACTGTAACCACTGAACTCGCACGCGTATAGCGTTGCTGACTACTGCTCTGTGATTGATCTCGGTTCTCGGAAAAAGACACGAGATCTCGCAAGGTCGGAATCCTGCGAGATCGGGATTGCATTCCCTACATGCAGATGTTGCTTCGTAATTTTAGGTGCGAGAGGCTTAGTTAGGTAGTCGGAAGGTTGTGTTAAGGGCTCAAAAAGCTCCTGAATCTATCTCGAAATTTGTGCTTAGAAGGACACAACGTAGTATCACTGCTCCAATATATTTTTAATCTTTAGTGCGCCAGCTGATGGTCTTTCCACCGTTACCCACGCAGCTGATTGTTGATTTCGTACTTTTGATAATCTAAACAATCACCTCGTTGAATTTAATCCGGCGTGCTATAACTTTCTTTTACGTTATTTTGTACAAGTTCATGCAAGCACCTGAGGCATCGTCCCCCCTCCACTATGCAGCTGATGATTTTTTTTTTGCTGATTATGATGTAAACTACTTATGAAAAAAGTTTCAGCCGGCGTACTATGTCTTATTTTTTTTTATTTCCCACTACCGTAACCTTCCAATCCTACTCCCACCGATACTTGAGCAGCTGACGGTCGCTTTACTTGTCGGTCATATAAGATCAACCATCGATGACAATAGTATTCTTCAATGTATTATTATTTCTATAAAGGTAAATATATAATAAAGGCTATATTTGTACAAAGGTACAAATTATTTTATATCAACAGGTATTTTCAAGTGTCAACTGCAACGTATGTAGGTATAATTATGTTCTTGTTGTAGCGCCACTCTCGAAATAACACTCTCGAAATAAAGCGAGTAAAGAACGGACGTGTGTTTTACTGCGCAAGGCAATTCATACCTTAAGTACCTATATATTTCTCATCAGCTCAAAAAAAACGAATGCCGTAGTTTACCCTTCTATCAGAAATTGGCAGAAATTGGACCGATTTTGGCCGAAATCGATGCTCATTGAAACCGAAGCCGAAAGTTCTGTTGGATCGGGTATACTAAATGCGAGAAAAATGAAAAATACGAATAAGTTTTGAAGGACATAATCGTTAGCTGGAATCGTAGAGGAATCAGTATCAATGGTGTTTAATTGTCACATCCTCGCTTTGCAGACGACCTAATTTTAATTAACGAAAATATGCAAGTTCTCTAGCCAATGTTAGAAAAACTTTATCATGCTTCTCGTAGTGTTGTACTGAAGATGAACATGGCCAAGGCTAAGGTTGTCCGACATCCTAGGGGCATTACTTAGCATCAGTGTTGGTGGTGATGGTGGACCTCTATGTGTATCGAGGTCACTGCTTATCTTACAATCGAGAGTACCGGATAAAGGGGATTGCAAGTCGCATACAGCTAGGATAGGATCCATTTAGCAAACTAAATGATGTGTTCAAGATCTGAAAAAAGCCAAAATGCCTGAAAACCAAACTTTTCAAAAAATGTGCCCTGCCCACCGCGAACGCCTAAATGAGACTATGAACAAGACGAGTGTCGCACAAAGGGAAACGGAGCACTCTATGCTTGGCATTTCGTAAAAACCAAGCGTGTAATACGTATATCCGGCGTAAGACGGAAGTGGCAGACGTAGGGAACCGTATTCTCGAACTCAAGTGGAATTGGGTAGGCCACTTGGCAAGATTTGTTGATGGCAGGTGGAGTAAGGCCCTAACAAACTGATGGCCAGAGATTTTTGTAGAGACCCTAGTAGACCTACAGCCAGATGGACTGACGATTTTGTTGCTGTGCGGGGAAAGACCTGGGTACAAAAGGCCCAAAACAAGAAACAGTGGTGCTGAAGGGAGGAGGCTTATACCCAGCAGTGGGTCACATTAAAAGCTGATGATCATAGGTCATCTACGAATGTACGCCAGTTATATTATTACCGGTTTCGTCTCATGGAAATCTCCGTAATACCTTCTTGAATGCAATGAATAGCTTTAAAGATGTATAAAAATGTGTCATAAACCTTAATAAAAAAGCATTGTTCGCGCCGCAGCGTATGCGCGCACTCACTATACCTACGCCATCTCCACTAACTTTTTAATATCTAAGTACCCTACTAAAACGCTAATCGGTTAATTTGTTTACTTTATTATTGTATATTCCCCGTAAGTGAATCATGTAATCTTTTGAGAAAATGTCTGTAATGAAATTTATTCTTGTCTCCTTATCGCACACCTCGTTTCATAGTAAAGTCTCACTAGCTCACACAGGTGCACTAACACCTGTGTGAGCGAGTGAGTGTGATAAAATGGAACTTGAATTGTCACAGAGCTGTAAATATCCGTTAGAATTTTTTCAAATGGACCTTGACCTCACTGCGATGAAAAAAGTTAAGTTACGGACCAAAGCCCGCACGGATGCTGTATGTCTATAAAACTTTAATGTAACGCGTAAATTATTAAATATACGCACTATACTAAACAAACAAACTCGTCAGCTTTATAATATTATAGTATAGATCTGTTGTTGGTATACTTATTAAGTACAGGTAAATTAATCAATATTGTTATATTCCGCTTTCATATTAAACACGCTAAGGTATATCGTACTTATGGGCTATGGCGAGGCCATCGCCACGCCGCGCGCCGGCCCAGCATCGCGGGCGAAGGTCACGTGCCGCTTCGTCTGCGCGCGAATCTGATTTAGTTACCAATTTTATACGTTTTTATTTTTTAACGCTAAATATTTTCAAAATTCAAAGTAATCTAAGTTACTCCTTATAATACTATTTTCCAGTGAAAGTCCTGTCAAAATCCGTCATGCCGTCGCGGTGTAGCTGTACCTAACCCGCGCATTACCCGCCTTCTTTCCCTTGGAACACTTAAATTTAACCCTTAACCCTTAAATTAAATTCAAAGTAGCCTATATTAGACTTTAGACCATCTGCTATCTGCCAGTATAAAAAAAATAACCGAATGAAGGTTCATTTTGTAGGTAATATATAAAACAGATTTGTCTTATCTAAGCTACTAAACTACTAAATTAGGTCATGGGCTACCTACCGTTTTATGTCAAAAATACGTAGAAATACTGATACGATTATCATTTTGATCCTGCAGAACGCGACCCATCAATTGTATTGTACGACGGGAGATATCATCATAGCTTCTGGCTGCATCGCCTACTTCGGTGCATTTCCCGCACAATTCAGGCGAGAACTAGAAGTCAGATGGATACAGCAATGCTCAGAATTACAGATACCGGCCTCCGATACATTTGAGTATGTATTTTATATTGTCCTATTCGATATATTTCTTATACACATTTTGATAAACAATTGAATAAAATATGGAGATATACCTACCTAAGTACACATAGGTAAATTTAATCCTGGGGCCCATCATCAAGGGGAGTTTCTACGCACATACGCGTATGCAACGCACACAAATACATGTTGCTATGCAACACACCTACATTTGCTTATGCATGTAGTTGCATCCGATGCCACCCCAGATATGATTGTGTGGGTGAGCTCTGTCCGGGCCGGGAAGTAGCTTATCAATACTTTTTATGGTTAGTAGTAGTAGAGTTATTTTCATCTTTACAGCTAATTTCTTAACACACAGGTAGGTGTTTGTGGTAGAGTAACACAATATTAATTAATATTAGATCATTTAGTTTATTTTACCTAAGAGGGTACTTTGTTCTTTTTTTGTATAGCGATATCTCCTAGTCGCGGGACAAATGACTGTAGATTGTAACAAATGGTAGAGTTGGAATCAAACCAGCATTTAAGTTATTTGCCCCAACTGCTCATCAATCCTAATAAAAATAAAGTATTTCAGGTTCTCACAAGATACTCATTGTTTTTTTCCCTTTTGTTAAGTATGTGTAATTAGTTTGATAACAGTGATGGCTGACTCGTACACTATTCGCACTTGGAACTCACAAGGACTGCCTCGTGATTCAATATCAACAGAGAACGGCATTTTGGTGACACGGGCTGGGCGTTGGCCGCTCACTATCGATCCTCAGGAACAGGTGATACAGGAATATGCGTATTATAAATACTAGAAATAATTTACGAATTACTACAAACAAATATATCGTACTGTAATATTTTGAAACTAACCACCTACCTGTTATTTTTACTCGATGATGACCCACGGAAAGATTTTACTTTTTAAAGATTAATTCGTCATGGTTGAAAGCCAGCTTTTTAAGTGGGAATCCAGCTACTCAATAAATTTCTGAGACAGGTCTGTTTCTACAATATAAAATCTACTATTCGTGGGCTCGCTAAACCTGCTAAAATACGTAATACCCCTTAAATAGACGTCATTCCATAACAATTAACTGATGACGATTACCATAATATATCATCCGATTGTATTGGATCGAAAGCTGGCAAGCGTATAAAAACTCAATTTGTAGGCTAACAGATGGATAAGGAACATGGAAAAAGACAACGGGCTCATGATAACAAAACTGTCGGAGCACGGATATCTGCGTATCTTAGAGAACTGCATACGACTTGGCTGGCCAATGCTTATCGAGGACCTTGGAGAGACGCTTGAGGCTACACTAGCACCAGTGCTTCTAAAACAAACATTCTTGCAGGTACGTAACCTACTGCTTTTTTAATGTTGCCCCACATTAGGAATTACTCTTGTATCGTGGGTGCGTTTCACATACATAAATTTTTTTTTTAAAACGTCGCCCCACACTACGAATTTCTCCTGTATCGTGGGTGCGTTTCACAAACATGTAATATCACATACACAAACACCCAGACTCGGTACAAATATCTGTGGATCGCACAAATTTTTGTCCCGTGCGGGAATCGAACCCGCAACCCTTAGCGCAGCAGTCCAATTGCTTAGCCACTGCGCCAATCGGGTCGTCCTCGGAACAAACATCGGTGGGCCATACAATATTTTGTCCTGGGCGGGAATTGAACCTGCAACTGCTAGGAATCGTACGACGCCTTCCTCGTCAAATTAGGTATTATTTATACAACTCACTTAAGAAACCACTATGGATTATCTTAAAGACATTTGGGGTGCAGCTGCAAACATAACACAGAAATGCTACAAATTGCACACCATAAATGAGTAAAAACGTTGTTAAATTACGACTACAGCACTCCAACATACTAAATCTATACGCTAAAGTTTTCTAAACTTCTATTTGTATTCTCATATAAGTGAATTATTGTAAATTCATATGAGCAAATAAATATATCTAAAACCTCAAGACTTAGCGCAACAGTCCAATTGCTTAGCTACTGCACCAATCAGTCTCCTTACCATGATCTCATAAAGCAGGACAGTTTACTATGTGGAAGCGAGACGCCGCTACGTGCAGTGTTATGCGGCGTCTGGCTTCCACAACGTAAACTGTCCTGTCGATTTCTATTTATCTAGACACCTGTTTAGGGCATCTGATTACTTTTTAAAACACTAAATAAAGACTTTTTCTATAATGTTTTAGTTATTTTAAGAGTTCATGGTAAGGGGGCGGGACATCAAAAAGTTAATTCTATATTGTATATTTACCTAAGAAATATTTGATTCCAATCGTTTAAAGGGTATATACTTTGTTTCCTAAACTTATCTTCAAATTTATTATATATATTTAAAAATCAATTTATAAATTTTAATTTCTTATGTATGAGACGAATTCATACACCAAAGAAATTATTATTTATTTAAATATTAAAGCATGTAAGAATCTATAATATCAAAAGACAAATTGTCAAAAACTCTCATAAAAATGTGGCATATTCTGTAGCTAGAATAGCTAGTAAAAAGACTGAAATACTAGACCGGCCAGTAAAAATCAACACTAGGTACATATGGCGATATTTCAGATGTTAAGGAAACTTATATAAACCTACTTATCACGATACTATCGCGATATAGACTAACTTTGAAACATGAAGTAAAATAAATAACACAACATTTTGATTCAAATACAAGATGAACACTAAATGTCCCAAATGTTGTTTAAGTGTTTCTTAGTTGCAATAATAATTTATAGCATTAAGAACCATTTCACAAAATTTTGTGCGTAGCACACCCCACGAAAACAATGCAAACAGTGTAGCGCGAGTTTTGAGACGGACATAAAAATCTTGATCGTTATGACAATGTTTCATATTCGAGATTTATGAAAATATTTTTATATTATTAGTAATTTATTTAGACAAATTATAATTTCTACAATAATAATATAATCACCAAATATAACTATATCAAGTTTTGAAAAATGTATTTTAATAATAATGATTATTGTAATTGATTGTATTTTTGGAGGATTATTACTCAATTACGCAAAAACTGTTAAAAGAATATAGAAAAAAAATTGCACATAGATAGTTTATAACCTGGATTAACATAATATAGGCTACAAGCTAGTTTTCATGCGTAGAAAAAAACTTAAGTGGACCAAGTCGCGGACAAAAATAGTACAGTCAAGATTAAAGTAGCTGAATATTAATCTAAGAAAATATCATAAACTAATAAAATAATATACTTTACTTGATAATAAACGAAACCGAAAAAGAATACATAGAAAATGAAAACGATGTGGTCTTAGTAAAAACATGCGTTTGCATTACGAATTTTCGTAATTTGAAATGACAAAAAAGTGACAGATCCTACTTCTTTGGGCGCTCGGGCCCGACTGATAATTCTACTTTTTATAAATGGTCTGCCGCAGGCAGCCTCGAGGGAGGCTTTCTCTGCTTTACCGGACTGATAATTCTACGTTTGTGCATCTTAATTTATTGTGATTTGGAGTGAAATAGAAAATGATATGGTTTATAATTTAATAAAGGAATTTTAAAAATCGCTATATTATTCGATTTCTTAAAGAGCATAGTTTATTATGACATGATTTTAAAATTAAAACATGCCTTTATATAAACCAAAAAGTCGCGATAAAATTACAGTATAAACCGTGAAAATAGGTTTCAGTTTTTTTTTTATTAATTAAAAGTGTTATTAATCGAAAATTTGGCACCGTAAGTTCCAATAAAAATATATGCGTATTGCCTAATGCTTACTGTATTTTTATCGTTTAAATTTGTGAAGATAATGACAGAATTTGCCCGAAATTGACTCTGCGATGATTTTTCAGAAAACGTGTTGTGGAAGATTGATCACCATATAGCAATTAAGTTATTTTTTGTAAATCTATTAGCTTATGTGTCAATGCGAAAGATTGGTCTACATTTTACGTTTATATATAAATTCCTAACTACTACCTAAGATTGTAGGTATATTAGCCATCCGAAATCTTAGAAAACTGCGTAATGTAAAATGGCTCTTAAACAAAAAATCAACAACAACAACGAAAAAAGCAAACGAGGTCAAGTTGTTTTTTATATTTGCCTACTACCGATCCAGGTGATGTATGATTAGATGTATGGTGTCAGAATAAAGTAGATGACGTCGAGTCTATCCCAATATAAGTTTAAAATTAGAAGATATAGGTATTAAATCAAAATAAATAAGAAGCAAGAGAAACTGCGTTAAAACCCAGGCTATTAAAAAACCCGTATTAACAAATCTGAACTGAATTTTTTGTTCACGTGTATCGCAACTTGATTTCAAATCCACTGCGTCATAGGATTGGCATAGACTGCATACTCATGTAAAATATATTGCTTCAGGCAGGAAGACTTCTTATCCACTTGGGAGACAGCGACATCGAGTACGACACAAATTTCCGTCTGTACCTAACCACAAAACTAGCTAACCCACATTATTTGCCGGAAATCTGTATCCAAGTTACCCTTGTGAACTTCACCGTAACGTTATCCGGCCTGGAGGATCAGTTGCTAGCGTTAGTTGTTTTATATCTACTTAATATAATTTAAATTTTTTGCCAACATTTTGAACTTTGGTTCCAGAATTTACCAACAATCTCCAACGAAGTTCTTTACTAGTTTTAATCATGATTCCCATCCCTCCTAGTTTGTAGCAACTTTTCTAAATGTTAATACTTATATTATGTAGGTGGTTGCAATAATATTTTAACATAATGAGTCAGTTAACGAATTATTCTAATTTTAAATTAGTGAACAAATGCAGTACTTATAACTTAATGGGCAATATAAATTGTTAATAGGGATGTTGTGAGGTTGGAGCGTCCAGACTTAGAGATTTTACGTACTGAGCTTATAATTCGTATAAATACCGATAAAGCGACGCTACTTGAAATAGAAGACAAAATACTGCGTCTACTGTATGCTTCTACTGGCAACATTCTAGACGATGAAGAACTGATAGAGACTTTAAACGAGAGTAAAGTAAGTAATATTTTGGAATCCTTGTAGTCTTCTGTTACCTTTGTTGCCATAAGTAACGACGGAGCCGAGAAAGCTGCCTATGGTCACTACTGCTCTTTAAGAAACGATGCTGGTATAGGTAATAAAATAGTTATCAACCAAACCAGGAGAAACAGCTCATTTTGTTTAATGGATTCCGCCCTACCAGGTTAACACGGTATGACGGTAGGTACCTATAGGGTATGCTCGTAATTAAAATTTAACACATGCCTCAAAATACGACGTTGCTAGCCCGAAATCATGTGGGTAGCAAATCTACTTAAACCCTTGTAAATATTGATTTATAGAATAAACCTCTGGTTTTATGTTAACAGGAAACTTCGGAAATAATAAATGCACGTTTAGAAGAAACTGAGGCTACAGAAATAAGTATATCAGCTGCAAGAGAAAAGTATCGTACGGTAGCGACAAGAGGTGCAGTCTTGTATTTCGCCGTAGCGCAACTAGCAGACATCGATCCCATGTACCAGTTTTCGTTGAAGTACTTTACTCAGGCAAGCGTCGTTCTTTCTTAAAGTATTTTTCTTGTAAATCTTTTCTAGTAATTAAAACTAAATTAACAACAATTTGCATGTTAATGTAAGTTAGCAAAATAGAGAGCATTATATATCAATCTTTAATGCAAATAAACACTGACTTGACACTTTGACTAAAAAAGAGTCGGATAACCTAGAGCTTCTAACAATAAACTTTAAGTCATTTTGTTTTACCTTTTTTGTGAAGTGACATATTATCATGTAGATATGTAGATTGTAGATATCTGTATGCCTGTCTGGCGTAAACTTCAGAATAGTTTAAGAGTTTAATGATAACATTGCTTTGATTATATCATTTAGATTTTTAATCAAGTAATAGAAAAAAGTGAAAAGAGCGACGTGTTGGAGACAAGGCTGGATATCTTGCGACGCGAAATCACGCTGTCCGTTTACCGAAATGTTTCAAGAGGGCTTTTTGAACGCCATAAACTAGTTTTCAGTTTTCTTCTTAACATGGCAATTTATTTGAACGCCCATCTTATCAGACCGGATCAGTGGAATTTTATATTACGTGGCTCAGCAGGCACTAAAGTGGTAAGTGCAAAACTGTTTAGTACATTCCTACACTTTATTCATAAGGTCACGCCGTTTTACTATTTTACTTAACCGTCCTGAGTATCTAGCTGTAAATTTTGCAAAGAAAAGCTTCTACTGAGTTACCTAGCGACAATAAAATCAACAACAAATACTCCCAAATCCAATCAACTCAACGTTACATACGTGTAATCCGAGACTAACAAGCAATTTCAATTGGTCGGGTTATATTTTAGTGATATAAAGCGCTGTTATTTTATAGTTTTGTGTACAATTTAAAAAAAGGTAGAAAAGGCTTGCTATTTCTGATTGTTTAGGTACACCATATACTGGAATATAGCGGAACTATTAAAATGTAATTAACAGACACGCGTCGCGGGTAAATCGTGACGTGAGACGTCCAGCCCCCTTACCATGAACTCTTAAAACAGGACAGTTTACTATGTGAAAGCGAGACGCCGCTATGTGCAGTGTAATGCGGCGTCCCGCTTCCTCAACGTAAACTGCCCTGCTTTAAGAGTTCATGGTAAGGGGGCTGTGCTGCCAACTTTGGGCCCCACTTAACACGGGGAAAAAAGATATTCCTTATTTACCAGACTGTCAAGGAATTGTTATTGACTTTCGTAATTTTTGAAGTAAATATTTATTTACACATGTTTGTTGTGAATATTATTATTATATATTTTACGATTTTTTGCTTACATACCTAAGTTCGTGGGCCGAGGCCCCTGTAGCCCGAGGGCCCCGTATCATTTATACGACTGATACGGCGGTAGCTATGCCCCTGATTAACTCGGTCTGTATGTACATACCTATGTTTACAAAATAAATCATTGATAAATTCGCCTAAATTTACCTTCAACCACTGGTGTTCTCAATATATTTCCACTTTCGCATGGGCAACCCTATACTTACATTCATTTCTTTTGTTACTTATAATTTATAAACAGCGTATAAACTTATTTTATACCCGTTTGCGGAGAGGTTTCAGCCAAAACAGAAATGGAACCCTTACCTACCTACTTACATACTACCAGACATTTAATAGGCATTCATTCATTAAAATAATAGGTACTTTATTTGAAAACCATATTTATGAACGTACTTATAGTAAGAAAACTTACGGTGGGATCTCGTAGATACTTTAAGGGTAGCAATAATGAAGTCAAAATGAAACAATAAATTCTTCAAAGTGCCAACTTGTCAAACTAAGTAGCAGACTATAGGTATTTAAATACAGAACTTCGCACTTCGCAGCAAGAACGCGCTTCACAATAAGTGAATAGCTAGGCTGCGCATAGCTTGTCTTACAATGTTACCATTAAGAAAGTATATTTCGCAACAACGGCGCCCAAAACGTATTTATTTACAAATTTACCACAACGTACCATTTTTACATAATTATAGTTCGTAGCGCACAATTTCTTCTACTTACAGAAGCACATGTTGTTTGTCTCAGTTAGGTACCCACCTATTAATTTACACAGTATAAATAAAGACACTTTGCAATATTTGTAAACATAGGTTCCGCCTAAAAAGCCTGGAGTTGAAGCATTGACTGAACAAATGTGGTTGTCTACTAATCACTTGAATGAAATGGATGAAAGCTTCGTTGGGCTCGTAGACGACTGTATGAGAAAAATCCCCATAACAGTCGGAACATTTAGCGTGGTAAGTTAACTTTTTTCAAGTTATCTTATTTTAACACAAGAAGATTAATGAGTGAGGGAGCTTGTTTAGCGCTAGTTAATCAGACAAACATTTTATTAGGTATATAAAATGTCTTTAAATATATCTTCGATGTTAATGTGACAATGTGCTGGTGGCATTACAAAATCACTTCGAACGCTAGCCAGTCCAGGTATACATTTTATATATATAAGGTTTATATCCAGGTAATACATTTCTTGATAAATAAACTCTGGTAGGTTTACGATAGCTCGTTAGATACCCGACATCGTTTGAACATCTTATTTGGGATAGAATGTTAATAGATCTTACCTTTGTTAAATAAACATTAAAGTTTTGTACTCCTATTCGTCATTATCAGTGTCCCAAACTATATACCTAACCGTATCCATCTTTCTCAACTCCCGGTAGGAACACGAGAGCTAATAAATAAAATTATACCCTATGATATTGCAAGTAAAAAGAGGTAGAATAGTATGTTCCCTACCCAACATTGAATCTTGAATAACGACACCATTATTGTAATGTGCTAAAACATGTTTTAAACCGTAGAAAGAACATTCAGCCTATTAATTGAATGATGCTTTTATATTTTCAGGAAATACATGTAGACAAACTCAATACCATCCCACCAAAAAAAAACTGGGATCAAAAGTTAACTGCATTCGAAAAATTAATGCTAATTAAGTGTCTGAAGGAAGAGAAATTAGTTTTTGCCATAGCGCAATACGTCAGCATCAGTCTTGGTGCCGTATTTATTGAAAGCCCCACTGTTCAACTAAACACTTTGTACGTATGTCATTTTTTATCATTGCCTATAATTATTAAACCTATGCAAAATAAAAACTCATTAGATTATTTTTTTAAATTTTATTTGATATAATAGTAGTACATTTATAAACATTCACACCTATAAACATGATTTCTGTTTTCTTTGTAATATTGTATACATAATTTGCTAGTACCGCTTTTGTTTTAAACAACGGTAGGTATTACGTTATCACAAATATCTTATTATGAAATTCTAATGGACATAATTTATATATAGTAGATGTATAAAATATAGGACGAAGATTGATTTAATAATTTAAATGTAATCTTTTTTTATACGTAGGTATGTACGTAAATAACGTGTAATTGAAAATAAAACTTAACCGCATTTGAGATTTAATTTTACTAACCATTAAATATTGATCTCAAAAGATATTCGCTCTTCAATCGTTATAGTTTGGTAATAATAGAAATTAATCAATTGAGAATTGGATATACAGTACTATTGAAGTTAGTAGATAGCTACAGGAAGAACCTACTTGGCAAAGTACCAACAAAATGTATAAAAAATATAATATGTCAAAGATTCTACTACGTAGGTGTTTTTCTTATTCGTAGTATAGTGTACAGTTAGGCGAGCTTAGTAGGTAGGCAATGTGAATAAATAATAAGTGAATTCATATCTGATTCAAGGTGTTCCATCACAATCACACGTTATGTACGAAACAAAAGTAATTTGCAAACGTAAAGTACTGTATAAATTCTTCTTTGTAAATAGTTTGTTTAATCTACAAAATATACCAAAGAAAGTAATTTGATAATATTGATAAAATAATTTATTATGTATATTAACATGTGGATACGTTATGAGTTGACTAAGTCATACATAACGCCGTGCAACATTTATAAACTCAAACATTACAGTATAAATCATTGCTTGCGCAGATATTTGTGCCTTCACATAATTAACACACTAGTCGAGCAAAAGTGTACTTTGTACAACTCTAGAATACAAATATCGCTAACCGACAGCTGAAAACAAATTTACAATCAGTCAAATGACTGAATTACGCTTCCCGTTTCTGATTACATCTTTTAAGCTCGATAGTGGTCCACACTCATATCATAAATTTATAAGACATCAAGATGTAGAGTTAGATTATATGTAACTGCAATAAACTTACCTCAAACATTAAAACTAACATTATTCAATAACAGGAGGCCATGCACACTGTTAACCATTTTAAGTATTAGGAATTGAGCTGCCCTGCCTGAGTGTCTCAGGGCAGGCGCGCAGTTTGACGAATAATCCGTGTTCGAAAAGAGAAATCAAGGTATACAATAATATGATACGATTACAAGCCAAAACATGTATCTCTTTACGTATAGTTATTTAAACAGTTAATTAACGAATAAGCCTTCGGGCCTCCTAAACCACAAATTTTTTTAAAACTACTTACTTTTAATTTACAATAATCTCTATTAATAGAGATTTTAATTAAAAGGATGGTAAATTATTTTTGTAGCATAGGTACACGGAGACTAATATGTGATCATTTTATACCAAGGTATGTCGGTAATTACAATGCAACAGTTTAAACAGTTATCGTGGTATACTCAAACTAACTTCGGTTGGAATAGCGAGCAATACTTTTTTTCTTTGTAATCATATAGTTACGGCTCTATTGCCCAACATTGATTAACACATGTAAACATATTAAAAATAGTTTTGACTTCGTAAGATGGATTGACTTTAGCCTGCAATCTATATTCCATACACCTACAGTTAGATATACGTACGTGTACGGAGACACTTAATAAGAAATACTGGTTATTAACGAACATGTATAAGACAATGTGTCGGTACAAGACCTTGACAATGTTTTGAACTTATCCTAAATACAAGTAATAATATTTGTATTTGTTTACAAACACTGCATTCTAACATTTAAAGCAATATTAAGCTAGACACTGAAAGAATTTATTCATATAATAGCTGTTCTGGAATGTTAACAATACCGACTTATGTATCAGGTATTTTCTTTAGCAACAAACTCCTGTTTTGTTCTTTAATCTCAAAATTATTAAATTGTTTATTAAATGCACCTTCTTCTGATTTTTCACTAAAAACCACTAACGCACCGTGATACAAATGTCTTTTAAATGGTACTTATCGACATCCAAACGTCCGACGGTTAACTCTTCCGGGTGAAAACGGTTTTAATGTCCTCATCAAAGTCTTTCTAGGTTGACCTATGTCAACCAAGTTCATCTAAACAGATCAGAAACACTAGTTTGCCGAAGGACATAAATTATGCCACATGAGCCGATAAAAAGTTCTTTTTAAATGCAAACGCATCAAGATTTTCATAAAAAAATAATTCACTTTTCTTTACTAATACTTCATTTCAGGAACAGGACACATAATATTTAGGTTTAAAAGATTTATACTTATTTAAGCTAATATACTATGGCGGCTTCAAATGTTACCACCATTAACATCATCTCTAAAGTATATAAACATATTTAAATAATGCATTCATTCAGTTGTTGAAAATAAAGACTTGGATAATATTATGGTATACATTTTTGACTATCTTTAGTTATATTATAACTAATATAACTAAAGATAGTCAAAAAAATCAAATCAAAAATGTATACCAAACATATTTTAAAGCTCTATATTAACAAGCTATAACTATGATGATGACACATTAACTTTAATCAGAGGGTAATAAAAAAAATCACTGCTTTAATAGGTAGGTAACACAATTATTAAAATCTGGCACTTATAAAAGAGGATGATAAACTTTAGTATAAAAGTAAGAACTTATGCACTAATTCTGTCCTGTATTATAAGGTTGAAATGAAGTAAAAGTTACGAAACTATATGTGTGAGCACCAATTGCACTTAGCGTTTGGTGCGGGAGGCATGGGGTTAGACAACAATACTCGGATCCCACGCGTACTTTATTTTTTGAGATCCAAGATCATTAAGGATGGCCATATCTTCATTCGAGATCTTGAAATTTAGGGCAATGTTTTGCCTGATGTGGTCGGGACTGGTTGCTTTGGGTATGACAGAAATGTCTTGCTGCAGCGCCCAACCCAACAGCACTTGAGCATTTGTCACCTCCAGCTTACGCGCCATTTTAGTAACAGCTGGATGTTTTAATAATGCGTCATTATTGGCTGATGTTCCGCCAAGAGAACAGTATGCTTGCAATACTATTTCATTCTCTTTACAATAATCAAGCAATTCTGTTTGGTGGTAGAATGGGTGCCACTCCACCTTTGAGAAAAAAATGGTAAATTAGATATGCCATTAGTGTTTTTGTTGTGTAAATAGTAACCAAAATGTAAATCTTACCTGATTAACAGCCGGAATGACGCCATGGTTGCTCTTTAGGAGCTCTTTTAGGTGATAAACAGTAAAGTTAGATACACCAATGGCATTCACTAGACCATTATCATACAGTTCAACAAGACTTGCCCATGTCATATGGCGCAGTTCTGTGTTTCTTTTATCATCACATGCCAACTTTTGTGTGCCCGGAAAGTGTATTAGATAAAGGTCGACAAAATCAAGGCCTAAATTACGCAAAGATTGGTTATATGCTTTTTTTACAACATCCGGCCCGCCATGATCTGCTGGTGCTGCAATAAAAATATTGTTGAGACACACATGTACCTCTACAATTATCACTTCAATAAATATATCCAGTCCTATATTATAATATGGTATTCCATGATTAATATGTAATATTTGGGCCCGCGCACAGTGGTTCGAAATTGCATTTTAGTGAACACTTGCGCAAAAATGGCAGTTTTTTATCGGAAAAAATTTATTAAAATTTTCAATTAAAATTATCAAATTTCACTTTATATTTTTTTTCTTCTATGTCTGTCTTTATATGTTTAAAGACTCCATAATCGGAAACTCTTCTGCAGGGATATTGATAATCGAAAAAATCATCCAAAGGATTTGCAAAATAATAACATCCTTCTGCCAGTACTTTTATGTAAAAAAAGTCAGCTAAAAATGTGCTTATTAAAATAAAACATAGCAGGTAGGTACTAACACATTTACCAGTAGGCATATGTTTAATTTTACTTTATTATGCAATTATTATATTTACTTTAAGATATATATTTGTTTCTAATTTGAAACTGGTCAAACAAACATAACAATCATGATATGGAACAATAACAAAATAAATATTGTAATTCATTAATTAGCAAGAACTCACAGAGTTTGGTAGTTATGAAGATCTCATCTCTGTCCAAACCATGTTTTGGCAGCAAAGTAGTAAATGCTTTTTGCAAGTGTCCCTCATTGTGGTAGACAGCAGCAGTATCTGTATATTTCCACGAGTTTATAAAACATTTGGTACAAAACGGTGTGAAAAACAAATCATAGTTGATAGTATAAAATAAAGCAAAAATAAGATTTTGTAAATAAACTATTGGGAATGTTAACTTTAAAAATAATACAATAGATTATGGAGAACCAAACAGTCCTATACTCAATTAGTTTTTTAGACTTAGTTTTTGGCCCTCATGTAAAGTTAGTGAAAGTGTACTTATACAGTATTTAACAATGTTAGTTGCACAGAATAGGACTATCAACCACGAAATGTGTCAAGGTTAAAATGGGTACTTACCAAACATTCTATACCCTGCTGCAAGAGCTTCATCTACCACTTTCATGATAACATCAGGTGAACGGACGCGGTAGGTGCCCACTAAAATGGAAAAAATAATAATATTGCAACATAAGTAGTATTAGATGCACATAGCAACCAAGTACGTAAGAATTGAACATGTAAGTAGTAATACAGTGAAGTATATTTGCAATTATGACACTATTTTATTATAATACATTATTATATATATAGTATGCAAGACTGTACACAAATATTTAAATTTCATACTGTTCGCAGTAATAAATGTAATTGCTCGCAAGCAAAAATTCGCTGTTAATTGCAAGTGCATCAGCTTCGTTATAATGGTAACATTAGCATACCTGCATAGTGAATCTAAGAAGAATATAATTATGGACTTTTTTATTTTAGAAATAATTGTATGAACGGGTTATAGTGTAATTGTAATAGGACTGAAATTATCTGAATTAAAAAACGAACGATTTTGTGCAAGTTTTTATAATTATAACGAATTGTCTACTTACAGCCAACTGCAGGCATAGATATCCCATTGTTCAATGTGAACTTTGTGGTTGTAACAGAAGAATCTACAGCCGAAGCCATGACTATTATTCACATAACTTTCGTATCACTCAGATTACCCGCTTTCACAACTTAACACCGACTTAAATATAGTTTAATTTAACATTCACTTTCTTACTGGTAAATCAATATTGAACGACTAACAGCAGACCACAGATCAGAGTCTGTTCTCAACTAACTAACTGATCACTCCGATATTTGGCGACCGAGTGATACGTAGTTATTCTAACACGTCCCACTAACAAGTGCAGTGAAGTCATGAAGTGTCAAGTGACGTGAGCGTGAGTCTAACAAAACACAGGTATTGACAGTTAGTGATGGGCAAGTCTTTAAAATGTTTTAGTCGATTATAATCATTTAAATTGCAACTTGCTATTAATTCACACGACTTGACTTCAAAATATAGCCATATCTCGAACGTGAGCTACTAATGTGAATTGACGAACGAATACCTCAGTACAAGAGGTTTAAACAATCAAAATAAAATAATTGCATAAGTTCGACTTGATTCGAGATAAGTACGAATAATGGATTTTTCACACGGCATTGTACTGTACATACTTTGTGCGTGGAACTATTCACGAAACTTTTGTTTTGTACTGCGTAAATATTTATATTGCCAAACACTAATACTCGCCTAACTTGTCAAGCAAATCGAATAAACTTTAAAAGTAATTGGTTTGTTGTGCACATTGCATTATTTATTTACTTATTTCACCTATTACTACACGTTTTTTTATCGACTAAGTAGAAACCGAATAGAGATCCGTTTATTTAACACTGAGACTTTTTCTTTTTACATGTATGAAAGTTATCAAATTAACACCTGGCTGATTATGCGTTGTGAATTTTGCGCTCAAAGCATTAAGATAATGTTAAAGAAATAAATAATTCTTTTTTCTTTTTATACAGGTATGCGGATACTACAGCCACGATCCCGCTGGTTTTCGTATTAAGCACCGGTTCGGATCCATTTGGAGCTTTCCAGAAGTTTGCCACAGACATGGGTATGCGTGAACGAGTGCATTCAATCTCATTAGGCCAAGGACAAGGGCCAGTCGCTGAAAAGATGATTAGCAGTGCAAAACCAAAGGGAGATTGGATTTTTTTACAAGTAACTATACGATTATAACAAAAATAATTTGCACATTGCAGATAAGTAACATAAAATTAAGTAAACAGGTGCCTTAGGGATTTCTAACTGAATAAGTAAACTTATCTTTTACAGAATTGTCACTTGGCTGCTTCGTGGATGTTAAGTCTGGAATTAATTGTAGCTAACTTGACTAGTGAGTCAGGCATGCCACAACCGGAGTTCCGACTTTTTTTAAGCTCAATGCCTACGCCTAAGTTTCCTGTGTCAGTATTACAGAACTCAGTAAAAGTCACAAATGAGCCGCCAAAAGGTTTAAAGGCGAATGTTAAAAGAGCCCTTATTGAAATGGAAGAAGATTTCTTTGAAAATCATGGTAGGTACTATGATGATTTTGCCTAATATGCTATGTTTCTGTTGGCAAAGCTGGCTCCGATAATACTTCTTTGATTATAGTGTACTTTAATACCTCATTTATCAAAGTGTATTGATACTTCATTGATTATAGTGTAAAATGTGTTAAATATCTGAATCGCTGTTGGTTTTCAAATAAATAATTATAATTGATGTGGTGGCACTGTCACAGCTGCCAGCGCCACCTATCTACAAATTTATTAGGGCGAGTTACTAAACTCATAAGAAATAAGACAAAGCCACTGTTTATTTAATACCTACTCTGTCCCGCACTATACCAACATTTAGTCTACATCGTCCTGGGTGCGATTTTCGAAATATAATAAGAATAAGCTACGGATCTTTAATAAGTTGAGGATATTCATATGAAATATCTCGTATGAATCGAACGCGCAACCTCTTGCGCTCATGCTCGGATCTTTGTTGCGAAAGTATTTTATCAATAGTAGTATAATAGCAACGATTCTTGTATTTCCCTATACTCCCCATCGACGTTTGATTTGATTTTAACACTGTTATTAGAGCGATTCGTAATTTATTCTGAACGCTCGTTTCGATTGTTTCGAATGGTCAATGGAAACAAAGTGATACGAAGACGCGCGGCAATGATTATTTGAAAACCTATACGTAAACTTAATTCGGATTGCGAGTAAGTGCGGCTGCTAGTCTGTAGAGGTATTTTTAGTCATCATATTATTGCCACTAAACATAATTAATTTAAAATCTCTTTTTTTCTAGTATTGGGTCAAGATTGGCGCACAATGTTGTTCGGCATTTGTATGTTTCATGCTATTATTCAGGAACGCAAAAAATTCGGACCTCTGGGGTGGAATATTACATATGAGTTTAACAACAGTGATCGTGAGTGCGCCATGCTAAACTTACAAATGTTCTGTGAGGATGGACATATACCTTGGGATGCTTTAGAGTATATTACGAGTAAGAAATTATTCTCACTATAATAATAAATGATTAACAAGTATGTTTGGAAGCTGTTCTCTTCTTTTAACGCATCTAGCAGCAGGAAGTATCTAGAGGATTGACGTGTTGATTTGTACAGATATGGAATAATATGCTAGAGCTAGACTGTGTGTTTATCAGGGGCATAGCTACCGCCGTATTAGACATGTCAATGATACGGGGGCCCCGGGTTACAGGGGCCCCGGAAGTACATTCTGTGTACTAAATATCGGGAATTTGTCAATAAAACAAAAAATACAAATTATTCATCTAAATTTATTTTATCGCCTTCAAAGTAGGCCCCATCGCTTGCAATACAACATCTCCAACGCTTCACCCAGTCTTCCATACATTTTTCATAGGCTATTTGCGGTATGGCCTTTAGCTCATTCAGCGAATTTTCTTTTATGGCTTCTATCGACTCAAAACGTTTTCCTCGAAGTGGTATATATGGTCAGACGGAGCCATATCAGGTGAATACGGTGCTTGGTCGAGAACTTTTGTTGAATTTTTCGCTAAAAACTCTTTCACTATAATGGCTGTGTGTGATTGTGCAATAACATGGTGCAGCATCCATGAGTTGTGTTGCAAAAATCTGGACGTTTTCGGCGAATACTCTCACGCAAACGCTTCATGACGCCTAAATAATATTCTTTATTCACTTTTTCTCCCTCTGGAAGTAATTCGGAGTGAACCACACCACGGTAGTAAAAAAAAACTGTCAGCATCACCTTGATTTTGGAGCGACTTTGCCGCGGTTTTTTGGGTTTCGGCTCGTTTTCGAGACGCCATTCTGAAGACTGTTGGCTTGTTTGCATGTCGTACTCATAAACCCATGTCTCGTCGCCAGTTATTATACGTTTCATAAAGGTCGGATCCGTAGAAGCTCGGGAAACCATGTCTTCAGCGACATACTTTCGCTGCGCTTTTTGAACAAAATTGAGCTCTTTTGAAACTAGTCGAGCGGCGACGCGTTTCATGCCTAAAATGTCAATGAGAATGTTGTGGACGGACTTAAAAGATATGTTCACCTCACTAGCCAACTCTCTCAGACTCATACGTCGATTTTCGAGCACTAGCTTCTTGATTCTGTCGATGTTTTCTTTGGTCGTAGCGGTTGGAGGTCTACCAGAACGAGGCAAGTCTACTACTACTTCTCGGCCTTCTTTAAAAGCCTTATACCATTCATAAGCCCTTGTTTTCGATATACACGATTCGCCGTAGGTATTTCGCAACATTTTTAGTGATTCACCACATGAAATATCATTCGAAACACAAAATTTAAGGCACACTCTTTGTTCAACAATATGTTCCATTGTAAAAATCGCCGAGTACTCAAAACTATGACCAACAAAAAGTGTAGTTTAAAACAAATTAAATGACAGATCCCGCTTAAACTACTACTTTTTACACAGAGTAGTATGTAAGCAAAAAATTGTAAAAGTTCCCGAAAAAAAGTAATGTCATAAAAAAATACCTAACGTGTACCTATATAGAGATTTCAAAAATTACAAAAGTCAAGAATGGTATGTCTTTGATTGATATTTAGTATGCCTCTGACAATACGATTATCCCTACCGGTATTCACCTTCCTGATCTTAGTCAAATCAATACTCAATACATACATAAAATTGGGAGTGTCTGTTTGTAACATCAAAATAACAGCTTTTTACTCAATGCAGATATACACGACACACAAAACATAAAGCCAATACATTTTTTTTTGGCTTTTTGTTTGTTCCAGCTAAGCTCCGAAACAGCTGAACCGATTTTGAGCTGACAGGCCAGGGTCTAATACAGGCTACTTTGGATTTCAAAAATGCAGGAATAAAAGAAAAACGCGAAGAAATTGCGGGTTTTAGCTAATCTTTTTTTGATGGGACTTATTATAATGTTATAAGGTCTATTAAAGGCTACTTTGAAAATCAAAAATATTTAGGGTTCCGTGGGAAAATTAGAAAAACGCGGGAAATTTGCGGGATACAGCTTCTCCGCGACGGCTAAACGGATTTCCACAGGCAAATAGCTGGTGTGATAAGGAGTATCTAAGGCTACTTTTAAATTTGAAAATATTTAGGGCTCCGCGGGAAAAAATTAATAAATAAATAACGATCGGGGCCTTGCATCTTAAGTTTGCGGATGAGCTAATCTTATTTGCCGAATCCCTCAAAGACCTGCAACGTATTCATAAAAATCTTTTTGATGCTTCCTTAGAAGTTGGGCTAAAATGACAAGACGAAGGTAATACCAGGCATCTCGCGCGACTCAATTCCTGCTGTTAAAGTAGGGAACGACTATCTGAGATATTATGTTCAATCTTTCGGCAAGAACATTCCGATAAGTCAATATCCAGGAGAATACGACTCGGATAAGTAGCGTTTGGTAAGCTAAACCACATACTTATTCCGGTCTAAAAAGATTCCTCAATGCCTTAAAACCCGCCTTTTCAACCAATGTGTCCTGCCTACAATGAATTACGGTGCGAGATATGGACGCTCACAAAGGAGACTATCCACCGAGTAAGAATATTACAACGGGCTATGGGGCAAGCCATGCTCGGTATAAACATATTAGATCGAGTGCGTCATACTGAAATCCATCGTCGGACAAAAGTCTACAACGTTGGTGACAGCGCAGCATGCCTCAAGTCGAGTCAGGCAGGACACCTAGCTAGACGGGAAGATGGACAATGGAGTAAGGCTTTGACTGGATGGCGTACCCAGGGACGGCCATTAGTCATTATCATCAGCCAGAAGACGTCCACTGTTGAACAATGGCCTCCCCTTTTTAGAAAGGGGGGGGGGTTGCCATAATCGGCTTGGGAATCGCAGTGTTGGTGGTCATGTTACAGAAGACGCTGCTGCCCATCGTCTGGATTTTCCCTTAGTCGCCTCTTACGACACACACGGGAGAAAAGGGGGCCATCAATACCACACGGCATTATTACGTTGGGTTATTTACGACATTTATAAAACTGTGAAGAACACTTGGATGAAAGACACTCAAAGCAGATTAGCAGATAAGGATGGAATAAAAAAGGGAGGCCTTATTCAACAGTGGATGAAACCGGGCTGAAATGATGATGATTGGGGCCAATCCACGGCCACTTCCCGGATGGTCGCTTCTGAAAGAAGGAGTTCATCAAATAGAGGGTAAGCTTCTCCATTAAGTCGTCCAGCAGCTGGCCCCTCTCCATATCCATACGACCCTACTCTCAACGCATCACTATTTCTAGTGTTGAGCCCACCTTAGCGTGAAGCCTGCCATAACAACGGTAATTTATGTTTCGGAGGTACTCGTATGTATGGCTTCAGAGATCTCCTTATACATCACTCCTTTACTTCATCATCAGGGTGTGTCGAAGACGGCACATTTAACTGGATGACTTTCAATGAAAACCGATCGGTGATTCTGAGTATCAGGCATGCTACCTTGCTCTACACACGATCGACTTTTACCACGTTGTTAATATGGGACTTACGGACAAGAAACCCAACACCACCCTGAACTTCGGTCTCTTGCCCGCAACAAGAGCATCAAGGATTAATGTATCCTATCCCTCTCGTCGGATTTCAGATATAATCCTATGATTTCCCAACGCGACTTGCTCAATTCTTCCCCCAGCTCGACAATCTTCTCGTCGGTCCGCCAATTTTCCGCGTTTTTCTAATTTTCCCGCGGAACCCTCACCATTTTTTAAATTCAAAATAGCTTTTAACCCCGGGCCATCACCTATGGACCGGTGAATGTCCCATCAAAATCAGTCCAGTAATTTCGGAACGGACGGACAGACAAAATATTTTTCAAATGATTTTTTGTTAAGTTTATTATGGCGTGTATAATATCGTATGCATTGAGTAATTTTTGATTATTTTGATGTTACAAACAGACACTCCAATTATATTTATGTTTATTGATATATAACTACTTTAATTCAGAGTGAACGTTTATTTTGCTTTTGCGAAAAATCTTCACTCTTCAGTTGGGGGGCCCCCAACAAATTTTGATACGGGGCCCGTCTAAGGCACGCTACGCCACTGGTGTTTATCCCAAATAAATAGTATAACTATACCTTACCTATACCACGGCCAATACGTACTTGACTTATTTTCCTGTGACCCCTAGATGGGGCACAGGGCGTCCACAGTGCACCGCCATCCCGTACAGTTTTGAACTTCGCGCTTCATTTCACTCCAAGTCTTCCCTATGTTCTTAGTTTCTGCTATGATCGTGCGCCGCCAGGTCTGTTTTGTTGTTTGGTCTGCTGGTCGATCGGAGTCTCGCCAATAGTAGATCTAGGTTGGAGATTTTCTCGGGCCAGTAAACATCGAGGATACGGCAAAGACTACGGTTGATAGCGACCTGGAGTTATTGTAAGATGTTCTTTTTGACCTTCCACGCCTCACACCCATACACGGTTTTCACGTTGAAATATTTTGAGTTTAACTCTATTAATCAGTTTCCACGATTGCCATACAAAACTTAGCCTTGCAAAGATTGCTCTTGCCTTGGCAATTCTTGATACAATGTCCGCTTTAGTCCCTACACTACCGAGGCAAGTGAATTTGTGGACCCTTTTCACAGCCTCTGTGCCGATGAGCAACGGCAAAGAGCTTGTCGCCCCGCACCGCATTTCCTGGGTCTTCGGGTGCTGTCTTTTAGTCTCGTCTCCTTTGCCTCTCGTCACAGGTTGCCTTGCATGTCTGCGCGTGTGTGACTCAGCAGACAGGTCATCAGCGTAATCCAGATCTTCTAAGACGCCGAATAGTCCCCACTCTATGTTACGGCATTTGTTTATTACCGTCTTACTCTTGATGCCATCCAGAACAACAATAAAAATGAGAGGTGAGAGAAGACATCTTTGTCCCGACCAATAGAAAGCCTTTAAATTATACTGTAACTCATAGTGATTTCGTAGTTAATTACTGAAGGGCTGCGTAAGCTACTTCATCGCAGTTACTCTCGTAAATTATTGAATACAAGTACGTAGTTTATAAACTAAGCCTACTCATCTTATGTATATTCGAATATTATTTTTGTAACATTACAGGTCTAATTACCTACGGTGGGCGAGTAACAGATATGTGGGATCAACGATGCTTAACCACGATATTAAAACTGTTCTTCTCGCCGCCAACTCTTGAGGACGGGTTCACGTACTCAGAATCTGGCAACTATTACTGTCCTAGATCTGATAAATTAGAATTCTATCGAGACTATATAGAAACACTACCAGGTGTGGAAAACCCGGAAGTATTTGGAATGCATGAGAACGCTAATATAGCATTTGAGGTATTTCCATCTTGTAACGGTGTTATTTATTTATAGTTTACCAAAATAAGTATTAAGTAGCTACAAAGCAATTGATTTTAAAGTTGACTATTAGTCGAATATTCTTTCTTTTTTTTTTTCAGAACAAAGAAACGGTAACTTTAATTCAAACTATAGTTGACGTACAGCCGCGAGCAAGTGGCGGGGGCGGAGGAGACACCCCTGATCAGATTGTGTGGCGTGTTTGCGATCAAACACGAGTGAAGATAGCCAATAAGATAGACAAAACTCTTATGAACCCTGATCTATTGGTGCCTGATGATATGGGACAGCTTAATTCACTGACCACTGTGCTGATACATGAAACGGACAGATTTAACACATTACTAGGATTAATCCATTTTTCACTTAATGAGCTACAAAAAGCTATTAAAGTAAGCCTTATTATGTACCTACTTAATTATATTTACCACCTACCTACGCCATATACCTGCAGGAAAATGTTTTGAGCGGAACAGGAAGCCCATAGCTTTTTTTTTAAGTAGCCTATATTGTTTCCCCCCGGCTGGGCAAAGGCCTCTCCCCTGATTTTTCATAGCTTAGACCAAAAAAATATAGAACTGTTGTAATTTCTTTATGACTACGCTATCCTTAACTATTCGAGATTAGTCGTTCTGTTTTTTTCAAATATCGACGGTCGGTACCATAAGGTAATGTAGGTAGGTAAGTAGGTACTAGGTACTTAGATAAATATAAATCGTGAAAACACTGGGCAAACTATGTTGACGACATTTATGTAGGTAAGTTTGAGAAAATTTGTATTAAAAGTAATTAGTAGGTAATTTATCTTGATCCTTTTACAAAACAGGATCAATTGAATTTGAATAAACAATTTATGTACTTAAACTGCCTACAAAGCAGTAGGTAGGCAGCTTACGCTTATATTTTATTTTTCAAAATACCTACCTAGTATTAAATGCATTTCAAAAAGTTGAGGACTGTCTTGTAAATGTTTCTTGTCGCTATAATGTAAACCTTTGCAACGACCGTGCGACGGTATAACATGGAATAATAATGTTTATGGACGTGTTTCCGCGTCCTTCTTAAACACGAACGCAGCGACGGCGACGCAGAAACATGGTCCCTTCACCGCCTCGCCCAAGAGCTGAGACGAGGCTTCAGCCACTGCCAGTGTATCCTCAATTTATCCTCTCACAATGGTGAAGACAAAACCGGTATGTTTTGTTTCAGGGCATTGTAGTGATGTCAGAAGAGTTTGAAGAAGTTTTCACAGCTTTCATAAACAATAGAGTTCCACACATGTGGCACAGAAAAGGATACAATTCTTTAAAAACCCTTGGTAGTTGGATACACGACCTCACTTTGAGAGTTAATTTTGTAGAGGCAAGTATACCTACCTACTGTGCTTTACTTTCATATATAATATAGTCAGGGATCCACGGACCAGCCGTCCGGAGACAGCCCGGAACAAACCGACAGTCAAAAAAAAACTATTGCATTTTGGTAATGTACAAGTACTATCATATGCATTAAATAAAAAATATATTTTGATGCTACAAACAGACACTCCAATTGTATTCATGTGTATTGTTTAATTAGATTTTTTATTACTTCTTGGCTAGCAATATCAAAGAATAAAATATAATGTACTGCAAAGAATAAAAGAAAATTAATCAACTTACATACCTAATTAGTTTAATTTCTTTTTAGAAATGGTTAGTGGACGGTGGCCAACCAAGCAGTTGGGTATCGGGATTGTTCTTCCCGCAAGGCTTACTCACCGGGTCACTGCAGTCGTACGCGCGCCGCTACCGCGTACCCATTGACGCACTTATGTTTGACTTCTATCCATTACCATTATTCTTATCACAGGACGACATTTATAAGCAGAATAATAGAAAGAAGGTTTGTATTTTTATTTTCTATAACGCCTGTTCTTGTAGTGATTAGTACTTCTACTACACGTCAAAACTACACGTCTCCATTTACCAATTACGTTATAGGTCCCAGGCAATAGTGCGGCCAGTGCCTTAACTAAAAATTTATAGAATTCAATTCAATGACATTAACCCGACAGAAATTCACACTCCGTGCTGCTATTGCGAATTAACAAACAGAATAAAGCCCAATTAGGTATACTTTGTCCGATTCGGAATCGAAGCTAGGACCTCGTGCTGCTGCTTGTCTTCTGCTTATCGTATGGTTGATGAACAACTTAGTGTCAGTTTAAACCGCCTGTTGGCCTCTGACATTGCTTTACACATTGTTGAAAAATCTTTCAGGTGTGCCGGTTTCTTTACGGTATTTTCCTTCCCCGTTTTTAGCAACTGATAACTAATTTATAATGCGCACATGAATTCAAAAAGACATTGGTGCGTGCCGTGGTTTGGTCGAAAGGTCATACGACTCGGCTATATACTCGGCTATTAGTGCTATAGCTCAGCAGTTACTCCTGCGACGGCACTATAACAACGAGGCATTCAGATCGAAAAAAAATATCATCATGCCTGTTTTCCCCGAAGGGGTAGGCAGAGGTCCACATTTACTAGACCAACGAGTCAGTCTTAATTACAAAAAGCCAATCTTACAAAGAATATACTGAAATTTATAAAAATATTAAACAAGTGTCATAATAATTGTTATTCTAACCATAAGGGGACTGGGAAATGTCTCTTCAACACCGGTTATTCCATAGCCTATCTAAGCGAGCAGTACTCTACCCACTTTGCAATGAATTACCAATCCCATTTCTCAAATAAATAAAATAATTATAATTAAATATATTTTCAGGGAGAAAGCGGACCCAATGTGTACGACTTTTTAGAGGTACCCGAAGACGGTGTGAACATTCATGGGTTGTTTATCGATGCTGGCCGCTGGGATATGCGGCAAACACTACTTGTAGACGCTTTGTCAGGTCTGTGAAGAGTTTTAGTCCATATTAATTAGTATTTTTGTATGCCAGTAAACTAGAAAATGTAAATGGATAGAATATGCCTTACATTAACGCTATACATTTTGATTATTGTGGAATTAATACAGACATTATAACAAATTTGAGGTAGTAAAAGTAATGAAACAAGCAGTTTCATAACAATTATATTTCCTTATGCTCCTAAAAATAGTTTCTGTGGCATACGAGTATATTTTAACAATATATTCTATTATAATTTATGTATCAAAATTAAATCGTTTATCAGCTAAAAAGCTACAAAACTAAGAGCAAAATAAAAGTAACGTATATTTTGGTTTGCATTTGCTGTATTCTTTATCTTATATTTTATTGCTTAGTTAAAAGTCATTTATAACAGTTTATCTACAGAGATCAGACTATAAATACCGATTGGATTATAAAACTTCTCGGTTTGACAGGTCAAATGAATCCTCCACTGCCGGTTGTATGGTTCAAGCCAGTTCTTCAACTACCAAAACCTGATCCTCGATATGAAGCACCATTGTACAAGACGTCCGAAAGAGCGGGGGTCCTGTCTACTACTGGACATAGCACTAACTTTGTACTGCCCGTACTTTTACCATCCAATCAATCGCAAAGCTATTGGATCATACGTGGTACAGCTCTTCTCACACAGATCACGGATTGAACAGATTTAACATTTATTATTAACATTATATTTAAGCAATGCAAGCAGCATCCACAGTCAGATGAAGATCAGGGAGTGTTTCATTACATGAGTGGACTATCTAATATTATTTTATTAGATGATAAATATGTACATAATTTATCAGTCTGCTTAACAGTCTAATGTGACTAAAAGCAAATTCAATTAGTTTAATGTGCTTTGTGCGCGACAATGTTAAAATTAAACAATTAAAAATAACGAATCATTGATAATAAAAATTACATTACAATTAATGTCTGTAATTTTAGTAATGAACTTATTGTATGTGTATTTTTAGTTGAATTCTTTCCTATAATTTTACTTTTATATAAAATATTTTCTCAATTTTTATAGAATTATGTATTACATACAAATATGCAATAAAGTAGTCAATATTGTTTACATTTAAATTACACAAGGTCTTCTTAGTTTTATTATTTAAAACTTATTCAAGGAATAATATATTGGAAGCGTTTAGTAATTAATACACATGATTATCAGAAACTGATTTATTTAATCCGGTTAAAATTTCATATTTCAATGTAAAAATAAAGGGTCACAGCGTTATTAGGGCTCGTGCAGATACACTGGGATCAAGCATGCTGCGATTCACGTTGCATTTCACGCTTGCTAACAACTGCATGTAACGGATCTTTGACAAGAAACAGCTTGCCCCACTTATCTGTCCACGCGGGCTCTGACACAATGTGAAAAGGAAATTTCTGAAATGCAAGTCCTGCGTGGAGGCGACATATCTAAGCCGCATAATATAATAACCTCAAATATTACTATCCTAAAGTTTACGGCGGGCGATTTGACAGGTCCCTTATTAACACTAAAATACAATAAAAAAAAGACGTTCGTCACAGAACGGCACTTACCAAGTTCCTTTAAAAATTTGTTAGAGACCTGTTTCCAGTGGCCCTAAATTATATAAATTAAGTGATTTATAAACAGCGTGCACCTAATTAAAACTCCACGCAGGTCTTATTTAAAACATAATATGTAAATTTTATTAAGATCCACTATTATTACATGTGAGAGTGAATTATTATCACAGTATTTTCTTTATTTGATTTATTTAGTAATAGTTACATTGGTGACTTAATTTCAGCAGTTTAATTAAAATATATTATTAGCCCTACATTATTAGAAAAATAAAAAGACCTAGACCGGAGTTTGTATTACCTATCTAATGATTCACTATGTTACTCATGCAAGTGAACAAATTGGTTTCCCTTCACTTCTCTGTGTGTTGCACTTTTAATAAAATGCTTGCAATGTTACAATTTTAATAAGTTTTAGTTTCTTACACATTTTCATTTTATTATATTCCATCAATATTACGGCTTAAAATTCTGATTTAATTTTATCTTTAAACATAATTGGTTCTTTAATTTTCATAACATTGATTGGTCAAAATTCGACTTTAGCATGACAAATATCCTGCAAGACGTATGAGCAACGAGACCGATTTTATTTTGCTAAATGGTCACATAATGCGACTTTCAATGCTTTAATTTGCGTATGAATTAGTAATCATGCGCTACGAAATCCATTATTTAATAATTTAATTATTACAGTAAACACATTACAAAAACTGTAGTACCCTTACATTGACAAATAATCATTAAAATCTAAGAATGAATCAACAGTTAATACAATAATAATCATTACATTTATGTGTACATATTTAAACTTTTGTTATTAAAATAAACCTGCCATAAGAATTGTTTAATATTTTTGATATAGTACTTTGGGTGTCAAGGTAAAGGATAACGATAATCAAAATTAGATCTGAGCTAGTGACGCGCGCTGCGCCATTTGTCCATTCGTACCTACTTAACCTACGTACATAAACAAAAGTTTCGTTAAAACATACTTTCATTTATATTACGATTACATAATTATATTGATTATTCCACATTTTGATAAAAAATAAATTTATTTTTTATTAAAAGCCGAAGAATTTTGAACCACGATTGAAATGTCCAAATAGCATGCAATTCAAATTGACCAACCCTGGCGAATCTCACGACATTCTTAAAATTTAACATCAATCCACACAACACAAGAGTAATCATTCGATCTAAATTACATAGAAAATGAACGGAATGAACAATGTTTAGCATTGACATGTGAAAATTCCCCCGAGAGGGAGGGAAATGCAGCGCGCGGATGCGGCAGCAACGTGAGGAGGGTGGCGGGGGAACGCAGCGTCCCCGCCACGAACCCTAGTCCTCCGACATGAACGAATTCTGCGACTTGAGCTCCTCTAGCCGTGAAATCTGCTGTCGCAGGTACATTATTCTGTGGGTTAATTCAATACACTGGTAAATAGGCAATCCATAGGTAAAGAAAAAAAGTACCCACGATGATTACAGAACCGGCGTGTCTGCGGCGCAATTGGACCCAACACTAGCAACTATTACAAATATTTTCCAACAGAGATGTGTGCTTTATTGTCGATGCACGAGCCACAAATAAGGTAAAAATATGTTAACACCAGCAGCTGACCGAAAATACGTCAGATCTGTAAACGTCTAAGGGTCTTTTTAGTCCATGATATTCGTCACTTAACTGGAAAGTGAGTCTACGTACTCATACATTTACCAAATAGGTTTATTTAAAAGTAGTAAGCAAAGTAATGAAAATGGAATTTTTAGTAAACACAATATGTTCATGCAACTTACTTTTGTTCCTGTAAGGTGGCCCGTATTTCCGTGTGACGAACAAGTGACCGAGAACATTTAAGCTCTGCTGACACTCGTGTACACTGCAAGCATCCCAACTGATATGCTTCTTCCGTGAATTTGTTAGCCTGACACAGTAGATAACAAACATTTTGAAAATAGGCAATTCAATTATATCAACGTTTTTTTAAATATCCTATTTTAATTTAGTAAGCTTACCTGTTTTTCTAGTATATCCGCAGGCCATCCTGTAACATGTGACGTCAGGTCCACCCGAACGTAGTTAACAAGCGAAGGTGTCAGCATCGGAGGAGCGTGATGTAGTGTACCGCCAACTACTTGCGAATAACTTCCAAGGCATTCCACTAAAAAATAAATTTATTTCTATTAGACATCACATTTATTCACATAATAATTAATACCCTACTGTCAAATAAATGTTTTATATGAATCAAATCAATCATTTTCAACAGACTGTAAAAAAGGGTATCTGATAAAATCGATGATAGTTAATAGAACTCGCATGATCGAGTATAAATTGTGAGAAGTGGATCATATTTTAACTGACTTCAGAAACAGGAGGAGATTATGTACTCAACGCGTATATTTTTATATAAAAAATATATAATATTTGTATATACTTTTCATAATGAACGGTTTTTCATTATTTTGTTAATTGCCCACTTTTATACAACTACATTGTTGGATCAGCATAAATCGTATGATGAACTATTATTAATAAATATAGAAGGGTAAAGTTTTAAGTAGTATATTATTAACTTACTTTTTCTAGGCAAGGCTGTGTCTAGGTGAAGGGGTG
Source organism: Abrostola tripartita (assembly GCA_905340225.1). Taxonomy (NCBI): domain Eukaryota; kingdom Metazoa; phylum Arthropoda; class Insecta; order Lepidoptera; family Noctuidae; genus Abrostola; species Abrostola tripartita. Next base: position 7,121,281 of record HG996486.1, read on the forward strand.
GAGCATGTGGATCTGTATTTTCAGAGTGTGTCGGCGTGGGGGGCCCCGCGTCTCTGTGCGGAGTCCCAGATCCACTGCCTGTGCCGTCGCCGATGGGCGAGGCTACCGCGCCATTATTGGCGGGAGGTATCGTCACCGGCGGCGGAGCTGCCACGATTCGCGGTAATGCCGCTGCAAGTAGCGACCCACTCTGAAACATTTGTCATTAAAACGCATGTCAATTATACCAAATATTTTGCCTAGTGATGATATATGTACCTACATTTCAGTAACAAAAACATCGATGTCGTAATGGTGCGTGACGTTCGCGACGCACAAGTGTTCTAAAAATCTTATATTCAAAATAAAATAGGTCACTAACGGGATAAGTTACTTGGATACACTATAGAAATATAGGTTCAAGAAAAAAAGTTTAGAGAGTTCAAAGTTCATTAATTCAGGCACGCACACACACATACACACGCACACTCATCCACACCCACTCTCACTCGCACACTAATACACACACAAACACCTATTCTCCCATATAATACCTTAATTTAAAATGGGATGCATGTAATATATATTTTTGTTAAAAATGAAACTATTATAATGTGATTGATGTTGTAGCTCTAATCAACGTGTATTTAATACTACTCTTGTGTAAAACCAAATCGGGGAGGCAAACTGACTGTCCTTAATACAGGTTGTTCTACAATCTAGCGAGGAGATCAGTAAGTCACGCAACTATTTGTCATAAAATATTGTTTAAAGATTATGTCAAAATCACTGTTCTACAAATACCCTTATGTGTAAATAAAGATATATTATTATTATAGATATATAGGTTTATTGCTTTCAGCGTTGGTGGCAAAGTCTGTTCAAAAATAAACTTAATATAAAATTATTCGGTAGTTAACTTGCTGTAAACTAGATGGGGCCGCTAGTTAGCCGCATATATAATACAGGTATTAGGAATCACCCTATATTATTATATTGTTTATGTAACGGGGTGTTGTATGCGTTATTGACTAATACATACCGGTTGATTTGAGTTGTCAAGTACAACAACAGGCGGAACTGCATTATTTTCTGAATTATTGCGCACTGCGGAATTGGCTTCTCTGGCTCCATATGAATTTTCAGAAAGAGGCGTACTCCTATCTGGAGAAATGTCCATATCTTGCAATGATTGGCCATCTGTTAACAAAAGAATCTGTTAACAACTTTTTCACTAAAAACATACGACAAATTAAAACAATGTGTTCACCTTTTCCGTCGTGTGGAGTCGCCGAATGTTTTGGTCTAGTTCTATCATGCACTTCCTCGTCTCTACTACTATTCCAGTACCTCTCTGAGGCACTATTCGTTCTTTTGCTAGATTTTTCAGTTTCTCTCCTCCCAGATCGGGAACTTGATCTCTTATCTCGACCTAAACAAAGGAAATAAAGGGTGTATTTAGCGTAAATTCACCTTTGGTTGTAGCTGAGTGTATTATCTGTAGGCAGGATAGTTGCTATAACACTATATATATATAAACATAATGCACTCTTAGGTGACTATTGCTCTTCATAATTTCTAGCTATAATTATAATTACTTACTATACCTAGACTGTTATATATATACAGTGTCATCTAACGAAATTTTTTATATAAAAGTTAATTATAGAAAATGCTTAAATATTAAATAAATACATTTCAATTAAAGCAACGGAGCCACTCGACATTTCTTTAATATATAGTTTTATTATTTTTAAATATGTATATTTGATTACCGTTACGTAGTATTAATTTCCTAGATGGTTCTCATATTATATCTACATAAAACACATACAAGCACGCCTCTGTTCCCCGAAGGGGTAGGCAGATGTTTCAAGTCCCTATGTAATAGGGGCGAGCCTGTTGCCATTTCATCATCATCAGCCGTAAGGCGTCCACTGTTGAACGAAGGCCTCCTCCTTTTAGAAGGGGGGTATTGCCATAATCCCCACGCTTGGCACGCGGCTTGGGGATCGCAGTGTTGGTGGTCAAGTTACAGAAGACGATGCTGCCCATCTTCTGGGTTTTCCCTTAGTCGCCTCTTACGACACCCACGGGAGGAAAGGGGGTGGTCAATTCTAAGCCGGATACCACACGGCTAATGTTGCCAATTACCTGGCACAAATCCAGACTCCGTGCTGCTACTGAGAATTACCTAATGGGAAACCCAATAACACTTTGCCGAAACCGGGATGCGAACACAGGATCTCGTGCTCTGTAGTCGCGCTTAGTGACCCCTAGGACCAATGAGACAGTCCCTGTCAGTTCGATTATTTGACATGTTATAATTGAACAATATTGAATGCTACTTACTAATTAGTGAACGAGCTAGTTGACATTTACGAGCCCATAACAGGTCCGTCATCTATTACAACTTACTTTTTTGACATTAATAACGTATCATATAATATGCTAGCAATACCTCAAACTTTACGGGACAAACAAAGCATGAATGAATAACGCACCGTAGTCTTAGGAAGCACACAAATGTATGAAAATCTAGTATAAAGTATAAATGTATAATATAGGTAACTAGCTCTTGGCCGCGGCTTCGCCCGCGTTAACCCCTACTTAAACCCCTTAGAGTGCTGAATTTAAAAAAAGTAGCCCATGTTTTTTCTCGGGTCTTAAACTTTCTACATGCTTAAATTCATAAAATCCGTCCAGCGGTTTAGTTGTAAAGGTGTAATAGACAGACAGTCTCTTTCAACTTTATAATATTAGTATGGATAATAATAATAGAGCTATTCGGTAAGGGTAATACAATTCTTGATCTTGTTAGAAACCCGAATATATTCATTACCGTTTCTCCAATATTACGTTTGAGTGAAGCTTGACCATTCGGTTCAGGAAAAACTACAAGCGATTATGACCAAATTATCAATATTAGATAGTAGGTACTAACTGCGCCTAGCCATGTTACCCGCTACATTTTACAGCACGCGCACCTCCATACCAAATTTTAGCACAATCAATTTGTGCGTAAAGAAGTAACAAACACACACACAAACTTTCGCCTTTGTAATATTAGTTTGATTATTTAGTCGGGTCTCATGCAAAACAGAATGCATAATGATGAAATTACGTAATTCTACAAAAACAAATCAGGCTAATATGTATTTGTGGCAAAAGAAAAACAATTTTTTTTTTCACTTTTGTTTTGTAATGATAATAACTTTCAAAATCTAGTATAATGTGGAGCGCGCAAAATCGATCGCCTTACGGCCTCGGTGTCAACTCGACTAGAGCAGCGAGAGGATGCATCGCTTTGTGTCGTTAGAGCTCGCTATATAATTTGTACGAAGAAGTTTCACAAGAATATACTTCGACTACTAGAACTTGGTCTCGGCTCGGGGAGTATTATTTTGCCTTCAATAAATCTTACTAACATAAAATATTATAAATATTATTATTCATCTTTATAAATAAAAATGAATCCCTATTTCCCTTGGTCACGGCATCACGCGTGAACGGCTTGACATATATCGCAAATTATTTGTTATTTTTAGAAGAAGTATATTTAATGAAAAAAGAACAAGAAAGTTACGCGTGTACTTTACTTACGGTGTAGACGCAGTGAGCTAGCACACACACACATGATCACATATCAATGCTCAATCCTTCTCTATACGAGAAGAGGCCTTTGTCCTGCAGTGGAGTTTATAGGCTGTTAATAACTTATACTTTTTCTGTGTGTTTAATATTAGCTTTATTTCCAATATTTTTATTTGGCAGTTTGTCTAAAAGATATCTAAGTACCCAATATATTTGACTAATAAATTAAATAAAAATATTATTTAACATTATTAAATTATCAACTAAATGATAAAAATTGTTTACGCGGTCTTTAGATGCTCTATTGACAGCTGATGTGTGCGTGAACCAACATAAAAAGCCAATTCGAGCGAGTGAGTTTTGTGCACGGACTCTTATGATTACTACTGAGTACAAGCATATCCATTACTATACCATATATTATAATGCGTAATACATAACTTCACTAGTTAAACGCTCTAAAAACTTTTCTATAGTGTGTCAAGGAGTAATCTATATACTTATTATTACATATGTAAATAAAAATGAATTGCTGTTTGTTGGTTTAAATAGTGATAAGGCGGTACGAAGTTTGCCGGGTCAGCTAGTAATATATAAAATGAATCCCTATTTTCCTTAGTCACGTCATAACTTGAGAACGGCTGGTTTGAATTGGGTAATTTTAGTGTTAACATATTCGTGAAAGTCCAGCCCCCTTACCATGAACTGTCAAAACAGGTCAGTTTACGTTGTGGAAGCGAGACGCCGCTACGTGCAGTGTAATGCGGCGTCTCGCTTCCACAACGTAAACTGCCCTGTTTTAAGAGTTTATGATAAGGGGGCAGGGAAGGTTTAAATGGTAAGGAGGCGGTACGAAGTTCACAGGGTCAGCTAGTATAATATTTTGCTCAAAGAGAGTAAACAATTCTTAAATGCAGTTATTGATAATTGACCTATATGAGAGGAAACAAACCCGCCTTATTACAGACAAAACATGCAAATATGCTACGAAATAAAACGACTGCTTCGTTGGTCTAGTGATCGATAAGCGCGACTGCTGAGCACGCGCTCGCCCCCGATTACATTGGGACCTTTAAAATAACTGGCGAAATGTGGGTGTTCTATATGTGCACCTCTGCCTGCCCCTTCGGGAAATACAGGCGTAATGTTATGTTTTATGTAAAACGTATCTACAACAAGGTTTGCAAAAATAACTGTGGTGCAAATGGTTCTGTTGAACTTAATTGTAGGTATTATATCTTTTTTTATAGTATATATTTTTTTGGGCGTGATTTAAATAAGCGTAAATTATTTAATATTCTTTTTTGCTTTAGTATTATATATTACATATTATATTTAGGTAAATCCTTTTTGAATAATAAAATATTATTAAGAATGCCTCAACTGAGCGGCAAATTCTTGTACTTAGTTATTAGTAACTGTTTTTCATGGTATAATAATTATTATAAAATACATATAAATTTCAGAGCACAAACCTTCTACATCAATTTACTACACACGTTGAAACTTATAGGCAACATGGCAGCAGGTGCTTGTAAGGTGATGAAAACAATGGTGATAGAATCTTGATATCGCCAAACAGTAATGAGCAAACGTGATCATAAATGCTCGTTCTTTATTTGTATGATAATAGGCGCTTGCCCAACAGTGGGATGGTTATAAGCTGGTATTATTTTATGAGATAATTCTATTTCTTTAATATATGTACCGTTTGTCGTATTTTAGAATTGTAGAATTTTATATTAAAAAATATATATTATCTAGTTTAATTGTTACACGTTATAATTATGATGCTACAAGAATTGGCTCTTATATTATTCAATGTTAGTTCAGAGTAATGTATAATTCAAAACACCATATATTCCCATCCCAGAAGGACTAATTATAATGTAAGTATTAGAAATTAAATAAATTATATATTTAAGTTTTTATAACGACATGCATGAACTTTATTATAATAATAATAAATTTTTTTTATAAAAAAAGGAGATTGTAGTACATGAGGCAAACACAAAGTTATACATATGAGTTTGTACCATGTCAATCACAATCTGGTGGGTGAAGTTCTGTTTTCCTAGCTAGGTAACAGAATAACCTGTATTAAGGAATAACAGCCCCTGTCCCTTACAAAAAGTTACAATAAACTAGTACAATATTTTATTTTTCTTTCATACTACAATAATGTTTATAATAGAATACGTGCAAGTGTATGTGTGTGTGTTTGTGTGCATATGTGTGTATGTGTGTGTGCGTGTGTATGATTGTACGAGTGTGTGAGTGTAAATAGTAAGTGCGTGCGTACGAGTGTAATTGTGATGGAGTGAAAGAGAAGGTGTGTGTGTTTGGTTTGATTGAAGTCGAGTGAGGTAATATTTATTGTACAGAGTCGGTCCTAGGCTGATAAAAAATCTACCTTCAAATGATGTTCGTATTTGTGGAAGAGTGCAAAATTATGTCTTTTCTACGCTTTGTTACTGCTTTATAAGGGGTTTTACGGTGCTGTAGGAGACCCGTTTGAAGGATGAAGTGTTGTCGAACGTTAAGAACATTGCAAATACCATACAGTAGATTAGTAGGGAACATAAGAGGTCTTGAAGTAGCTACTTTCAGTACTGCTCTGTGTGCAATCTCGAGTGGTTTTAGTATAGTTTTCGCCGCACCACCCCAGCATGTGATACAGTATGTGACAATAGATAGACACAAGGAAAAATAAACTACACGTATAATATTTGGGTTTGCGATATTTTGGAGGGTTTTTAATATATAAATTAACTTGCGGGTTCTACTGGTAAGTTGGTTAATTTGTGTTTTAAATTAAGATTTTTATCTATATATACTCCTAAGTATTTAATATTTTCGACTACATTTAGGGATGGGCAGAGGCAAGAGACGCTTCCTTGCAGACACTTGTATGTGTGCGCTTTAATAGATACAGGAAGTCTTGGCTGAGTGGCGGGTCTTATTGAACAGGTGATAAAATTAGTTTTGGAGGTGTTGAGTGTTAGTAAGTTAGGATAAAGCCAGTTTAGGGTTGTGTTAAAACCAGATTGTGCAATGTGCTCAAGTTCCGACCAGGTTTCAGCAACAAATGATATGGCAGTGTCATCTGCAAAAGTTACTATATTAGCATTTGCAATGTTCAGGTTGCATAGACCGTTTATAAAAACTAAGAAAACTGTCGGACCCAATATGCTACCTTGGGGCACTCCGTAATAGATGGGAAGCTCTTCGCTTTTATGGGTATCTATACTAACCATTTGAGTGCGATCCGAGAGATAGCTTCGGAAAAGATCCAATTGCAAGCCTCTGACACCAATCCTTTCCAGTTTCAGTAAGAGCATATAAATTGGAACGGTGTCAAAGACTTTCGCAAGATCTATAAAAATTGTTAACACCCTTTTATTATTATCTAGATTATGCACTATATTGTTAAGTAAATCTTGTACTGCATCTGTTGTGGATTTACCTTTGCGAAAGCCAAATTGCTGCGGAGATATTAGGTGATAATGTTCAAGGTAATTAACCAGCCTTTTATTGATGAGGCGTTCAAGGACCTTTGACATGGCACTCAGAACAGCTATTGGGCGATAATTACTGGGCACCTTCCCGTCCCCTTCCTTAAAGACCGGATGAATTATTGCCTTTTTTAGGGAGTTAGGAAAGATACCAGTACAGCATAGATTAAAAATATGGCTCAGTATAGGTGCCAGGATATCAGCGTATTTTTTTATAAAGAAAGGTGTGATGCCATCCCATATTACCTATATTGTTGCGAGTACGTTGTGAGTGGCCGCGTTTACAATAAAATAATATTGTGGCAGTTAGCACCGACTTATTAGTGAATTGAAGGGATTTCCTAGACGGATATTGGAAATGAACTACATAATTATTGATGATGATTATGCAAATGTGAATAAAAATTAATATTATTACCAATGATTATTAGTAGGTTAACAATTTCACTTAAATCTGGTCATGTCGAATGTAATTTCAACATGGCGGCCGTAGTTCCAATTTCTGCCACTTCACAGATAAGTTGGTAGGTAACTTAAATAACCAGCATAATTATTTACCGTATAAAATATTTACTAAAAATTAATTGGTAAGTAAACAGATTGTTTTTTTTTTTTGAAGATGATAATCAGTTACTACTTTACATGACACCAAACAGGTATTTATAAGATCGGTTTTTAATAATAATAAATGTCGGTAAGTACATATTTATTTGCTCTCATTATATCCAGATCAATATAAAATTGACAATTAATAGAGACTGGTGTGTCCAGTACGTAGAACCTGTACTGTAGTCAATATAAGTAATAAACACTTAAATGCAAGAGTTCAACATATTAGTAAACAACAAAAAAAAGCCAGAAACTTAACAGTACCTACCTACTACGACTTGTGTTTTTGAGCTGAGAACATTCTGTCGTATTCTTCATCTTAAATTGAAGAGCTTTGCTCTTGTAGAGCAAACGTCACTATGCTCTATTTTCGGCTGATGTGTTAACATTTAAAAATTCATTAAGCTGAAATAGTCATGAATAGCTAAACCACTATAATTCTTCTCTAACTAAACTTAATCTTCAATTAATTATTTTGAATAAACTGTCAGACTATACTTGTAGAACAGACTGGCAAGACATTTAAAGCAAACTAGGGTTTTATAATAATATCCATATAGAGATAATATTGGGATGGAGTCTATGTTATCCTCATTTAGTATTGTGAATAATGTGTAATGATATATTCCTGTTACTCCTTCACCTAAGCAATTTGTATGCAATATTAAGTCAAACATTAAAGTGTATCTAGAGTTGACGTTTTGAAAGTGCTCTCTCTTTAGACTAAAGAACCTTTAGCCTAAGAAATATAAACCTATTTCTATAACAGTGTTTTGTGACCTCACTAAACCAAGACTTTAGACCTGAAGCTATAACCTTTATACATGTTACACTTGAAGGATGTTACCATTTATGTGATACAAGTGGTAGAATTTTACAGTAGAATATCATTTTGGATAAACTTAAATCTATTAGCTATTAAACAACATCATTTTTGTATATATAAATCTAATCTTTTGAAAGTACATATTGTTTTGTAGGGTACCTGGGCCGATAGTTACACAAAAGATACTACCTCAATCAATATACTTGAATTACAATAGTTCAGTACAAGAATTCGTATAAGTTGAATTTAAAAGATATGCTTACAAATAACTTTTTACAAAAATATACATACAGACTAACATAAAACCTGCTTTTTGAAGTCGGTTATAAATTATTAATGTTAATATGTTTGTCCTCTATTCCTCTATATCGCATACATAAACCACTGATCAGATTACGATGTAATATAAGGTAAAACTTTATTAGGCATAATACCTTCACCTAATTTATACGAATTTAGTGCGAACCAATGGAACGCGTGCCATTCATGGCCCACGACAAAATATTTTGGACACGCAATGTTATTATTTATCAATAATCACTAAGTCAAAATTATTTAATGGCACATCTATGGCTACAAAATATATCTTTAAAAAAAATGGGACACTGATTCATAAAGGTTTACCCTGATCTACATCATTTTTATCCAGACAGGCGAAGTCGCAGGCATTATGTAGTTAGTAACGTATGATATTCGATGCCATATAATAATTAAGTAACATACCAATTTAGGTGTAAACTATAATTATGTTATTGCATTCAGGAGCAACACTTAACCGAAATTCTCAATATAGTTTTATATGTGACATGGAGAAAACAGGTACACACTGTATTGCCCATTTATCGGACCATATAAACAAGCTTGGGTCTGTTATTGGATAATGGTCGCATGCATTACTGTTTTCCTCTATGGGCTGCCAGTACAATTTGACTGGGCAATTTGAGCTGCATACAAAACTCCAACACATTGTAATATACTAAAGTAATAATGATATTTCTATTCCTGAAAATTTCTATAAACCTTTTCTTAATCTTTGTATCTACATAGTATTTTTTGTCTTAATTTAACGAATAAAAAAGATAAGCCCATAAAGGTAATTTTATTTATAGTCACTTATTTGCATTTATATTTTCTCTAAATCGTTTTAATATCTACTTATTTGGTATGATTTAAATTGGAACTCTCAGACCGCTGAATTGGTTTTGATTTGATTCCATTAATATTTTTTTAGAATACACATACATTATACATCACCAGATTCAAAGTAAGATAATAAGCATGGTTGGATGGAGTAAATGGAATGGAGAAATCTACATCAGTAAATAAATTCTCTCAGTAAAAAAATATGATCAGTTTATAAATACTAATCTAAATATGATATTTTAATTTTTTCAATAAATATCAACAACTTTTCCATTTGATATGATGCTGATTTATCCATAATTTAATTAATATGCTATCATAAGTAATTGTAACTATGTAAAAACTGTATAATGATGGAGAATATATTATGTATTTCAGGGTACCTGTATACGTGAATTCTACTGGGTTCATTAAATAAACTAACTAAGAATGTTCATAATATTTAGTACTTAAACATACCACAGATTGGCTTAGCCTATCAAAAGTAGCAACACATTTGTGAACCATATTCATAAAGTAATGTATGCAGTATTGTGACACTTACATTAAGTAATATAATAGTAGGTGCACAAATATGAGCCATATGTATGATGTATTCTATGGTTTTATTTAAGGTTTGTTTACACAAATTGGTTGAGACATAAAGTTATTGATTTAACAAATCTTACAGTTGTGGTCTATTTGAAAATGATCAGTTGCAGTAAAAGAGTAAAGTAGTCACTACTATAGTAAAAATCCTTGAGCTCAAGTCCTTAAATATGAATTTATAAAAATGTTGTGGATTATTTAACTGTAATTTAAAACTTATGTCACGCTAACAAAGCTATCTATGCTAACTATCATAATTTATATATACTTTTGTGGCAAGTAAATGGAAATTATGAAACATATATCAAGCTTATGCCCCAGACTTCTTCTCCTTGGATATTGATTAAAAAACCTGTATGTAGCAGTAGTAAGCAGATGTGCCTATTTGAATATGATTTTGTTAACATTTCGGGGATTTTTACCTGTGGAACCATTAGTATTTAAAATAAAAAGTTACCATAGTATCCATCTAGCCGTCGTGAAGAAGCTGTAACCTGCGGATTTCCCAAGGTAGACTAAAAATATTCGAAATTCCAAGTACCTAGCCTACATAGGTCTTGTACCATCAGCTACCTGCCAGTGGAAAGTCCCGTCAGAATCGGTTCAGCCAGTACCTTGATTTCTCGACATTACAGTATAAACTAATATGGTTGCATCAGATGCTTGACATGTGGAAAGAAACTAATAGGAAACAAAAAAGAATTCACTCACTGCTTCTGGATGAATATGTTGAATCTTTGGATGACGTTCTCCTGGAGTCCCATTCTCTAGGTTTTTCCCACTGTGACACTTCACTGATACAGTTATAATAATACTTCTTCCCTGATGAACTAATATGTTCTGACCATTCACGGCCAGAAGAAACGCTCGCTGAAGGCGCACTTCTCTTGTCATATTTACTACTCCTACTAACACTAATGTTCATGCCACTAGTCCTACTCTTTTTATCAGGTTCATTTCGCTCATGATTACTTCTCTCTCGTTCACTATCTTTGCAACGTTCCTTCGGTGATCTGACACTATCTGAAATTATATACAATTAATATTAGTATTCATTTTAAAAACACTAGTACATTGTAAATAAACATAACATTGAAGCATTCGCTTTATATCATACTTCTTATTCTGAATCAATCGCTGTTGCAATTTAACTATTAGCATTCATTGTTACAGCACAAATTGTTATTTCCGTTAAGACTGGAACTCTGTTAACTGTAATAGTGTATGTTATAGTAATAAATAACTGCATTAGTATTAACAAGTAAACAGTAAAAGTTATTTTATGTTATAAATCATTTTTAACCTTATGAGGAGGAATTCATGTGTATTTTTAAATCATCTCAGTCAAAATATTATAATAACCCAATTTTTTTGAATAATAATAATAAAAACATTATGTTATGATAATGATAGACTGTTTTTTATTTGTAATTATTTTTTAATATTAATAAAACTGTATGTTGTACGTAAATTGCGCAGCTTCAATAGGATTGTACTAAGATATATACAGCCATAAAGAACAACATGACACTGCCACAATTATAAAACAAATAAAAGATCTTGTATAAAAACTTAAAAAATAAGTATGGTAAAGTGAATGATTTTTTCAGGTAACCTGGTAAATGTTTGTAAATGATTGTGTGATTAGGTACTATTGCCACCCTATTACATTTGGTAGTTAAATAACTACTTTAGAGTAGTGGAAGACCTGAACCACTACTCAAACTTAAAAGTGCTTTTGATAGTGGTATTCTAAAAGAATGAACAATTTTAACTTGAAAATAATTGAACACATCACTTGTAAAGAGTCTATTGTGTTTAACTTCTATTCAATCAATTTGATGCTGCAGATTCAAAACACCAATATTAGACAGTATCAATGAATCTTACCTGTATACTTATTTCTAGAGGATTTGTAGTCTCTATCTCTCTCCTTTTCAGAACCCTTCTGCAGGTATGCATTTCTGGATGTTGGGTATCCTCTGTCATCGGCCATGTGACTGTAGTGGTGGTGCCCATGGCCTGACTGACTGGAGTGTGTATTGTGACCGTGAGCCGACACATTACCATTAGGGGATCGAAGAGGAGTGTATCGATTTTCAGAAGAGACATAATCATTTGCTGCCCTTCTTTCACTTTTTGAATTATATTTCTGTTTGCAGAAAAACTTATTATACATTTTGCTTTATAATATCATAAGACATATACACATACGGCACACATAAGACAAGGAATGATATACTGATAACTTATTTAGGTTAGGTTATTTTCATAAACAATAAAAGGTAAACAATGTGTACCAAACTATAAAAAATCAACCACTATGCACACCATGCATGATACACCATTCAGATTCAGAGAGCACTAAGTGCTCTCTGAATCTGTTCATCAATAAGATACAAATAAAGTAAGTTTTTGTTATTAAACATAAGCAATAAGTTACATGTTCGTGGACAGTTGGTATTCTGACCCAAAGTTAAAACTAGTTACGATGATATGTTCGGAAGTTCTAACAATATTAGGAAACAACCTCTTTGAAGATATAGATGTAATTTAATTAGTGACTTATTAATAATTCCTGAATAAAATAGGTTCCAATGCTTGTAAAACAAAAGTAGCAAACAATACAAATGTGGTCGATAAAAAGCAGGAAAATAGACGAGTACATTAATTACGTAGAGTGGAGTAGCTACATAATTCTAGCAAGGCTAAGCCATAATCATTGGAAATGTCCATACAACAGTATAACACACAAGTTAACCTTTTGATAGTTCTCACCTGATACGGATGGGACTGATGCTTCTCAAAGTACCTGAAAACAGACAAAAATATTTATTACATTCACCTAAATTACAGCAAAACTCAAATCGGCGACCGCCATCTACAGACTGTAAGTGTAAAGCCGAAGCATTCAAAACCTTATCATACCCATCACTTATTCGCTGAGGTTTCCTTGCATGCATTACCATCAATGCAAATGTACGATTTATTACGGCCTCAGTAATAAAATGCAAAATGAAACCACTGTCATTAAAAACAGTTTTACAGAAGGCCGTGATATATCTTGATGGACGCCATGTCACATTCAAAGACACTCAGCAAGAAAGAGTCGGTTGATACGAAATGAGAGAGATAAAAAATATATCGATGATCGACGCTTTGATGATGATAGAATTTGTAAGTCTATGGGATAGGCCCAGTACTACCTGATAGTAAACTAAAAAGTAAAGGCCAATGAGGGAGGTACACTGATGACTGACCCCCATAATAATACACTGGAGTTCAGTGAGATGGCATGATCATGTTTGATGAAATCCTCGATAAATAATAAAATAAAGGCTATTTATAAAATAACCAAAGAGCACACTAAGTTACAATAAAAATAAAAAATCTTAATTTAAATCCTAAAAGGTACAATATCTTCATGATCCAGTACTATGTCGTGTAAGAAGTTTTATCATGGATCAAATAATAGAAAGGGTAGACAATCTCATATTAAAACAACGAGCCACACTCAATTACTTCCCTACGCAATCATAGATGTCGCTGGGAGTTCCAAAAATCACAATTCTATACAAGTAGGTCAAGTCAGAGAGCTGGTTCATTTTTGGGACAAAGAATCAGCATTGCTATTCAACATGACAATGCTGCCAGTCTTCTGGGCACGTCACCTTTCGACAACGATGGGGTAGAATACTTTGATGCTTTTTAATTCCAAATTAATTTTATCTTTATGATTTTATAGATATAGATTTTTATGAATTTTTTGATATTTAAGTTGTAAATAGTTTCAAACTAGGTAGAATTTGAATATATATATGTATGTAAATGAAATGTGTTGTAAATAAAAAATTAAACTTTTAGTAGGATAGTTCACGGATACAAGTTTATTGACAACTTGCCAATTCACAAACAGACCCCTTAGACAAAATGGCAAAACGCTTGACTAATAGAAATGGAATTGTATGAAACGTGTATGGGGTTGACATATTATGTCATCGATAACACAGTCGAAAATTTTTGTCATCCCCATACATTTATCATTCTATTCGATTTATATTGGTCAAGCGTTTTGCCACTTGTCTAAGGGGGCAGAATTAAAATTAATAGGCTAGAATGCAGTACAAAACGTACAACTCGTCATACACCTATCAATCCAGACAAGCAAGAACATCCAGTCAGCAAGCAACCAGCCACTATTGCCAATCTGAACGTGCTGGCCGGTAACAAAGAGGCATGTTGTACTAACTCCATATAACGTCACAGACAGCCAGGATACAACCCGGTGCGATACTAAAAAAAATATTTACATCTACCTGTGAAAATGATAAAATGCACCTTTATTCCAATATCTTTACTATCATAAATTAGCAAGTGATGCATATTATGATGAACATGAGAGTTATCTAAAGATTTTAAATATTATAAGGTTGAATTATGCTAGTCCGTAACGGAGGGAAGTCTTGCCCCAAGCATGGCACGAATGAGGCATGATTCAAAATTTTACGCATATTTTATATGAAGTATTCATGTTACACCGTCTCGTGTCCGTGACGGTCGCCGCACGGGGTAGCATGATCGGATCGGACCGGTAAGTCAGTGTCCAAGCCTTAGCCCAAGCTGTCTCTCAGCTATATCCAAATGGTATGTACCATAAAAACATTTTTAAATATGGTGTAACTACCTAAATGAAACATTTTATATCAAAATTTGCTGGTACATATTTTTGCCAATGGTAACTATACATCTTTTGTATTAAGTTTATACAAATAGTATTTTTTTTTTCATCAATAAAACTGGTCTTCACTTCACTGGTCTATCAATTATTTCGGTCAAGTAGAACAGCGAAACCACAGAGTAAAAAATGAACAACTTCCGTTAAACTTAAGAACGTTTTACTTCTAATTATTATATGTATTTGATAATCAAACATGTTAATGGTAAATAAAATCAGAGAAAATGGAAGGTAAATAACTACGCCTTTAAAATGTGCTTAGACCAATAGCTTCGTCTTAAAAAAATCTTAAATTTATGAGTGATTCACTTGTACAACTTGTAAACTGTTATGGCGTTTGTGTCTCGATATAGGTA
The DNA here is from genome assembly GCA_905340225.1 of Abrostola tripartita. NCBI lineage: Eukaryota > Metazoa > Arthropoda > Insecta > Lepidoptera > Noctuidae > Abrostola > Abrostola tripartita. The sequence goes on from HG996486.1 coordinate 7,136,626, forward strand.
CACAACGCATATTCGTTTCTCTTTCATTCTGTTTCACATAAAGTATTTTGTTAATCAGCAATCGTTGTGTTAAATCCCTAATAACATTAAAATGAAGTTTTTGTTGCATTAAAGAAGCAAACAGTGAAAGCGTATCGTTTTTAGGTTATGTTTCCATCTTTTATTGGTATTTTAGGTGGGTTCAGTGAGACGGGATATCTATTGCATGTATTTTTTCGAAGACAGTATCCCTAAAAGTGATGTCTGAATGAATTTCTCACGGTTTCTAGATATTCAGTCATGGTGGGAAGTGCCCAGCATCGCGTACTTTTGTTCTTTATTCAGAACTGCATTCAACCTATTGGATTTTGACATTGAAGTAAGTATGGAATTCGTGTGTAAAATTGGCTCTTAGAATACTTTATATTGAAGAATAGAGATTAATTTCTCAACATATTATATTCAAGGAACTCGAAGAAGCCCTATTAACAGATGGCACGGAAGAATCGGCCAGTTCTCTCCTGACTGAGTTGATTGTTCGTCTTCTAAATGGCTGTTTGGGCAATAATGACATCTCTGCCTTTAATTATCAGGTTGGTTCATAATCACTATTCCAAATTGATATCATCTCCCTGTATACATGCTAATATTGTTAATATTAATTTCAGATGTACTTGAGACGTTTGTTTAGGAGAAAATGTCAAGAAACAGGCCGATATAACCCATTTAACACTGACATTGATTTTCAATTTTTGCCTTTACGTACGAAAGTTGAGATATTGTATGCCCTGTGTGATTTTCGGTTAGATGCCGATGATGTTTTTGATTTATTTAAAAACCTTGAAGCTGAGAGTTTAAGAGTCGAACCACTTGGGTGAGTTTAGCCTTTTATGGAAATACATTATTTAAAAGTTATTGTGACATTTACTTAGTAAAAGAAATATGTATATATTATTTTTTTACTCAGTGAATACAAACATACAATGCTCTGACAGATATGTAATTCACAGTCACATCTATCCACATTACAACAATTTTAAACTTCTTGAGTTATAAACTTGAAGTGTAAAATTTTAATTTCAGTTGGGATGACAATTATTCAGCATATTGGTATTTCTATGGCACAAGATTATATCGTGAAGACATTATAAAAAAACCTAAAGGCAAGAATAAAAAGAAAAAAAATAAGGAAAGCAAGAAGCGTGGCTGGTTCTATGGTGATGATTGGCTCGATGACGAAGACACTGAAAGGGTTTGGCAAGTGGTTTGTTTTACTGAAGAAGATTGGACCCACCTGACAGAGAAATTCAGCAAGGCGACTAGTAAGGTAGAAAAGGAGTTGTACCGTTCCTTATCACAAAACTTTCTACCTGAAATACCTAGACTATTTCAAGAGAAAGAACGATTGCAACGAAAAAGGTATGTTTTATTCTCTTACCAACTTAATAATCACTTTAAGGCTGGTAATAGTAAATACGAAGACTTTTATGTGTTGCACCAGTAAATAAACATTGAAAAGTTAAAACAATTATACTCTCTATTGTTATTATTGATAATTTGTATAATTATGTCACAAGCAATCAAAACATCTGTTTTTGTTTCTCTCATCTCATTTTTACCCTACTGCCAAGGAAGGGTTATTCATAAGTTTAGAAGACTTAAAATTACAGATCTATATAAACACTATTATGTGAAATAAAGTTAGAATCATAAATACACTCCTATATTTAATTTAACATGTCTTATTGTGAAAAGTTCTTGATATATTGCAATTGCATTGCACAGCGATGTGCATATTTGGCCATTGTTTTTTTAATTTTTTATATAAGCTGCTTAATAGAATTTATAAGAGGCAGTTGTATTTAAAATCATGTCATCAGCAATAGACCATCTAAATTCACATCATAATTTGACTTAATAGACTTAGCTGGCGATCACCTTTAGTAGTAATTTTACATGTGCTGGCTATATTGCAAACTATCTATTTCAAAGCTTATTAAAGCTTGCGATGTATACAAAAACCGATTTGATACTTAGTGGCTACTTATTTTTTTTATGTCTGAGACTTGCAATAAATTTAAATAATGAAAACCAGTATTTACCTATAGTTTTGTGAAAACGGATAATGAGTATACAAAAGAGAGGAACTGTTGTAAAGTAATATTCCAAAGAGCACACTCGAGTATCTTTGCCTGTAATGTAACATTTCAGATTTGACTTTGAACATTATGTTACAATGCTGCCATCCTGACTGACGAACATTTGTCTGTAACATCATAGAGTAAGGAAATAAAAGAGGGATTGTACATACTCAAAACAAATTTTTATCTATCCAGACTCTTTACCCATGTAGACGCGTAATGAGTTACAAAAAGACGTCTACATAATTATGTACACATTCGTTTAAATTTAAGGGTTGTACACTATTCCCATCTCGTCTGAGCGGGAAGTGCTGCGCGTGCGCGACTCGCTCAATAACAAGTGGTGATTGATGTTGCTAGTTGAATGAGAATATTACACATTGTATCCGCCAGTGTAATGCTCGGTTCGCCTCCCTCTTTAATGTAATGCTCGACTCTGTAACGTTACATTATAGGCGAATGCTCCAGGTCAGGGAGCACCTTAATGAATTCATTATGATTTAACATTAATAGACTTACTATTCTGTTAACTCAGAAATCATATTTATGTTTCATTTATTTACATAATGATATTATTACATCGGGACCTATAATGTAACTCACATTCCAGGTAGTACCTACTTTTTACGGGATTTCAAAATACGTAATAGGTATGAATAGCACTCTGAAAATTTAGAATAGTAAGAAACCGTGGTGACGCTATAATTCTCAGTCCAAAACCCTTATTTATGTCACACCGTAATACCAGTTGATTCATTTAATTCAATGTTATTAATTTCTCGTTTTCATTTCGAAAATTTGCTGCGCGTGTAATCATCCTCCAATTACAATTAGAATTACAGCCTACATAGAAGTTTTTCAAAATTTTCATTGATCTGATGGCCTAAATTGCAATAGCGAAAATTAAGGGCGCCATTACAGGGCGATGAATCGTAACGATAGATCGCACGAAAATCGCAAGTATCAATCTCTTCAAAAATTCCTCTTTCAGTGTACCTACGACAGCGATCGGTCGTTACGATTTGTCATATTCTAGTATAGGACGGACCAAAAGAGTCGTGCATTCAAGAATGCATAGGATTTTGTTGCGATCTGCTATGGCTTGCGATGTTGACATGCGATCCGTCGTTGCGATCCATCACTACGTCGATCGCCTTTACTAAATCGTCTCGCGGACGATTTTGATCAAAAATAATTATTAAATTATACCGTATCTGATCGTTACTATCCGATAGTTCGGCTAACTGCAAACAAACTCTGGGAAGTAGTGATATTTCGGCAACAAAGGAATTTTTCTTTTAAGTGGTCATTAATTATTCGTATTAAAACAGCAAGCAAATTGTTTATAATAACACTACATGTAATCAGCGACTTCGCCCACGTTTTTTTTTCGCGGAGCCCTATATATATTTAAAGTTAAAAGTTACTGCGGTAACTCCTCATATAGTAAAATAAGGCTGAATTGTTAGTTCGGTCATACACACAAAAACAACATTTAAACATGCCGAATTTAAATTCGAGTCTGAGATTAGTGTTTGGCGTTTCCCGGTGTACGAAGGTGCTATAGTACGGTGTCGCGGGCGCCGCTGCGCAAGGCGCAACGCGCAACTTTATCGAAAAAGGGCAAATGTCGCACATGGATAAACAAATTATAATACAATTGTGTAATAAAAATAAAATTAAACCGATCAGTCTTGAAGTGCAATGGAAAAACGCAATCTTGGTTAATTTGCTAGTTAGACAACGATGATATTTACTCAATAATGATGTTATGTAACCAGTACTTTAACTTTTAGATATATTTGTGTGTAGGTCAAAATGTTCGACCATTGAAATTATTCACTTTTCTAAGATTTCGGACGCCTAATTTACCATCTTAGGTAGTACTTAGTAATTTATATATAAATGTAGACCAATCTTTCGCATTGACACATAAGCTAATAGATTTACAAAAAATAACTTAATTGCTATATGGTGATCAATCGCCCGCAACACGTTTTCTGAAAAATCATCGCAGAGTCAATTTCGGTCTCCAAATTCTATCATTTACATTCACAAATTTAAACGATAAAAATACAGTAAGCATTAAGCATATATTTTTATTGAAACTTACGGTGCAATATTTTCGACTACTAACACTTTTAATTGATAAAAAAAATAAAACTGAAACCTATTTTCACGGTTTATACTGTAATTTTATCGCGACTTTTTTGTTTGAATAAAGGTATATTTTAATTTTAAAATCATGTCATAATAATAAAATCATATTATATCTGTATATATCTGTATTATTAGATTTCTTAAAGAGCTATGCTCTTTAAGAAATCTAATAATACAGATATATGTGATTATATGTGATATATGTGATTTTCAAAATTCCTTTATTTAATTAGAAATCATATCATTTTCAATATCACTCCAAATCACAATAAATTACGATGCAGAAACGTAGAATGATCAGTCGGGCCCGAGAGCCCAAAGATGTAGGATCTGTGTCACTTTTTTTCTCATTTTAAATTACGAAAATTCGTATTGCAAACGCTTGTTTATACTACGACCACAACGTTTTGATTTTCTATGTATTATTTTCATTCGGTTTTGTTTATTATCAAGTAAAGTGTATTATTTTATTAGTTTAAATATTTTATTAGATTAATATTCAGCTACTTTAATCTTGACTGTACTATTTTTGTCCGCGACTTGGTCCACTTGGATTTTTTCTACGCATGAAAAGTAGCTTGTAGACTTTATTATGTTAATCCAGGTTATAAACTATCTACGTGCAATTTTTTTCTATATCTGTTTAACCGTTTTTACGTAATTGAGTAATAATCTTCAAAAAACACAATCGCTTACATTTATTATTAAAATAAATATTTTACAAAACTTAATACATTTGTATTTGGTGATTATATTATTATTGTAGAAATTATAATTTGTCTAAATAAATTACTAATGAATCAAAAATAATTTCATATATCTCGAATAAGAAATATTGTCATAACGATCAAGATTTTTATGTCCGTCTCAAAACTCGCGTTACACTGTTTGCATTGTAATTGTGTGGGTGTGCTACGCACACATGACAATTCTGACAGAATTTTGTGAAATGGCTCTTAAACAGCTGACGGGCGTTCCAATACGCGCGCCGCGCCGTCGCGACCGAGCATTTCTTTGAGTGTTGCATACATAGTGCGCCCAAACGTTAATCATAAAGTCAGGGTAATTATTTTACGAAAAACTAGTTTATGCCCGCGACTTCGTCTCCGTGGATTTCTATTAAAAAATCTGTACGTAGCAGCAGCAGTAAGCAGATTCACCTAATTGAATCTGATTTTAAATATTTCATGGATTTTAAATTTTCCCGCGGAACCCGAAATATTTCAATATTAAAAGTAGTTTGGACATTTGGATGGTTAGTTACTCATACAAAAACAAGTAAAACCAGTAAAACGGATTTGGATGAAATCTGGCACACAGATAGTTTCTAATCTAACACAGGATATTTTTTATCCCTCACTATTTTCAATCCTGTCTGGACCTGGAATCTTAAAATTCACGCAGGTGCATTCGCGGGCAGCTGCTAGTGTATGAATAATCAAAAATATTAATTTATTACTTTTCAGAATTTAATCGTTATGAGTGTTTAAAAATGTTAATGATAACTATTTAGAGTAGAGTATAAAAATAGACCTCGTAACTTCTAGATTGTGTTTCGCTATCTCTTATATTTTTGGATTTGGCCAAGAAATACAAGCAAAATTTCATTAGTTATTCAACAAATACTAAAAATATACAGTTAATACATACCGAAAGTATTAGGACAGCTCTGGCAAATTTATTAATAATTTAATTAATTATTATACAAAATTATAACACAATATCTGCTATTTATTTAATATATGTGTTTAAAAGTAAGTTTAACCATATGTTTATGCTCTATGCAATTATAGGAAGTGCAGTTATCAACAATAAATTTTCATTATTATTTTAATACGTACTGAACGAACATACACAAGTAGGATATCAAGTTTTACTATAATCCGTATGATACAAAATATATCCTGTGTATCGCTGGCGCATATTTGCATTCGTAAATGCAAAGAGAAAATACGTTTGTAACATCATTATATTTACTATAAAAGTTTCCGTAAATAGAAGTATACTTATTTATTACTGTTAATTTTTTTGCCATTTGAGCTTGCGCGGACGATGTCAAAGATTTCGAGCGAATCGTTTGTACTTAATTTCTTTTTGGTTTCTGTCAATGTTATAGGTTTTAAATAATATTTAAAGATCTGTTATAATCTTTAAGGTTGTTAGAACTAGCGCCGCGACGAACATCCAGCAGAGTATTGCAAAAAATTAAACAAAAGGAAGAAGAAACAAAACAGAGCACGCATGACGATAAAGAAGAAGAGGAAAGGAAAGAATCACCAGATCTTGCGCGGGAGAATCGAGCCAGACGGAGAAATTTGCTAAGGTAGGCAAATAATGTAGTTGAATTCATAGTCACTCAAATAAATTAGGTATGTTCTGATCTGGATATGAATAAAATTATTATTTATTTTTATAAATTAAACGGTGTACACCAATTACATAATTATTAAAAGATATGAAAAAGAATTAAATAAATAGGTTAGGGATATAAAATTATTTCGAATTATCCGACAATTTAAGTTAGTTTCAGTTTCGGATAGTGGATTTTAACAGGATAAAAGCATAATATGTATAACGTATATGTCAGCTCGGCTGGGCGAAAACTAGACTCCGCCTCTATCCAAAACTGTTATATCAGATTTAGTATCGGTTTCATTCTCAACTGTACCATATCGTTAAGCGCAGTTTATTTATGATAGTGATACGAGGTTCTTTAAGGTCATAGCACACATATCAACTAGGACGGGGATCGTCACCGTATCGTCTTTCGCCTCGATGTCAAACAGGCGTCCACCTAACGTAAGCACGTAACCAAAGCGGATTAGCTGCTCCGATACGTCGCCTCGGCTACGGCTAGGCGACACCGCGCTCACGGCTTACTAATCGTTTTGAAGAGACGTTTGCTCGGGTACGGAGAGGCGTAAGCGCGGTGACGGCGAGACGTAAGCGCGGGAACGGCGAGCCGTAAGCGTGAGAACTGCATTTGACCACGTTACCGCACCGCGGTTCGGGCTTGTCCCGAGGCGAGGCGATAAAGTTACGAATCTGATAAGTGTGCGTTGCAGTAGGGAGTTACATACTAAGAATACTGAACAGCTCGAGTTAATACGGTGACGATCGCTTTCCGGGTTGACATTTTTGTACCTATATCCAAAATTATAGTCTCTGCATATGAAATTGGTTCTATAACAAATCCACATCTGTGTTAAATTATGTTGACCAGTGGCAGTAGCAACACATGCACCACGTTCTACTAAATTTAAAAAAAAGTTAAAATGCATTGGCAAAGCTTAACGTATACATTTACCCACATTTTTGTAATAAAAATTGTCAATGTTGCAAAATTGATTCAAATATACATGTCACTCGTGTCGTTTTCATGACAAAGAATAGATATGGTGGGTAAGTCTATTAAAAAGTAAAATAGTTTTTGAGGTCGATTAGATTGATCTATAGTATGTTATTTGAAGTCCGGAGAAAACTACTAGGCCATCCAAGAGGCTAGATTGCTAGATTGTAATGCAATAAATGCTTTTTAAATTGACTTACAGAAACATACGAAATGTAGATGAAGTTTCATATGCAAAACCAGTTGCAGGCGGTCGCAATGCCGCAGGCGGCAGTAGCATTGTACTTAAATCAGAGATACGTAATAAATTTGTCTTTATGCTCTTAACTAATTGTGTCATGCAACTTGTATGCTATAGATATAGCAAAGTTCTGGGCATAACATTACATACATGAATTAATTTACAATGTAAATTACATTTCTACATTAAGAAATATTTGCAACAGATGTACAAATCTGCTGCCATTAAAGATAGAAAATCATTTGATAACATAAGTATTAGTTTTAGTGAGGGCCAGATATCAAAATGAGACTTGGAAGTTCGTAACCTTAAAAGAAGAAACCGAAACCTGTACGTACAAGTTAATACGTATAATATAACTCGATCTCCGACCAGAGTTTCTCAATTTCTGATACAAGAAAAGTTTGGATACATTTTCACAAAAATTACGCGGACGGAGGAGCATGAAATTTGGCACAGTTAAAGTTTATATGGAAGAGGACTGCAGAAAGCTAATATTATTGTATAATATGCATTAGAAATAGAAAAAATAGTCGAACGTAGAAAACCTTATATTATTTGTCGTTATTCTCTATAGTTTTACAGAAAGCTAAATACTAAGTTTGAGATGGAGAAATGTAGAAATCTAAAATTTGTGTTTAATGTATCATAATTACCGCGGCGAACATGGTTTAACCGCGCAGATCAGTCGACCTACAATAGCCACTTTCCCTGCGTTTTTTCGTGGCTCTCGATATTTTTAATAATCAAAAGTAGTCTTACGTCCTTATAACGTCCTCTCAAAATCGGTCCAGCAAGTTAGGAGTATAGCCGTAACAGACAGGCAACAAAATTAAAAAAAAAAAAATTATATACGTTCATACACATTTATTAAAATGCTGTTATCCATAATAATATTATAAATGTGAAAGTAACTGACTGTCTGTTACACCTTCACGACTATACTGCTGGTCGGATTTTGATGAAATTGAGTATGTAGAAAGTTTAAGAGACCCGAGAAAGGACATAGGCTAAAATTCAACCCTCTATGGGGTTTAAATAGGTGTTAAGCGGACGAAGCCGCGGGCAAAAGCTATATATCTATATAAATAAAACAAAGTCGGATTTCTTAGAACACTTATTACTCGAGAACTGCTGGACCGATTTTATTGATCGCTGATTTTTTGGATTCGTCTCAGCCCCGAATATCAGAATAACTATTAAAAAATTACGAAAAAATTAAATAAAAATGTAAAATAAGGTTTTAAATAAATTAGGTCTGAAACCCCGCAACTACTATATCCTAGTACTAATAATATTATGACAGGTCACGTCATGAGTACTAGGATAACAGAAGGAAATATTATGAAAATCAGTCGAAGTGGTTTTTGTTTGGGGGTTCGAAATATTGTGAAATTGCCCACTGCGGCCGTATATTTGAACGTTGGGTACTAGGATATCAAAAGATAATAGAGAATACACAAATGCAAATGAAACAGGTGAAATCGCGGCGCAAAATCTTGTCAAAACGTTGTTAGTCTCAGCTTAATTTTTATTTATCGTTTGTGTATTTGTTTAGTGTTTATATATACATATATATTTTTGTATAATATTACGTATTATCTGTATTAGGTAAGTAGGTATTTACATTATATACACACGATTGTTTTTATACTACCTATTATATTATTAAAACTAAAAATATATACAAACAAAAAACATCAAAAAATTATGCATCAAAATATTCCTCCTCATCAATTTCGACTGGCAGGGTTCCCAAAAGGCTGGCGGCATTGCCACGTTGAATGGCAATGCTAATTCTTTGGCTGAAAAACAAACCAGCCCTTTGGTCACGTGAAGAGTCGACCAACCGTTTAGATATGTCACTAAATAAGAGACGCGCCTTCGGACCCCATGACCCGAGTGTTTCGACCCCAAACGGCTCAAAAATATAATTACCAATTAAGTTATTATACTTCCGCCGCTTGAGAGTCTCCGTAGCTGCAGCTGCAGCGCCAGAGTAAACCGATGTACTGGAAACATGAGATGGCGCAAGGGTGTCGACACACGTTGCGTCCCACACCAAAGGCCTACCCAATTTCCAAGGCATCAAAGACATACCGTCTGGTCTCTTCCCATCATCACGTACCAAGCCATTTGGTTCTAATATAGCTGGTACGCCGGCCGGTGACAAGATCTCGACGAATAATGTCATTTAAATTTGCGTGCCGCGGTATGCGACCAGCGCTCCTGGCGCAGGACAGGCCATGGCGTCCGAGGTTGTCGACAGCTTCACCACAGTGACACCGGTGAGGAGCAACACAGGGTGTACCTAGACGCAAACTGGTGGCAATCCGGAAAGTGTTGTCATCCAACATCGTTCCTATGCTGGACGACGGAAGTGCTTGCAGCCAATGACCCGACTCCCATTCACCCACAGCCAGCAAACGCGCACCCTCTGTAGTGTTGATTGACGTATTAATTAATTGCTTCCGTGTCAACCTACAGAGCGGCTCATCCCACTGACGTTGGGACGAAAGTTTGTCGGGTAAATCCGTATTCCGGCAAGCTATTTTCCAAGCATTCACTGCGTCAGTCATGCACAGTACCTCGAAATCAACCAGCGAAGTGGCTAGAATATTTCTGGTTAATTTTTCAGTACTGTGGACCGACGACAGAAAAGCTGGTAAACTTAAACTACTAACTTTACGGACACCCAAACCACCTAATCTAATAGGTAAAGTGGCTTGAGACCACGCTCGGTCGTCTATAGCCACATTAAGAATTTTTAGTAAGGGTGTTCCGTATAATTTGGTCAATTTTTTCCAAAAGGTTCGCATGTTTCCATAGTTGGGAAGAGCGAAGATAATATGTAAATTTTGGGCCAAAACAACAATAACGAATTAAAGTAATGGCCGAATTTATGCTAATTTCAGAAAATCTTTCAGAAATTGCATTAAAATTTTGAATTTTTTCTTCAACAAAATTTTCATAAGTCTTCTAAAATCGGGCACCCTAGGAGGCGCAAAGATGATTTGTTTGTAATTTGAATTTGTGGAGCAACTGAAAGAAATTTGTTCAAAGTCGATAGTCTGTCTGTAATGTCCGGTATGTCAATTTCGCATTTGGAATAATTTAAATCTAAACCAATAGAAACAAATTTCTCTTTTAAAAATTTAAAATCTTCAATAACTGTGTTTACGTCGCCTCCCAGAGTTCCAATACCAAACATTTAGAATTTAGTTGTTGAATAATCGGGTGGATTGCTAAACTAAAAATAACTGGCCCGAGCGGATCTCCTTGTTGGCAGCCAACTGCAGATTCTAAAAGATTATCCTTATAGACTAATTTGGAGGGCTTTTTGTAGCATTGCCAAAGGTAACTGTAAATTTTGGTTACTTCATTTTTTATTCCTGCCAACAAGGTGTCTGTGTTTACGGAATTAAAAGCATTTTTAATGTCAACCTTAAGTATGACCTCGCCTTTTCCTGAATTTAAAAATGTCGAAAAAGCATGTACAGCAGCCTCACAGCCCCCCTTCCAACCGAAGCCCAGCTGTAGGGGCTGAAATTTGCTGGATAAAGACTCACTGTAGTATCTGCAGCAAATTTTGGCTGCTGTACGCCGAAAAGTGGTGCCTACGGCAATGGGACGAATGCCACCATCCCTTTTGCAAAGGGCGCAAAGATTGGCCCCGTACAAAATGTCAATGATGGCTTCGTTCACATTGCCGGATAGCATTAAATTGATCAAAGCCGTAAGCTCCTTCAAAAGTGTCTCACCAGCTTCCCTAGCGCTAGGGCACGTCAGATCTTTTAAATGTTGCGGTGTCAAGCCGTCGAGGCCACCGGCGGAGCCGCTCTGGAAAGAGCCTATGGCCGTATCAAATGCTGAGCTGAAATTTGCAAGGTATTAAAATTGGGTGGTAGGTATATAAAAAAATCTTCCACAATTGATAGCTCATGACATGAGTACCAGGATAACAGAAATATAAGGGAAGTATGTGTTTGTCACCTAACTCCTAAACGGTGGGACCGAATTGGATGAAATTTTGTGTGTTCAATGGGTTCTTGGTTGGTAGTTTGAAAACACAATCCGACCCAGTACGTGGCGCTGCTTTTCCAGGGCAGGACGACGTCTGCCGGGTCCGCTAGTATATATATAATACTAACCAGCAATCTAAATGAACGCGAGCGAAGCCGCGGACAAAAGCTTTGGTATAACAGACAGACACTAAAGTTTGTTTCTATAGATTTACCACTAATCAAAACCAAGAAGACCATTTTGTTTTAGTGACAGGCAGTCCTGGAAATTTTGGCATGTAGATCTTGATTCCGTAGGATGAAACTCATGTCTCTCGTGATCTTTAAAATCATGGTTTCTTTGTTCCAGGTCAAAATCTGTTTCATCTGATTCATCTGACAGTTCATCAAGTGATAAAGACGAAATGCCTCAAAAAGTAGCAAAGCCTTCAAAGAGCCATGAAAAGCGTTCAAAAAATTCATCTGCTGCCCACAAAGGCGAACCACCTCCAGAACCACTTATAAAAACCGGCAGAAAAACAAACAACTCATTGGCATCGGCCACAGGACAGATCGTTATACCCGAACATGACGAACCCGTCAGCAGTACCAGAAAGAAATTAAAGACATCACAAATGTATTTATCAGAAATTGGTATATATTATATGTAACTCGTTATTTTAAAAAACACTTATATTCTTTTATTATTTACAGTTTTAGCCAAACCGATGAGGACATCCAGACCGATATGTATAAATTGTTAAAACAACTGACAGCTCATGATGATGCATGGCCATTTATGGACCCTGTAGAAGAGGAATATGCTCCCAATTACTACGCAGTTATAAGGCGGCCAATGGATTTACGCAAAATGGAAGAACGCCTTGACAGTGGTTACTACACCGACTTTTCTATGTTTAAAGCAGATTTCAAGCTTATTGTTAACAACTGTCGTTTGTATAACGGCCAGGATAACGGTATGTAAAAATATTAATTAGTCTCATAAATATAATTCATGCTTATCTTAGACATTCATAAATATCCTCAATTTGTCTATAGCCTGTTGGGATGTGCCTAGCAGTCTTTGAAAACAAACCGTTCAATGTATCATAATATACCTACCCACTGAGGTAATAAAATAAACTTTAAATCTTTGTTTTTTTAGAGTATACTATGATGGTGGATAATTTACAAACAGCGTTTGATCGATTAACTGAAAGATACATACATAGACTATCATCCTCAGATGAGGAAATTGCTGTCGAATATCAGCTACCTACGCCGTCAAGGAAACACAAATTGAAATCTAATGAATCTCTTAGTCCTCATAATAGAAAAAAGCGAAAGTCTCATTCTGAACCAGGTAAACAATTTTATTTTAAATCACATAATATTATAAAGGCGAAATTTTGTAAGTGTGTTTGTATGTTTGTTACTTCTGCACGCTTAAAAGGCTAGACCGGATACAGACACCCTGGACTATCACGTAGGATACTTTTACAAAATCGGTCCAGCCGTTTGAGCGTGAAGAAGTAACAAACATACAAACATGCTCACAAACTGTCGCCTTTATAATATTAGTGACATTAAGTGTGAACTAGGATGAGCAGCGACACAATGGCTTAGTTGGTTAGAGCTGCGCCATGGTACGGCGAAGGTCGCGGGTTCAAGTCTCGCTCGTGTCAATCATTTTTCAAATTTCCTTTATCAATTTAGATGTCACCAAAAGTAGTCATCTTCTTCTTCTTATCGTATGGTTGATGAACAACCTGGTGTCAGAGTTTAAACCGCCTGTAGGCCTCTGACATGGCTTTACACACCGTTGAAAAATCTCTCAGGTGTGCTGGTTTCCTCACGATGTTTTCCTTCACCGTTTTTAGCAACTGATAACTAATTTATAGTACGCACATGAATTCGAAAAGTCATTGGTGCGTGCCGGGGTTTGAACTTGCGACCTTTGACTTGGCAGTCCAACGGTCATACCACTCGGCTATTAGTGCTTAAGAAGAACCAAAAGTCATATATTATATATGTTATTGTCATATTTCATTCACAGGTGAGCCGAAGTCTAGTTCATCGGACCTCATTCAAGAGGAACAACCAAAAGAAGAAGTACCTGAACCAGAAACAAAAAAGATCAAAGAATCTCATAAAAGTAAACAAAGCAAGGGCAAGAAAAAACATAAAGGACATCATCGTCATGGTAAACATTCCAAAAACCATCGGAAAGATTCTCATAAATCTGAACACTCCGAGTCTTCAAAAACAAAACACAGCAAGAAACAAAAACATGGAAAGAACAAAGACAGGGAAGGCAAGAAGTCTAAACAAAAGAAGAAGAAAAGTAAACATCACGAGCCAGAATCTTGTGAGGTAATAAAACGCAGTGACTCTAAGGAGTCTTTGGAGAGTTCAAATAGGAGTAGAAGTGCTAGCCCATTACCGTCTATACATACACCAACTCCTTCGCCTACTGAACTGGATCGATCAGATCCTGAACCACCGGATCAACTGGCTGACCCTGATTTTGTTAAAGATAAATATGATAAAATAAAAGAACGAAGGCGCCATGCTGCCAAGGACGCCTGGGAATCACTTTTTGACTATAAACAGAAAACTGTAGACAAACAAAAGCAAAACCTTCACTTACCCGAGAAAGAGAAAAATCAAAAGCTAAGAGAAACTATTGAAAAATTAAAAGCCAAAAATGAAAAATATAAAGATAGTTCTTTGTTCAATACTTTGTTTTCATCAAATCAAAATAATATGGAATTTCCTGAATCAAGTAATACCAATGATTTTACAACCAAGGATTTGGACTCAGATGATGAATCTTTACAAAATCAAAAGACTAAGGCAGCAGCTAAAAAAGGTACCAAGAAAAATTCAGCTAAAAATGAATCTGCTTCAGAAGCCCTAGAACAAGCTGTTAAAGATATAAGCAAATGGCTTGATGATGCTCCAAAAGGATCTAATGTGAGCTCTCCGTGTGATAGCCCAGCCCAAACTATTTCTACCGAAGAACACGATAACAGTCGTTTGGACGATGATCTCTCCCAAGGAGAAAAACCTATAAATACCAAAAAAGAAATCTCTCGCAAACGCCCCTCGTCGCGTGAGCCCAAACTACTTAAAAGGAGAGAAATTCAAAGAACGATTGAGAGACTCCAACCTGGAAAAAGTAAAGGTAACTTACTAACCAATATGAGTAATAAAAATACAGAAAAGACAGAGGAAGTATTGCCACTTGGACCTCAAAACAAAGCACGAGACGCTCAAAAAGCCGAAGAGTCTAGCCCTAAACTTAGCCTTGGATCAGTTTTACCGGCTGTCGAGTTTGCATTAGGTAATGATCGTAATTTTGGAAATAACGAAGACAATAACACTGAAGTTATTAAAGATACTTGCAAACCAACTGAAATCCAAAAAGAAGAAAAGGTTGAACCAGCACCGGTGGAAAACAAACCAGATGAAGTTATTATGCAGCCTAATAAAAAAGATGCAGAAGTTGAAACTGAACCACAAATAATAACAAAACCAAATCAAGAAAAAGCTACTCCAAACCTGAGCGCCTGGTTTAAGGCCTTTGGGGCTCCCAAAAGTACTAGTACCATAAATGTGAAAAAGAAATCGGATGAAACTGATGTGGAAGAAAAGGTACCAGAAAATACTAACAACGATACCAAGGGCAGCAGTCCTAAGAATATAGGTAAATATGATTCTCCAACAGGTCCAGACACTCCAAACCCTGAAGGTCGAGACAGTCCGTTGCCTAACGTGGGTACCACACCAAGACAAAGAAGAACGAGCACTGGTAGTTCCGTTTCTGAGAGATCTTCATTCAGCCAAGATCTTGATTCGCCTAGGCATCAAATGTCACACACTTCTCCTTTATTACGTTCCCCGGCATCCCCGAGAACAGATGATTTCCAAAAGATTACATATCCTATAATAAACGGAACTGTTAGAGCTGGATTTTATCAAGACACTACATCTATCAAGAGTAGTCCTGAGAAGAGTTGTAGCCCACGAGAAGCTCCACAGTCTCCTTATTCGCCATATTCCCAGCATGTTTACGCATCAAATAACATCACGGGACCATCTACTCCAAATTATTTTGTGGATCACAGCAAGAGTCCACTTCCTGCCTATAGTCAAAACCCACCGCCTTACTATGACAGTGCGAAAACGACTACCGCACACAAGACTACTCGTGATGATTTCGCGTCTGTAGGCCAAGATTCATATCAGCAAGGTCAATATACTGGTCCATTTTCTCCGGCGTATACACCTTATTCACAAACGTCCACAAATTATTCTCAAGTACAAAATTTGCCGCAAACCTCTACATCAAATGGTTCGGTTACCAATAATTCTACCCCAATAATGACTGATCTTAAAACTTCATTATTCCCGGTAAAAAAACGAACTTACAATGAGCCAGAACATTCCACAATACCGAATTTAAAAGCGGAAAATAAAGAAGTTTCTGGAGCAATTGCAAGTAAGAACGATTATCAAAAAATAACATCTTTACACTCAATGGCTCCAACATCGGTTGACGATATAGCATTGGCATTAAGTGAAAAATCGGAACTCGCTAAAATGAACAGCTTACGCGAAAAAGTTTCAAGTATTGAGTTTACAAATGAAAACAGGGAAATAAAGTATGAAATAAATGAAACATTAAAGGAAAGAGATTCGAAGAATAATGCTAATATTCATTCGGACAAGCCAATTGGTATAATTAAAAAAGATAATGTTGACATGGTTAATATGGGGTACTTAAATCCTGACAATGATAGAAGAAGTAGTAGTGATGCACATGCACACGAAATTGATTATTTACCACGAGATATATCTAAATCTAACGCTAACTCACAACCAAAAGGTTATGATGTAGATGCAATTGCTATTAATTTAGGATTGAATAGTCAACTATTACAAAAATCTATTTCCAAGACAAACATGAACCCAAATAATATTCCTCCAGCTCATAGCCAGGACAGAACACACAGTGAATTGAATTTGAATCCAAATCTTATTCATGCACATCACAACCAATATGAAATTATGAGTGGTAGTCAAGGTGTGAGCAACTTCTCAATTAGTGACATTGACTTGGCAAACAAAAAATTGTATGCATGTAATCCAACCTCTTCATCTGCCGCGCTTGATTATGGCAATTGGAAAATGACAAATCAGATGCGGAAACAAGATTTATTACCATCTGATTACTCCACGACTTACAGCGCTAGCAGTGTTGAGAAACTAAAAAATGAAATGAGTGCAATAAGTGCCAACACTGTTGCATACAACAAAAGTTTGCAGCAACAACAATATAATTCATATAATGTTGCTAGACCAAGTTTACAGCAACAAAATCTCCCAGGAGAATTAAGAATACCCAATCCAAGAGGGCTTCTTAAAACTGATCATATTGTTACAACTTCTTCAATAAGTGATGCTGAGGTAATTGCCAAAAATATAGACACACTTGCCAAATCCCAGAAATCTGATAAACTGGTACAAAATCATCCCTTAATTAGTTCAAATCCGTACAAGACACCTTATAGTAATCATACTACAATCCCACTCGACACTTTACGCAACTTGCCTAATATCCCGCAAATGCTTGAAAGATACACAAATGATGAAAGGTATTTGTCCACTTTTGCAAGTAGCGGATCGTCATTATATCATGAGAAACCATTTCAAATGGCTCAAATGTTTAATAAGAGCCTTTCTTCGGAAGTACACCCAGTTAGCACATCTGTCAGTATATATTCTCAACCATCTATGGCAATTAGTAAGGATACTAGTATTTATAAAACATCCAGTGTCACAGCCTCTCAGAATGATATGAAAACTAAAAATAAAAGAAAGAGAAACTCTGATGCTAAGCAGACAGCACAGATCAGCCAAGCATATCACCAGAGTGCATGCAGCACAGACGTTTTATCGTCTGTTAAGTCTAGCATGATGCCAGGAAACGCATTTAATTTCGGAACATCAACAAATATGGCTTTAAGTAGTGGACTGTATGGAGATAATGGCAGCTTTACTATAGAAGATTTCCGCAACAGTACTGCTAATCAACTTATGGCAGCCAATTATATGGTTGCGGCGGTTGCTCATCAGCAACGTAATAATGCAGAGGCAAATGTCGATAAATTAGTGAAACCAGCTCATCAGAACTCAAGTCATACTGCAGGAACGTTCCCTTTTATTGGCCATTCACAAGTTCGAGCTGGGTATCCTTTTGTGGGAACAGACCCAACATCTCCATTGTACCAACAGTATCTTCAGCGCCACCAGGAAGAATTATTACGGCAAACAGGTGCACAGATTATGAGCTTGTATCCGCCTGGCTACCCTGCTGCCCTCGGAGTCAGGCAACCTTATGATATCAATCGGCCCTCATGGCTGTAGACCAGTTGATAGTAGCATAGCTTCCAGAACGTGAAATCCTTAATAAATAATCATAAATGTGACTATTGTTATAGGAAATTGTAATTTATATTGTTTGTAGGTCTAAGATAGCATTTTGTGAAGATATTTTATGTTTATTTCCTATTTACATTATTGTAATGGCAATGTTTATTTTATATCATGACAAGTTTATTTTTAATAAACTATAAGTATACTTACTTTTATAGAAGAATTCACGCAGCCTGTGATGACTGGATGAGAGACTGCTTCTTACTGGTGTTAAGAAAAGTTACATATTCTAAGAAAGGCCATGCTTTTCTAAATGTTGAAAGATTACATTGTTACTCTACTGTAGTTGCTTAGGCTGTCTTTGAGAGTTTAGTTATCCTTATTTGGAATAGATACGCTTTATTAATACAATTGTATTGCCCATTCCAAACATATTAAAATATTATAGTAGATGGTCTTCCCAACACAATACACACAGATATTTATACATAGAAACATATAGGAAAAAAATAATGTGATGGTATTACAGGCGTTCTACATTGATCGCAGTTAGTTAATGATACCTTTGTGGCTATGAACACTCAATGTTCATTTTAAATGTTATAGGAATAGATAAAACAATAATAAGTCGCACTGTCGCACATTGTGTCTAAGAGCCTATGAGTGTCAGATGTGGCAATATTAAATAAAATGTTACAGTTATTTTATAGTACATATTATATTATCTATGAATTATATTTATGTAGTTATTAATTCTAAAGAAGCAGTCTTAACTATATCACTAGGTACTTTATACTCATATAAATATTTTAATGTTAAATTTATTTAATTTTTCTTATTCAATGCTTTTAAGCTTATTTAGCTTTAATTTACTGAATATTAATACCATTTTATAAGGTCACATGAAGTAATATTTGTTATTAAATCAATTTAAATTTTATGTTATACTAATTTAGATTGTTGTGTAAATATTTCACTATTTTATTTACGATCAACGTTTTTTAGCAATTATAAGTATTATTCTTTAAGAAATAATTATTCAGTTTAAAATCATGAACCTAGAATTAAGAAATTCATATAAGAATTATTGAAAACAATTCTTCTCGTGTAAAAATAAAGATTTTGAAAATAATTGACGTGTTGATCAACATACTTTGGTATTCTTTACTCTGCCCTCCCAATTGAATTTAACAGGATATTGAAGGACCAGCGGGGTTGCTGTGAGCTTGCATTGCAGGCTATATATTGAGTATCTCACACGGCCTACCCAAATGTCCTGCAGATGGTACGAGACGGGGCGTCTGTCAGGACAGGTCGACTCAAGCCGGCATTGGATTTTTTTTCTTAAAAAAAAAACCATCTCGGACAACCTACATTGCTCTCACACAAACTTACGTTTGTCTGGACTTTAAAAGAGACATTGACCCCTGAGTTTGTTTCGGCATTTCTTCTCAGAGGTAGTCAGTTAGGAAATGCCGACACCATAATTCAAATTAGTATATAAAAAATGACGTGTAAAAGTGTTTTTTAAAAACCTATTTGCAGAAATAAAATCATTTATCATTTATATTCTTTTCCGCTATAGTAGCGGCGTCTCGCTTCCACAGCAAAAAATACCTGCAATGCAAGCTCATAGAAGGCACCTGGTGAGAAAGCTAGGTGAGTATGACCATTACTTTGAGATATTGTTTGGGTGTTGGTTTTAGCAACTCTTTATTAAAAAGTGTGTCTTAAATCAAGCAGGACATACTTAGCAAACAATATTGTTAACTGGGGATTTACAGTTTATGAGTCCATCTATACTTGATTATGTGCATTATAGAATATCAGCAGTTCGTTGCAAACCAATGTGGCATTCCTAAGTTTAAAGTGTTGGCTACTGTGACTGCATAGACTGACACATACATATTTACAGATGTCTACATATTTATATAATGGTTAAATAAATGGAGAATTCAGAGTCAAAATATTTGGGCGACAATGCAAAGTAACCTTTCACTTGTAAGAATAATAAACAAAAATTGCATGAATACAATGGTTAACATCTTATTTAAGTTGAAGAAAAATCTACAACCATTTTATGTTGATCTTGCCAACCAACTTGCCTTTTATGGTATTATAACTCAAAGCATTTTTTACTCATGTACAATTTTATTATTTAAATTCAAGGTGCAGAAAAATATTATTTTTATGATATAGCTATCCTGCTCTATGCAGATTTAAGATCTGCACCCTAAGTTAAGAATTGTGACTAAAACGAACACCATTATCTGTAATATTTAGCAAATGGGACACATTAGGGAATTAAAACATATCTTGAAGTATAAAAGTTTTATTGCATTAACGTATTATCATCTAAATCGGAAGAAACTTTTCAAAATACTTAACATTAACTCGAATTGTTAGAAGCAGAACAGAGTAATATGAAGGCATTATGTTATTGCGTTTTATTAAAAGATACGTTCTCATTAATAAATATGAAAATATTTTAATTTATTAGTTAGATTTAGGATCACATTGCTCCTTCCTTTGTTGCACCATTTCTCGAATGTTGTCTTCACTCTCTTTCAGATTCTTCTCTAAATACTGCTTATTGTTTTCTAATTCAGTTGTCCGAGCCGTAAGTAATGATTCTCGGGCTTTAAGGTTACTCTTCACTTCATTTAAATTGGTGAGGAGGAACATTCTGCCAACGGATTCATAGGTTTTAGTAGCAGGTGGAAATGTACTGATCTCTCGCTGAGTAATATCTACATGTTGCAAGACACGCTTAAGAACGTCTATTTGAGAATCTATAACCTGAATTTTTTCACTGGTTTCCACCATTTTAAGTTGCAATTCAACGAATGCTTTTTTCAGTTCTAAATCAACTGGTTTTGCCATATCTGTGATTATTATGAACTTGACGTTATCCTCTGCAGACTAATGGCGAAGTTAGGTTAGCTACCTGTCATAAATTCATAAATGACAAATATGATATTCGTCCGATTCAACACTATGGTTGGAATCTAGCATATTTAGATTAAGCTACCGCCAAGGAGTTTATAAACCTCCTTAGTAACCATACTACAGGCATCAACAGGTATGTCCCCGACCCAGTTCTTGAAAATGATCATACCATCATTGAGAGGACTATTGTTGCCAATAAGCCTCATATAGTGGTGATAGATCAATTAGAACGCCGCGCAATGATTGTTGATATCACGATCTCCCATGACGAGAATCTCGTGAATGCCGAAAGAGATAAGCGAACTAAATATCTTGATCTGGCGCACGAGGTTGTCGACACGTGGGAGGTGGACACAGCAATCATTTTACCAATAGTCGTTTCGGCCAATGGTCTCATAGCCAAGAGTCTCGACCAACACCTGAAGTGGCTCACGTTAGGCGGCTGAGTATGGTCACGGGCTTGATCCAGAAAGCGCTACTCCTCGACAAGGCACGCGTTGTGAGAAGGTTCCTCTCTCTCTGGAGCCCTAGCCACCGGTAGCTTAGACCCTTTTCCCGCTGCTCGTAGGTCCCTATTTTTTTATATTTTTAGATATTGTATTATATATGATTATATCATAATTATATCTAGATATAAAGTTTTATATCTAGATATAAAGTATTAAAAATATAATGGCTGGAGTTTGGACTGATTTGAACGGGGTTCTCAGCGGCAGATAGCTGTTGGGACAAGGTCTAATAAAGGCAACTTTGATTTTAGAAAATGTTTATGGTTCCCCGGGAAAAAAAGGAAAACATAGGACATTCGTGGATCATCTCCGCGACTAAGGGCTTGACGAAGTTTGACGGGACTTACACTGGCAAATAGCTGATGTTATAAGTAAAAGGAATAACTTAAGCTACATTTAATTTGAAAATATTTGGGTTTCAGCGGGAGAAAAATAAACAACCATAAAATTGTTAACAAAATCAGATTCAAATACAGTGATGTGCCATAAATAGGTAAATCTGCTTACTGCTGCTAGGGTAGGTACAGGTTTTTTATCGATTTCGCCGGGGACTGCCGGGGACGTAGTGGTGGCGGTCATAAGCTAGTACGTCATTTTATATTGTCTTTCTCTATGATAATACCTATCTAAATATTAACATAGACCAACGAGAATATATTAATAAAAATATAGCTCTCAATTAATGAACACTCAGTATATGAGATGATAGTATTTATACTGATTTATATTTTGATGATGATTATGCTTTTCTTTTTGCCTATCAGTAGAACCCATTGAGGTATATCTATGGAGGCGCCCTAATCTTCTATATTAACTTTTACTTATACAGATATTGAGGGAATCGACATGGTAAAAACAAATTACTGTTTGTCTCTTTCTAACTAGTGAAGTTGTACATAAGGAAAGCGAAATGACATGTAGATTGTTTTTGCTACTTCTGGCAACATTTGAGCGGTGACGTCACGATAATGTGTTAGAGTGCCGATTTCGCCATGTTTTTTGATCGATTTATGGTATATTGGCTGTCAAGTGATTGCGTTATCGTATCTTCTTTGAATCTTTGTGATTTTTATTACATTTGAAGACTAAGAGCTGAATCTCAGCTCCTTTTTAAAGTCTGGGCTTGAATTCCAAAATTCCTCAGTGTAGTATGATACAGTGTAGTTCTCGTAAGAACGAAAATCGGCCTCTAATATCATTTTACAGGTTAGTGTTCGTTTTCATGAATTATTTGGTAAAATAATAACAAATTACTAATTTATCACTATATACTCATATACACTGGTCATTAAGTAATATTAGTTACGTTAAGCTTGAAATTCGGTTTCTTCGGTTCTGCTAGTACTGTTTGTTGACATCATCATCATCAGCTTTTAGGTGACCCACTGCTGGGCAATAAGCCTCCTCCCTTAAACGCCACTCTGTCCTGTTTTGGGCCTTTTGCATCCAGGTCTTTGTTTGTTGACATGCTAATATGTAAACAAACAATAGTGACGCGAGTGCCACTTTGCGTTTATCGATATTGTCGTTTAATAATTATAATTACATACATACATGAAGTCACGCCTATTTCCCAGAGGAGTTCAAATCCCGCTCGGTCCTTAAATTTTCAAATTTCTTTTATCAATTTATACACACTAATCTAGTTTGAATTCATGTTGGTTTTAATCTAGTTTGAAATAGTCTACCCTAATTAACTCTACGATTATGTCTAAATCTTGATTAATTTATTAAACAATTTTTATTTTTGGTGCAGATCAAGGAAAACACCGCTTTATTAAAAATCGTTATTGACGAATTGAAGAAAAAAATAGAATTAATATTGAACAATCTCTGTTGCTTGAGGAGGCAAATCGCTAAGATCAAAGCATTACCCTTGCAACAAAAATATTCAGAAGAAGTTCGGAAGTTCGCCTTGAAATTGCACTTTCTCTTGCCGAAAACTTACGACTTCATCAAGCAACAAGCATATAATACTAATTTTTTTTAATCAAGAGGCGGCCTAGTTTACTCATCTCATGGTGTCCGGAATATAATTTATCAAAATCAGAAAATATATTGCTCATTAGAAGTGATAAATAGATTTGAGGTTCAGGTATCATGGAAAGAAAATAAACGATAAAGAGTCGCACCGAATTTTTCTTATCCTAACATTATTCATTTCTATGCATAATGATTAAAGTTGTTTTGTTTATTGAATGATAACATATTTTGCCTTTTTTTTTTCTACTACCACTACAACTTAGGTATGTACTATTTTATATATAAGGGCAATGATTAAACGATAATCTAAGGATTAAACCTAGTCGGTATAATACCTAACTATACAAAGTCTTCCGAGCCCTTGTCACAACTTACTTTTGTCGCTCTGCAGTCTAACCAAATTTGGCTAAACATGAGTATTTTAGATAGGGAGACTGCCATCGGACGCGTTACACGTGCGCGCCTATTCGCAGACCAGCCGTGATAAGCTAACATTAAACCTGATAGATACTGATAGGAGTAAATAAATTGCGGTCGACCTGTTTGGCTTTAACTTCGTAACGAGCTCCGCAAAAAAACTGGATTAATTATAATAAATAATTATTTCAACTTGTTTCATTTAGCCGAAATTCTCTAGTGTAGAAGTATCTTTTGATTTCGTTGACTTAGAAGTTACATTTTTTACAGTATGTGTAATATGTAAACTAACATGGAACATGCTTTTTAAAAGTTAATTCATAAAATAAAATCGTTAAAAAAATTATAGATATCGATGACCTTTGACCATTCTATCTGGAGCATCCCTTATGATTTCAGCCACGTTTTGCGACTTTTGCGACAGAAGGTAGGCACCCGTTTTTTGTAGGTATAACCGGTCCACAATTATATTCCTTTGTCTGAGGCAGAACCGTAGTACCTTAGCAGCATAGATAAAAAGTATTTCATTTATGGTACCAGAAAAGTAGAAAAAACCTGGTCCTACCTACGCACTTACTCAGATATGTGGGATCAGTTTGTCTCTACCAGCAACCTACGTTTTAGGTGAAATGGTAGATAGAATATATAATGACAAAATGTATCGTTATTATAATATTTGATTATAGCCACGGCTAACAAATAACTGTTTTTAAAAGCTCCAAATTTGTTCTAATAATTCGGGTATTGCCGGCAATGAATGTGCGGACTCATTGACTCGATTTGCCTGCTCGAACTAGGTTGATTAAAAATACTATTTCATTCAGAATAATGACCTAAAAAATGACTCGTAGCTCGTAGCCAAAGTTGTTTTTTTCCTGGTCGAAAATGTGGTTGGAATGTTCGAAACACAAGGGGTTTTATTACGCAGGTGTGCAACCAGATATCCGGACTAAGCCGTGGATCAGCTTTCATCTATTCCAAAAAAAATTGTCACAATCCTATGTAGACTGAGATTGGGCCACTGTTGTAGCCCGGTCTTCATAAATAAGATCTCTATGATAAGATCCATGTCAGAGACAGCTCTCTGTGCGATTGTGGACTATGAATCCCTTGACAACATATTTTTCACCTGCCGATTAAATTGCAAGTCGTTTGACTTGTATTTTAAACTTACGAAAATTAAAATACCTCTTCCTATTAACTTTTATTAGTTTCGTTCCCTTTTATCATAGACCAACGAGAAATATATCTACTATTTTTCTCTATGCTTTTATGTAACTTCTGTCCTTCTATTATTAAAACTCTCTCTAAATTTATCAAACAAAATAATATTAAATCGTAGCGGCCATCCGTTATTTCAATTTTTAGTTTTCATTATAATGATTAAATAAAATAGACCCACAAAAATGTCTAACGACAAACGTTGCAGTCTTAACTCGAATCTAGCAGAATAGTTGGAAGGCCGATCAATTGCCACAAGAAGAAAAAAATAAATACTTGTAACCCTATCGGTATGTTTGCAACACAATCCATATTATTTTATTACTTCATTCAGACTAGCCAATTGCTAAGTAAATTTAGAAAAATAACACCATAAATTATTGTTTTTATCAACGGCAAATGCAATGGTATGTATTATATTTTTATTACTCAAATATTCAATGTGCCCAATTGGCATAAGACACTTTTAATGATATAAAGGTCAAGCTCACGGTGTTAGGACCGCTAATTTAATTTGATTTAATAAACATATGCATTAGTTTAGATTACTTAATTGCTATTTTCCAATAAAGAAATATTGTGTTTTTAAAATAGGACTAATATTTATTTATATTTGATTCTTAACACACCCCTCTATTAGAGATACTACCCCAAGGTATGTCGAAATATTTTTATATGTGATTGATAATTAATGTTTTTGTACGTTGTGTTTTGAAAAGTCAGTGTTTTACAACATATAAGCCTTTGAAATATACACAGTCTTTAAATACATAAATTCCTTAGAATCTGAATCTAGAAGGTATAATGAATGTTTATCTATTTTATGTCATCATTCCTTTTTTTATCACAGTAGGTACATGCTGTAGTAAGGCCAACATGCCGCGGGATATTTTGAGTGAGAGTTTAGCTGTCCTAAGGATAGTTGAGGTAGTATATTAATGTATGTTATTTGTATTAACATTACTATTAAATAACATGATGTGTAAAGCCATGTCAGAGGCCTACAGGCAGATTAAACTCAGACACCAGTTAGTTCATCAAACATACGATATGATGAAGAATAACATGAGTGTTCAATATTTTGACATCTGACTTTATTATACCTAAATATGATGTTTTCTTTAAACTGACTGTGATTTCATTGTGTACTAATTACATTGCACAGCTTGCAAGAGATAAATTGAACAAATATGCACACCTTGCATGTTAAACGCTAAGTGTATGAAATCATTTGATTGGTATGCTTCATTTGTATGTTTGAGTGAAACATTTCTCAAGTTACATAAACATTTATCAAGGCAACATATGTAATTAACAGATTTACATCTTTAGCTAATGAAGTGGGCATAAGTAATATCTCTGCTTGTATGTTTAGTATTTATTGCCAGTGTCTACAGTAAAACTTATGTGTATTATGAATTCCACATTTTGTAAAAACTTTTTTATATAAATAATATTTATTCAATTGCATAATCGAATGTCAACTGTCTGGTAGATGTGGCCATAAATAAAACCAACTACCGGGTTCAAAACTTGGCCTCTATGATACCAATAGGCTTTTCTTAGCAGTAGCAAACTACTTTATATGCTTGTCTGTGGCATTGTATTTACCCACCTAATAAAACACTGATTAAATATTCAGTGTCTAAATTATTTCGTAATTTTGTTGTAAATTCACAACATATCTCACAGATGTGTAGCTTTTAAATTGTTTTTATTTAATTGTTGTTGTACTAATGTTTAGTTCTGATAATTTTTAAACCTTTTAAGTCCTTATCGTAGACATATTAAACATTTTTAAAATCATCATCTTTCATTTTAATATGGTATACTTACACATTTTTATTATTAAAATGGTCAAACATATTATTTTAATATCTGAATGATATTTCAGCATGAAGATGAAGAAAACTGGCCGCTTGAAAACAAACCATCATGTAAACAGAGTAATAAGAAATCAGCCAACATTCCAATGAACAGCCAAAAGCCTTTCACTAAAGATGACTGTGCATGTTATTACAACTATGGGTATGATCCACAAATTTTACATGTATCAATATAACATTGAATACAATGTTAGTTTCCTATCTTAACATCTCCACAAGACTCTACTTATTTACTTACATTACATTGCATTATCCTCAAAGATGATGTCGCCTTGGTATCGAAAAATCTTGGAGCTATTTGTGGCATGTATATGTGTAAGATGGGTGAAGTAAGAATCCCTAGTTCTTGCAATACGTTTGCATCTCTCCATGGGGCTGGCATAGTCACTTAGAGTGGCTGAAGCCCTGTAAAAAAAGTAGATTAAAAAGACATCTCAACTCTCAACATGTGTGTGCTTTTTACACGACTGCCCAAAAAAAGGAGTGTAATGTTTTCAGGATTCATGTATGTATGTATGAGAGTTTCTTTATTCCACCATTACTTCTAAATGCCTGAACCGATTTTGATGTATGGAGTGTCGTTAGAATCCTTACACAATCGCGAGTAACATAGGCTATAAAAAAAGGAAACAAATAAAAAAATATAATAAAAAAGATTAAAAAACACGCCTGCCATGGCAAATAACGAACTAAGAAGTGAAAAACAAGTTCCATCGCAGGCGGGGGACCGTTTTGTGGAACACTGTCTTATCTAGGTGGTACCCAGACTGCGATGGAACTGGTTTTTCACTTCTTAGTTCGTTTTTTGTCATGGCAGGCGTGTTTTTTAAATTATATTTTTTTATTGGCCTGTGTTAAGTTATATTGTTTAAGTCGTAACAACCATCATCAATCATGATCATTTGAAATAAAACTATTTTATATCAAGTGTTCAAACAGTCATTAACAACATTCACACAATCACTACATAGTATAAAACAAAGTCGCTTCCTCTGTCCCTATATCCTTATGTATGCTTAAATCTTTAAAACTACGCAACGGATTTTGATGCGGTTTTTTTTAATAGATAGAGTGATTGAAGACGAAGATTTATATGTATAATAACATCCATAAAATAGTGGAGAAATACTTATATATTTTGTACCCGTGCGAAGCCGGAGCGGGCCTCTAGTATTTAATAAAATAAAATATTACCAAAACATTGAATGCCTGAAAGCATACAAAACTTCCATAAGAGATTCCCAATAAGACAACAGTATATTATTATAATTTCCTATAATTATTTAGATAGATACTTGAAATGTTATACTCATTCTTTTGCTTTGTACAGTCATGGTGATAACGGGAGTGGTCGGCAACATGATCCTGTTTACCAATACAAAACAAGTAGTCTGCCACCTGCATCATCTATCAATCAATCTTGGGATGAAATAGTTTGCTCAGCACTGAGAATCACACCCGAAGACATTGCCAATCAACTAACTTTACTTGATTTGCCTTGTTTTAAATCCATCAAACCAGAGGAATTGACTACTTGTGGATGGAACAAACTAAACAAGTTGACAGTAGCACCTAATGTGGTAGCATTCACTAAAAGGTTTAATAGGGTAAGTAGATCATGTTGTTCTGGTCTATTGCATCTAGTTTTTAGTCGGTTGGCCTCACTTCAAAACTGTGCTTCTAGAATACCAGTGCTTTTTACTATTGGTCCCAATTGTCTATATCATCACAATGCTCTCAATCTAGGACCACTTTTGTTAGTCATCCGATCCAATCGGAGGTTCTACGCGAGACTGAAATCATCCATTTATAGGTGTTATAAATGATTAAATAAGTGCGACTTTTGCTTTGTGTTGATGCACAAGTTAATGATAGTTTATCTGAAGCATAAGGCATTCTATAAAAATGATATTAGTGATTGTGGTAATATGAAAAAGCAGGAGAAAACTAATGAACACATTTTTAAGCAACGCTTTTATCATTCTCATTCACAGGTCAGTTTCTGGACAGTGCAGGAAATCTTAAATGGTCAATCGCCTAAAGCTCGAGCTGAAACACTGGCACATTTTATAAAAGTAGGAAAAAAACTCCATGAGCTGAATAATTTACATTCTCTTTTCGCTGTCATTTCCGCATTGCATAGTGCGAGTATATATAGGTAAGGAAACATTTAAGGCGGTCAAAATAGATATTACTTTATATAAAGTTTGTCTCTATTTTTGGATGATAACAGTTATTATTATTACTATAACAATATGGAGAATTTATATTTAACTAGCTTTATATGGTATGCTCATTTACAGGCTAACGAAAACATGGGCGTGCTTATCTAAAAAGGATAAACAACAGTTTGATAAACTCGCGGAACTGTTTGGTGAGAAGGATAACTGGACTGCATTGAGGGAATATTTAAAATGTATTCCGCTGCCATGTATACCCTATCTCGGTAAGTAAAGGCTTGCATATTGAGAGATCGAACACCTAAGCAAGTGTCTTAAATAGCTGTATATAATGCACCATAAAGTTTCGTTTATTCATAAAACATAACAACAACGTCACGCATTTATTCCACGAAGAGGTAGGCAAAGGTGTAGTACACCGACATTTCATCAGTTATTTATATCCCTTATTTGATAGGGCGCAACGTTTAAGCTGTTATTAATATCTTAGGTACTTGATATAAGAATCAACTATGCATAAAAATGACAAACACTTTTGCCCTCCAATAGAACCTTATTACTTTAAAACTTTAAGTAGTTTAAAACCCTATGGTTTACATACTTTAAGTTTTATTATATAGTTACTAAAAGTACTTTAAAACCCTATGGTTTACATACTTTAAGTTTTATTATATAGTTACTAAAAGTACTTTAAAACCCTGTGGTTTACAAAAATCTGTTTGATCAATGATTATCACTACATAGTATAAAACAAAGTCGCTTTCTCTGTTCCTATATCCCTATGTATGCTTAAATCTTTAAAACTACGCAACGGATTTTGATGCGGTTTTTTTTAATAGATAGAGTGATTAAAGAGGAAGATTTATATGTATAATAACATCCATTAAATAGTGGAGAAATTCTTATAATATATATTTTATACCCGTGCGAAGCCGGAGCGGGCCGCTAGTAATATTATATGTAAAGTAAAAACGGCTACCCCGTTTTTATTTGAGATCTGCACTAGGATTAGTTAAAGTTTATCACAGATTAAATTTTGGTACAGAACAAAATGTGTGCTATATGTAGATTCGTATACTATGGTTGTATATGATATGCATGTAACAAACCAATTACACTAGAATAGTAATGTCAAAATGTCTTATCTTAGATCAAGTCAGCTTTATCTAGTTAACAATTTAGCTGCTGCACAATATGACGCCCATTTTCTCTGATTGCCTATAAAATTGCTGCATATTCATATGTGTTAGTATGAATCTTATTGTGTGTGTTCGTTGCCATGTGCAATTGTGCATGAGCTGCGTGGCCGCCATTATATCTATTGTGCGTCCATTATGGACACAACACGCCACATTCATCCGCCTAGCTAGCAGTACAGCGAGTGATTTATTTTTAGGGTACACTTAATTTAAAAAAAAAAACTTCAAGTTTTGAAGTTTTGTGTTTTTATTAGATCCTTTTAAGATGTTAGACAATAAAATAAAGCTAAAGTTAAGTGTGCATGCAGCACTTTTTATAGGCAATCAGAGAAAATGGGCGTCATATTGTGCAGCAGCTAAATTGTTAACTAGATAAAGCTGGCTTGATCTAAGATAAGACATTTTGACATTACTGTTATTGTTATTCTTGTCTAATTGGTTTGATACATGCATCTCACATACAACCATGGTGTACGTACATATCTACATATAGCACACATATTTGTTCTGTACCGAAATTTAATCTGTGATAAACTTCTCCGTGATCTAACCTTACGCTGTCAATAAAGAAATATGTATTTTTTTAAATCTTTATTTTTAATAAATCTTCAGGCAGTCTAGGTTACTATGCCAGCTATGTCATGGGAAGTTACATAAATATATCTAGCCCTACTTAACACATTCAAACGTCAGTGTTCTCTTGGTATTCTTTCATTCATACATAAGTTAACAAAATCAAGTATACTCTCCTCCCCTATTAAGTTGGCCATTGTAAAGATTTATAATTCTTGATTCATGATATTGTCCTACAGGTATATTCTTGACGGATCTGGTGTACATCGACATCGCGCATCCTGCAGGCTCACCTCATCGCATCGCTAAAATGGCTGTAGTGTTGAAAGCTCTCGAAAAATACCAAACCTCGGAATATGACATCACTCCGGTACCTCACGTCGCAAACTTCCTGAACAGCGTACGGTACATCGAAGAACTACAGAAATTTCTCGAGGATGATCAATATAAGTATGTATATATACTTTTCATATATATTATTATTGAAACATAGATTAGATGCGATGGTCCTAGCGATGATAGGGTATTAAGGTTCGCTTTTTATGTTCACAAATTACAAGTGTGACAGTTTTCAAGGACACATTATTCAAGGTTAGTTTAATTTTGTTACCAGTACCTATTTGAGTACATTTTTGAAAAGTGTTCAGAAATATCATCCGACAAGTGATGAAATATTAATTGACGGTAGAATAAAATATGTTATAAATAAAATGATAATTTTACATGTAGGTACCGCAATTTGTGATGAATCAATATTTTACAAATTCATGTTGTCGTTTAAATTATGATAATGTGCATCCGCTTGCGACCCCAATATAGGTACTGGAAAAAAATACTGAAGCGATAGATCACCTACAAACAGAAAAATATTTGTTGCCTATCAAGTTGTTAATGTTAAGTATGTCAAGTGTCAACATATAATTTTTTCTACCCTATCTGTCTCCCTCCGTTATTGGACTCAAAGTCCTTTTTATATACGACTGATAATAAATCGTATCTTTAGAATGAAAGTTACCTTTCTCGGCCTTTAACTTTTGATTTTGCCATATAGAGCCCTACTTAAAACCTTACTTTAGAGAGAAAAGGAGATTTAGGTATGAGTAACATTCCTATTTTACTAATAATTCGGTCTCTTATGTCCACAGGTGCTTAGACTATACTTTATAAGAAAGTTTAAGGATTGCATTTTTCTATCTACCACCTACATTTTTCGCACATTTTATATTATTTTGTCTGGACTTTAAAAGAGACATTGACTCTTGAGTTGGTTTCGGCATTTCTTCTCTTAGGTGGTCAGTTAGGAAAGTTGTTATTTAAATACAATTGACGTGTAAAATGTTGTGTGAAAATTATATATTTCTGTAAATAGGTTTTTAATTACAGAAATATATAATTTATTAATTTAATCACGAGTAACAGTAATGTTGAGTTAGGTCACTTACATTTTAGGAGTGTGAAATGTTAACTTGAATCAGCTCTGAATTGCTCATATCAATATAGTATTATGGAATTATCAGCGACTAAAATTATAACTTACAAGGCGTATTTAAGTAAGGTTTGCTCCGCAGTATAATATCAGCTCCCGCCAGACGAAGAAGAATATGTTTCATATAATAAATCTATTCAGTGTACCACAAATTGCTTTAGAATGCACATATGAGTGCTTCAATTGTGTTTGATGTTCTGACAAAGACGCAACGTATCCCTCTGCCCAATTATTGCTATTGTGGCGACGTATGAAGCACGAAGCTTGGTGCATCCGTCAATCTTCATATAGTAGAACTACGCACTAGGTCATAATTCTGTTCACTGTCACTGTAGCGGACTCCAACAGTAGTCAGGGCCGAGTTCCCAGATCTGCAACCAGTAACTAGTTGATCGTGAAGGAGTTAAGTTATTCACGTGCGGAAAACTTTAGGGTAAGCTATGCATCCACAATTATGCTGCGCGCCTTCTTTGGTAACAATTGTGAATTTAACAATACTAGTTCTATACTTTATTTGCATTTACAAATTATTTCTTGAGTTTTACATACTGTATGCATTAAATGCATCTCATCAGAGTTGACCACCCCCTTACCTCCCGTGGGTGTCGTAAGAGACGATTAAGGAAAAATCCTGAACATGGGCAGCAGCGTCTTCTGTAGCTTTTGTTCAACAGTGGACGTCTTTCGGCTGATGATGATGATGATGATGCATTAAATATTTATATACTCGAAACTTATTGCATACACCTTTTGGATTATACCAATGCGTATTTTTCGGATTATTTAATGACATTTCATTCAAGTGATCGATAAAGTTTTTTGACGTTATTGGTTAAAAATATTCCGTGGAAGCAATATATTTTTTACCAAATTGTGACAAAAATAATTAATCAATTACGATACCGCTAACAATTTTTTTTTTGGCGTAAAACTTACTTTCATATTGAAAAACAAAGCGCCATATTTTAATTAAAAACAATATATCGTAAGAATTCCTGTTCATATAATATATTCTTACTGTTTCCACAACAGTACAGTTTTTTAACAGTTTTTAGAACATTAAGCCACTTCATAATATACCATAGTATATTTACATGTGTAAATTTCTGTTGGTGTATTAAGAGCACATTGTTGTGTTTCGGTATAGTGCTACAATACTATTTTTTCAGGTTATCTCTTAAATTGGAGCCTCCATCGCCCGTTGGGAGCTGCGCCGGATCCAAGGAGTCGGTCAAGGAGGTTATAACACAGGGAGCTTCAACTGCAGCGACCGTGTCACCATCACATAAGCTGGGCTCAGGTTCCCTCCGCCTGCAAGGCTCTTGTCATCAGGGCAAATTCATACCAACTCACCGGAAGTGCCGATCACTTGGCTCCAAGTACGTGAATATTCTTTTGTTACATAACATCTTTGTGTCGTCTAATATTCATATTACAATTAACACTCATGCTACCTTGTAGTGTCCTAATTTTAACTTGTGTATGCTGAAAAATTAATTTTAACCTTATTAATGCAACACAAACATTATATTCGGTATTGGGTATACATTTTTGTATCTACGTATTTGCGCACTAGCTGTTGTTTTCATTTTTCATGTAATTAACTTATTATTTTAACAATGTAGGTGTATGGTTTTATTCAGACATCGTTCGGATCAGAGCATTTGTTTTTTGCCTTAGCCAGCAGTTGACGCAGTGCTAGACGTAATGCCTTATGCGCAACTTAAACGACGACTATTAACATAGTCGTCGTCTCTGATGTCGTCTAGATAATGCCACAGGAGAACGCCTACAATGTCTAATATAACCTTATTATTACCTTAGCTTTGTCGTTCGAGTCTAATTATATCTTTATTTTGCCATTGTCAATGAAACTGAAACTAAGACAGCTTAAAGCCGACAGTTTGTGGTGTCCTTTAGGAACTGTTAATTCTATTTGTCCATTCTAAAAATTCGTTGACCTGAAATCATCCATCACCATGTTTTGATTGTAATTCGTTCCATTCAATCTGACAGAGGACGCTACCTAGTTGAAAAACAAGTTTTCTATAAGATTTTGTTAAAAAAAGTCTGTTAAATTTTGTGAAATTTCACAAAATTTAATTTATTCATCAAATTATAATTTCTACAATAATAATACCAAATATAAATATATCATGGTTTGTAAAATTTATTTAATAATAATTGTAAGTAATTGTATTTTTGGAGGATATTAGCAAAAAACGGTTAAAAGGATATATTATAACAAAAAATGCACATAGATAGTGAATAACCTGGATTAATATGATAAAGGCTACAAACTACTTTTCATGCGTAGAAAAAGTCCAAGTGGACTAAGTCGCGGACAAAAATAGTACAGTCAAGATTAAAGTAGCTGAATATTAATCTAATAAAATATCTTAAACTACTAAAATAATATACTTTACTTGATAATAAACAAAACCGAATGAAAATACAATATAGAAAATGAAAACGTTGTGGTCGTAGTATAAACATGCGTTTGCAATACGAATTTTCGTAATTTGAAATCAGAGAAAAGTTACACGGATTTTTTTTTTGGGCGCTCGGGCCCGACTTTACATTCTACGTTTGTGCATCGTAATTTATTGTGATTTGGACTGATATTGAAAATGATATAATTTCTAATTATATAAAGGAATTTTGAAAATCACTGTATATTAGATTTCTTAGAGAGCATAATTTATTATGACATGATTTTAAAATTATACATTTATTCAAACCAAAAAGTCGCGATAAAATTACAGTATAAACCGTGAAAATAGGTTCCACTTTTTTTTTTATCAATTAAAAGTGTTATTAATCTAAAATGTTGCACCGTAAGTTTCAATAAAAATATATGCCTAATGCTTACTGTATTTTTATCGTTTAAATTTGTGAATGTAAATGTAAGAATTTGGAGCCCGAAATTGACTCTGCGATAAATTTTCAGAAAACGTGTTGCAGGAGATTGATCACCATATAGCAATAAGTTATTTTTTGTAAATCCATTAGCTTATGTGTCAATGCGAAAGATTGGTCTACATTTTACATTTATATATAAATTCCTAAATACTATCTAAGATGGTAAATTAGGCGTCCGAAACCTTAGAAAACTGCGTAAAAATGTAAAATGGCTTTTATTTCTCAAATGTTGAAAACGTCTAAACAATATCTGATCTTCGTCTACACATTCACGAAATCTTCCAATATGCACCTTGTAATGAGGTATTTTAACACCATAAGGAACGGTTAAATGATGATAGTGCCATGGTGCTCAAACTTATTCCAGGGTTATATTCTCAGTTATTTTGGACCAAAATATTTATTGTACAAAAAGCTGATTCTAAACATGCTAATTAAAATGTTCATGTTTATGCTTTTACACGAACTGACATAGAAACCGACACATAATAAAACTAAAACTGATTAAAATAAAAGTTTTCCTTTTCATATAAGAAATGATACTAAACGTTCGAAAAAAAAATATTTAATGCTTTACTGCCAAGCCGTATCTAATATTATTTTAAACTAGCTTATGCCCGGGACTACGTCCCCGCGGATTTCAGGGCAGTATGCAGATTTACTTGATTGAATCTGTTTTTATTTTATGGTTTTTGTTTTTTTTCGTGGAACCCTAAATATTTTCACAGTTAAGAGTAATTAGATACTTTTTATAACAACGGCTATTTGCCAGTAAAAGTCGCATGAAAATCCGCCCAGTCGTCGCGGAGTAGGTAAGTGTAACCCAAGATTTTCCTGCGTTTTGCTCGTTTTCCCGCGGAACCCTTAACATTTTCGAAATTCAAAGTAGCCTTACTACTACCCGGACTATTAGCTATGTGCCAGTGAAAGTCCCGTCAAACTCGGTCCAGCCGTTTCGGACATTACCCGGAATAAAAAGATAGACTACAATTTTTCAACTGCATTTTTGTTATGTGTACCTACTATCGTATGCATTGGGTAAAAAAAATATTTTGTGTAACAAACTGACACTTAATTTTATTTATGTGTATGTATGTTTTAAATAATAATAAACAGCGCTACTAAAAGATACATATTAACATTTTCTCACAAAACACGTTTAATTTAAATAAAAGCGCGTTTAAAGTAGTTATTATTTCCACGTCGGTGTCGTAATGAAATATACAATTGCAAAAAGCGTTAGACACTCGGTAAAGTTGCTGTTTCTTATTTTAATGAATTGTTGCTACTTTTCTATTATTAAACCTAATTCATTTGATGTAAGTTACTTTGCGTAAATTGCAGTTTATGTATGGGTGGCACTTAGGTTACAGAGAGCACCACACTAATGATAGTTTTTCAAAAGTGTACCTTGAAAAACACTAGGTTAATTAAAGTTGAGAGGAAGTGCCACCCTAAGGTTTGTCCATGTTGTAGAAAAATAGGATTTAGCGTCGACTTTAACATCGATTATGTAAAGTGAATTGAATAAAGTTCCTTTGAGTTCGTGTTTCTGAAGGCGGTTTTTACTACACGACTGCCCATAACAAGGAGTGTAATAGGATATAAAAACAAGAAACAAATAAAAAAATGTAGTTTTAAAAATTAAAAAACACGACTGCCATGTAA
Organism: Abrostola tripartita; assembly: GCA_905340225.1. Taxonomy (NCBI): domain Eukaryota; kingdom Metazoa; phylum Arthropoda; class Insecta; order Lepidoptera; family Noctuidae; genus Abrostola; species Abrostola tripartita. The sequence continues at coordinate 7,173,931 of HG996486.1, forward strand.
AAAATCAAAGTAAAAAAAACAAGTTCCATCGCAGTCGGTGTACCGTTCTGTGGAACGCTGCATTATCTAAAAGGTACCCCGACTGCGATAGAACTTGTTTTTTACTCTTTAGTTCATACGTATAAAATTTAAAGTACTTTCTTAATGTTTTCTTACTCGTTTACTCTCAATATACCCATATCAAAATGATTTTATTAATTATAAAATGTAATAATAATGTACCGAAATATAATGTTTTGAATTTCTTAAACATGTATTAGTTTTTCAGTATGCGAACTTTTTAATTTTTGATATTTCTTTCTACACTTTCCACTCTTTATTTTTAATTTAGATATTTTGGGAAGAATGTCCTGATGCGTAATTAAATATATTGTCAATTTGACATCATATCGTAATGATATTAAAACTTAACGACATTTAAATCTAAATCCCTAAGACATAATCATGTTTTATCTATGGAATAAGTAAAATTTATTAGTTTTGTACAATGTATTTTTTTCTCTTACGGTGGGACATAGGTTTCGTAGTGCGAGCTTGCCAAGAAATTTTCACAAGGTCAATTTTGGTATTGGGTGAGTCTTTTCCTAGTCAATGGACACGAAGGCTTGCGTTGTAATGTTATGTAGACAACGATTGTTTATGATATGTATAATATGTATTAAAATGACTGTAGAAATCCGAAGTAATTTTAAAGCATGTTTTCTGTTCGTGCTTTTTTGTGTTTCTCAGGCACAAATTCTGAAATTAAGCATTAATATCCAACATCTTGTGTCTATACATATTAACAATTCTGACGACTAAATTAGCAAAAATAAACTTAACTTATAAAAAGCCTAACTAGTATTCTTAAAAGATATTTTGAGTTGCGATTTAAGTAACGCTGCAAATTTTGTTGATTAAATTGTAGTCATAAAGGTATTTTTATATTTATACCCTATTATAAGATGCCGTCTGTAGAGAAGTAAAGCTACAACAGTTAGGAAGAAGCAACATTGTAAAGATTGACGAAGAAACTAGGTCGATCTGCTATTGTAATTGTGTCACAATGATATATTTATCTCGGGCCTTTTAAAGAATGGTGGTACATATATTCGTCGTCGCACATTACTTATATTAAGTCTTTAAGCGACTTTTGATCGAGCATGAAATTGGCGCACATAGGTACTTAAAAAAACAAAAAACTAACAATATTTGTATTACATTATTCCATATTATTTGTGCGAAGTCAAGATAACCTGACTAAATAAATGTACACTTCTGGACACATCTATTGGCCCACCTTGTATTTTCAGTTTCGTTTGGTCCTAGCTAAAATTTTATATTAGGTCGAGCAAAAAGTTTTTATGCAGTTTTGAACCTGGCACATTCACAATTTCATTCAATAGTCTTTTTTTGAATTTCGAACACAGAATTTAAAGAAACAAAAGACAATTTGGAGCCTGTTTGTTTATATCAAACAATCGAATACTAAGAAAACTTGGTTTTATTGGTTTACTTGGATTTAATTCTTGAAAAAGTGATTGATATCTTTGGTTTTGCAACAAACATTACTTATTCTTAACATTAAGGTGAGGTTCTATCAATAATCTATGGATACTTCACCTGAAGTCGCCGCCCAAGCTGTGTCACTTATTCAGGCCGGACACAGCCAAAGAAACGTGAGTGCTCAACTTAATTTAAGTCGATCTGCGGTCCGAAATGTTTATCGGAGGTACCTAGAGACTGGCGGCTTTGTTCGTCGCCAAGGAAGGCCACGATCTCGGGTCACAACTGAAAGGCAGGATCGATTCATCGTGACGACCAGCTTGAGAAATCGTCACCTTACCTCCATTGAGATACAAAACCAACTTCGCGACTTCCACGGAGTATCTGTGAGCGCTCGAACTGTTCGGAGAAGGTTAAAAGAACGCGATATGGTACCACACAAGCCAGCTAATGGGCCCAAACTAACGCGAGCCCACCGAACAGCGCGCCTTCATTTCGCACGCAGTCATTTAAATTGGACACAGCAAGATTGGAGCCGTGTACTCTTTTCTGATGAGTCTAAAATTGTGTTACATGGCAATGTTGGAAGGAAGAAGGTCTACCGACGTAAGGGAGAGCGTTTCGCACAATGCTGCTTTGAAGAGAGGGTTGCTTATGGCGGTGGCTCATGGACTGTCTGGGGCGGTATATCCGCGAGCGGCAAAACTCAACTTGAGGTTGTTACAGGACCACGGCTGCCAACATTAAATGCTGAAAGGTACATTCGTGAGTGTTTAGAACCTCACGTGATACCATACGCGGACTATGTGGGCCCAAATTTCCTCTTTATGCATGATAATGCAAGAGCCCATGCGGCCGGCATCGTCAGGGAATATCTCCGGGATGTGAACATCACAGTTATGGACTGGCCAGCCAGAAGCCCAGACATGAACCCCATTGAGCACATGTGGGACGAGCTAAAAAGACGTGTTAGGGCTCGTCAGCCAGTTGCCCAGACGATGCAGGAGTTGAAAACTGCCATAGAAGAGGAATGGGAGATGATCCCTCAAAATTTCATAGAGCGGTTGATAAACTCTATGCCAAATCGTATGAGAGCTGTGGTAGATGCCCATGGAGGCAACACGCGTTATTAAATTAAACCTTTATTTGATAAAACATGTTTTTTATTCAAAAATCAATTGCCTTTAACAAGGTGCATATCCGACTTGTTAGGCGTAGCTCCATGTCGTATGGTATTCTGAATTCAAATTTAAAACAATACGATCGAAAAAGATGGTAAAATGTATCAGGTTTAAAACTGCATCAACAGTTTTTGTTCAATCTAGCAATCATATTTCGGTAGGGGCCATCGAAACCTAAACTCTAAGGTGGGCCAATAGATGTGTCCAGAAGTGTATAAATTATGAGCGTGAAATTACTTCTTGTAAAATTACCATATATCCGACAAAACGCCGATAGTTGCTTTCAGACACGTTTTGATCTGAAAAGCTGGTACCGGTTTATAATTAACTTATAAGTGATCGAAAATAAGTACATATACCTATACTTGCACAACTCGCTTGTCAAAGTGTTAAAATTATCTATCTATTAATACGTGAATACGAAACTTTTTACTTACGCGGAAGGAGGAGTATGAAATTTATTAAAGTTAAAGTTTATATGGGAAAGAACTGCAGAAAGTTAATATCTTTATATAACATGCATTGGAAATAAAATAAACATTACACACACTACTATGCATTTGTCGCCCACATAGGTATACAATCATAATATATGTACCTAGTTATTTCATCATCAGCCTGAAGACACCCACTGTTGGACAAAGGCCTCCCCATAGTTATTTATTTGACACATAATATCATTGACTTAATCTAACTAGCATCGCATAGTTAATTGTTGGACAAGAAAAACAGAAAGCTAAAATGTGTATCATAAATCATAACTAAGGTCAAAGGAGAATGCCCAAGTGACTATGACACTTAGTATCGCTATAAAATCTATTGTGTCTTAATTTAATATAGCTTAATTTATAGCTTGATTCTAGCACTTTCAAATACAGTTATTATTATTTTGATAACTCTCCGGAATCAACGGCAATTTTGTGATGAATAACAAGAAATGACTAAATAATGCTGCGCGCGCAATTGTACCTAACGCTGCGCGCGCAGTTGTAAGTACCTAACGCTACGTCGCGCAATCACGCCAAATCAATTCGCACGCGCTTAGGTGCTTACTCTCTAAACTCTAAAATCTAAGGAATATCGCTGCGTTATTCATTTCTAGGAAAAAACTGGAATCGACGTAACGTAACGTCTATCACTTCGCCAGAAATTCTATTCTTTAGAAAACCACAATTTAATAGAATGAATCGAAATATACCTTTCTACTAACCTAAAATATGTAATATAGGAAATTGAAATAAAAACTGAGTGTAGCATATAATTTATTTAAATAAAATAATAAATGACATGAAAGAGTATAATTTATTTTAAAATCATAGGAACTGTTAAGCATATTACATTTTCACAATCTCGGAAATATAAAATGTCTTGTTTTAGCAGTAGCACGCTTGTATCTACTAAGTGTAGATAATAGTTGGTTCTTGTTGCCTTCTTTGTGGTTGAAACAATGATTCCTGTGGAAGCGGTGATAGCTCGGAAGCCTGTACATTCTCTATTTCAGCACCAGAAGTATCTCTATTTGCATCCTGTTGCAAATGTTGTTGCACATTTCTTCTAGCTGCCATCCAACAGGCTTTATTTATTTATAATCAACTTATACTAACACATATGTACCCATATAAGTACATTATTTTACATAGGTACCTACCAAATGAGGAGATATCCATTGAATTATAATATTCCTTTCGTCACAATCTATAGGCACTCTTGATGTATGTGTACGCCTTATAGATACTCCACATGCAAAACACTAGTATGTCCAAACTCAGGAATTGTTGCAGGTCCAATTTATAGCCTCTGGCAAAGCTACTGAACACTCAATGCAAATTACGCCCGCACGTGTAACCTGTAACATCAAATAATTACATCTTCATTAATATTGGCAATAAAATAGTTTGCATGTTTCATTTTTAGAAGCAATCCATTCGATACTTGAGTTTTATTGAATGATGGTATGTTTTACAAAGGGTATGCCACGTTAACTGTCCTACGAATGAGGTAACAATCATCACGACTTACTGGTGTGGGTGCAATCCAAGATGCTAAAGTATTGTAGACTGAATCATTAACTTCGCCCGACGACTGCCAACGTATATGCCGTAGTCGAAGTGAACAATTAACACCGTAGGTTTTCCATGTTTAACTTAACTAATAGGGTCTCTGTCTCTCTATCACTTTTCCTTATTTTTGTTGATTGTAACTAATCACAAACACACAAATAAACATTCAAAACAACAAAGTGCAACGTGAATAAATAATCAAAGTGCAAAGTAAATAATGACAAAAGCAGTCATCAGTGTTGCCAGACGTTTCGAGTGATTAATCCAAATGTAATCGATACTTTCGAGCAATCGAAAAAAAACCTAGTTTTCTTTGTTTTAGTATTTTATTATTGAAATAAATAATTTTAACACGCAGTCTTGCTCCCTTAATGGAAAACGACCTGATTCAATAGCTCATTGTGAGCTATAACAATAGCTACAGACAAAATAATCGAGTAAGTCAGTAAATACCTGGTCTGTGAGGTAAATCCCCTACTAGTCGCATAATTACTATCATGAAATACACTGTGAAACGTTCTTAACCTATAGTCAATCTGTTTTTTATCACCTAGTCTGTGGGCTACACCGGCTCCCGGTATGACCTGTCAAACAGCTGAATGTGCGCATACCGGGTCCCGGTATGGAACCGCAGTGCAACGCAGTTCACGTATTTCGCTTATAATTCATTTTTTTTACTACACATCCCATTCTAACGCATTATTTATGCTTAATATGAAAGAATGAGATAGCATACAATGCATGAATGCACAGTTATTGCTTGGTTACGTCGAGTTTTTCCGCATTATCTTCATATTACACATTAAACCTATTTTAATTATTAAAAAACCACATGAATGTGTTTTCCTTAACAACAAAAGATATTTTCCTGGAATCGTTATGTTTTATCGATTATCAAGGAATTATCTCTTACTCAAATTAATTGCTTAAAAAATGGCAACACTGCTTTCCTCTTTTCTAGAATTTAGTCATATAATATGCTTTTTACTTTATCAGAATTTATCCGGAGAAGTAGAGGGGTAATAACAAGTTAAAAAATTATTTAAAATAAAAAGAATTTTCAATATACATATTTAGCTAATGACACAATTCAAATTTTAGCGATACCATCCGTGGGCATTCCCCTTTTGGCCGCTGGAGGACGTCAAGTAGATATTATAATATTTATAATACCTATAGCAAACGATATAATTAATTAAATATAGTGCAATTGTTATACATATACTGTAGTACATAATATAATACTAACATAATATAATCTAATACTCTTGCACACCCAAGTCGCTGTGATCTAATACGGCCGGGATATATGTATAAAATACGCATGTGCTTGAAGATGAAACACACACATAATTATATGAATGCAGATGAAACTAATGAAATTAACTTCCATGAAAAATAATTAATAGGCGTGTCTTTTGCTTAGCCCGCTTTCAAAGGGATTACGGGATGATGTTGATGTGTAATTTGATTAGTTCTACCTAAAATCTATTTTATTTATGGATAGTCAAAATCTACAGCAAATTATATACTTATTTGAAAAAAATTGCGTCAAAGTGATCATGTGTTTATACTATAATAATTCGGTCATTTATGTTAAATCAGTAAGTGTCACTTTCATAACTGGCCAGTTGACCACTATCATATGGATATCGTAGTTATCTATCATCATCATCATCAGCCAAAAGACGTCCACTGTTGAACATAGGCCTCCCCGTTTAAGCGGGGGGTGTTGCCATAATCCCCACGCTTGGCAAGCGGCTTGGGGATCGCAGTATTGGTGGTGAAGTTACAGAAGACGCTGCTGCCCATCTTCTTAGTTATCTATAATAAATAATATTTTATTGTATCTATCTTATTTTAAATACTATTTCGCAATAGATGTTTTGCGTTTTGGTTTTGATCATGTTACGTAATGTATTGAGAATATATGAGCAGCTGATACTATAATAGAACACAGTATAATATAATTATGTTTCTAACTTCACGACTTGATGAAAAGGAGCGTTTTTTATAACTTTACCTTATTCAACTAAAACTTATTATGATTCTGCAGTAAATTATTCTGAATTATTCCACGAAGTGCTTTTCACCTCGTAGGTGATATTTACTGAGAAATGAATATTTCTAAAGAGAACATACCTTTTATTAAAACAAAGACGTCGGGCAGCATTTGGTTCGCCCGAAACAATAGGAAGTTGAAAATATATTGTAGCGTGTGTGTTCCGCCTGAGGCAAGCACAGACAGGTTTTCATCCAACATGTATTGTTTCATCCTATGATTTAATTATGCGCTCCGGAGCTTAAACTGGAATAGAGGATTGGTCGGTAACAATGTTCTAGGAACTAAAATCATTCCCTCTATTCTAGTCTGTCAGAATTAACCCTTTCACTGTCCAGTGTACCGTATACGGTACACATTGATTGTTTAACTATTGTGTCTATTTAGCGAACAGTCAACGCGTTAAACTTTTTAAAAGGAAAGCTGTCAGTCCACTTTTTTGTGTAGTCATTGGTAGGATTGTACCGGCGAGGAAAACTAATTTTTCATGCTTAAAAAAAAAAGGATATTGCAGAATAGACGAAGCTTTAATGGTAGGCAGTCGAGACTAGTTTGTTACTTACTGTGGGACGAAGCCACACATTGAAGTGGACTTATATATAGAGTATAATATAGTTGCCAATGATGGCTGACTTTAATTTGTAAACGTCTACCTTTGTCAGGTTGTGGCGCAGCTTCGGAGATTCCTATGTCCAGCAGTGGACCGCGATAGGCTGAGAGAGATGAATAAACCAATCATATCATATCTTATTTTGAAAGGAATCTTATTTTTATCTTCGATTTAGCATCCAATAATATTATTCATTATTTCAATTATTTTTGCAATATCCGACGAGCTTAAAAAAAAAGTAACTCTCTTACCTAAAACGATGCTAAAACGTCTTTTAACTTTAACACTAGTCCATAGTCCATATCTTAATTCTTTGACATGCAAACGACAATGACTTGTATTAGTTAATTATTTGTAAAACATTGACGTTTTTTATAAGTACGGAAAAAGCCTTGAGTATTTAGTCGATGATTTCACTGAAATTAATACAGGTAGGGCGAGGCCGCGTCGATGTCGTATCGATTGAAAATTATCATTTTATTTGTTGAAATGGATTATATATTTCATGTACTGCTTTTCGCGGTTTCATTATCATCCTTCTTGTTCAACCTACATAGACTAAAATAATTTTATGTCCATTTTTAAGAAATGATACTTAAGCCTTTCGATTGCCCGTGACCATGAATGCTGTAAAGGATTCGAAACGTCGGGACCAAAAAACAAAATTAAAACCGCGATAAAATCCGTAAAAATAGATTTAGATGAAATGTAATAAAAATAGCTAGCATAATGAATATGGCTTGTGGATTAGAGCAAATTGTTCTTATCGCATTAACCCTTCATGGGAATACTTACTGACCAACTAGGTCACCTGTTTCAGCGATCGATTACCTGACGTACTACATCCATCAACTGACAGAAACCCGCATTATTAATGCTTATATATAAAGGAACCTCATCATGTATGTTAGTTATTTAAGACACCACTATCTATATCCCATCTCATTATCAATTTTCTCATAAATAATTTGAATTTAAAACATATAGTACCATATCGTAGCTTTTTTGGATTGCCGGTTTGGTATATTATTGCAATAACTACTTGTAATCTTTATACATACATAATATACAGTACTTTATCGTACAAGCCATACATACCTACTACTTCGGTGTTATACGTTTGGTTTGTAGCATAAAGTCAATTAACTTATTTAAAATAACATTATAAAAAAATATAGTTTAATAAACCTTTTATTGAAGACTTGGCGTCGTCATGACATTTGGTAAAACGACGCTAATCCAAAAGGTACGCTACGCATGAAGGCATTGGACAGGAAAACGTCGGTTTTTTTAATAATACTAATATTAAAGTCAAGTTTTGTTAGATTTTATATACGTCTTGTCCCCACTCTATAAAGATGATTATGTCTGTTGGACGCCGCGCCGGCGAAGTTATACTATTTATATTTTTTAAGGCTTGCATGTCATCGCTTTTTGATTTTAATACTCCATTTCCACTGTGCCTACTCTGTGTTCAGCATAAATGTTGCATTGTAAATGTATGTGTTAAATTCGTTGGTTGCACTTGATATTTAATTAGAATGCTTGTGCCTTGGTGCTATCTGATTTTATCTGTTAATCAACAAGTTAATTTAATGATGTTTTAAGTTGTTCTGAATTGTGTATTTAATTACATACATATTTTATCTTTCTACTACAATAGTTATTCTTGGATTTTAGTCTCTATTTTTCTGATACTGTACTTAATGCTAGTTGTATTGGTAGTGACGGTGTTCATTAGGTTGTTAAGTTACAACACCTCATTTCCATGTCGACTATTTCCTAACAGGTGACCGACCTTTTAAGTCACGCGTTATAAACCGTAAATAGAATGCGGGTTTAGTAATGCCTAGTAACAGAACACTTAGTAATTACAATTCCAGCATAATTCGGAATACTAAAACCCTATAATCTAATCACAGAAGAATATTGTGAATGATCCTCATTTACATTAAACAAAATAAACCAATAAAATATCCATTCATATAATACATTATATTATATATTACTTAATTTTAAATAAAGTCGTTTACAACGACAAATACACATCTAGAAAATTGAGAATAGTTTTTAAATTAACTTTTAAACGATGCTTCAATAAATAATTTGCCTTAACTCTATAAAGTTTATGTATTATATTTTAATTCTGTAGATAATTGCTGCATAACACTGATTAGCTAACATGTATTAAAACCGTGCATAACTTTCAGCATATTTGGAAAGAGTCATACAGACGAGAAAATGGAAAATAAGACGCCTGCCGGGTCGGTTAATTTGCTTGATGACACCTTACTGGAGTCACCTAGCTCTGTTTCTGGTAGCAAAATGTCTCAATCACTGCCCCACAGGTATGTTTATATTCTTGATGTACTTTGGTTTGCCATTTCTAGCAAAATACATAACATTGCAGGCGATAACTGAGCGTCGCATGTTATTATGATGTTACACAGCCAATCTGTTCCACGAGTTGATATCCGGTGATATTGAGTGACTCGAACGGAAATACTGTGCATTTGAAGCGTATTTATTGTTTGAATCAGCTCTAAACGGTATTAAAATTATAAGGAACATCACCATTTTCAGTTTCAAAATCATTATACAAGAGATTTTCTATTTTAGTGATCTATCGAAAACTGAAGTCATCCAGTGTGACTTTCAGGGATTCGTTAGAAGGAAGACGATATTGAAAGATGGCAGAAAAATATCGTTATCTTCATGGCAACGATACTGGCTACAAATTTCAGGAAATATTCTCATATTTTATGCTTCTAAATCTTTTAAGGGGTGAGTAGTAATTTACGTCTCATTTTTCGATTATACTAAATTGAAAATGTTTTTACATAAACCCATTTAATTACCATCCAAAGTTGTTTAGGCAACAGCTTGTATTTTTTATGAAATTGTTATCAATTTTGTTTCAAAATTTAAACTTTATCTAATACGCTCGTCGCGTTGCAATGCACTGAATGCGAAAAAGATGCGAAGTGCGGATGTAGCAGAGTAGGGCGCGGGGATACCCTTCCCCCGCACGCACGCTGCCTTTTGTTTCATTCAGCGTGCACTCATTCGTTATATTTTCATAAATAGAGGCTTTGATTAATAACGGCGTGGTATAAATATGGATAGTAATTAAAAGTCTTTTGTATAGACCCATTTCCAAGCAGTTGCATAATAGCAAACATGATATTACAAATAACGTTTTTATAATAAATAATCAAATATCTATACTATCCTTCAACATTTTAGCAATAATACATTTTGATACTAGCTTCAAGTATTTGATTTGATTACCTTCATTTTATTCACCCAAACCTGTATTCGCCTGATGGAAAGTCACGATGGTTTCACTATATTATGTACCGATAGGGGTTGCAGGCATCTACGAAATAAAATTCGGTTTTCTATTCTTAGGGTAGCGTATTTCCAGCCGGTGTTCACACAGAATGTTTATATTTGGAGATAACATTCGCTGTTGTTGTTGTGCAGGACGAATCGAAGTGATTTCCGCGAGGAGAAATGTAAGGTGCTCTGTTTGAGTGGGTGGTACGGCAAGCTCGTAGATGGTGACAACTCCGACGCTTTTCAACTGATCAACCACCGCACTGGAACTCTCTACAAATTCAAGTAAGTCATTCTAGCTTATTAGGTGCATTGACCGTGACACGTTACATTTACATACGTTACACGTTGACACGTGTGCCGTGTGGTATCCGGCCTAGAATTGACCACCCCCTTTCCTCCCGTGGGTGTCGTAAGAGGCGACTAAGGGAAAATTCAGAAGATGGGCAGCAGCGTCTTCTGTAACTCCACCACCAATACTGCGATCCCCAAGCCGCTTGCCAAGCGTGGGGATTATGGCAAACCCCCCGCTTAAACGGGGAGGCCTATGTTCAACAGTGGACGTCTTTGGCTGATGATGAGGTGCATTGACGCGTCAACGTTTTATGTACATACCTGTATTATGTTAATAATATGGGTATGAGTCCTCACAGATTCATTTGGACATGAACGCAATACTTTATATCAGATATGTATAAATCTGGCAGATATATTATTATTTCTGATATATTTCTTTTTTATTATGTACGTGTTACATGATTGTGGCCAGAACCCTATTGACCTGAGTCCGCGGCGTGGTCTAATTTTGTCACTTTGGTAGATATGTAAAAACCTAATTCGTTTACCTGTTTGTAAGAACTTATTTTCAAGAAGTACCATGTATTCAATAACTGATTTAGTTGTTAGTGAATTAAATTATCAAGTTATTGTTACTTTCAGGCAGACTTATTTCAGCGAATTGTTTCTTAAAATAGAGGATTAATGACTCTTTATGTATGTCATGTCACGAAGTCATCATGGGACTAATGCGCTCATGATCATCGTGGGTCAGCAAAACGCGTCACCGTTGGTCTTTTTTATCTAAGTTCATTCAAGGTCACAGCCGATTACTCGGGGCATCAGAGGGAACCCATAATATGTGGCTTTTAATACAAACTTTTAACTTTAAAAGATTACCCGCGTTAGTAAATGAAAAAATACTGTTAACTTACACCGCAAATTACATTATTTATTTGCAATATTGACTCTTTAGTTCCTTTAGTTTGTATAGACATCATTTATCATCTACCATTTTAAGGAAATCAATGAAATTTCGTAGATTTTTGTTAGCAGGCAGTAAACAAATAACTGTTAGAAATAAACAGGTTAACCTCGTGTTCGTACTTTCCTATCGTTGGAAAAACTTAGATCCTTGTATAAATCCCTGACCTCGTTTCCATCGTAGACAGCTGGTGTACATTCCCGTTATCTCATTATTACGTACTCGTATTACGTACCTACATAAAAGTTTAAGTGCTTGTATTATGTAATTTCCTATTCATTTGTTTTTGCATAGATTTAACATAAGTCGAATATGCACATCATTTCGACATTCAAACGGGTAACTATTTCGTGCTCATCGTACAATTTTGTTTTAGGACTCCATCCAAGACAGCAGCGAAGATGTGGGTGACAGTCATTGAAGATGTCACAACTAAAACAGTAAAGCCATTACCGGCTAATCTCATGTCGTTTGAATAAGTTCGCGATATATTTACCTACACACAAACATCACGTGTATTTAAGCCACGTTCACATTATTCAAGTGTTTTTATTATACTATGTAAGTAACGCTTTTATTGAACAAACATATAATTATTTTAGTTATTAAAAGCTTGTATGTGCTATTAAGAAAATTACATGTACTCATTCAAACATGACGCTATGTCATAAATTGAAACATCATGTTTTTAAAAAAACAGACTTATCATCACAACAATACGATTTTAATTATCACTCCGGATAATGATCTGCTATGAAGATGTAAATTATTATTGGAATTAGACATTATACGATTGTATCGACGAAATAAAAATAGGATGGTGAAAAAAAGATACGATTGTTATAGGCATCTATTTATAAATATATCAATATGAAGATATTGATATTACCAAAATTTATGATGAATAAATATTTCGATTACAACCCCGCGTATGAAAAATGCTTGCCGAAAAGCCGATTCACAATGAGCAGCAAATGACGATTTCACTGTACTTTGGTATAAACACTTGTGATATTTTTAACAAATGTTCTTTTGTATAAACCTATTAGGAATCTAATCCTAACATACGTTTCATATGTGCACTTTTTCAGATTCCATTTAAGTATATTTTCTTGTGTAACAAGACATGTGTGGATTGATCGAGAATTATACTGTCTAAATAAAACCAGGTTTTTGGTATTTACAGCGTACATGTTGATTTTAGCAATTTAATTATTATTATATTGCTTGTTATTATAATGCAAATACAATAATTATTAAAACGGTTATATTTTAAACTCGTTAAGGCAAGCATATCACATTATATTATTACAATAGCTTAGTTAAATCAACTTTACATTTTTTATTATAATATTCATTTAAATTATATATCGTCATTTTAGGCAGCATGATAGCTTTCGTGGAATAGTAATTAAAGTATTCGGCCAAACGGCTATTACATTATAAAAAAAAAATAACTTTTACAACATGCAATATACTCTAAAACAAAACTTGCCAATTTGCTTTATCTTTAATTTATCTAGAGGTATATTTGGCAATTAGGTCTGTACGACTTGCATCGCTCAATTATTGGATTTTAGTATGAAAGTAGCAATATATAATATTATATAGTTATGTATAATTATTCAATATAGTCGTACCGAATTTCTTTAATCAATAATATAATTTAATACACCAAGGTAGTACAAGATGCCATCGTAAGGTTATATGTTTTTCTAAACAAGATAAAAAATCCCATTAATGACATTAATCATAACACTAAAAGACAGAGGAGCATAATACAGCCGCATTATTTCTAACTTCATCATCATCAGCCTATCTTAGTCCACTGCAGGACACAAATTTATAAATAAGTATTGAAAATTACAACTATAAATCGCCAATGTATCATTCATAATTAAATATAACTTATACCCCACTCGACGGGATTGTCTTTTCCCTAAAGTCTTACAATTTAGCGCCATACGCCATAAAATAACGCATTTTTTTTAAACGCCTATCTAATTTCTCTCCTGTTTTTGAGACCAATCTAACGATGCTTTAACTATTTAAATCTAAGTTTGAAAAATAAGAGATAATAATTATTAGATTCGCGCGATAAACATAGGTAATCCTTACTTGGCAGTCGGGTAATATCGATATCGCTCACATTGTTCTATGTTGTAGTATTTGTATATTAAAATTAGATCGGCCGCTTCCTCGTCACGTGTAAAACAAAAAAAAGAAAACAATAATTCATTTTCAAGCACGAGAACTAGCCAGAAAAAGATTAGAAAATTTCGACATGGAATGAAAAAAACAATTATTATAAATACCTGTCGATCAGATATTGGATATGGGCTGCGTCTTACACTGGCTTATCGAAAAGAACTTTGTGCTTGTAGCGATAATAATAATCAATATCAACCGAACTCAGAATGAGTTCGGTTGATATTTAGTGTTGATATTAAGTTGAGATTTAGTTGATTATAATAATGAATAAAATATATTTTATTTTCTAAAAGCCTTATCTAATTAATTTTACTATTATTTTGTCACGAGGTAAAAAAAAATCGATAGTTCATCTACGTGGTACGTTATGCCACATCACAAAAATATTGCCATGTCGACCTGTCGCGTACTGTAGTAACCATACGATGGTATCTCGGGCTAACAGTGTTTCGTTAATTATACCAGTATGTATAGCTTGCTAGCCATTCGACTATTATAAATAAGCAAGATATATAACCTGTCACCCAAACGTTTTTTTTCGTGCTCACTAATCCGTGTTGCTCAAATATTATTGAAAGTGAAATTTTAACATAGCATTTTTTAAATTACAAATTGTACATTTTTGGAGTAAGTATCAGTTGTTAGACAGTAAAGCGGTTGGGTCTTAACAGTTAGAAGGAGCGGTTCGCTATTGTGAAAATATCATTAACATTAAATTACGTATTTTTGAAGTGCTGACGTTGTGTTATTTGGCGTGCACTAAATGTTGTTTGTAGCTTGGTGCTATAACGTAGTGATTAGTCTATAACAATAGCTATGCGAACTGTAGACATAGAAATTAGTCGTATTCGAGTATGAAATGCATATTTTATTAGTAGGATCACATGAACAATTTTACGAACATAGTTTTTAATGAAAGTTATTTTAATATGAAACACAAACAAATATACAGAATATAACAAAACTTTATCGTTAGTTAAACATATTGTGCCATTATTATCAAATTAATGTTTTTTATAATTCATAGTTTCTGCATTATTTGTTCAAAATAACAATAAAAAAGAATTTACTTCGCTTTACTCGCACGTAAGCTGTTTTTTAATAATGTCTTTTTATAAATTAATTAAGATAAATAATTATAGTATTTTACTTGAAAAAAGAAGCTGATTAGCGAGAAGGTAAAACACCACGGTCACCATACGATTTTAAAGCGCAACAATACTTCGTAATTTATCGAAAAGTTCACATAGAACTAAAGTAATAAGATGATAGTGCTCGAGTTTTGACCGGTAATAAACCAATATCCATTTCTATATTTTACAATATCCATTACAAATGAAACCTTCTCGCGATTTGTCAGTCGAAATTCCAATTACTACAATCATTTTAGGGATTCCACCTCTAAAGCGACAGCTCAATCTTAGCTCGGATCGCGGCTTTGTTATCACATGTCGTACGCTTCTTACTCAATAAATTTGTTGAATAAGACTCAAAAGAGATAAAATATGTATCGATAATTGTTGCAAATGTAGGTGCTAGTTTAGATATTTTAGGTGTAACTCGGCATCCACAATACCAGAGATAGACAATACAGAATTCCGTAACACAACTTAATTGCTCGACAAAATTTATATATAGTACATATACTATTGCTAGGAGTAGGCAAAAAACTTTGTGAAAATGCAGCTTTACACGATATAAATATACTAAAATAATAAAGAAAATTGAGTTTATATATTATGATGTTTAATAATTATAAGGTATAAAGTTTTCTCATGACATACCACTATCAAGTTATCGAACGAATTTTGTGATATGCATAATGTTACGTACTTTTCAAGTGTTACGTAGGTATAATATAACTCTTTGATCTGGTGTCTCGCACATTGTTAGTCTTTCGTTCTATAATTTGAATTTTAGGCCTACCGAAACCTAGTCATCAAGCAGTAGCTAAAGAATTGTCATGTGAATATAGATAAAAACCATAGGAACAAAACCTCAAAGGAATATTTTGTTTATTTTAGTTAAGAACTTTAAGACAATCTTAGTACCATAAAAATGCCTCGTGATTGATTATTATTAAAAAGAAGTTAATATAAAAGTAATTGTAAGATAAGCGTTTGCCCCTATGGAAAAATGTAAGAATTCGGCATTGCTGTTTGAAATTGCCAATTGTAATTGATAATTAGTGCATCGTTAATTTTTGGCATGATTTTTTTTATATTTCTATTTTTGGAGTGGTTAGTTAGTATCTGTTTAAATCAGCTCAATAAGTTAGATCGTCAGAAGAAGTTCACAGAGTAACGTTGTAAAATCATTTTCTTCGCGTAAAATATATTATGTTACTAAATCAAGTAAATTTATACTCAAAGCTCCTTGCTTGGTAGTTCTATTATTATCAATCTTTCACGAGGCAGATCAACTTCGTGACAGAATCTCTTGTCGGACTTTTATTAGTTCCTACAAAACCTACATATATATATTAGCAATTAGGGAAACTTTATCAGCAATAAAAAATCAGGTGATAAAATTAATATAATAACACCTCTATGGTGCCTAGTAGATAAAAGTTTAAGGATATTTATTGTTCTTAATCCTATCAAATTGTTAAATTAATAAACATACTATGGTTGAATGTGTTGAATGTTATGTTTTAAACATTTTTTCTAGGTATATCCCACACAAAATCCCTTACAAGATATAATAATCTGCATATAAATATGTATATGTTACTGGTAAAAACTATCCTCTTACCAGTAAATCTGCAGATTCACCAACGTTGCTACCAACCAAAAAAAAACAAACAAAAATCTCTGATAATTTTACAGAATTTTATCACTAGAATTTGGCAATTCTTATGATTTCCCGGTATATAGGATTTACCACAGTTTGTGCTTTTACAGTAACATATGTATATTATAGGGTTAATAGAGACTTTTGCGTACCTACCTATTTAAGGTGAGTATAAAACAATAATATTTTACGTAAATTATAACTCGTCGTAAAATATTTTATTCGTTGCAAGTTGCAGTTTGAATAGCGCTCACTGAAGCTGAATAGTCATACATGGTACTGGATAAATAGGTCGCTGTGTCCTCTGAGCTACTGCCACACCGCTGTTGCATATATGTATACGTAGCAGGGACGTGCCCGCCGGCGCCGGCACGGACCCTCAGTGAGCTGGAAGTACCCACTCTTGTCTGCGATCTGAATGCATGCATGTTTACGAGCGGTCATCTCAATATTATCATCTTTAGCCATTTTTGTACTATTATTTATACTATTTCATGAATAGGTACTTCATTAAAATTAACTTAGTAAGAATCGAATACCAACTGTTTTTCGAATATAAATTAATGCACAATGTTAAACAATATTTTGTAATAACATGCAAAATATTATTTCTTTATATTACCAAAGCTATGTAAATCTATCTTTTGTATTGTAGTTTAAGTATAGTTATAGTGAGGCTATCATAATTGACTGATATGTACCGAAAGTGTTACATTTCTTTTAAAGAATATTATTTTGTGCTATAAGTTTGAAGGTATAAAAATGTGAAAATTTTGGGAAACTATGGCAATTTTGACAACCTCTATTTCTTAATTCATTTTGCCTTTTTTACAGTTACTGAATAACTCTTGTGGCATATTTTTCCATTATTAATGCTAATTTACATGATTGTTGTTATACCTGACTGTTACGTAAAACAACTGTTAAATAAAAAAATGCTACTTCAACTTGAGGAACGAATATCATTGTAATTAAGCTTTTTACGATATTACTTTTAAGTGTATTTTATAGCACTTGTGTGCTCTTGTGTTCAATAAAATTCCTACGAAATATTTTTTGTTTGTTTCAAGCACATTTTGATTTTCAGTTGTACCTCTGAATAAAACCAAGAATTTTTGCTATCCTCTTAGACCTAAGTGTAACCTTACAGTTGCCGTCTTAATAGTTTAGAAATTTTCGGACTCCAACAACACTATCTAACAAAAGTTTAAGTCTATTTACCGGTAAATTTTAAATGATGTATGCTAGAAGTATCAATCTCTGTACGTTATGCATAATTTAAAGTATAATGCTGAATTGCTGACGGTAGGTACGTAGACACGAAAGTTTATAAGATACGTTCCTGCAGTGCGAGGCGCGGCGCCCCGACGACGCCTTGCTCTCAAAGAGATGCCTGCAAGTCTAGGGACTTCTGGACGAATGAATGTATCTTAAGTAACCCAATTGAAAGACTGCTTTAGATTTGGTAATAAAAAATGGCTAAACGTAGAATCGATGGTAAAGAGGTTGGTTAGGGGATGTGTTGGGGAGCGCGCGGGGATCCGCTGTGCGCGCGCCGTCCACGCCGCAGTATGCGAGTTGTTACAGTCGTCCAAGAGTTGCCGCGCTTGACACAAGCGACTGTGGCGCTACCGCATCCGATCGCGCGGTCTAAGAAGTCAGTGCGGTGTAAACACGCACGCGGCAACTAATTTGCTGTTTATTGCACCAAACGCGCTGGAGTTCACAATGCAAGTCAATTAATGTAAGTTTGTGTACTTTAAAAAGTTATGTTAGTTTTTAAACTTTTTTCTTTGAAGATTTCGCTGAGGCAGTTAATGTAATATATATTATTTATTTAATTCATATTTATCATTAAAATTGTGGTTTCTCAAAACTTATTTTCTATTTTAATTATTATTTCAACTTATTTGTTTATAATATTTTTTCAGCAGACAAATATATATTTTTTAGTGTAAACAGTTATACGGTGTCCTCAGTAGGCTCTACGCTCTAATCAATAAAAATCGGCGACGTGAGTTACACTGAAATTGGGAATGCTTAGCGTCTTTTGTTTTAGTAGGTATAAAAGTGGAGACCAGTTTTATGCTGATTCGATTTATTATATTACTAGCGGCCCGCTCCGGCTTAGCACGGTTATAAAATATATATTATAAGTATTTCTCCACTATTTAATGGATGTTGTTATTATACATATAAACATTCCTCTTCAATCACTCTATCTATTAAAAAAAACCGCATCAAAATCCGTTGCGTAGTGTTAAAGATTTAAGCATACATAGGGATATAGGGACAGAGAAAGCGACTTTGTTTTATACTATGTAGTGATACAGTACTTATATCATATTTTCTAATAGGTATTTAATGAAAAATATCATTATTGATAATTTGCATTTTTTTAGTTCAAAATATAGACGTTGCATAATTTTTTTTGGGAGTGCATAGGAACCTTAGGATTCCTTGGTTAGGGGGTGAAATAAAAATATGTACCTAATGTAAATGTGTAATAGTAAGAAAAGAAAAATACCAGCTAATGTATGAAACTAAAAAGTATATGAATCAGTTCAGCTCGTCCTGAATATACCTAAATAAATAATTTAGAAGACGCGTATCGTTTGTCTCACGCCTACGCACGGTTAGTACGAGGGTGAAAAGGATCGATATAAGCAGCTCCCAAATTCTCCATACAAACATGTTTTACGAATTTAGTGTCATGGCTTCTATTCAGAAATACGATGACAGCGTGTTCTAACTGGACGATATATCAGTTAACTACACACCGTAAAACGGGGTGAATCGGAACTCAAGGGTGAATAGAAACAAAACTTTGGGACTGATTTTATAGTAAAAGGAGTTAGTAATAATTACTGTTTCTGAAACCTCAAAGCTACGGCGTAGGCGTTTGAAACCGGTTATCGTACCGTGGTCCGTGTACACAAGTATAAGTGTACATAAGCATTCTAATTAATGCTAATTTTATAAATATCTAGTCACATGAATAAGAAGCAACAAGCTAAAGAAAATATACCTACATTTACCTATAAAAATATAAACATACCAATGCTATGTATCAGGAATGTTACGGAAGTGGTTCGAGATCTGATCGGTCAGATTGTTAAGGATCGTTGTGTGTTAAAAAACCATTAGAATTGGACACAACAATAATTATTATTATCATTATTTAGTAAAGATGTTTCTTGCTACTGTTTTTTCTCGCTCGACGTTCGTAGTCACTGCGTATTGTTTTCAAGCTCCGATTGAAAACTTTCGAACCGAAATCGGAACCGAAAGTGTACAATCAATCTGAAATGCCGACCTTTGAAAATCGAAACCGAAGCTCCGTAACATCCCTACTATGTACCTATCATGATGACTATTGCTTAGGGATTGACTCAAGCGCGAAGAAATAGTAACTGGTAACTACCTATAAATCGAGCGCAGTCTGGCTCTGCACGGTGTTTTGTAGTTAAGATCTAAACACCTGTGATTGTGCCTGAAATAAAGTGGCACTAACGGCAGAAAAAAGTAAATTATTAACGTTTCGATTTAGCGTCTGCTACGTATAGTTCCCGTCACGTAAAAACTGTGACTGTGTTTGCACTCGAATATAGTCGCTTTCTATGGTCCTGGGCTATTGTGGTTTATAATTAAATGTAATTGTTTAATCGTAGAATACCAAATGTAACACCATAACTAGTAAAGTACCTATACTTTACCAGTTATGGTGTTACATTTAAAATAGACTGGAATTCAAAACAATTTGTTAACGGTCAGCGTTCTTTTTACGTAACGGGAACTATGCGCTGCATGATATGTAGAGCTTTGGATAGCTGTATCCTTAGACTATAAAAGATTAATCTGTTCCACGTTCGCAAAATCAGGGTTATGTTTTCGATATGCAAGATATTAACCTTTTTATAAATAATTTATTAGAAGGTACAATACAATCTAAGTATACATACGTAGATAAGAATGACAGAAAAAAAAATTGAAGTGTGTGTTTGTATTAGGCTAATAAGAACAGACGCTTCAATTTTTATTTGTTTGTATGGGTATAAAAACAATAATAGTAGGTATTGTACAAAGAAAACTTAAAATGTTAGCAGCGTACCTAAGTAAATAAAAATACGTCGAAAATGCTGGTGAGTTTGAATGCAGTACAGTATAAGTTTATTGTTTGTTTTAAGTAAGTAAGGCGAATGTAGGCAATGTAGGCATCAATGCTGGGCTTTATTTGATATAATATAGGTAATATACTCAGCTTATATAATGCCGAGTAACAGTATATATGGAATGAGAGGTCCCGCGGTTTCACCCGTGTTAAATTAGCATCTTGGAGCTTGTATCATGCAGGTACCTAAATTATTATAGCCCTTAAGTTATATTTCTAAGTTTCATCAAAATCCGTCCAGTAGTTTTGCGTGAAGGAGTAACAAACATCCTCACAAACTTCCACGATTAAAATATTTATTAGTAGGATAGGATATACATAGCATTTGTATGGGCTCAAGTAATGTGAATACATTAGTATACTACACAGGCCTACATGTGTTCTATATTAGGAGTCTGCTACTAATGCCCACATTTAAAGCAATGAATAATAATAAAGCTCGCAAAGCACACTGTTATTCATTGCTTACGCATTGATTTTATATAATATTTACCTTATATAAGAAATAATATTTAATATTTCATGCCAGCGTGTTCAGGCAGGCTAATTGTCATATTTACCGGACATAATTATGAATTAACTAACCTCACTGCTTGACCCCGGAATTAAATCGAGGACCTTAAGGACACCAGTCGCGCATTGTGATCACTAGATAATTTAATAATAGAAAATAAAACGTAGAAATAAAGTATAGAATGCCATAAATACATATATACACGGATATATACACGGAATGTTGTTTGCTCTTTTCAGTTATGTACCCATATGTTTTTGCAGTTAGTTTTATAGATTTAGTTTTACAATTTGGTTTATTATTCCTTTTATTTAGTTCTGGGAAGCGGGCGTACCTTAATTCGTTAAGTTCATCTTCATGTACATCATAGTTCATAACGTAAAATATAGGGGTTACGTTATAGAACCAGTCCCCATGAAGAGACAATTTAACAGGTGCCTGTCCGACCCGTGCTCCGAACCTTACTATAGATATACGCTATGTGTAAATTTTTAGGTAGGTAAGTTCGCACAAATCTGATGCTACCAGAAACTTGAGAAACTAGTCATTTATAAGACGTTTACTCGTCTTTTATAGAGGTTTTGGGAAATTTATAAAGTAGGTGTTTTTATCTTGAGGATAACGTAATAATGCTAATGAAGAATAATTAACAAGGTTAATCGGAAGAGAAGATGATAAGAGAAACACGGAATTAGAACTGGATTTAAACAGGTAAGCACAACTGAAAAGTTAGAAACAATGCTTTGGAAAGCAGTATTAGCATACCTACTTGCATACAATTTTCTTTACAATCAGTGACGAACTCAAGTATAAAAAGTTCCATTAGACTTATTATAGTCACTCTCTTTCAATGCGTTTATGAAAGAAAGCAGTAATCAACCATTGTCTGGAGCAGCCTCGAGTTTCAATAGGCCCTGCTGAGTAGAAAAGCTTGGCCGCCAGTCTTAAGCCGGCCTTCGTACGACATTATAGAGCATATTTAATAATTCTACTCATTTTTTCATGTAGAGATAAACACTGTTAATTATATCATACACACATTCATAAGATAGGTAAGTACATAAGCCTTGTTCGACTTATCTTTAAATTGGATAAGCCCTTTGATTGCTAGCTTAATTAACAGATAATACCCTAAGACGCAGCACCACAATAAATGAGTGGGCAATGAAAAATATTTAGGGATTACCTTTGAAGTTAATCGTTTGCTACAAATGCAGAAACCGACTAAGTGATCGCAATTTCATTTATTTTTTATGCAACATTACGTGTGTGCTATAAATATTTTACTAGTACTTGCTACTAAGTATATTAGTTATTCTATGATTGAGATTGAGATGACTTTATTTAAACCTAAAAATAAAATACCACGTCATATATAACAGACCCTACCTATCAATAACTTCAAACGTACTGAAACTGTCCTTTAAAAATTAACGATTTCGCAGAAATATTACCTAATGATAAATATATCGGAAAATGATTATTCGTCAGTTAGCACGTCTGTATCCGGGGTTATCATTTGAGTATCGTTAGCATCGCAGGCTGTATTAAATTTGTCCCAATACACTAAACATTAAATGTAATTAAATCCCCTGTTAAATTAAAATCATCATAGTTATTTTAATCGTGTTGAAACAAGTAGTACCTCTATTTGGTCACTGACTGGATACCGAATATTCGGTCAGTAGCGTGATCAAATAGCCGAATATTCGGCTATACTATTTAGCCTGATTAATGCACAAGAAAAGGGAAACGGACATTAACCAAAATCTAATATTAAAAATCTGTTGATAGTCCTGCACCAAAACTTTACCTTTACCTAATTAAACCGCATATTTTTTCTATAAGAACATTGTGGCACCAAAAATTTGATGATACTATCAGCATTAGCTGCCTTAGTTTCAGTTTTGTTGACAATGGCAGAATTAAGATATATCGCTTACTTTTACTAATTTTTAGCTCGAAGCATTTTTTTTATTTTGACCATGACTTTAATAAAGACCTTCGCTTTAACCTTTTTGAAAATTTTTCGTTAAAATACAACAAGAAAATGCTTAATATGTTTATTTACTCATAACTAAACAACAAAGTTCTTGGTTTTAATTTGATTAGTTACCTGTTATCAAACTCTTAGAAAAGTTGTTTACGTTTGTTATTTTCCTTTAGATACATAAGAAAAATGGCGCCTTCTCGAACTAGCAATGTATTTTTAGCATTAGTAAAACATTTAAACATTACTTCACGTTAATAGGTGTTCGTTGGAATAGTGATTTAATATTCAGTATTCAACCTTATAGTCAATATAGCCCAATATAGTCGTGGTGGCCTAGTGGTTGACATACCGGATTTCTATGCACGAGGTTGCAGGTTCAAACCCAGGCAAGTATCAATGTGACTTTTTTAATGTCATAAATACTTTCTTAGATATTCTAAGACACCACTGACTGACGGTGACGGAAAACATCGTAAGGAAACCTGGATTTAATTATCTGAAATCGCCAACCCGCAGTGAGCTAGCGTGGTGATCAGTGCTCAATCCTTCTCTATACGAGAAGAGGCCTTTGCCCTGCAGTGGGACAGTTATAGGCTGTTATTATTATTATTATTATTCAACCTTATATCAAAAAAAGGCAGAATACGCCGAATACCAAACACTACCCGAATATTCGCTGCAACTCTACGTAAAAGCAAATTTTAATAATATATAAAAGCAAATTATTTAGTATGATAGCAAATTATATAATAAAAGCAAATGTATTTTATGAAAATCCGTACGTTACAAAAATAATGTTGTAAACAATCCACCCGCTCTACTTTCGAAGTTGGGCTATAAAGTTTCTTTCGAATTATATATTATTTGAAGAGACAGTAATTTAAATAGTTTTTACATTTATGCAGTATGTACATTAATTAATAATTTTAAAACTTATAAGTCACCCAATTATTCATATATTAATAATTTCAACTACGGTATAAATGCATCACTGTAAGGTAAATGCCTCTTCTCATACATATAACAAGAATTGTCCACTAAAACTAAATAATAAATAAAAGTTTACAAAGTCATGTAATCAAACCTATCAACTGATTAAATTGGCGGCAAATTAACGCACTAAGGCAATCAAGCCGATGGTAAACATATCTGTTACAGGGTTGAGGCTTATATTTACAACAAGTGTCTCAAATGACAGTGAGTGAGTAAGAGGTGTTATAATTAGGTAAGTATTGTAATATCCTTTTTTCTTGTAAGTATATTTAATTTGTAATTTAATAATCGGGTGCTATGATTATGACCACTCCAAATGAAGCCTTTCTTAAAATATACCTGTACCTGGTTCTAAAAGAAGAGTCCTTGAACAGGGAGCGCGTGGCCTATGTGGTATCGATCGGGCCGGGGGTGCGGGGTGAAGAGCGACCTTGGAGCGCCCGGCCGCCAGAAGAGCACCAACGAGTCGACCTTGACTTCTAAATACCGCGTGCGCCTCACGCTTCCCTCTCGAACAATAATATCGCCCTTACTCGGCGCTCGGTGGATGGCGGTGCGTCAGTTTTTCCCGGTATCGGGTGCCTAATACGACAGTTTTTGTGTAAAAATACGCTTATTGCGAATTTACGTGACCTGTGTTGAACGTGCCACGAATCTGTATTCAGTCAATTACGTAAGTGCATAATGTTACATAAGCTGTTTTTGTATCGAGTGTATTTCGACCTTGCACCCCGAGCCGGGAGACTGTTTGGTCATTGCATTACGTCGCGGCGGTCGGTGACGTCGTATTTTGTACAAGGTGCGTTTGTTTTCCGTAAAATTGTGTAAAGTCGATACGAAACAGTGACAATGACGTCTATGCCAGTGTCTGTGTTTACCAATATCTTGTTGCGCAATAACGTAAAAACTCTTTCTCTACGCACATAAATACTATCATTCCGTATATTTCGGCAAGTACAATAGTAACGATCTTGGCTCGAGGCCAATAGAAATTGTGATCGTAGTGTTTCAATGTAAAAACAGCGAGAATGAAATGTCATCCTACGCGTTTTGGTGTAAAATTGTTTAGTGTCATCACCAATATACATTTCCAATGACCAGATCGTATCTGAATATAAGTGTGGTGAAGTTAATTATTACAGTTACACTGGATTGACAGCCCAGGATGTTAGTTTGTGACATTGTATTTAATCATTGATAGTTATAATGTATAGTTGTAACGAATTAGTAAACAATTATTTATACAAATATAATTTGAAAGACCTTCAAAGTGTGTAGAGCGCGTCTGTGTGTCTATCCATGCATTTAGTGCGGTCGGAAACTGTTCTGCGTAGTGCTACGCGGCGATGATAGGGGCGCTTCGTAGCAGGCGGCGTAGCGCTCTCATAATATTGGCTTGCACCAGCTACGAAGGCTTTATACATAAATTACAATTGTGTCAATTATTCCATTGCATGTCGTATTCACATGAATCGTATGTAATATAGCAGTGTAGAATTCGCGTGTTATTATTTACATGAGGCTTGCTGAAGCTCTATGCATGTATTTTTAAAGCTATTGCTTTATTAATTATACAATCTTCATATACATACTTGAAAGTTACACTCAGCCATAGTGAACTTTCAGTTGAAGCAATTATTCGTGGCGTGAGGAATGACATAGGTGTGGCAGATATTTGTTGTCTGAGTTCTTTTATATGGTTCGTGGCATGAAACCTGAATACTTAATCATGTCAGAGTGTATGCCAATACGGAGTATTATAGAATAGCTGAGCTGTCAAAGCATTGTTGGGTCAGACAGTTTTAGTGACGTTATAACGTTATCGTGAATTTTGTGTCAGTACATTTTGTTATTATTTTATTTTATAGGGCATTGATTGTGGTTTACGCCATCAAAAGGCTCTCTGAGTAGCAGCATGTTATATTACCATTAATTATTTTAGATAGTTACTGATAATTACACAGTTGTTGTCAGTTTTTTAAATGTAGTGTGTGATTTTATTTTTTGGGGTAAGGTATCTAATTAAAATAATAAAAAATCACACTGCTCAAAATGAACTTTTTATAATTGAAGCTTACCACGTAAAACTATGTAATATTTTCCGTCAATAGCAAAGGCTTATATTTAGAATCAACTGTGATAGGCGCCCCCGTGTTTTGGTTGTTTTATTGATGCTATCAGGTGCTACAGTTTAGAAGTTAGGGGCAATTCCTGTTAGCGCTAATTCTGGTCGTATCTTGAGTTTATTTTGTATTTTTATCACACTAATATTATAAATGCGAAAGTTACAGAATGTGTGTGTTTGTATGTTTATTACTTCTCCCCGCTCAAACGGCTGGATCAATTTTGATAAAAATTGGTATGGAGGTAGCTGACACCCTGGATAAACACATAGGCTTTTATCACGAAAACTTTTCGCGGGTAACACCGCGGGGCGCAGCTAGTGATTTCTATTGTAAAAAGTGACATTTCATTATCATATAATTTATAATAGCGGCGAGTGACAATTCATTGTTTGCGGTTCTCGTGATGATGACATCAATAATGTATGTTATATACCTACAGTCAAAGCTTGAACAACGATTTTTGATTAACTGAGTACCTACGTAAATAAGTGGACAATTGTATACACATTTCACGTAGGCTCAGGCATTTTATTGTTTTCTGTATTTTCAAATAATTATTAAAACATTAAGTATAATAATTGATAAAGCCGATTGTAACTTTAATGAGCAGCTGCTTATAAGTTTATAACCTAGATAATATAATATACGTACTTAGGTAGGTATACATTACCACCCTCACGATATCATTGTTAGCATCATAATTCATAAGATTATAAACTCGCGATGTTAAAAACTGACTAAAACCTGTAAGAGCAACCAACTATTTTCAATTTGAAAATTCAGCTGGATTGCAGTTTATTGAGCCACTAGTATAATAAATAAAAAATTGTCAGATAGATTAGAAAGCGACAATCGCAAAGCTTGAAAAAAATATAGTTTTTTAAGCAGTGCTTAAAAAAAAAAAGAGATTTTTTATAAAACAACTAGCGGTTTTGTAAAACAGCTGAGTCGACAAACCATCTGCGACATATGCTTTTATTGAAAAAAACTTTCCTCGAGATGGTTCGACATCAGAACATCTCGTGCGTTCCACTTCATCTTCATTATACGAGACAAACAACTCACTTTTACGGAATTCACTTGAATATCGCGGGTTGTGCGCGTATAATGTGTCCTATTGCTAAGGAAGTAATGCATTGACATTTTGAACAATTTGAATATTTGAACAAAAATGGATGGCTTACTAATAACCGCACGGGTCGATCGATCAAGACCTCCGCGGTCGGCTTGTCGCCTGACGATCGAATTTCAAACCTAGGCCCCTGTGTGACCCCTCAGATACTCATTACAAACTACGCTGTAGGGCTGTTCTAATTATTGAGGAAATTGGCTTGCTCCTACTATGCACTTGGAAATCTAATATTATTTGCCCAATGCGAGTGTCTACCCTCACCCACCCCTATGGTTTATAAGTTTCTATACAGACCTATTAACCAGTCTTTCCTATAATTTTATTATTCATATTACTATATAGCGTCACAATCTTTTTCACGCTCACGAATAGTTCGTACCGTAGTAAAAAGCTAATTAGCTGGTCAGCAAGTTAACGGGGCTGATTAGTCAGTACGCGCCGTATGTTTAACTAAATATAGCCATGCGTTAGGGGTTTTTAAATGCACACAACAATACATACTAACACTAACATTGTTAGAGTTATGAATGCACCAGTTCTAACTAGCAGTTAAATTAGGTCATATATGATTCACAAAATTGTAAAAGATTTGTCAACGATAGTAACACTTCCATTTCACTACCAATGCAAATCATCCCTCGTGAAGGCTCTTTTAATGCACTCTAACAGTAGATGTAGGTACTATGTAGTTATATGCGTACTTGGTAAATAACAGAAAAATATTTTTAAGAACCAATTTGAACGCAAATAACATATGCGCCAGATCTACTATCAAGGAAATCACGTCACGAAGTATTGCAGTCCTACAATTCATAAAAGGCGTTGTCAACGATAGTAAAAGTTAAAAGTTTTGAAATACTTTTGATCCCGGTCAAAGGTTAAGTCGATGACCGCGTGAAAATAGGCCGACCGTCGCATATGATCTAAGTTTGGCTGCATTTATTCGCCAACATCAATTTATAGACACATCGGTGACTTCGGATTCGCGTTTCACGTTGGTCTTCCGGTCCCAGATTGGAGTTCATACTTGGATGAACTCCAATTTGCGTCTAAGTAAGTTAAGCCCGTATACGTTAGATACCAACTTGTGCGTGTAGGTTCTAATGGAATTTCTATCACTTTTATGTTATTAGTTTGTTACATATTTCAATAGTAAACTACTAAAATATTTCAAATCTATACAATCTAAATTGTTTGAGTTTTTTCAACAACATTCTATGTTTATGCCCTGTCGACTTCAACGTTAACGTCCATAGAGCCTATCTAGCGTTTTTTCAGTGTTTGAAATAAATATTAAATAATAAAATATTAAGTTAATTGATATTTACTAGGGATGTGCTGACTAGACGCCTAGACT
This sequence comes from Abrostola tripartita, assembly GCA_905340225.1. NCBI lineage: Eukaryota > Metazoa > Arthropoda > Insecta > Lepidoptera > Noctuidae > Abrostola > Abrostola tripartita. The sequence continues at coordinate 7,203,219 of HG996486.1, forward strand.
AGACTACTCGGCCTATTACTTTATTTATATTTACATTACATTTTTATGATGAAAACTAGAGTATCTAGGTAATTGAAATGAAATTATTTTTAAATTCGTAAAGAGTTTAAACGTGCCGTGTGGCATCCGGCCTGTGTCGTGTGGTATCCGGCCTAGAATCGACAACCCCCTTTCCTCCCCTAGGTGTCGTAAGAGGCGAATCAGGGAAAATCCAGAAGATGGGCAGCAGCGTCTTCTGTAACTAGACCACCAACACTGCGATCCCCAAGCCGTTTGCGAGCGTAGGAATTATGGCAACCCCCCCCCCCTTCTAAGGGGGAGGCCTTCGTTTAACAGTGGACGTCTTTTGGCTGATAATGAAAGAGTTTAAACGTGATGTCCTTTTTGACACTATAAAAAATCACTATAAAAAATGTCTTGTAACTTACTGTCTTAGGTTTATTTTTATTAAAAATTTCGCCCGTACGAAAACATTACTGGCGAGACGAACATTTCCGAAACACGAACGAGACCCGATATCTTAACTGAAAGATGATTGGATTTGCTGACTAGTCGTCATCTTTGCGACTGTCTAGTCGAATTGTCGATAATGCTCATAGTCGGTCCATGATTCAAATATTATTAACCGAAGTATTAGGTTTATATTACCACCACATCACATCATCATCATCACATCCGACTATCGCAAACCACTGCTGGACGTAGGCCTCCCCCAGGGTACGCCACCAGGTCCACCTTCACTTATATCACAAAAACGGCACTACATCATACCTATATACCTATATATACATTTAGAATTTTTCTTTTTTTGTGTTATCTAGGTAGTTATTTAAGTGACATCTAATCGCATTTATTTATTTATTAATGAAATACACCAACAGTATATATAGAGACATTTCGTTTAACAATATATTTAGTACAAGTTCTTATATACATACAATTTAAAGGTGTACATGACATTCCATTGAGAATAGTATTATGTTAATAATTTCACATTAGTATACACATTTGAATTTTTAATTGTAGGAATATGATTAGATACAAACTAGAGTAAGAAAAAGAAAGCAGACTGACATGTTGCAGTTAGTAATATAAGACTTAAAAATATAATGCTAGAATGCTAGAACTATTTTGTTGTGATTATTTTAGGAGCAACACTTTGTATAATTTTTTTCCGAATACCACCCATGGAGTCGTGGAAAATATCGAGGTTTAAGTTTTTATTGAGAAAGTTGAGTTTGTTGAAAATCCTCGGGAGAGGACCGTGTGTACCGATGTTAGTGCGGCAAAAGGGAGGGCAGAACGTATTAGTAAGTGGCCTGCGAGGTATGGTACCGGGAACGGTAAGGGGAATCTGAGCTAGGAGGTGACTGCAATCTGTTTTTCCATTTAGTAGTTTGAGCAGGAATGTAACATCATGGATAGTACGACGGTCTCGTAATGAGGTCGTAATGAGTTGATATGTCTTTAATAAAAAATATTTAATTAATAAATATTATGGTTTAATTTGATAAATGCACTATAACATGGTAAAATATGCGCCTAAATTGGATAGTAACATCAACATTTCTAATTTAAATGTTACACGGCTGCAAGCCTGCAACGTGTTAAACGGAAATTGATGACATGCCACCCAACTACAAACATTGACTAGTGCACTGTCAGGTCTAGTTGAACCGTGTTATAGCCACAAGCAGTTTATGACTATATCGTATGACGTCAATAACTATCGATAAATTGTAGGCAACGTTGTATCAACGTCAACAACTTGCTTTAAGACCGATACCTTTAGATTTCAGACGTTCTAACGAAAAGTAATTTCTATAAAAACAACGTACAAAATTTGTAATAGTGTCCATAAAAGTCAACATACAGTTTCTGTAAGTTTTCCAGCTGAATTGTGTTTTGCGAACATCATAACGATTCCGGTAAACCTCAAAGCATTTCGGACGCGTTCATTCGATTCGGTAAACCGATAACGCTGTAACTGTAACACTTGTAGTACATTATGGTAATTATCCAAAAAGTTAACAAATATCTCCTCTCCAAACCTCGTTATAAACTTTAACACATACCAGGTTCCACCTTTATTTTAGTTAGCAGGTATTTTATATTTTTAATTATTTTTTGTTTCTTAACAGGTTCCGACTTGAAAACTATGGCTGGTTTGGTGAACCCCTGCCTTGATAAATATTTCGTTCAACGTTGATGGTGAGTGACAACTTGTAAAAGCCTCGCGAGGCAGTGTGAAGGTAACCACTTATTGTTCTGAAAACAGAAGAACTTGGTTGGTAAGGCTTACATATTGTGCTCGTAACGTTTATCTATGGTAGACACTTAAAATGTCAGTTGCTATAATCGTTACTTACTTTTTCTTCGAACCCCGTTCCTTCCTCACTTTCGGAAGATAATTTTGAACTTTGATTCACTTGAAACTTCTGAGTTGTTTAAATGCATTCTCATCCATAGACCCCTCTCAATAACAGTAAGTCGTTGACTTTATCTTTCTTTTCTCATTCGCCGACAGCTTACCACTTTACTTGGCGTCGTGGGGTCTAAGTAAATTGAAATTATAATGAAGCTGAAAGTTTGCCAACTCTTTTGTAACCTACATTTCTACTTCAGATATGAATCTATAATAAATTGAAATTGACCTGAATAATACAAGTAACTATTCTGCATAGAATTGCCTTAAGTTACTTTATTAAATTCAAATAAAGTATTAAGGAATTTAACACAGTTATACAATCTTAAGTCACCTACTTCTTTTCATAATTAACGAAACTAAAAAATGTTAATTATCGGATCCAACGCAAAATAATTTATTATACGCAACATTTTGATACCTTGGGTTACATTGTTCCATTTTAGGTAGGGATCTTTCCTCTTTTTGAATCTACTTATAATATAGCCTATTTTAGACGGAAATAAGTATGTAGCTTACGAATATTGAAAGAATTTTTAATATCCGTCAAGTAATTTTTGACTTAAATCGTAACAAACAAACAAAAAGTCAAATCTTTCCTCTTTATAATATTAGTTTAGATAATTAATCTATTTATAATAGCATTTAATGGCAAGTCATGATATTAATTGTGTTGTGAATGCGGCATTAATTAATCGTGAGTAATTTACTGCGAAGCACAATGTTTGATTTTAAATAGACTAGGTACAGTATTTACCTTTAGGTGCTAACTTTAGCTGTGCGGTGTGTGATAAATTGATAATGTGCAATATACAATTTTAGTTGGTATAGGTACTAGTCGTTACTGAGATTTTATTATTTATATTGGTGATTGAAATATATAACGTTGAAGTGGCTTCCGTGGTTTAAATTAGAGGATGATGAAATAAAGAAGTGACTTGAAGTGTTGTGATCACCAGGTATGCCTGCCAAGATGATGAGCGCGCGGGGCGGCGCTGCAGCCGCCGGCGACGTGAGCGTGGCGGATAGTCCCTTCGCGTCCTTCGAGACGCTGACTCAAGCTGCCGTCATCGCCGTCATGGGGATAGCAATAGTGGTCTCTAATCTACTCATCATCGCTTCTTTTCTTAATTTCAAAGGTACGCCAATTGTGGATTTACCTATTTGTATTATAATTCCAAACCTAAAGTAAATTATAATAATAATATCTTTTTCGCTTTAATATCTACTTGAAACATAAAGTACTTAAATATGAATTGTTAGCCCTTGCACTAAATAACAAAATAGCAGGCAGAATGTAAATTCGTAATAGCTTTTTCTTTTATAAGATAGAAATTTAATCCGTGCTGAAGTGGATTATCTAGCGAACTGTCAGGTTTCCTTCAAATGACATTACTTGATAGAATATTAATATCTTATTACTATAGATACAAAGTTGCAACTTACTATCTATTAAAATAGAATGCGATTTGATATCTATAGCAACGGACACAAAACAAAACAATGTGGAGTTAACACGATGAAAGTCAGCATGCAGAAATCGCAACGTTCTATGGTAGTTTTTCCGGTACAAATATTGACAGTAATAGATACCTACCAAAGAGTATACAACCACACTAATAGTCGGTTAAATGGTAATTTAAGCTAGGTTACGGAAGTTACAGGAAGATAAATTTTTCCTGAGTAGCAATTCCGTGAACTATTATAGTTTAGAACATATATTCCGTTACTGATACTTAACTGTAGGTTAATCGTAGTTGGTTGAGACTTGAGAGTTGCTGCATGCTGTGTGGCAGGACTGTCGAACGAGGTGATCAACTACTACCTGTTGTCGCTGGCTGTGGCCGACTTGCTTATCGGCGTGTTCGTGGTGCCGCTGTCCGTGTACCCGGCCATCACGGGCCGCTGGATGTTCGGCGACCTCATGTGCCGCTTGGCCGGCTACGTGGAGGTCACGCTCTGGTCCGTCTCCGTGTACACCTTCATGTGGATCTCCGTCGACCGATACCTTGCCGTCAGAAAGCCTCTCCGATATGAGACGGTTAGTGCGACGGTAGTTATCCCTTTCAATATTTTTATTTATTAGCTAGCTAGCTTGCATCTTAAAAGCATTTGCATATAGAATTTGAATCAATCATTCTCAATTCTCAGATTATAAAGCTACTTTTTCTTATTAAATAAAATCAATTCTTCTTTTGAATTTTAAATTTTTATAAAAATACTTCTCAATAGTTTTCAATTTTATTTGAAGTCTTTCTCTTTTAGATAGTAGCTATATAAATAACTTTTTATACCTCACTAGACAATTTTAACATGAGCATGAAAAGTTTATTTTTGTAAATAATATATTTTTTATATTATTATTCTTAATAATTATAAAATCTATTCACTTCAAATGAAATCCCTTTGACGTTAGACTAGTGTAGGCCGCAACGTGTTTGACTTATTATTAATAACTATGTCCACGGACCAGGTACAAACGCGCACTAGAAGTCAATGTTGGATGGTATTTACTTGGATTTCTGCGGCTATGCTCTGCTGTCCTCCTCTTCTCGGTTACAAAAAGGAAGCGAACTTTGACAAGGAGACGTTTATCTGCATGCTGGACTGGGGCACCACGTACGCTTACACGGCCACCCTGGGCATCCTCGTACTGGGCCCGAGCATTATCTCCATCGTGTACAACTACTACTACATCTTCTCCATGAAGCGCAAGCTAACCAGCGGCGTCCCCATTCACGACAAGGAGTACGCAACCGCGCTGGCTGAAAATCTGTCGAACCCGAGCCACTGGATGAGCTTCATCATGGTCTGCACGTTCTGGTTGAGTTGGACCCCCTTCGTTGTTGTCAAAATGTACGAATACGTCACTGATCATGAGATAAAGGTCCCGATGTTGCATTTCGGAGTGGTGTGGATGGGAATTCTTAACTCCTTTTGGAAGATCGTTATACTGATTTCGTTTAGCCCACAATTTCGCCTCGCGCTTCGGATATTGTGTTTGACGGCGTGCTGCCGAACTAAGGGGCGCTTGCAGGCTGAACTGATTGGCATGGACAATGATGATTGAGTTCATCTCTTGGCGGGTATGTAAATCCTTCGTGAAATTGATAGCCCGAATACTTACAGTACTTACACGGTACAGAAGATTAGCCGAATTGCGATTTAGATACCTGGCCTGGCATAACTCTTGTCCACCTTGATATAAAATGACCTTGAATTTAGAAAGTGACGTGGTAAATTACCTGAACATGACATAAGACGAAATAATATTGCAGTGAATTAGAAAGTCGTAATGTTTCATGACAAATATATGCATATGATTAGAAGATCACTAATGACTATTCCCGTAATGTTGAGCTTGATACGGTTATAATGGTGGACAACAATTAAATTAGTAGGTATCTGTTTGTCAAATGATGAGAAACCGATAACTATTATGATTGGTCGATACTTGTTATTAATTAGACTTGTTAAAATTCGGTCTGTCTATTTCTATAGATCATAATTTTAGACAATAATGTGTTTCAGTTTAAAGTAAACACTTTGCCGAGTGCAATAAATTTCATATCATTTTCTCAATGAATACTCGTTAGCTCTAAGCATTATGTAGTGTTTAATATATTTTATACTGTTAGTCTGTCTGGTAGAGAATTATAAAAAAAACAAATATCAAAGAGTACGAGTAATATCAAATTTACGATGAAGGTGTTCAATGAGGACTACCGCTACAGAACAATAAGAATATTAAGGTGTTTCCTGACATGTGTGCTCTTACTGTTTGAACTGTTTGTTAAAGGTAACATATTTAATAAAAATATTAATGTGCACGCATTTGGTTGTTGAGTAAAAATGATTTACCTTTTGGTATTTTATTAAAGTCTTTCTTAAAAGCTAGTGTTAGTGTTCCGTACAAATATGGATTTACGAATACGTGTAGACTGTAGGTATAACTCTACAAAATAATAACAAAAATGTGACGCTTACAGAACCCCTTGCTCTATTTAGGCATAAAGTTCCCAGCATAATATTTATTTTAAAATAAAATAGATTTGACTGAGACTAATAAGCGAAAACTAAACAATGTAGGTAGTATAATATAACATAATGACTGTGCCTCGTTAACTAGCATATATGTATACCATTACCTGTTACAACTATTATGACACGACCCTATTTAGTATAATTTACGTGTAATGATCAGTAATTAACGTTGATTAATATGAATTATATTTTATGAAAATAATATGGCAAGATCCCCAGCCATGTGTATGGAACACTAATGCATTGATACATTATATTTTAAATACATTTCCATTACATAATACTCATAAAATGAATCTGCAGTTATTTAAATATGTTACCTTATATTGTTGGCGATTGATTCGAGTTATATTAACTATATATTATGTTACTGTAACATTAGTACAATTGTAGAAGAATGAAAGGTTTTAACGCACATTCTAAAAAGAGTATCTATAAGTACGCGCGTTTGTGTTTAGCGCATATTAATAATTCCCGCTGTTATCACAGTTGGTGGCCATCAATTCTAAATACCGATTCTAAATAATTGTCTATAATAATCCTACGTTCATAGGTGTCGTGTATATTTTACGAAGTCAACAATATTTTTGAATTGCGTTCGTTGCTGACGATTACAATAAGTGTCTAACTGTTTGCTGTTAAGTTACAATAGTGTTGAGTGACATGCTATTCATGTTAATTAATTTATCGTGAAATTGGCGGGCGAGTGTATATCGGGTGCTGTGGAGAGTGTTTGATGTCATGCGCTCCACTCGAGTATCATTACAAGTCCTATAATTTAAATTATTGTTCGTATAACTGTATAATGAATTCGCTGTTTAAAAGATTTGCTCTGAAAGTAAACAATATTTGAATTGAAAAGTATTCGAAAGTTAGGTAAACACAAGTGTCAAAATGTAGTGTAGTTTTAGGTAGAAGGAATAAACAATATTGTTTACATTTTTAGCAGTTTGTATTGAAATAGTCTAAAGTTGTTACCATTATAACTTTGTTTAACCAAACGTGTGCCATGCCGAGCGCTGTACCTACATTGTACAAGTGTACAGTAATGTGTGCTTGGGACACTCGCCCAAAGATGAATAAAGTTAATAATTTCTCAAATTAAAGGCTGTGCTGAGACTATCTTTCAGGTTTAGTTTCAGATTAGATGTTTACTTGTATGTAATGTTAGCTGTTTTTATTATCTACTTTTAACTTGTTATCACTGCCTGTTCTAATGTTTGTTTATTCAATTGAAATGTGTTCGAACTAGTACTAATATGTTATAGCTGTAGGTGCGTAATAAGCGGATTAGCAATTATACAACAGGGATAGTTTATGTTTTTTGATAAAATTGGTCCTAGAACTAATAGAAGTCCTAATAATATAGCTGTAATGTGTCTAGGTTTTGTTTATACCTTGCCTTAGCTGATTAGGAGACAACAGCTTTTGCTGTAGGAGGTTAATATACAACGTTATGTACTTAATTATTGCTTTTGGATTACGTTAATTGTTTAATGGAGCATTGTGTGTACCTACATAGAACTAATATTTATAAATGATTCGAAAGTCGTGGTGACCAAGAGGGCAGATCCTAGATTAATATGCACAAGGGTGCGGGTGTATACCTAGGCAAGTACCAATGTGGCATTTCAATGCCATATGTACTTTCTTAGATGTTCTAAGACACTACTGACTAATAATTGTGCCCAATAAATAGTAATAGGCCCGCCCCCTATTACTTAAGGGACTAACATTGTCCGGCGAAATAAGGGTGTTCAGCCCCCTTACCATGAACTCTTAAAACAAGACAGTTTAAGATGTGAAAGCAGGGCGCCGCTACGTGCAATGTAATGCTGCGTCTCGCTTCTACAACGTAAACTGTCCTGCTTTAAGAGTTTCAGGTATGGGGGCAGTTTAGCACACCCCTGCTTATACCTCCGAGGAATAATAGCGTGATAATATACATACTTACATATTGATAATGTTTAACTAATACCTCATAACCCGATTATTATTATATCCATGTTGGACTTGCTTTTAAGAATAATTAAGAATTAGTTTCGTTTAAATGTAAATTTTAAAACTGTCATTGATCCTTAGATGTTCCGTGGCTATTTACTGCTAGCTCTTATAAAGTTTTGTTTGAATGGCCCAAGCAAGCGATGTGCCCTATGTAAATTTCACACACTGCGCGCTGTATAGCATACTCTACGTTATCCAATAACTAACAGGCATTTAGTTATCGGAAACGAATATATCCATCGAACTATATTTGGAACATGCTGGCCGTATATGCTATTTTAGTAGAGACGTTATATTAGTTTTCTGATACCGAAATAGAAGGAAAATATATAATAATTTATCAATCTTGTTTGTGAATAGTCTTCCACCTGTCACTGCCATTATTATATAATATAATTGAGTACCTGATGTTAACGGTAGGACCGTTATGAGGTGTTTCATCTGTGGATATGCTCATTCCAGAATTTTGCTAGAGTGGCCCTAATGAGCGAGGCAGTAATGGCTACACGGAACACCTCTGGTGTGTTCGTTTTGCATTTAGCCAGATGTAACTATTTATTGTACCTATTTAAGTGTATTTATAATTATTTCTATGTTATATTATTATCATCATTAAAATAGCTACTTTGTGAATGGTATATTTTATGTATGTAGGTAGTAACAATCATAATGTCGGCCTCTCCTGTCTTGTTTGAAAATTTAAAGTTTGGTATAAAAATATTTTGACACCATAAAAACAATTCTTTGTGTTTTATGGAAAACAAAAGCTTCCATTATATTTCAATATATCTACCACGTAGAATGCATAAGTCTCAAGAAGATCGTTGCTAGGTATTTAAATTCAGCTGTAGATATATGTACATATATTTTAAATGTTAACCAATGTTTAAAAAGTTTTTCAAAACTTTGTGCCTGATATTCTATTTTAGATGCACAGTAGCATATTTTGTTCTATACAGAACCGAGTTAAAATAGGAGATACAACCGTTAGCTGAATATGAAATAAAATAATATAGGCTTTCTTTTCATGTTGTTCGAAATTTTGCTTATTTCAGTACCACATAATTTTTTTTACGAAAAATTAGAAGATTAATATAAAATCAAATAACGAAAAAGCGATAAGAAATGACTAAGTAATATTACTACATACTGTCACGCACCGGTACTTTTCCAAAGTCATATGGCACTGGCGCTGGGCGTACAGGCTGGAGAGATGCTTTTAGGCATTTAATATTTTAAAAACAAGGGCAAATGATGATCACAGATAACTCGAAATGATACCGTTAGTGTCGCTCTTAAGATTAACAATCAGCTATTAGGAAAAACACACACAATCTTATTTATATCGAAAGTGTACGACATGAGGAAGACGATTACTGGACTGCTATTTAATCCCTTTTACGGCGTATCATAAAAATTAAATGTCAAAGTACTGGCATAACCAGCCAATATCGATTTTCCGACTGCTGTGTTTGGTTAACGAGGTCCCTAATCAACACATTACCGTTGTATTCAGACACGGGCTGGCTCTTTAGTGGTAACATTAGTTTTACGGCGCGCTAGCGTTTCTTTGTATCTTATTTGTAGTTTGCCTGAGTTAGCGGCGCTATGTGCCATAACCAATTAAGGCCTTTCACTGAAATTTAACTAACATTATTAGACTGCTAATATTCTAGTTTTTGAATTCAGATAGTTCAAAATATCTATTGGTTGTAAATGAGCCGAGCAGTGTCATTGAAATAATGAATGCCGTCTCTGACGTGGAGCTTTTTACTACAGTGAGAGAATAAAATGTCGAATACTTTTGTGTGATTAAAAAAAAAAACAATTGCTTACCCGCCTAAAAAAGTAAAATATATGGAAGTAATATCCCCTGGAATAATTTTTTACTTAAAAACGGTCTTCATATACACTATAAATAAATGTTGCGTCTAGGGACCTCTATATTCCCAAAGTAAAGTTTTAATTACAGTAGCGTTAGATGACAATAGAGCGTAAAGCCGTACACCGGTTAACTTTATTCATTAAACTGCACGTGTATTTATGGTGCTATAGAATTTGTATACCCGATGCGGCCTCGGTGCTCGTAACAATACGATTGTATTCACAAATCCTACGGGAATGCTGGATACAAAGTCTGCCGGTATCTAGTGGAAATACGCTTCGTACATAACAAGGTCAGGCTGACGTCCGTACAAAGGAAGCTTTGAAGTCGCAGGGATACAAATGACATGTTAACATACCAATAATAAACAAGAAAACAACTGGCTGTAGGTAATTTAATAAATGTACCTATTTTTTATATTCTACGTACATTTTATGTCGAGATTATAAAGTAATACAAAAACACTTAGCTAAAAATTTGGAAAAGGCTATACTTAGTGTGAGTTGCATCAACAACTTTCATAATTACATTGTTATTGTTAAATGTGGCCGCTTGTATGAGAGTTTCCTACAAACTAAACGTTGACTTAACGATAATAGACTATTGGTGCAACTTAATTCTAATGACTAACCATTAATAGTTGTATGCTAATCTTAAGGGTGATTTCTAAATAGAACCATACGCTTTATTATGATACTAATAATATGACGGTCAATTTTATTTATATAATCATTTAGCAATAGCTAAATAGGAATGTCGTTAGAGAAACGTTTTAGGTCGTTACTTTTATGAACAATTCGGTTTCGAGTTGAAGATATGCCACACAGAGTTATAAGATAAGAAATGAACGAAACATGTTACTCACGCGACAAAAGTACATAGATACTTTAAATAGTACGTTAGATATGTTATGCTGCTAGCAAAAAACAACGCAAGGCATTCACAGGGTGGTAATTTTGAAATTGTAAAATTCCATACACGAATGTGAATATTTTACTTAGTGAGAAAACGGAATTTAACCTGTCGTATTTATCTACGCTTGGATGAAATGTTTGTTTTCACCCGACCCTAGTCTAGAAAGTCGTTAAAGGTAAATACGTAGGTACTTATTGACAACGGCAGGTATATCGCTGTGTGACGCTAATGAGTCGCTGTTATGATTGTGAATAAAAAAGATAAGAAATGGTTAACATTTTAGATATTTAATAAAAATAAAAGAGACACTATTAAAACTAACGTAGGTTAGTTAGGTACATAAATTCAGTGATATTAAAAATGAATGTGAATTAAGAAATATTAATGTTATTATGTCGTGATACTTTTTTCAAATTTGTAAGTACCTATAACTTAAAACTTTTTTTATTAAACTCATTTGAATGCTATACACCTACATAAATAATGTTGATTCTCAATTATCAAATAACTTTCATTTTTCATGTGTATAATTTTTTTGTTTCTAACATTATTTTGGAGTATCATGTGGCCACTAAGTTTCAAAATTGTAAACTTTTGCATTACAGTAATTAATTTTTTAATTACTATTATATTTATTTACACGTGTTTCTTCAATAATAAGATAAGAAAGAATATGGTAAATAATACTAGATACTAAATGATTACTTCTGGCATAATACGTGGCTTACACAATTAAGTTTACTAGTCAGAGTCGCAGATTTAGATAGTTTCTAACGTAGCTCAATTCTACGTAGGTAAAGCGTTTAATCATTAATAATAATTATTTACATATTGTATCTTCTTGTAGGGCTGGAGCTTAATTCGGACATAAATTTAATTTAAATAATAGGAATTAGACTTGACTTTTACTAATTTAGGAAAACGAATGACGTTAATTAATATTATTTATGTCAATCAATTCGTCCAAAGATGCTGCCAATTTCTAATTTAACTACGTAATGTTTTTTAAAAGCAAATCAAATAATATATCGACTTGGCCGGGGCACTGCCGTGCCCCCAGATTCACGCCTCTAAACCCCGCAGGCATAACCCTGCAGGGTTAACAGGAGCGAATATGATAATTATATTCATCCTGTAATTTTGCGTATAAATATTTGATACGTTTGAGCTAGCATTTAATAATTTCGCGTGTCGGTGTATGGCAGCCGACAGCTGCGTAAATATCAGTACCATGCCATCATGGTTGTGAAATAATAACAATAACATACCTTAACATAATTTTAACTGAAAGGTCAGCCTCGGGAGTTTTCAAATGGCTCTTCTAGCTACAATGCAAGTTAATAAGCTGTTTATCAATCATGTTAGTTTGGAACTAAGTGTACACTATTCAAGACGAGTAAACACTTACCTTCGTTAGTTCAAGTCCAGGACTATTAGTAGACTAACTGAACATAGGTAGAATTTACTGTGCGGTAAAATTAATAAAATAGATGAGCTAACGTCGGGAATATGAATTATTAGCAAAGACTAATACACCAAATAGTTACTACACAGTAGATAATTAATGTTACATATACATATCGAATGCTATTCGTATTCAAGCTTGTTGATGGTAATCGCAACCGCAAGGCAGCGTGGCTAATGAATGGTAATGTTTCACATGTCAATTAGTCCAATTAATCCCGTCTATTGAGGTTACCTCCTCGCGTTGGATTCGAAGACACGTTTATAAATGTATGTACAGCCCCCTTACCATGAACTCGTAAAGTAGGGCAGTTTACGATGTGGAAGCGAGACGCCACATTACGCTGCACGTAGCGGCGTCTCGCTTCCACATCGTAAACTGCCCTACTTAAAGAGTTCATGGTAAGGGGCAGTAAGGGCAAATAATAAGTTGAAGTTTGCCTGTGAAATGCAATCTGCTTTGTGGTTCCAAGCGAAGCCCGTAGGTCGAGTTATAAACAAAGTTCTTGTTTCGAGACCCACTTCGGTACAACAGAGCCCGCACTACACAGCGCTTAATGCTTAGGTCAGCACACAAATGTGTTTTGTTTAACTTAGATTCCTTTGTGTAAGCTGCCATTAGTTTTCATACGTACCTGTTAACGTTATCTTATCATTAGTAGGTAGATTAATAACCTAACTAAGAGTGCATTAAAAGAGCTTCCACGTGGGACGATACTTATTTGATCATTACGGTACTGTAGTACGGCGAACTGACTTTCAACCTGCTGTCTAGCTTATCATTTTATAACGACATAAGGTGTTCTTATGGCATAGCTCATGTTACACGATATAAGAAGTTGGTGAGTTATTGACAAATTGGTTTCATCTATTACATTAAATTGTGCAAAAATAATGTAAAATGCATTTAGGTATACAAAAGAAGACAACTTGCAGAAGGAGGTTAGAAATTATAGAGTGTGTTACAATATATACGTAGGTACTTAGAGACCACAACAAAGGTTCTTATGTGTTCACGTTCACGGCTCGTAAATACATAGGTACTTATAAAATAAGGGTAATTACAAATATACATGTAGGTACGTATTTTCCAAGTAAAACCCATTAAAGTTTAGCGGTTGTGTATCTTGTAGATACTTACCACCAAGAAGGCTTTAACAGATTACAAGAAATCTAAGAGTGTAAGAAACTTCACCTCAGGTTTCGCCGTAATGTTCTAACTAACTTATTAGTTACTGTTTAGTGGGTGACGCATTACGGCACTAGTGTACCTAATAATAACTGAAAGGGATCGGCAAATTCGGTGCGCTGCGAGTCTTGTGCGTCTAGACTTCCCAACTCTAGTGTAAACGTATTTATTAATATAAGGAAGCACTTTGGATTTTCTGTTTAACATAGTTCGTTGTGTTTATTAATATTTTGAGTTTTACTTAATGCACAAATTTCGTGTTTAATGTTCTGTACTGTCCGAATAAGCTCAGCTGTCTACTTAGTCAAGTTTCGGTCACTAGATGTAAAACAGATTATAGCATTTATTTTACTAATATATCTTAATCTGAGAAGTTTAATGATGACATTTACATAGTAATAAAGAATAAGAAAATAAATGAATGAATTTATTATTAGATGGAGTATTTTTTCTACTAGTATCATGTAAGTTGTTTTGGTAAAGTAAGAACGAGATAAAATTATCGCATTAAAAAGTTATAATATACAAAATCTAATTGTATACTTATTTAATAATTTAAAAATCTATAGTTAGATATTGGTCATCACTTAATGGAAAGTATTTACAATATATTTATTGGTTATGATATCAAGTATAATGTTATTGCCATTTGTAATTGAATGCCTACAGATAAATGTATTATATCAGTTTAAATGATTGTTCAATAGTTTTGTCTCAAGATTCTCGTTCGTGTTCGTCACTATTAAAGATTTTAGCTCAAGCAGAGTTGTTTTATTGAAAGATTGAATATAAACGCTCACAAATCGTTGAGGCCACGACTGCAAAGGTGCGCTTTACATGGATTTATTATTTTATAAAAATATTTGTATTGTGCATATAAATCGCCTATTGCAATCCGTGAATAAAGTCATGGCTTCAATGCAATCCTTGAATTCTTCCCCTTGAATCCTATTTGTCGAGCTGAAGAAAGTATTAGGTTTGCTGTAAATGAATTATACAGAATTTTGGTAAAATGTCTTATGTGCCTACTTATACCAGACGAATTAAATAGTTGGTATCCACCTAATTAGCTACTGATATTTACCAGTAACTATGTAAAATGTCCTAAGAAGATCATAGCTCGGTCATAGCAACCAGCAGGGGATCAGATTTGGGGTTCCGGCCGGAATAACTCGTCATGGCTACTGAGGTTGAGGACTTTACCCCGATCCTACCTAGATTACTGTGAGATTAGAGGTGGTTGATTATGTGAAGGAAGATTAGAGTGATGAGCAGTTTGACCAGTTCGAGGCAGAAGTGGAGTAGAGCAGCACTAGAAGCGAGATTACAGCTCTACTATGATCAACTGAAGCTTCATGATATTCATAACTAAAGGAAAAACATACATGCCAAAAAATAAATTTCGTAGCACTCGTTTAAGTCCTGTGTATTATTATTTATTAAGCACATAAAGATAAAATGTCCATATTCAAAAATCAATATTTTGCGTTTTCTAACATTTGTAGAACTTAAAACTTCAGAGATAGTAAAAAATTGCTGCAGTTTCTCAAAAATCCATTAACATTAATTTTGAAGAGCGGTGATGTTTTATTTTGAAGCATTTTTAAATATTATCATGTAACCCTACAATTTAAGGTTTGAGCTGACGCCCAGGCCCTTTTTGATGTGGGGATGAGCAGATGTTAACTTGGTTTCTTGAGACTTACAAAGTCTTTGTTATGGGTAGATTTCTTAGTAAAGCCAAAGACGAGTACATTGTCATATGAACTCCCCTCTAGTTTGATTCATAGTAATGATCTTGTAATTGAACAGTTGCATCCATCGATACTGGTAAAGTGAATTGAATTGTGGTGAAATAGTTTACCGATTTGTCAGTTGTGGGAAACACAAAATTGACACGCGTTAAAATGAAAAATGGCAGAAAGGGTAGGAGGCCTATTCCTATTATAATAGCAGGCTTTATCGCGTGATTATGTACATACACTGAAAGTTTTGATCGAAACACCTCTTACACCGGCCTCGGCAAAACGGCCGTTTTTTAAAAGCCTAAAATAACTTATTTCAGTAGAATAAATTTGACATTTTGACATACATTATACTCATACATAGACCGTCAAAATGGTAACTTTAATCTACTAATTTAATTAACTAACGATTGACAAATCGGTCCTTACAATAGGGTATTTCAGTAAGGCGTAGCAATCAGCTTTCATTAAAAGGTTTCCGTTTTGTATTTTCAAATAAGTGAATTTCAGTAGATAGTGCAATAGGGCGTGAACCTACATGATAACACCGTACAATAAAGTCGTACGTAAAGCAGTCCGCGTCCGTGACGATTGTAACAAAAAATTGCTCGAGAAACTAGGTCAAGAGTATCCAAACCCACAATTTTTTGTTAGCAAGCAGTTTTTTGAAAACGAAAATACTAGAAAAGTAGTTTGATGACGTAGCCTCTGAACAAAAGAAGGTTCTGAATCCGACTGATGTACAGATAAGTAAGAAGGATGGTTGACATATACTATATGGTTTGCTGTGGTAGTTTGCTGTCTGGAAGTGAGAGGTCCAAATTGGATTTCAAACCATTTACCAAGCGGGATGTGCTACGGATAGCTTTATTCGGTTGGAGTCCGGTATAAATTTACTGCGGTTACATGCCTGCCAGACGTCAATCGCACCATTTTTTACGTCCATTTTTCATGGCATGTCCAAGCTTCGTGTTTTATTTGTTCAGTTACGGCTAAATCCACATAACACCTATGTATCTATTTGCTATTACTATTTATTTGACACCCAGTGAATAGGTAAATATTGGTAAATATTTTATTCGGTTTAATAAAACGGTTTACGGATAATAAAATATATATTGTAAGTTAAATTGTGTCGAAGTTTGGAATAACTTGTTACTGGCGTTATGCTGTATTGCGTTAGGCAATATCCTGAACTGAGTTCAGAAGGAAAACTTATTTCATAGTTCAATCAATAACAGGAATAGGCTGCTATCGGGTTTTTTTATTAACTTACCACGCTAGCTGAACGCGACAAATGTGAATTGTTTTACAGACCTTAACGAACCCTTATAATCATAAATTTCATATTTTATCGTGACTGCTAAAAGATCAGTATATAAGTAAGTACCTACCTAGCTAAAAAGTAACTTGAAAGTGAGTTTTATATGATGTTTATTCGATATTATACTTCCTTAAAATGGTAGTGGCCAGCGATTTCTGGTTAAATTGCTGTCGCCTGTGATTGCCAGTTCGCGGAAAGTGTGTCGGTTTTTACACAACAAGCACTTCAGTTCCGAATAAGGGCCGATAGACTGAAAGTCTACCATCCGTTCTATTTTTCATCAGTATTTTATAGCTCGTGCAAATTTTAATCTTTTATGGCATAAGTTCAATATTTGTTGTATCTATTGATTTTGTTGTATATATTAGTGTTTAACATAAAATATATATAATAAAATGAATAAGTTGACATTGTACTACCACAAGTAACCATATCTTTTCCGTCATCCCTATATATCCGTATGGATAGTATAAATGTGACGATATGTTTCTGGATTTGTCCTTCTTACACGCGGTGGATAGACGTATTTTAAAGTTGGAAATAGTTTACTGGCCAAAGACTTCTAAGGCTTAGGATGAAACTCTTTATTCCTAGTAGTATATAAGGACTGGTTCGTTGGTCGAGAGCGAGCGCGACTGCTGAGCTTGAAGTCCTGGATTCGATTATTAGGTGTGAATAGTGGAATTGGGTTGGTTCATCTGACTAGATTCTTCATAGCTGCACGTTGTCTGGTGAAGTACCTATATTTTGAAAATTGATGACGTGATTGGCACAGTGGCTAAGAGATTGGACTGCTGCACCAAGGGTTCGATTCCCGTTCCCGCACGGGACAAAAATATGTGCGATCCGCGGATTTTTGTCCCGAGTCAGGGTGTTCGTGTATGTGATATTTCATATTTGTAAAACGCACCCACGATGCAGGAAAAATTCCTTGTGTGGGGCGACGTGTTAAGAATAAAAATGGATTGGCGAAATGTGGATGCATACACCGCTCATAAATCTGTTTAGAGTCAGTTTCGAGGAAGCAGCGAGAACACTAATGGTTCGGTGCGGTCTTGTAACTGGTAAATAAAAATATTAGGATTATCGTGTGATGTGATGGAAGTCTTTTATTTACAGATAAAAGTACCTGCAGAGTAAATTAATTAATTTACCGAAGAATTGGCATTTTTTACTTTTAGGTTAACTACGCTGCACTATTTCTCATCACTTCTACAATGAATCCATAGCAATTAATATTTCCAGTTACCTAATAGCTCAAGAAGCATGCTATAAATCAATAATGAATTTTACTGAGAAATTAACTGAAAAGCAATACTGACTTGTGATATTAATAAATGAATGCTCATGCTAAACTGAAATACAGAAACAGCAAATTTAAAGTAGCATTTTTTACTGAATGAATTGTATTTTGTTTTACAATTAGCATCGTTCATCATGTTTATTTATAAAGATTATATTTTATACAACGCAACTTTAAATTATCTTTATCTTTTAAAACAAAGTAGGGTTTGGCTATTATAAAAATAGCGGCGGTAGAGCGAATCTATTACCTAGTATACGTCAATATGATAAGTGTGACTACTGTTACGAATAAACGTTTTAGGACAAATATACGTAAGAAAACGTTAAAGTGACATTAGGCTAATGATATTTAGTGTAATTTTTTTTTATTTTGTTTGTATATGAAAACAATTAAGAACACATAATATGTTGACCATTCTTGAGTCTAACCATTCATAGCAGTACATACCCCTGGGTCACTGCATCTGGCGTCTTGGATCCCGCCGCAAAATAACGACATGAGAAAATAAATTAATAAAAATAAAAGAAAGTGAAGAGGTAAAAGAATTAGACGCAGGCACGTTATGAACGTTATGAACTACGGCTCAACAGTTTAAATGAATGAATACACATTATTAGCCTTAAAAAAAAGCTTTGGCTGGAGACGATTAGGGTCTCGTCAGTGTGCCCGGAGGGCAGGAAAGGCTAGAAAAAGGCTTAGGCTTAAACGACCTAGTATTATGACTTTTATTGCTAAAATATATATTTGGCATTTTATTTTACACGTAGAAATGTTATAAAATCTAGTTGAAAAAAAAAGTATTCAAAAATCTCGCCGGAAATCCGGAATGTTCATATAGCGATGCGATGGTACAGGGAATCACGAGTATTTGATCGTACATTTTTTCGATTTCGATTTTAAAGCGGTCGCACCACCTTTGAAGGTAGATTGCCAATAGCTCTAAAATAGAATTTCCAGGAAGTTCCCATATAGCGACTATGGCGGTGACTTCCAATAGATATGATTGTAGCATTATGAAACTTAGCATTTCTAAAGACCCTAAAGTACCTATTCTACTTATTTCTCGAAGTTATGGGCATGAAAGGCTTTTGCACACCACTATTTTGTCTACGACATTATAATTATTTACCTTTCAAATGGGAGGAACATTCAAACAACATAGGTACACAAACAGTGAGATGCTCGTAGCTTCGTGGCTACCTCGCAAAACTATAAGAAAGTTGAACAAAGATCTTGAGTCAAATACTCGTCATATTTGCAGTTCTTTTACTATTAAAATATCAATATAAAAAGCATAACCGACTCGTTTTAACCAGGCCAAATAAAAAACAAAAGATTATAAGAAACTGCAGTCATTAAAACATTTCGCTTGACAAAGCGGCCGTGAGGACTGTCTTGTTTTATATCAATTTTGTGCATAAAACGAAACGACGACGTAACGGGCGCTGCGGGGCACAAAAAGCTTTGTACAGACTTGTGAAATAGTTTTATATTAAAATAACATAAGCTACCGATAAAGATTTCGCTGTTTCTCAAAAGAGACTTTCCTTTGTTATTTTGTCTAATGTTATTTTTCAAGGTCTATTTTTCATATAAATTTCATCAAGTCGTAAGATATTTTAACGGTCAATACGAAACAAAAACATTTATTGGTTGCACCATATTAGTGCTTAAAGTTATGGTTTATGTCAAATTTGACGATAACAGTAAAGCTGACTTTAACATTGACTGTGGATTGGGTTGCACCATCGTATTCCTTGGTATAGTTAAAGTTATAAGGGGTAAAAAAAATCTCATTTCAATAGCAACCTATTGAAATGAGATTGTTTTTACCCCAAATCAGCGGCGAAAAAATACTTTTAAATATGGCAATACTAGTATTATTTAAGATAAGATAAAAATCATTTATTCAAAATGGACTTCCAAAAAAAGTATTTTTTGCACGTTAAATTACATCAAGACAGCGCCCAAAACGCCCGCCAGTCACCGCTTCCTAGTGCTATAGCTGGGTAGAAGAAACGGCGCAATAAACTACCCAGCAGCACAATAAAAATATTAATTCTCGAAGCATGGATGTGATAATATGTTGGAGCTATGAAACGCTATTTCGGTTCGGTGATTATAATACAATTGACGCATCTGACAGCTTAGTTAACTTTAACAATAGCTTTCACCAGCGAAGTTTGGGCAGTTACGGTTACTGTTAAAGTTATGACATCATGTAACAAATTGTCAAATGGTGCAACTCATTTTTTGCCTAACCGATACTTTAACATTTTTGTTAATGTTAAAGTAAGTTGGTGCAACCCAGCCCTAAGTAGTTAATTTCGAATATTTGAGAGCTTTTATTTGAAAATAAATATTCGCTCCCATAGATTTCGTGCGGCACAAAATGAAAAACCAACAGTCTGAAGTGTGAGTTTGTTGAGAGCTAACTGAACCACCGCGCTTTTTTCTCTCCACAAGTATTTTATCATTTTCTATCACCAAGATTGAAAATAATATTGAGAGAACCCGGCACCGGCCAAAACATAGCCATCATCTTTTATTATCCTAATACTTGTATTGATCTTAAACATCTATTTTGCCTAAATAACATCTACATATATGGCAGAACGTGAAGATCCCTGAGTAATTTTACACATTAAAATAAAATCTTCTTCTTCTTATCGTATGGTTGATGAACAGCCCGGTGTCAAATAAAATAAATAAATAAAATAGCTCTTCAATGTAAACTACATAACTAAAGCTTGTCTAAACGACGGACAACTAACAATATAATATTATTCATAACACTGTTTAGCCCGATTTATTAAAGTGCCTACACTAGATTTCATTATATTTAGATTTCATAGACATGTCGCGTACGTTCTCTAACTACCTATTTATTATTAACGATGACTTGTTGATTGTATACGGAGCTATTATAGGCACACGGGTTCGGGGTTCCCACGTTTAAAACAATTGCAGTAATTTTGTCTTTAAAGCGGTTGTTACAGTAACTGTTTAATGAAACCTCACACCCGTCTCTAGCAATTAGCAATATACATTCGACGCTGCTGTATAAAGCTAGTCTATTAAATTATGCAACATTCAGTCACGAATTTATAAGACTTAATTTATTTACCTTCTACCTTTTTAGTTAATTTTTCAGATACTTTTGAAGACTTTCACTTATTTAGTACTAGCTTTTTCCCGCGGTTTCGCCCGCGTTAAACCCTATTTATACCCCTAAGAGGGCTGAAAAAAAAAAGTAGTCTATGTCCTTTCTCGGGTCTTAAACTTTCTACATGCCAAATTTTATCCAAATCCGTCCAGCAGTTTAGTCGTGAAGGTGTAACAGACAGACAGTTACTTTCACATTTATAATATTAGGTATGGATTTAGGTACTTATAATATATTAACTGTATTTTCTCGAAGGGGTAGGCAGAGGTGTACCTATAGTACACCCACGTTTCGCCAGTTATGTTATAGTATCTAAACATAATACGAGTACATCTCAATCAACAATCTATCACAATAAAAATCCTTGATATTTCGACATAAAGGATGTCGATCACCCTTAAAAATACAATCAATATCACCGAAAAGCGTGCCAAAATGTGCTAACCACACGTACCTATATCTATAAACTAGGTATACACGTGTGCATTTGAAATCTAAAATGGCGCACGCCCCAAGATAATGCAGCACCTTATTTTCATTTTTATAGCAGCATCGAATAGTATGATGAGTAACATACTAAGCCAAAACTCGAACTCCCATTGCTTTCAGTATGACTCCTGATGTTAGCAACCAAAGGCTGCTACATGGAATTACATAGAAAAGACTAATTTAGTTATTTTCATATCTGGGCGAGCTTATTGTTATTTACAGAGATTCAAAAATGCATTGGTTTTCCTCTTTTTTATTTTATTTTGCATCATGTGCAGTGGCGGATTACAGTTCCACGGCGCCCTAGGTAAGCACCTTGTTGACGACCTTGGTGCCCGACTAAAAACTACCGCAATTCGATACGAATCCAATTAGTGTGCTTTGCAGTAGGGAGTTTTATACAAAGAATACTGCACGGCTCGAGTTATCCTTTTCCGGGTTGATATGTGTGCTAGGACCTTAATCCGCCACAGGTCACGTGCCCATAGGTTTTAACTTATAGATAGGTACTATTACTCTAAATGAGGGGCTCGTAGCTAGGAGCTCGTTCTAGGGAATAGGGAATGCACCTAATGAATGCGCGCATACTTGTGCACTATAATATCTCCTGCGTAGTTGGCTAGTCTCAGATGAGATCTGTGGATGAGATAGGCTGCCGTGACGGCTTATAGTTAAGAAGGAAGGAATAGATGGAAAGTTATTAAATACCTACGTTTTTTACCGTGATTATCTGGGATGAAACTTTTTAATGAAATGAGATTCATGCAGGGCTGGAAAAAACGAATGTGTGCAACGACAATGCATTACAACTTTTTAAATTAAAGTTAAAGCTTTCATTTATTGTTTCGTAGGCAGTTAAAAGTACTTCATTGTAAATATAGGTATTGTAAAATTTGATACGACCCAGAAAACAATTTTTTTTTGTTTAAGAACACGATGAATTTTTCAGTATCGCAGGTGCGTTTCACAAGCATGAAATATCACATACACCAACTCCCAGACTCGGGACAATTAAATGTGGATCGCACAAATTTTTGCCCCGTGCGGGAATCGAATACTTAGCGCAGCAGTCCAATTGGGTCGTCTTATCACCAATAATGTGAGTGTGTGCGTGTGAAGATGTACCTACTTTTTAGTTTTTTTAAGCACTTGTACGATGTTTTCCGAAACTCTAAGCATATCGAGAGTGAATAAGCCTTACCCTACACATCGCCATGTCTAAACTTCCTTATGGTTGTGTAGTAAAAGCGTCGCTTGGCTAGAAACGTGATAGCTCTCGAGAATATCGGTTCAACCCATGCTCAGATACGGGACAATAGTCAGAGTGGTTTCGAAGACTGGGTCATTATAATTTGTAAAACATTAACACCTAACGAAAGCTTGGAGTTCAAATTGATAAGACACTTGATGAGCTTGGCTTTTTATGAGCTGTCACCACGCTATTCTTCCTTAAACTATTTCACTATTTTGCTAATTCAATATCCTGCCTACCTATTTACGATTTTAAAGGAACTAAAAAATTAATTGCTTATTGTATATGAAAATGAATCGACTTTTCAGGGCTAAAATCTAGAATATTTTTTAGAGAAGTAATGTTTTGAAATTATGGGAAACTAACCAATTTTCTACAATGATCTGTTTTTATCGGATACTATCGCCTGTCACGTATGCAAACACAATAGTAAAACAATGGCCACACACCCGTAAAAGGCGTTTGGACAGATGAGGATATCCATTGATTCATAGTTATCTACAAATATTAAAATTGGATTATTGGATTTTTGAGATACAAACGTTTTCAGAGAGTATTGCTTCTGTTGATTGTGTTTTGTATAAATGATGGGCTAGAGAAGACAGGGTGAATAAATAAATAACAACACTTGCATTGTATACATATATGTAATGTAATATATCACATTAATCCATTTATAACTAAATATATTTTTGACAACTAAAGATACACATATAGATACTTACACCAATATATTTTCTGATATATGTCGTAGTAATACATAAAGGATATTAGGTGGGTACAATATGATAATATTTCTACTGTTTATAGTGGTTAACATTGTGCTACTACAAGATAAAACAAGTGAAAATTTTAATTGAGATCAAGAAACGTCTATAACATTATAATAAAGGTATAAAGTGCGACATAAGGTACCTTTCCAAGGAATCACTTTCAGAAACTCCGCTCTCTAAATAGTTAACTAAAAAGGTTAAAATGTTTTTGAATTTAGTTTAAACCAAGTTATATAATACTGCACTCACTACATAACACTCAGCTGCAGTAGTTAAAAAGGAATCGGAATCATTTATAAATCTCCGCCCCTAAGACGACCTGCTGACCTAAGTACAGGTTCATTTTTAATAAATGAAGTTATAATTTTAGGAGCTTAGCTTTAAAATGTTGTTATGAATCAATATAGAGGTAATATGTTCCTACTCCTGTTAATTACTAGGTACTAGATGCATGGCACGGTGAGACATTCAGTCAATTACAATTGACAGAAAGATACGTTGGTACATAAAACATTCGAAAAATAATTTAATACATTCAGGTTAAACCTGCTATATACAATGATTATTTTATATTAAATATATAATATTAGACTTGCTACAAGAGTTATGTGATTAATATAATAACGTCAATAAAGGTAACATAATTTATTATTTTAATATAAATATATTATATATTTATTTAATCTAATTATTATAGGTTCTTAGAATGAAATAAATAAATAACTATTTCTCTCTCAAACTCCAACAAAACGTAAAGAAGAACATAAAGGTTTGTAAGCAGAAGATATGCTCTGAATGTGTGACTATAACATATTTGTATACTAGTTAAATCCCAATTTAAATTGAAGTACATTTGAATTTCTACAATAGAGTGTTATAACATAATGATTAGAGACTAAACTGTCACTACACCGAAATTCGGATAACATATTCGGATATTAACTTGATAGAGTAACAATAACACCTAATGGTAACTAACATGGTTTTTCACCTACATTTGGCTGTATTTAGTCCCACTGCATTGACTTCAGATCGGCATCCATCATTCGTTATATCAAAATGTAAGTACCTGGTCTGTTCCATCTCTAGCTTACTTCTCTATTTGACACCAATACATAACTGTACTATTTCTACTATACATATATTATAAAATTATGACATCTACATCGATATAGAATAATTTGTCATATAGTTAACTGTATTTAGGAACAGTATTTCAAGCCCAGGTGAGCTTTTTGTGTTGTATGAACTTTATAGGGTGGATCACACAAGTTTGCTTGTACCATTTTAAATAACAATTATTTTAAGGCATATCCGTTGTGCTACTTTTGAAATATTACCATTTTTCAAACCGTCAAATTCATAATCCTTTTCCAAAATCGTAATAATTTTTGGGCCACTCTGAAATATGTGTAATTAGTAAATACTTAAAGGCATCATAGTGTGTTAATCATTAATAAACATTTACAATTAAGTAGAAAGGTACATTGTAGAAGATATGTAGGTATGTAACTTGTTTACGTAAGGTAGCGTAACAGATTAAAAATATAAAGGATAGCAGCTCCATTCCATATGTATCATAAGATATTATATAACATGTAGAATTATATATACCTACATAATTATAAATACAATTAGGTACAACAAGTATGAAGGTAACGTCTATGCAAGTAAAGACACGTTAAAAGCAATTGACGTTATTTACAATGCTGAGTGATTTAAAATATTTTCTCTTTTATAAGTACAGTGATTCCTATAGCACGCACTAAGTACTTTATATACTTAGTAGTCAGACGTGGCATTGATCGTGATTTTATTCTGACATCAATAAATACTTATAATATCGTTAACTGTTCTTGCCCTTGGTTTCTTATAGAACGGACCGCGTATTATATAAAACAATTCATTTTGCCTTGCATATACAAAGTCTAAGCTCCAATAGTTTCTTATGGATACAATAATGTAGGCATCGATTTGTTTACCATGACGCAAATATGTAAAAAAATATTTACTTACAAAATGTTCTTTCCTAAAAACCCTACGTGTTGTTTATAATTTTGGATAAAATTTTGTACAATCAATAAAAACTTATTCTTACTTAGGCCGAATAAAGGTATAATTTGTTAAAATTAGTCATATTTAAACGTACCTATTTAAAATGTGATATTTTAGGCAGGGTTGATATATTCCATTCACGTTTGCTACTTAGTTATTACCTTGTATTTATATTACGTAAATATTGAATATAGTATAATATAATAAAAATAATAATTCGTATCGTGTATTATAGGTGAAATACGTGTTAAGTGAGTTGCACTCAATCTACATCATAGTTATATTTAAAAGTGTGCGATTGTTTTACTTTCTCTAATTTGTGTTTACAATATTGTACTGAACCTACATACACAGTCAAGACAAAACCTTTAGTTTATTGAAAAGTAAACAATTTGACCGACAATCTTAGATATGCATTTATTTATAAAGTTCAAACTAGCGGGTTGCAGCGGACGCTACGGACATTGGGTAGCCGATGGCTGATGTATGTAAGAAGATGTACTGTAAGAGCATTAACTTTATAATTATTATTAGGTATGCATAAGTAAGATTCAGTCTGTCTTTCAGAATACATTGCCGTTTGACCGTTATTGACATAAACATCCTGCTTATTAGGTATAAACTGTCTCGGAAATGATCGAATAAAGACATTAAATGAAGTCGAGGAGTATGTTGAGATCGCCAGGCTTGTGTGTGTAGAATGCATTCCGGACTATGGAGCCGGTTAATCCTTAGGCTGAGGCTTCACTAACTCACACTTGCCAGGGGTCGCCGGGGTGGGTTGCTCGGAGAACATAGGGTTCTTCACTTCCATATCACCCGTCTGTGGACACGTAGGCTGATACTTCAGTAAAAGATGCAGGAATTTTGAGGTCGGTTGTAGTTAATTTCATTCAAACAATATACTCGTGCAATAAAACTATAATTTCCTAAAAAAAAGAGAGAGTGCGTTAATTTTTGCGAATTGTTGCTAATATAATTTTTTCTACTCAGCCCCTCGCAGCTCTCTGGAAGACATGTACTGCAGCTTGGTGGACCGGCCGATTGGTGACTCCTCTTGCCTATGAAGTCTCGAAAAACAAACCAACATCAGTAAGGTCCGGGAAGTTGGCATGCTCTGCCCACACCATACCAACAACTGTATCAAGCCCGTGTAGGTTGCAATACTGTGGTGAACCTTCCACCTATATATATCGGAGTACTGATCGGAAATGTAAACAGAAAAACCGAAAACACGACCTGGAATTCGAATCCAAGACCTTAGAATTCATAATTTATGTCAATAAACTTAATTATGAAAGTAGAATTTAAAATAATTTAATTGCCAGTTTTAAAAATCCCGTTTGTAACCGAATCTTCCAGGAAGCTATAAGTTGGTATTTAAGTTATATTTGTTATAATAACGTCTATCATTACGCGAATACTAACTAGACATTGAAATGAAACTTTCTTTATCGCGGTTTGAATTTGTTTTTTGGTCCCGAGATTTCGAATCCTTTACAGCATTCATGGTCTCGGTCCGACTGAGGTGTCTAATTTGAACAATTACTTTCAGCTACATTAAAATTTTAGTTATTATTAAGTGTCATTCGGTCTTCCAGTTTTAGGCTTGGTATTAACTTAAATATAATCTATGATAGGATATATGATTTCAAGCAGGTGGTATGACCATCTTCTCTAATATATTAGATAAATAAAAATTGAAAATATCATTATGTAAACTATCCATCTACTTTTGGATATGAGTAAAAGGTCAGCATTTCTATATATCCTTAGAGCATCTGTGTCCTACTTAAGTAAGTTATACGAGTTGTGTAATTAAATATACCAGTACAGATGACACCTGTAGAAGATGTGATTTTCAATTGTAACAAGATCTTCTATAAAAATTGATCGGTCATAATAAAAATACAACATACAAGTCGCAATATTTCATTGATATGGTCATTATAAAGTAAAATGATTAAGTGGACCCACCGTAGCAAATCCAGGACATTCATACACGGTGTAGTCTCCTTCTTCATTCTCTTCTTCCGATTCAGGATCCGACACGGAGCCGTTACGGTGATCTAAACCATTCCTGAAATTTCATAAATTCATACATGAGAAGCAGAAAAAGTACTGGAGTAAACATTAGCCGATCAATCATTACACGGTCTATTTAATGTAGCATTCGACAAAACTCTCTGACCATTACTGGTCCAATGAATGGTTTCTTCCATTCAAAACACGGTAAAAGCGTCGCTCTCGTTATTCGACTGAAGTTACGTGTTTGAACAAAAGTTTCTGAAATAACAAAGTCCTCATACCTGTTCAGTGTTGTTCTGAATGGTAACGATTGTTTGTTTACCAGACAATTGGTTTTTATTTAATGAAAAAGACAAAATTGTAAGGTTATTTCCAATTGTGCTTGTTTTTTCAAAACATTTAACAAAAAGGAAACTTACCTCTCCATAGCAATTATTTGTTGTTTCTGATGTTGGTAGTGGTACATGTGCGCTGAATGAGCTAGTTTCCTGTCGCCTGATGAGTCAATAGTGGGTCCTGTAACTCCGTAGGCCGGATAATCTACGTCCGCTGCAGCTTTGGCCTTTTTATTCAGACTGTAGAATTAGTGTTACATTTCATATATTTTGTTATAGGTTTACTCTGGTAAGATCAAGTTGAAGAATCAAATACTTACGTATACCAGCCGAAAGCAAATCCAATGATGGTCATCGCGAACGCGGTGCCCACGGCGGCAATAAGAGCTATCCCATAGATTGAGTCTGCCGGGTCCGCTGTAGACTCCAGCACATGGATGTGGCGCGGCTTGTCGGTCCCCGCCGGAATTTCTTGGGTGCTATACATTGGCACTCAGTTATAATAAATTCATTAATTACATTTGTTTTGTATATATATCACACTCAGCGAATGGCACCTCTTATATAGCTGTGACAGGTGTGTGATGCATTATTGCTAAATCTAAGCTATAGAACACGAATAACTAAAGTATAGCCTACAAACTATACGTTAGAAAATGTATAAATAAACTTGTAATAACTATACCTTTGTGTTTGAAATAATATAAGCGTATATAGGATTACATGCTGGTTCTGGCTTAGGTAAAAAAAACAAGATGAATAGGCAGAATGTCATGCTTGTTATATGGAATTTGGTTTCGGTTAAAAAACTCACCATCATTTGGGTAGCGTACGTGATAAGTCGAATGTATGGATAGTGCACACTTACAACCGTGTATGTACTTGCGAATCTTGCGATTTTCATAAGCATACACTAGACTGAACCTTATAGTTTAAATCGTTTAGGATCTTTAATGATTTTACTTGAGCTGTTCAATATTCTTCACGAAACTTGTTCTTTTCTGTTTAGGTATTTTACTATAACAGAGTATTTAGGAAAAGGGCAATAAAGAAGTATGCTGATCTTCATAATCAGTGTCAATATTGGAGT
Organism: Abrostola tripartita; assembly: GCA_905340225.1. Lineage (NCBI taxonomy): Eukaryota > Metazoa > Arthropoda > Insecta > Lepidoptera > Noctuidae > Abrostola > Abrostola tripartita. The sequence continues at coordinate 7,232,708 of HG996486.1, forward strand.
TCTCGAACAGGTAAAGTGTTCTTGAAACTCAGGCAGGTGAAACAGCCTTTGAACACGTTACAATACACGTTACTCGAAAATATGTTTCAACATTTTTACTTCTGATTACGGGGTTTTCTATAGATTAAAAAAAGTAGGAAATCAATACGCTATACATACATTCCGACATACGCACCGTACGTTATTGTTGTTTGGCACCCTAAGATATGCACATTTGAACAAATCATGTAATAATGCAAGTGATTAATGGACCCAGATACCGCGTATGCCAATCATATCTGCGGCAACGAGAGAAGTTTGTAAAATACTATTGTTTAGTACAATAGAGATCTATATATTTCAGATAACAATTTCTAGATGTACCCTTACGATATCTTTCGCCACTAAAGTTAATTCACGGGTAGCATCATCCTTCACTACCTATTCAATACGCAGCGCAGATTCAGTCAACATTCTCAATCATTAGATTTGTAATATATTCATTTTCAATAGTGTTTTCTTTCCATATAGCCATATAGAGAGCAGAAATGCACACGCTTCACCTACTAGGGTAATGTATCTACGTCTTTATTGGGCAGGCGAGGAAGGAGTATAAGACTAAAATGAATTGGCAAGCAAAAAGGATCTACATAATATACATAATAAATATAGGTACTCATGACATAGAAAGGGAAACAAATAATCAAACATTTCCTAAATCCAAGTAACGATGGGAAGGGTTTTCGATTCGCTTCATTGGTTTACTGTGGGTACTCAGATTTTTATCGTAATCTTAATTAATTAAATCGCGTTAAAGTGACGCTCGACAACTCTGTTAAGTACGGAAACAGTAGAAAACGATGCTATAGCCAACTTCTCTCGTATTCGCCAGTCTTGTCAAACTCTAAACAATATAATTTTTAGAGTCGCAGGTCGCAAGTCTCCATAACGGCCGTTTTCAGACGTTTTAATAATCGTGTATTTAAATTAAATAATCCGGAGCAAGGTTACAAACCTATAAAACATAATTGCCGTAAAATTAAATGTTCCGAATTTAAAAACCAAACTTCATGTCTAAGGTAACTTTTTTTTTTTTAATTTACATACTTGAGTAACACTTTTAAAACATCAAAATGATTTGTTTTCTAACAATAACGTGAATATTAGGTAAAAGACATTAGCAAAAAACTACCTTTATTATATCATCACTCTTCAAGCATTTAAGCTCTTAGTCTTAATTTTCGATTCGATCCGTAATAATAGTTTTTGTAAGAAGTGACAAAAAACGGCCATTAACAGGACTAATTTTAACCTTACAATAGTTATAAATTTTGATACGGTTCCTCTCGCAGACATCAATTGTGCCAGTCTTGAGACGATGAGCGGATTTGCTGTGATTGGGTTCGAGTGCCGATGCCGATGTTTATTTTATACACGTGTACTCATTGCTGATAGTTATTGTTGTTTATGTGAATGCTGCGTTTAACAAAAGTGTTGTTGTTTTGAATATTTTCATTTCCATGCGCAACTAAGGACTTTTTAGGAGTGGAGGCTAAGGAACTCTCTAAGTGTTTTACTATGTTAGTATTTGACTTCACCTTGTCTCCGGCACATCAGAAGGGTGATTTACTCTCAACCAGCGCAGGTTGGTTGGCAGTAAGGAGACAGGTATACGGTAGTCCTTATTTGTCCTAGAAAAATGCTTTAATGTCGATTGTGTAAAAGTAATCGCTACTCAAATCCGTAGGCATTTTAAATATTATTCTATGGATGTTTACAATGTTAAAACTGATTTTATTACCTTTTAGGGAGGCCCTACAATATTTAAGTAATTTATATTATTGTCCAATTTCAAAATGCGAAAGGTGATAAATACATAGGAACAATAAAAACTACATAGGTAAAACGAGTGTAGGCAGTAAATAATATATGAACTACTTCGTGTTTTAGAAATAAATACATACGATAAATATTAATATATTGTAATTATAGAGTTAAATAGCTCATGACTACAAATAATAACTACTCTACTAGATTAAATATACACCTGCCTACAGTAACACACAATCTAAAAAACGTGATGAAATGAACATACTTATTTCATCAAACAACGTTTTACGCGTTCTGAAAGTTATTTAATTTCTTTGGTAAAGCTGTCAACAACTTCGTACCAGTCGGATATAGAACTTTGCTAACAATAATAAATTGTTTTCTTCTAAGTTTTTCTTTGAAGTTTTATTGTCTAGCAGATTGAAGGAAACTTAAAGTTTTGCTGCGAGTAGGTGCGAGGTGCTGTCCTACCTCGCTAGTTTAGCTTCTACTTTAATTCCGTTCATAATAAATAAGGTTCGTCTAGCGAGGGGGGCAAAGACTTATGACCCCAAAGGATGCAGAGTTCTATGCACTTTGGTGGGACAGGACATAACATAAAATATAAAAACGTCATAATGGTTTATCATTAACGACCTACGGTGTGAAACCGCTCAATAAAATAATAACGAAATGGTTTTCTACTTAATTACCTAACTGTTGTGAGAAGTAAAGCACGTGCCGATTTCTAATTATTCATAAGTCAATACGACTGAATGTGTAATGTTAAAACACCATTTATTTATCACTGTTTACTGGACTGAAATGTTGACGTAGGTAATGAATATCTTAATAATATACTGAATATTTTACGAAGGCGTACTTAGTATAATTGTAGTCTAATTATTAAAAACATTTTGAAGAGTAGGAGTAGAATATTGATGATTTCTTAGCCTGTTACCTTAGCTTGTTAATCTCAGAATCATTAAAATTCTTTGGCTTCTTTTCCTTTTAAAACAATATGTAGGTCTGCTAGAGTAATTCCATATTATAGTAGCTCTGGCAGACCTATGTTTACGTCCACTCTGTTTTCTGAGAACGCATGCTTACTTGAGAATGTGTGTTATAAGACAGTAATAATCTATAAGCGATAGACTAGAATTTGGAGAGTAGTATAACAGGGTGTCCCAAAAATGAGTGTTTAAAAAAAATCCTACTACGACTATCAAAATGTATGTAATTTTACACAGATTACGGAAATATAAACCTAGAAGTATGTATGTAATCTCTAGAAGTAGCGTCAGCTTTTGAGGCCTCTGTTATAGTTAGTTTAACATATTTGTAGCAATACAAGTCAATAATTCTCAAGCTAATCTTTGTCTATTCTTTAAATTGTACATGGTCTTCATTAGAGATATGTCGCAGATCGCGTCACCATATATGAATCTATATTAGATCTCAGATATACGGAAAGAATAGAGAAAACTTAATCTGTAACAAAATTTGTTTCCGCCGATCGCCAAACTCTTTAAATGGTGGGAATATGGCATGAAAAGTCTTACTTTGCCTCAAAATCATTGTTTAAATTTCATTTCTGGAAACGGATTATCCGTTTCCAGTAATGGAACAAACGCAACTATACTTTATAGCATAATAAAAAATACTTCAGTAATGATAAAATGCTCGCAATTCAAGTCAAGAAAGTCCTCGAAACAAGTACAACAGAGGGTATTTGCTGATTAAACATACTAAAGTTTCTAGAAAAGCATGCAAACCAAAAAGTCGTGTACAAAGATATACACATTAATAGCAAAACAATTTTTTTTTTAATATTCAGTTCAGAATTCAAATTCACCATAAATATGTAAATAATGACCAAAACTTTCAATATCATCAGATAAGGATGATGCTTCATTTTATTTTTTGTACTACCTATTTTCGTAATTTGCGATCAATTACGCAAATTTTAAGTAAGAGTCTTGACATATTTCGGTACACCTTAATGTACAATATGATACCAGTAATCTGCATAGTTCAGGTATTCTATACAATTAAATTAATACCTGATCTGGGACATACAGGCAATGTATGAAATATTACGAATATTATTGTCCATTCTATATACTTTACCTTGATATACTTTACCTTTTTACTTTTCCGTGTTTTAGACCGGCTAAATAACGTTCAGCTGGATTTTGATTTACTAAGTTACAGAAATAAAAAAAAGTAACGTTGGTTAGGTCTCTGCAATCGGCGAGTGCCTTTGATTGTTTGGTGATGGGAATCCCCCTTCCCTTCTCCCGTCTTTTACACACATTTCCGGCTGTCTACTCGGCACTGTACAGAATACCTAGGCAAAGTATATAATAAATAAAATTTCATACATTAATTGTATGTTTGGTTTCTGTAAATTGACTGCGTAATGTATACAATACCGAATTATATCGATTGCCGGTAACATATATACTAATATTATAATAAAGATTTTGCATCGAACAACTCCAGTGTAACTCAGTGTATCGAAAATATTATCTTATGTCTTAGCTTAAAGTAAAACATGTCATTTCCTAAGGTTCTCCGATTTAGTTGGAAGCCGATTCATTTCTAATGATCTAATTGGTATTTGTTTCTAGTCAGATTTACTTTCGCATTTATAATATTAGTATTGCTTTCTATTCTAATTCTATGAAGTCAGCGTTTAAGATAGATACCGGCATAAAGCTTTCAACATGAATTATAGTCATTTACTTATGTAAGTATCTAGCTACCTATCATGACATCAGAAGTTGCTTATATTTACAGAAATTCTAAATCAATGCCCATAGATTATGTCAGTGAACGCAAGAAGCTAAAGTAACTTTTGTGTTAACAGCATCGAAGGCTATTTATAGTATGTTACCTAGTTACGAAACAAATGATATTAAATTAATAAAAGTCTATCGAACATAATACTTACAGGCCAATTCTGAGACGGTCAAGGTTTTCAGCGACAAGATTCTTCGTCCTACCTAGATTAGGATTCTGGCGGATCTGTCGAGGAACTTGGAATACTACTACTTTCGATTCACCTCCCTCATGAGGTCCGTTCGATTCTAGAACAATGACGTTATTATTATTTTAAAATTCTTTCTTATCAAATTTGAGCGTCAAACATTAAGTATTTAATCAATATTATTTTGTTGCAGTTAATTCTCGATTCTGAAGGTTAATCGCATATAATCCCCAGGTATATTTCGACGTTCACTCTAATGACAGTAATTAGTGTGTGACAGTGATTAGTGGCTGAAGAAGGCTGCTTCAATACTAATAACACCAATAATTGAAAGTCAAATAACGTATGGTAGTTACTATCTAGATTTCCGTTATTGCAATTGTTAGGCAACTCGTCGACGTTGTTTCTTTTAGTAAACCTGCGGTCGTAATTAAATCTTAAAAGAAAGTAACTATTAAGTTAAATGGCTTACCTTGCGTTATGATTTTGTCTTTGGGCTCGTAATACTCCTTGTCAAGTGGCGTCAGTGCAAATGCTTTTTTCTTTTCTTTCTCGTCTGTGATGACTGGCTCTGGTGTCGTTGCGTCGATTTCCCTCTTGGTTTCCATTGTAGGTTCGGGTATGGACTTTGGTTGAACTAATTCACTAGTAACCGCCAAAGGCTGAGTTTCTTCTGATGCCTGACTTATGCTGTCTTGAATATACTGCATTGGTTTTTCTTGTGAGGGAAGTCGTCCATACGGCCGCGACATATATGGATCCTCAGCCATCAGACGCGAGAATTCCTCTTCAAAGGGTGATAACGCCTCTTCGTCGTCCATTTGGTTTATTCGATCGATTTCCTGTGTCAAAATAAAGTGTACGTGAGCTATCGAAGCCAAAATTATATTCTCCTAAAATTAATCTTGGATTTTTAGTGTATAATATTATAGTGCAAAGCTCTTCTATCCTTTTGAATTTGGAATGCAAGAAACACCTAGTAGGTACGTACAGCAGTGGTACGAAAATAATTATTCCTGACGCGTCTTCGCCCGCCAAACGAATTAGGAGCTTACAGAGATTCCCGCCAATGATAGTGTTCGAGTGATATTAAAAATATCTTACTGAATCTTGGACAAGTTTTAATAAAAATGGTCTTCCGTATAGCCAGAACCAGGAATTCATCTTGGAAATGTGAATTTTAATAAAAAAAAAACAAGTGATACACACTATACACCTTTTTTGCCTTTTCGGGGAATATAGGCGAGATATTGTGCATTGTTTATGTTTTTACATATCTAAGTGCACCAAACCCATAGCAAGAAAAAACAACAGAATAATCGAAAATTACAAGATCAATTCGAGATACTTTATTTTTATTGCTCCTATTTCCCACGGATTTCACAGACGTGCTTTTAATACCATCAAATGTCTATTATAGTTAACCCATTGGTATACATTGCATTGGCATCGACTCGACGGGTTTGTATTGTATGGAATTTTAGCCATGTATTTTCCTATACATTACATTTTAAAGAAAGAGCATTTTCTTAGCAAGTATGTCAAAGCTAATATTGAAACTTACGTGAGTTTCAAACTAAGGTTACGTAAAGTTCTATTTCAGTCTTGCCAAGACATAGGAGATGAATGTATGCAGTAGGTACGTGCTTCCAATCACTGACCTTGTTTTCTAACTTATTTCCTTTAAAGTCAGAATGAAATATAACTTCCACTTGCGTGTCTTTTCCATTTATTACGTATAGGTCATCCATATATCAAGGTAAGCAGTCATTACGTGTAATCAAAGGCAAGACGTAAGTTGCAAATTAATAGGTCTTCGATACTGCAGCCCTGAAATGTCAGCCTATTTCCCATAAATTATTTACGTTTGAACTTTTTCTATAAAATGCAAGACACAGAATTACGCCGTACATTTTTAAGTGTCACAAGGCCTCGTATTTTCATAATAAATTGCAATTATGGCCTTGGGTTCTAGCTATTACTTATTCCTTTTGAAATATACTGAACTACAAAGTTGGAAGTGGAAATCAAGAATTAAAATGACGCCTCGTCGTTTTGCACTGTATTTATCGAAAACATCGTATATGTCGCGTTTCTTTGAACTGTTAATAACTTGCTTGTAGCCGCACGTGTTGGGCTGCTCACATATTCGGAAAAGCTTCAGCTATTTATTCAGCCCTTTAATTAAGTAGGAACATGACATGTTCAAACTACTTGATTGACGTATGAAATAAAGTACCTTTGTACTTCGAGATTTTTAGGAATCTTGTGATTGATAAATTAACATAAAAATACAAATAATTTACAATTTGTTATCCCTGTTTGAGTCTATGTAGAATCTAATTTAAAAAAGTAAGACTCTACTTCAACCTATTCCAGGCTACAAGAAGTCGACTAGAAGGCCGGACACTAATCTTGCTTTGATTTATTGAACGTGGTGTCAGCTTCTTTGAACTGTACCTAATCCTTACAAAACTAACAAATTATTAGCAGAAATAAAAAAGATTATTCATAAATCAAATTATTTAGTTTTGTTTTTGATTTCTTATAAAGTTGTTGGGTAATAACTGCCTTATAACTTTTAACGATCCTTTCACGAAAGTAATTATATTACTTTTCGATACAAAACAAACTTTTAAGTATTATGATTACATGGACTTGTATAATTTTTTTTATGTAACACTAATCAGTGGATCTCACGGAATTGGTAGGCCAATATATGCATCGCGAATATACTATAACACACATAATTATATATTACTGTTACACGTTAAACAAAGCTTTTAGTTATCACAAATTGTATCGTAGCTCTCTCGTAGCGGTGTCTACAGATATTTGATAGATCGCCGTAGCAAAAAGCTTTTAGATCTACGAACATGCACAATATTGATAAACTAAATAACGAATGGCATGGAAGCGACCGGATCTAGAGCTGCCTGTCAGCCACAGTGGTTGCTAATCGAAATGGATTTCATCGGTTTACCAAGGCCGGAATGTTGTAAGCCCGGTGCTTCAAATAAAATATTTGGTAGTATTCTCACGTTTTACATATTTTATTCGAAGAAGAAGAAAAGCTACAGAGTTTAAGTTTATTGGCTTTTAGAATGGATTTCACTTCAATAAACATTGCTGATAATTACAGTACATACTAAAAGCACCTAGTATAATCAGTATTAGGCCAAAAACGTCAGTAAAATGTACTTAAGGACTTGTACTTACACTGCTTGTGGAAATCGTTAATATAATAAGAATGTGTTTCCATTTCAATTGGCAACTAATTTTTATCTGGAAAATAAGTCGTCCTCGCATCCTAACTTCGTTAGTTCTAGGCGTAGGCCCTTAGCTAAGGGCTACGTATATTTGCCAGACGTCGTAGCATTTAGCCCTGAGCGCTTGAAATTTATTTATGTGATTGTCAAAATGTGTATGATTTCTCTTTAGATATTACTCTACACCCACTTAACATGAAACTATTTAAATACCACGATACAAATGTGGCATACACATAGGCTGATTAAGTTAATGATAACAAAAATTCACTTGTTTCGGTATTTATGAAGGTGTATTGATTAATAGAGAGTTAATAAACATGTTCTTTGGCTTAGCCATTTAGTAATATTTTACAAATACGCAAGAGCTAATAAAGATGCTTTTAAAAATATATTTTGAATATTTTAATCCGATTTTGTGCTATTGTAATGTATTTATAAATATTACAAAATACCACTTGTTGGTCTAAATATACGTTTCCACGGAAAAAAAATTATTCTACGAAAGCCATAAATCTTTAGTCTTTTCTCTGAGATTAATTGGTTGTATGGTTTAACTTATGGTCAGGTACCTAATAAAAACGTATTTTATACTAAGCCCTTTATAAATGGGTGCACATTCGTTCAACGTAGTTCTGTAGCATCCAGGTGATTGGATTAAGTATTAAAATGGTGATTAGTATCACTTCAGCAAACTAGCGGCGACGAATAAAAAGCGATGTAAGTAAAAAAAAATTAAAAACTTCAAAAAACTCAAAAGTGAAAAATAATATTTTATCACATCACTTTACACAAGCGAAGTGGAAGTCGGCGCCAAATCCCAACATCCATTAAGCGATTCAGAAAAATTTGTATAATAGTGCGTGGTTCATAGTTTCAAAGCTAAAACTATAAACTAAGCTAACGCATAGGATTTGGCGCCGACTTCCACTTCGCTTATGTAAAGTGATGTGATAAAATATTATTTTTCACTTTTGAGTTTTTGAAGGAGGTTTTAATTTTTTTTATTTCACGATATTTAGTGGTCTATGGAATTCATCCGCCCCAGACTTTTGTGAGACTAGTATTTGAAATTCTTTCACACACAAAACATAAAACCCTTTAAACGATACCTCACACGATATACTTAATCCAGGAAAGTGATAGCAGGGAGGTCAACGCACCCCCACTCCCCCGTGGGAGTAGTAGTCGATAACTAACCACTAAAAATAACAAGGAAGACCTTGTTAGTGGTTAGTTATCGACTAGGTACTATTTAAGCAATCATCAACAGCCGATACATATCCACTGTTGAACAAAGGCCTCCCCCTTTTAGAAGGGGGGGTTGCCATAATCCCCACGCTTGGCAAGCGGCTTGGGGATCGCAGTGTTTGTGGTCAAGTTACAGAAGACGCTGCTGCCCATCTTCTGGATGTTCCCTTAGTCGCCTTTTACGACACCCTCGGGAGGAAAGGAAGTAGTCAATTCTAGGCCGGATACCACACGGCCAGTCTTTAAGCAATATCATTATCATATCATCAAGATACGGGCTTTTTGCTGTGACCCTATGAGGAGTTCCGTTCCATATCTTCGAAGTTCATCATCAGGTAATGATAAAATTTCTAGGGGACCAATCGGAAGGTAAACCCAATCATATGAAAAAAAAAATCAAATCGGTTCATAAATGACTGAGTTATGAGCACATACATAAAAAAAAAAGTTCCCGACGAATTGAGAACCTCCTCCCTTTTTTTGAAGTCGGTTAAAAAACTATGCCTTAGGCTGTATTCTAAAATCTAATTAGTTTTTTTCTACCAATTATTATTATTTTTAATACTTATTTTACTAACTACTACTTTTTAATACTACTTTATTTTACAGTATAGACGGACTTATTTAATACATTTAATTCTTTAATTTTGTAGACAGGAAAAATGACCGTATTTTTAAGTAAATAATAATATTAACATTTGACTATCTATTACTTTTTATCGCTTTTTTAAATACACGTTCGTCAATAGACAGTATTTTAGTAAGGCAACATTGTGCATTACTTCCTCCAGGATGTATGGACCATCCCAAAAATCAATTTCCATGCTTAAAATGCTACTTTTCTTCAGTTGGCAAATATGACAGGAAGATCCGGTCTCTTCCTGTAGATGTTTATGGATATCTTAGCATATGCTCTATACTCTATGCGTAAGATCAAAAGTTGTGAGATCAAAAGGTATTAATATTCTACTTATTTTTTTTACTTTTAACTAATTTCTGGCTATAAATTATAAAAGAATTCATATTGATTGCGGTTAGACTTACAAATATTAGACTATTTTAAGGAAAAAGGAATTATCATAGTATTGATTAGTAACATTTTATTGTATTGCAATACAACTTTTATTCGAATCGCAGTTAGAGTTATGTATAATGATATTATAAAAAAGTACAGATAATTATGTTACTAGCGCGCTCATTTTGAAGACTCGTAAAAGGGAAAATTGTAGTCTGGGGTAGTACAATTGTTGTCCGATTTGACATAAGACTAGTGCAGTTCGGACTAAGAGTTCGGAACGCTTTTCTCGTTCACTTTGTTAGAATATAACGTATCTATACTTTTTGACATATTATCATTGCTCATGTAAGTTTTTATTTTGTTTTTTACTAAACCGATTCTAGACAATCGATATAATTATTTGTAAAATAATATGAACAACTACATAGATAATACGTAGACTGGCAACTCAGAGATTGGGAGATTTTAAATAACGCGTCCTTAAAGAGGGACAGTATAGTTTACTGAACTCATTAATAACAGTAATCCGCCTTTGAGTAGCCAGTGTCCTCTCGACATACTAGTAACATCTTACACAACGAGACAAGTGCTTAATGTCACATTTCGTCGCGAAATTTGAGCAAAATGTACGTGTACATAAACTTATAAAGACAAATTTTGAGTGTTTAGTATGTGTAGATATAGCATTGTAACAAATTATCGTAATTAATTTTTTGATTATACAAGTCTTTTTATTTTTGTTTATGATAAGACAACGCTGCTTACGTTTCGTAGCAACTTTAGAATGTATTCACGAAACAAAAACAATAGTTTGATGAGTGCATGTATGAAATGATTGCTGCCCTACCTGTATCTCAATTATCTTTATTATAGTCTGGCAACACAGCATCCCTGCTACATATGCGCGGGGTGAGGGAGGAGTGACAGACAAAATCAATAAGTTTAAAATTCCTTTGTTTCGCTTGTCGAATTGGTAATGAATACTGAAGTTGCAATTATATAGCATTTCATTTTTTTGTTTATGAATAATAATAACAATTGAAGTAATTACAAGGAACAATGTATGATTTTCGAAGGTTTGTATATTTAACTTAGTTATGTTTAAGTTAATTTGTAAACGCGTTTTTATTAATAGTTAAGAAGACCTCATATTCATTTGGCAAATTAAAATAGAGCTGTCCCCATCAAACCATTGCCCTTAGTACCGTATGATGCGGCCATAGTTCACAATAGCATGTGAAGATTCCTCTTGCCCCGTATTCAAGCGCCCAGCCAGTATCGTCGCTTAACCAAACACATCTAAAATGCTCAAAAGTTTCAAAGACAGGGAGCAATTCGCTAAGCTTCGCGCACTTAGCCTGTAAATTGAATGTCGCACAAGTTATGAACACTTGTTATCACGGTTTGTTTAGGTGTTATGGCTCTCTCTACAATTTCTTAGATACTAAATTGGTGATATTATAAGACTTTTACCTTGTTACGTACCTTATTCAACCATTCATGCTCCATAGCTTGGGCAGGGGCGATTACAGGGCTGTCTTCATACCCGAAAATCGGGTTCGGCATCAGGATCCGGGGCATCAAGTAATCCCTTAGAAAAGGTATTGGCTGACGACCCATCTTGTGTGGTAGCTGCGACAGTGCTGGCGCAGCTGACGGGCCTAGAAATCTCCTCTATCAGCTTTGTGCTACTAAAATATGTTACTCCCAAGACAAAAAAGGAAAATGCAGCTATTCTAGGCACAAGACATAACACAATCACAAGTCATTAAGGGCTAGTGGAGTAGACTGTCATTTTATTTGTAATCCAAGAAGACCAGGTTCATCACTACTTATTGTTTTATAAAATTATACAATATTTTGTCCAATAAACGTATAAAGGAAGAATGTTCAGCCAGTTTGGTTAAAAGAACTTAAACAAAGATCTGGCCGGTAATCATACTTTAAATCCTACCATCTTTTTAATTAACGAGCGGATTATGTATTAAAGTGTATTTTGTGCTATAATAAAAAGAAGTATTACTAAAAACCTTTTTTATTGATACCGGTTCTTAATAATAACTTATTAAAACTTCCTTCCTATTGTTAGTGTACAAAAATTTATATGCTAATTTAGCTTAGCTCACCTTTCTGATCATGGTGGTAGTACCTATATGAGCCAGTACTTGGCTATATCAATGTAAAATTATATCAATGTAAAATTTGTCCTTATTTAACCTTACTTGTACGAATCGAACAAACCCAGATCACATTTGTAAGTCGAATGTGAAAATCAGCATAAAATATAGCTCTCAGTTTACAGACATATGGATTTTATAAGCCTTTCATACTCTTTCGTAAGCTCTGGTATTGTCGTACAGTATGCCGTCTCTAAAATCGTAGAACATTTTAAAAATTGTGTCATCGTGAATGCAGCGCCTTTGTCACAAAGCTATGTGGCGTTGGGTGAACACAAAGATGCCTGAGTACAATATACGAGGAATTTTATAAAGACATCCCGTCTTTGCTGCCAAGTATTTACTACCTAGCAAGATAACACGCAAGAGAAGAGACACGCAGAACATTGTCTGATATTCTTAAGCTTACTGCCAACCATTTTTATTAGTTTTGCTTTTATTTTCACAAACCCTCTTTCCTATATACTGTACCTATGGTTTGACAAGAAGGTACCAACTACCAAGAATTTGCAAACTATGCATTGCTGAATGCGTTTGGTAGCCTTTATTTTAAAATATTTGAATATTAGTTTTTTGTGCAAGAAGGTGAGACTTCTTACACCTACACTTCACAGAAGACACTACGCATAAGAACCATTTTAACTGAATGTAATCTAAGAATCTTCTGTTTGATAAGCATTGAGAACAATGTTAAAGGAGAGAAAAGCCAAACGGAAACTGTATCTGGAGCACCGCCGTGGGCTTGAGAATGCATGTCTACGTTGTTCGCTGCAGAATTCAGCAAATGTCCGATTCAGCAGATGTCGGCTTCAGAGGGACAATGCGCACCTGAGGCTATCTAGGCTGAGAACATTATCCGATGCTGATCATCACATTTCACTGACATTCTGTATTTTATCAATGATACATTTGTGGACTAATACTTTACGACACCGTTATTTAGAAGATCCAAAACAGATGAATCTGTATGTTACCGTTTAAAATTTGAAATTAGTTCATTTCGTAGTCATTTGAATTATATATGGTGCCAAGCTGAATGCCGCGATAAATAAATAATTCATGCCTCGTGCCGGATTTTCTGTTATGACTGCATTCGATTTCCAAATGTCAGACTTGGGTATTACGTGTCCGCTCGAGACTACATAGTTGGGCTGACATTTTTGGAATTATTTTAGTATGTGATGGGTTGGTGGGGTTATAATTGAAACTAATATGAAATCCTGTTATATTTGGCGACTTAATGTTGTTTTTAGCAATTACAAGTTGCAATTACTGAGGATACTCAATGCCGTAACTAGACTTTTATGCGCCCGTTGCGAGCTTCTGTAACAGCGCCCTTTTTAATGTTGTCCAGGTCTGGTCATTTCTGCGCTCCTCTAGGGTCTGCGCCCTGTGCGTGGGCACCGCTGGCACCGCCCTATTTACGGCACTGAGGAACTTACACTTATTTTATGATTTAACTTGTTAGGGAAAAATATATTCCTCTGAAAAATCTAAGTTAGAATACCATCTTCTTATCGTATGGTTGATGAAGAACCTGGTGTCAGAGTTTAAACCGCCTGTAGGCCTCTGACATGGCTTTACACACCGTTGAAAAAATCTCTCTGGTGTGCCGGTTTCCTCACGATGTTTTCCTTCACCGTTTTTAGCAACTGATAACTAATTTTTAGTACGCACATGAATTCGAAAAGACATTGGTGCGTGCCGGGATTTGAACTTGCGACCTTTGACTTGGCAGTTCAACGGTCATACCACTGGGCTATCAGTGCTGTTATAGAATACCATGACACAATAACATAGGATCCAATAATACATTTATAATAAAAAAGACATAACTAATTATAGTTATTGACACCGGATTATATAGAAATAAAAGATTGCTATTGAATTATTTACGTTGTTATCCCTAAATCATGCACACGACGGTGACGGAGCCGGAGCCGAACTTAGCTTTTCCTACATTCATAAAACGATTGACCATGTTAAAATATCTGCAACGCATCCAATTTATAATAGCTTACTTATCAGTATATAGATACTACTCAAACTTATAGTTACAGATTAAATAATTCCACTGGATGAGTATTACAGATTGTAATTAGATATAATCCGGTATCCAAAACTTAATTACAGTGTTGAATTCGAAGAAACTGAGTTTCATGAGCTTAATTTTTTAATCTCTCGCTTTGAAGTTATTCTAGGACCCTTCTGAGGTATAAATGATCAATAAGTTTGAACATAGGTGTTTTTTAAATTTCGTTGTCTGTTTTAATCTAGCTAACAAACAATAAAAGATTCGAATTATAGTAACGTAGAGATCATTATTCAGTTTTCATGCAATTAATGTACCTGCTAGGTCGGCATATAATAAAAATATGTTATTTAGCATGTTCATCACTTGCATCACTTTTATTTGGTCTCTCACTAGAATCTTACATTTTGTGATATAGGTATAGTAGCCTTTTGGGACCAGTAACTAAGCTATCTATGCGCACGCGCTTATTTACTGCGCGAAAAACACACCAACAGACATTATTAAAATGAGTCGGAAACACTTAATTATTGACAGATGTCAGGTGTTTTAGACACACACACACATTTATTCACGTACGTATGTATTCACGTACACATTCATTTATATACAATATTCAGTTGCATACTGTCATAGTCCATAAAATATTAGTACGAAACAAATGAATACATAGTACTTAACATTCTCATTGATTGCCTCCACCAATTTCTTTTTACACAGCTAAACTTACGATATCCATACTTATTATCTAAACGCCCTATCAAAGGTACTCTTACATAACATTGCAGTATTCTCTAATTGGTTTTATAAAGTAGGTACCTAATAGGTACCATGTAAATCTTGCTTGAAGTTTAATTATATATAAAATAGAAAATGGACACATATAAAATGTTACTTAATATTCACACGTTACCTATTTAAGCGATTCAAAAATTAAGCTTTCTGTTTAGCGTGTAGCTAGTAAAATACTTATTGAGATTGAACGAAGCACCATAAGGGTTGATGAATTACGCGGCACTTATAAATTATATCATACTTATTACGCACTATGAAAATAAATAAATGTTACGACATCTTTATTATAATATTAGTAAGAAGTAGATATATTAAAAAAGTATCTATTCGTCACAATAATTTCAGTAGGTAGGCAGAAGGATCATTAAATTCTGTACCTGCGTTTGACGTTCTTATAATAAAGATGTCGTCAATTGTGATGATGTGTAATTACTTCATCGATATTGTGTTATTATTGATTGGAATACGGATATACATGAAATTGGTTTAGTATTTACAGTAGATAAGAGAATATGGAAAAACTAATACAACAAAATTATAAGAATAAATAATTTCAATCATCTTGCTTTGCTAACATAAAAATAAAATATAATATGTAGAAATGAAAGTAAACCTATCGATCTCACAGTTATAATAGAGAAAATATAATTTAATTGATCTGTCATGTAGGTATATTTATATTTTGTATGATAACTCAGTAATAACTAGGTATACCTACTAAATAAGCTCATGTAATATACTTAATATTGTCGGTTCGTAACTAAACATATCCTATATAAATATAGATAGATAATTAGATATATATCATATAGATGAAACTGTACAATCTTAAATAATCTATTGATTTATCGATACAATTTGTAACTGTATCGATAAATCAATAGATGTAAGTAATGTACTAAAATATTACAAAGTATGTGACGTATTGACCGTAACTGGTAATACATAAGAAGCATGGCTTGCAAATTATGCAGAACCTGTCTTTAACACTTACACACCAATTTGTACTCTGTCTCTAATCTAATATCTATTATATCATGTAAATCTATTGTATCTCCTTTCTATTTCATTACAAATATCTTATCATTAACATGGGTGTACAATAATCTGACGTGACAGGTTTAGTATCGGGATCACGACTCACCTAAATGTAAGCTATAATACTGTCTTGTACGTACTTCTTTCCGAGCAACCTGCCCTTTTTGGAAAGAATACAGCACTTACAGGTATCTTGTTCGGAGATACGTTTCAATGTTAATTACTCTGGTGGAAATAATACGGATGCTGCAAAACCTCTTTTACACCTTAAAGAGTTCTGCTCAACGCAAATTGTCCTTATTTCTTAAAAGTGTCACCATTAAAGCCAATCAGAGTAATACGTTTCTGCGTGCTCTGCCTGTACAAGCATTATGTAGCTGTTGATACATTTCCATGATAAGTCTGCGTCAATCAATTACGCTTTTTCTTTTTTATTGTCAATAATTATGTACATAGAATGAGCGTCCATCACACTGCCAGTGTATATCGACGAACACGGCTGACAATGACATGTACCTACCTCCGTTATTTAATTCCAAATTAATGAATAAATGTGTGGAAGCTAAAAGGGATTCTTTCCACCATTGTTTTATTTATAAATAAATTAACATACTGCCAAATAAACTACAGATTCATTACTGTGAGTTTAATAGTCGGCGTTTTGTTTTAGTTGTTCTGCCTTCCATTTCATCTCGTTAAAAGCCACCATGAAATAGGTACCTACTTGGAAGGACTAAATATGAAAACATTACACTGCTTTTTTGGGCAGTCGTGTTATCTTAATAGAATATGTTTCTCCCCTATAGTACTAGTACCATTTCCAATAAGTAGATACTTATTGGAAATGGCAGTTGTTTGTCAATAACATAAAAAGCCATTGATGCTATGCCAATCGTTTTCTTTATCTTTTATAAATAAATTAAAATTAAAATTTTGATCGATAAGGCGACATGAAGGTACTTTATTACTGCAAAGTTTATTTATTCTTTTAGCAGTTACAAATACCAATAGGTTGTAACCATTAATTTACAAAGTGATTACAAAACATGCATACGATTACAAAGCGAATGCGTAAACTTTTATGTTTACATTTTCGCTATTTATACATGGTTAATGAAATGAAATGAAGAAAGTCGATGAGCATTAACATAAAACAAATAAAAAAAATAACACAAAAGCTAGTTATTTGAAAGAGCTCAATAATATGAAGTGGAGCGATAGGAGTCAAAACCAATATCTATCCTCACTTTATCCTCAGATTATTAAGCATTAATAATAAAATAAAAGATCATCAAATATATTTTGATTTTCCTTTATTTTATAATATTCACATTAAACTACTGCCGACTACTAAATAAACATCTGTAAAGGCCAATATTCGGTCCTTTACAGACGCTTTCAAGTACATTTAGATGTCTAGTTTACACACAACATACAAATAGGACCACGACAAGGGCGCTAACCACACTGTAATTTCTAGTTGCTACCAATTAATCAACGGTAGGTAAGAACTACGTGATCTAATTATTCTAATACAACCATTCACATAAACTAAAATAATACAATAATGCACTAAAGCCTATCAAGGAGGAAGCTAAACATGTAACAGGTGTCAGTTAGAGGAACAATTAAAGCATCTAAAATGATTTTTATTTTGTTATTATCACTGCTGATTATTGTATTTGCACACGCTAAGCAAAGGAACAATAAATCGCAATCATAATAGGACGAATCGGGAACAGGATACGCTTATCAGCAGCATAAAATATATAATATAAAATCGTATTATTATAATTTTATAATTTAGTCACTTTAAGTAAACATGAATAAACTTACCAAAAGGGCGAGGTACAGCGCACGCCACGGCGGCAGCTAACAGCAGAACGTTCAGCGTGTGCATTCCGCGATGCCGATCGACTGATAGTACCGATGAGAGCGTGCTTTCTGTTTACTGCCAGGACCACTGGTCGCGCACTCGCTTGGCGCCGATCGATACGCCGCCCACATCAAAACTTCGTAGCCCACAACCAAAACGGCATAACTCCTATATTTGACGCTGCTACTTAGTCCCTTTCTGAAGAAATAATTTCGAGAGTGTGCAAGCCATCTCACGAGGTCCTTTCAATTACAATTCGTGTGGAGTATAAAATAGAGTCCATTTCCGATATTTTGGAATGGGCAATTCGAATCTCTGTAGCTATAGTTTAAATTAATAATGGTTTGTCGCCTTCAGATGACGTTCGTAACGTCGTACCTACCTGGTTTTCACAATAATTAACAACGAAGTACAACTTGATGTTGGTCTAGTATTATTTAAAGGTTTTTTTATTCTAATTAGCTTTTATATGTTCAATTCTAATACATCGAAGAAAATTTATTTGCGTAATATGAATTGTAGTTTCCTTCTTCTAAGTTATTTTATAACTAGTTAGTTGTTCAAAGTAATACTAGAGGCCCCTATTATTTAAGGGCATAGATATTATTCGGGTTAAGGAATATAAATCGATTATGATTAATTTTTATTGTACTTCAGTCGTTAAACATTGCTTTTAATTTAATGCTGCAATGTATTGGACGAATACAGTGAATTAAAAATTATATTTTAGAACTTTTTAAACATAAGTTAAGACAATGATATAGGTAGTAGGTACCTACATAGTATAAGTCAAATTCCATAATTTTGCCATTGTTTATGGTATAGCTACCTAATTCTTATTTGTATTAATATAATGTTAAAACTCAACTTTGACATTCAACAGGTAAAGTCAAAGAAAAGTATTTTGATGATTACACTAGTAACTTGAAACTTAATTGTAAGACTTCTCTTTTAATTTAAACTTGATGGAAAATATTGTTAATTTGTTATGGACAACTTTTGTTTGAGAAATTCGATATGAGGTGGCTGTTTTAAGCACGTTTGTAACTTGTTGGAAAAGCGTGCCGCGTGACTACGATGAAATGTGGTTCTAGGGTATAAAGTCTTTGTATAACATTAAAAATATTAGTATCACCGTGTTTTTTCTAGTGATATGATTATTTGTTCATATATCTGTTTGTATGATGTGTGATATTGTTTATTCCCCCTTGCCTGTGGACTAACCGTCTCCCGGTATGAGCCGTCAGACCCCGTGTCTGTGGGCATACCGGGAATCGGTTACAAAACACGGTGCACGTATTTCGCTTATATTCGCTTAAATCTTATTAGAAATGATATTCTAACACATTATTTATGTTTAATAAACTAGCATAATATGCCTACTTTTTGTTAAAATATACTAAATTACGTTAGTAAACAACTCGTAAACATTGACCTTGAATGACGTCATCGCCGGCGAGCATTGTTACGTAAAATAAATGTTTATTTTGTGTTTATTTTATCATTTTGTGGTTGTAATAAAATTTTTAAATAAGTATTGTTCAATATTTTATACTAATAACACAATATTGTTGCGTAGGTAGTTATAAAATTGATAAAATCGGTGTTGGTGTCGGGTTTCAAAGACGTCGTAAATATACCTACATTTTAACAATGTTGCAGTTATAAATAAAGGAAAATATTACTTATAACTCGTAACTATGTTATCTCTCGTCTTATTTGAATAATTAAAGTCCTATACTACTTATTAGAATCGCAGATGTTCCAATTGGAATGAAAATTGGGCGGAAAAATGGCCGCCGCGGACTAGTGAAATATGACACTCACAGATAACCCCTTAGGCCTATATTTTGAAAGCCCACAGTCAAGAGGGCCTGAAGCGTCGCTACATGCAGTGTAATGCAGCGTCCCGCTTTCATAACGTAAACTGTCCTGCTTTAAGAGTTCATGGTAAGGGGGCAGGTCTTTTAATTTTCTTTAAACTGCTGTCATAACAGACTGTTCCTTTAAAGTATCTCCAATTATGTCATAATAAAAAGGTAGGTACAAACATTCGTATCGGCACTACTGGTAGGAAGTACGGTAGGTTGTAAGTACCTTTGTGTATAGCCAGTCGCGTCAATTTAGACACTCCAGTATTTATTTACATAATAAAAACCAGCTAGAAATTAATTACATTGTGAATAGTGATTCAGCTGTAGTTTATCTATGAGCTGTATTCTTCATTCTCGTACCTACCTATAGTGTAACCGTTAACACATCATTGAGTGATGCTACGAGAGACGTGTTGTCATGGGAAATAAGCTAGTGAATGAACTTAATAATTTGTATACCATTGTACCGGCCGTTGCCCGCGGTTTTATCCGTATCCTACAGAACCTTCTTCACGTCTTTATAAGCTATAGTACTATAAAGTTTCATCAAAACCCGTAAGAAGGGAAAAGAACTTTCACATTTATAATATTATTAGTTAGAGTAATATAATTTAAGAGAAACGTTAGCTTTTTTCTTTTTTACGGTACAAGCCACCACCTACCACTACCGTACCGTTACAATGACGGGCACGAGTCCCATCATTGTAACTCCTGTAAGCCAGGATACACAATGAAGCCCGAGGCGTCCAAAAGAAATGACTCGACTGTCTTGGAACAAGGCAACGAAAATAATCTTATAAGTAGAACGTTAGGTAAGGATAATAAAAAAAAAAAACTATAAACGAATGACACAGTTTAAAACAGTCGGTTAAGATAAATCATTCATTACTTATTGCATCGGGACGCTGATCAGTTTTTTATCTGTAATCTGATTTTATCTTTGTTGGCCTTTTCCCGTTCAGAAATAGGTCGCGTGCCAGTAGGACTTGATTTTTATTCGTATTAGGTATAAACATAGATACGTACTTCAACAACTAAGTTTCTACTTTCTATCGTTAGAAAATTTAATACAAGAAGGTTTAATTATAATTTATATCTAAAGAATACTTATTAAAACCCAAACATCATCATCATCAGCCGGAAGACGTCCACTGCTGGACAAAGGCCTCCCCCTTAGAACGCCATAATGAACGACAACTTGCCGTTTGCATCCACCGGTTGCCCGCAACTCTGACGATATCGTCGGTCCACCTGGTGGGAGGCCTGCCAACGCTGCGTCTTCCGGTTCGTGGTCGCCACTCGAGAACCTTTCTTCCCCAGCGGTTATCAGTTCTTCGAGCGATATGGCCTGCCCATTGCCACTTCAACTTGCATATGCTTTGAGCTATGTCGGTGACCCTAGTTCTTTGGCGAATTTCCGTATTCCGGATCCTGCCGCGCAAAGAAACTCCGAGCATAGCTCTTCTATAGCTCGTTGAGTGACTCTGAGCCTCTCTAAAAGTCCAACCGTTAGCGACCACGTCTCAGAGCCATACGTCATCACTGGCAACACACACTGGTTGAAAACCTTCGTCTTCAGACACTGCGGAATTTTGGACGAGAAGATGTCGCGTAGTTTCCCGAACGCTGCCCATCCGAGTTGGATTCTTCGGGCGACCTCTTTGTCGAAGTTGGACCTGCCTAACTGAACAGTTTGTCCAAGGTAGACATAGTGGTCAACAACCTCGAGAGTATCGTTCCCAACGATAACCGGTACGGGTGCGACATGGACATTTGACATGATCTTCGTCTTGTCCATGTTCATTTTAAGACCCACCTGTTGGGAAACGAGACTGAGGTCGCTGAGCATAGTATTGAGCTCCTCCAGCGATTCCGCCATGATAACTATATCATCGGCAAAACGAAGGTGAGTGATGTATTCGCCATTGATGTTGATGCCGGACCCGTTCCAGTCCAAGAGCTTGAAAACGTCCTCCAACGCATTTGTGAACAGTTTCGGAGAAATCACGTCTCCCTGTCTCACACCACGCTGCAGTTGGATTGGTTTCGTGCTCTCGTCCTGTAACCGGATCGACATGGTGGCGTTACTATACAAACACTTCAACACCTCGATATACCTATAGTCAATATGACATCGCTGAAGGGACTGCAACACAGCCCAGGTTTCGATTGAATCGAAGGCTTTTTCATAGTCCACAAACGCTAGACACAGTGGCCGATTATACTCCTCGGTCTTCTGTATAATCTGGCAGAGCGTGTGGATGTGGTCTATGGTGCTAAAGCCTTTTCGGAAGCCGGCTTGTTCGGGAGGCTGGAAGTCATCAAGCTTGCGTTCGAGACGGTTCGTAATGACTCTCGAAAACAGCTTATACACATGGCTCAGAAGCGAGATGGGTCTGTAATTCTTCAACAAGGTGTTGTCACCTTTTTTGAAGAAGAGCACCACCACACTCCTGTGCCATGCTTCTGGCGTAGTACCCTCGAGTATGACGGAATCGAATAGCTTCTGGAGGACTAAAAGTACCGGTTTTCCACCCGCTCTCAGAAGCTCCGTTGTAATTCCGTCATCACCCGGCGCCTTGTTGTTCTTAAGCTGTTTCAGAGCCACTCTAATCTCGTACAGGCTGATGTCTGGGATGTCCTCAGTGTAGTGTCGGGTCAGTTTAGCTCTAGAGTCCTGAGCTATCCTGACAACGG
Organism: Abrostola tripartita; assembly: GCA_905340225.1. Classification (NCBI taxonomy): domain Eukaryota; kingdom Metazoa; phylum Arthropoda; class Insecta; order Lepidoptera; family Noctuidae; genus Abrostola; species Abrostola tripartita. The sequence goes on from HG996486.1 coordinate 7,255,515, forward strand.
GTTCCCGTGTCGAGGTGTACAGCTGTCCGTAAAACCTCTCGAGCTCTCTCAATATTTCCGGTTTCGATGAGATGATACTGCCATCGTGGATCTTCAGCTTCGTCATTTGGCTTTTCCCAACAGACGAATTCCTCGCGAACACTTTGGAGCCCTGGTTCCGCTCAATTGCGTCCTTAATACGGGCAGTATTAAAGGAGCGCAAATCGTGACGCGTGGAGATAGAAATTCGCCTATTGAGTTGACCGTATTCCGACATGTCAGCTGAAGATTGCAGTCTCATCGCATTCCGGGCTTCCATTAACTGAATGGTTTTATTGGAGAGCTTCTGAGGTTTTCTGCGGCGTGGGGTTCTAAAGAACTGGGACCCCACTGCTTGGACAGCTTCCACCAACCCGTTGTTTATCTCGTCCGCTGTTTCGCATTCGGCTAGGCACTGGAAACGATTACGCAGCTCGAGTTGAAAGCATTCGGGGTTCTGGATCTGGGCAGGACCAGGACGGAGCGTGGACTTCATCAGACGAGACCGTTCAAGCTTAACATGGATATTCAGTGTGCCTCTGACAATACAATGATCGCTACCGGTTTTCACCTTCCCGATCACAGAGACATCACTGAATATACGCTTCTTGGTCGTCATGATGAAGTCGATCTCATTTTTGGTTGAACCATCGGGGCTAATCCACGTCCACTTCCTGGATGGTCGCTTCTGGAAGAAGGAGTTCATCAAATAGAGTTCTTCCTTCTCCATGAAGTCGACCAGCCGCTGGCCCCTCTGGTTCCGCTGCCCATATCCAAACGACCCTACTCTCAACTCCTCGCCATTCTGAGTGCCCACCTTAGCGTTGAAGTCCCCCATAACAACGGTGAAGTATGTTTTGGAGGTATGCATGGCTTCTGAGATCTCCTCATACATAGCCTCTACTTCATCGTCAGGGTGTGTCGAGGTCGGCGCATATACCTGGATGACCTTCAACGAATACCGATCGGTGATTCTGAGTATCAGGTAAGCTACCCTGCTCGACACACTATCGACTTTTACCACGTTATTAATGAGGGACTTACGGACGAGAAACCCAACACCACCCTGGGACTTTCGGTCTCCTTCCCGGAAGAAGAGCATGTTGCCGGAGTCAAGGATTATCGTATCCTGTCCCTCTCGTCGGATTTCAGATAATCCCATGATGTCCCAACGTAACCTGCTCAATTCTTCCTCCAGCTCGACAATCTTCTCATCGGTCCGAAGCGTGCGGACGTTGTGCGTTGCCAGGGCCAAAGTCCGGTGGGGGTGGTAGCGAGGAATCAACCGGGGATTCTTAGCACCCCCTGCTCCTCCACCTGGCCCGCTACCATAGCCAGGGATAGAGGAGCTGCCGGGTACTGGGGGCCGTGGCAAAATTGTGTGTTTCATTTGGGGGGGGGGGGTTGCCATAATCCCCACGCTTGGCAAGCGGCTTGGGGATCGCAGTATTGGTGGTCAAGTTACAGAAGACGCTGCTGCCCATCTTCTGGTATTTTTCCCTTAGTCGCCTCTTACGACACCCACGCGAGGAAAGGGGGTGGTCAATTCTAGGCCGGATACCACACGGCCAAACCAAAAAAGGCCAAAAACCCAAACACACCGTAATAATAATACATTACATAGGTAAAAATATTATACATAATAAATGATTTTGTAACTGTATGAAAAGTGAAAAGATTGTACATTTTCTGAAAGTTTGAAACACTACATAATTATTAGTTATGTCTAAATAGCCGGCCTGATTTTTTGTAATAACGCAGTAACGTACAACAATATAATAGTGGTAGTTAATTACTGCCGGTCGCTTACACAAAAATAACTATCCCTAGTCCAGTTTCAGTATGTCTTCAAAACACAGTTTGTTTATTATGTACAGTTTAATTTAAGTTTCAATTATACACCATAGGTACCTATGTAATCAAAACCTTATTACATACCATAGGTAACATATGTAATTTAAACTTTATTACATACCATAGGTAACATATGTAATTTAAACTTTATTACATACCTTAATTACATATCATAGGTATGTAATATAAAACTTTAATAATACATTGGATTTTTCAAAATAAATAAGGAGACATGCTTTTGTTTAGAGCTTTACTTCTTTGAATTTTAACTTATAGAAAAGTTAATCAAATGAAACTGTACAAGTGTACAACTCAATCACGAATTTAATTAGGATTATTTAACCTTTAAACTATCATAATAACATGACTATTACAATGTTTATTCACTGATCGGAAGCGTTGATAATTAAGCCAGTTAAAAACTCATAAACAGTAGTACCTATCTAACTTGACTTGTTAAAAGTGTAGGATGAGTGCAATTGTAGCAAGTTTTAGAAATATATAGAACTAGAAAGAAGTAGGTAAGAACATTTCATCACATTCAACAACATACAGAATGTATGTAGCATTTATATGTCATAAGTAGATATATTTAACAAAAGGATAAAAAAAAATATTTCTTTAATACAAAATATTGTACCTACAAATAATTGTCTACGCTATTGCTACGGTTGGCTACGAAGAACGAAAACAGAAAAATATTTATCAGATGACAATTTCAAGTATTTACCCAAGTCAAAGTCAAGTAATAACCCAAAGCTTAACTTCGACAAGCAAGGTTTCTTTTATGAAGTTATGATGTATCTCCCATGTACTGTGGTGGCTGGCGGCCCTGGGGCAAAGCGATGTGCGCGGCCGCTTGTAGCGCGAATCAGAAGCAATTTATTGATTCGATCGAATCGACCGAGGGCTCTGTTAGACAATCTCTCTCTACAAATGATTACGTGTGTGTAAATTTTGTAGGACTTGAGTACAGGTGTGTAAATTAAATGACATTGACTATACGTATTACCTATTATTAAATGCGCACTGATATTTTCGTTATACGCTACGACGTCACGATTAGGTACATGCTGAAACGGAAACAGGACGAACAGCAAAAAATCCTCATAATAAAAAATAACTAATTTTTAAACATACATTAAACCTTCCACATAACAGAAGTTAGTTCAATATAAAGTGATTTCCTATTAGCTACCGCTTTAGCTAACAAATCCCTTGTATAGCGCGCAATAAAGAAAAATGGCTTGCGGTAATCAATTGTACCGCGGAGAGGTCGTAAGTGTGCCGCAATTTAATGAGACAGATGAAACGATCAATGGATGCACATTTCTTGTAGTTGAGAATAAAATAGCTAAGTGGGGCGAACAATAGATAACTGTTTATGCTAACTTTTTTATTTTAATAGGTATTACATAGCTCTGTAATACCTTTCAGGCAGCTGCTAACAGAACGTTAAACATTTCCTTAAAATGTACTTTAATAGTTTAGTAGTAAGGGATATTATATCTGTAGTAATAAACTCATTCATTCACAGACTTTACTCGTATAAATCCCATGACATGAAGCAGCAGGCTGCTGCGTACACACGTTTTTTATTTTACTTTCTAAAACAGTACCTCGATGGTATATTTTGTTTGAAATGTTATAAAACATTTTTTGGTAATTATTTTAGTACTAATATCCTTTTATACGGTGCAGTGAGGAGGCACTTAGAGTAATAATAAAGTGCTCTGTTTGCAAGGGCACCCTACTCTACTCAATGGCACCCCACATGCAAATGATTTGCAAGGGGAATTGCAAAAACAGGGGCGCTTACAATGCAAGGCAAAGAGGGTTGAATTCGCGACATGTGCAACTGCTCATCCCTCTTGTAAAACAATAAACTGCACAAAATGATGATGTTACATTATGCAAGGTCATAATTTAAAACCCGTATTTTTTTATGCAGCTGCTTAGGTACCTACATAGTAGATGTTTTGCACGGAAAGACTGCTTAACTGGGGATTTCGGACGCAACTTTGGGTAAAACCACAAACGTAAAACTTTTAAAAATCTTATTATGAATAGGTACTTAACTTAGTAGCTTAGTGGTTAATTGAAGTGCGCTAGAGGACTCAGGTTTGATCTCCACACGAGACTTCTCTATAATACTGAGAATTACCTAATGAAAAAACTCAAAGAGAGCATAGTACAAAGTACCTGTCGCTTAAGTTACTTATACACATAGGTATATAGGTGGTAGTAGTAGGTATATATAGTATTTTTCTCATACTTCACAATCTTAATTTGGAATATCGATTGTAGTGCCTGATGTTGACACGGGGCGCTGCAGTTTAATTGAAATACCGGCCGTCTATCGGAAAGTTTCGCTAGTAATTTGGTAGAAATCACATGGGAAATAGCGGGCGTGGTAGTATTTTAAAACTCAATTGATTAAATTATGTAGTAGATATCAAAAGGTGTAGACGTAAAACCTTACGTTTATACGTCTACACCTGCTGCCATATTTTTTAAATTATTATTCATACAATATTATATTATTGAAAACAAGTAAAAACGTAAGAATAAAAACACATCGTCTAAACTCTAAACATATTGCAAGGTAACCCAATTATCTGAGTTAACTGATTTCCTGCTATGTGCGACATCTACGATGTCAAGTCGTGACTCGTTATTTCGTTCATAGAACTTAATATCATTTTCAAGAATGTATGTAAGCATGTAGGCAGATAAGCTACATTTTACTATACAATTAAATGAAAGTATTGGAAAATCAACACGCTTTATTTTGTGTGTAAACAATCTTAGCAAAAACATTACAGATTTTGCGGGTTTATTATATGATTCACTACTACAAATAACACATTATTCGTTCCTGCCAAAATTAATTACTTAACTTCTAGAAGTAGGACCTTGCTAGCTAACTTTCCAAACAAGCCAGGTAAATAAATGTAACACAAACCCCCTAAATTACCAATACCTACGTACAAACTTGATGATGGACATTATTAATTAGGATAGGAAACACTTTACAATATTTAAGCGGGAAGGGAATAAATTAATTAACTAGGTATGCCGATTGTAAGACCAATCAAGAGGTACCTATTCAAGTGGATATACTAAATACTAGGTACTTAGGTTCCCAACAGAGACGAAAGAATGGTTGAAAGCTAGTTGAAATTATAAACCATTACCATTTTTGCATGTTACGCATAGACACGATAACTTTTCCAATCATAAAACATAATGGCACAGGTGGGCAACGTTTAGACAACAAAATTCTACCAACACATCACGTAGTCTATGACTGAAGAGCTGCGCGGACAGATTTATTAAATATAACTATAACTTTGGCTATAGCCATCCATATCGTAAGTGCATCCTGTGTATCGCATCTCTTATTGACAGTATAAACATATGTTATTTATTTAAAATAATCATGTAATCTAATCTAAGATCTAAATATGAGTAAATACTGAAAGGTAGTTTTAATGACTTCGTACTATGCGCGAATCAGGTATGTTTATTTCGTTTAATATTGAAAATTAATAATCACGGGTCACACCTACGCTCATATTTAATAATATAAAATCTCTCGATTAAGTCGTCATCGTTAAAATATAATGTACTAGGAATGAGTTTAAGAAGACGCGCTATTTCAGTACATTTTAATGGGAGTTGGATAACTTGCGTTGGAAACTCCTGAGTGATGCAGATTTTTTAGGTCAACGACATTAATTGCCATTCGTTGACGAGTTTCTGTACCCGGGAGCAGCCGATCAATAATTCGTATTAGTCTATGAGTCTGAGTTTTTTTATTCAGTCACATTCAGATCTCTACGCATCTTTCAATAATGCCAACTTAAAATAATTACTTGTAGGCTATTCAATTAGATAAATATTGTATTAACAGTGTGAATTGGGAAATGTTGAGTTATTATTGCTAATGCTATTTATTACAAAATCACGTCTACATTGCCGCCTTTGATCAGGGAAATTTGGTTGCAATATTGTTATGGTGAGTGATATTTTGTATTATTTAGCCCTTGTAAAACTTTGCTACTAAATGCTTAGTAGGTGCATATCATGAAAAGGCACTTATGTACCTAAGTAGCTATTTTATAATTCACGATATACATAAGTACCTACATTTTTTTTTTTAATTTAAAGCTACAGCAGAATCGCTTTAATAAAATGGTTTTTAAGGCAATTAAGTTTAAAATTTAAAGTTAGAGTTAGGTCATAAATGTTGTCGTTTAGGTATCTAATTAGTATCTACAACTAGATTTATACTTAGACTTTTCTTAAGTATCGGCCATATTCCAGTAAATGAAACTAGGACGTAGGAAAACGAGAGTCGCGGCTTCTTGTCTTTCTTCTTAATACTTTAGGTCAACTTACTTGCTTACAATAAACCTACTCAGCAAACACTTTTTTAACTGCTGCGGACATTAATTAATCGAAATCATCGACTGATGACGCCGTACACTAATTTAGACATTGCAGGTAGTTATGCTTTTTTGAATATAAATTATTTATTTATCGACAGAGGAGAGAACGTTGCAAGATTAGTAGCTAAGTATGAGAACAAAAGAGTTGAAGATGTCGTGTGGTACCCAGTGCAACTAACAAAAGGAACAAGAAAAAGAAGATGGCCTTATAAAATTGTAAGTAGTTATTTAATGTAATTAGGTACTTGCTATTCTAGATATTTTGATAAATAAGAAATACCTCAAGCAACTAATAGCAGCATAGCTCTTTGAATTAACTGGAATCGGAATCTTTGCAGCTAAGTTAGAAAACAAGGTACCTACGTCGAAGGTCTGTTTTGGACGTTTTGGTCAATCAACTTCTAGGTAAAGCTACCATACGAGTAGGTACCTAATCTTTTATCAAACACGAACCTAGAACGTTAGCACCGCATGACCGCATCATGACCCTTGAACTGGATATGGGTGAAAGTAGTTTGTCCAGCAGTTTCAACGTTGCAGCATGTGTTAATTTTCCCATCATTAGGTACCTTAGAGCTACTTTAGAAGGCGGAGCTTTGAATTACATCTTTCAAAGAGCTATAGTGATTTGTAGTTACCTTTTAGGGCTATTGGTAGTTTTCAGCAGAGACTCTTGAACGGAATTATAGTAAAATAAAAGATTAAATGTTTTTATTTCACTTTTATTTAGTACTGCGTCAATTTATCCCCATACATACCTACCTACTCAGTTTAAAATTTTGCTTATCCACGTAGCAGTCATAATATCAACTTATTCTTGTGAAGAATTATTACCTATACCCAATTATGTAACTATTACGGAGGGAAAAACACCCAAGGTAAGATTGTTGAACTCTTTTTCCTGTGAAACTTCAGGTATCTAAACCGTTTTATTGTAGGTAATTACCTACCAAGTAACGAGTGATCTGTAACACGAAACAATTACTTATTTCGTTAATTTACGATTGTACCGTTTTTATTATTATTTATTTACGCGTCGTTTTATTATTACGGATTAAGAGCCATTTTACATTTTTACGCAGTTTTCTAAGATTTCTGGATGGCTAATATACCTACAATCTTAGGTAGTAGTTAGGAATTTATATATAAACGTAAAATGTAGACCAATCTTTCGCATTGACACATAAGCTAATAGATTTACAAAAAATAACTTCATTGCTATATGGTAATCAATCTCCCGCAACACGTTTTCTGAAAAATCATCGCAGAGTCAATTTCGGGCTCCAAATTCTATCAATTACATTCACAAATTTAAACGATAAAGATACAGTAAGCATTAGGCATATATTTTTATTGAAACTTACGGTGCAACATTTTCGATTAATTACACTTTTAATTGATAAAAAAAATAAAACTGAAACCTATTTTCACGGTTTATACTGTAATTTTATCGCGACTTTTTGGTTTGAATAAAGGTATATTTTAATTTTAAAATCATGTCGTAATAAACTATGCTCTTTAAGAAATCTAATAATACAGTGATTTTCAAAATTCCTTTATTTAATTAGAAATCACATCATTTTCAATATCAATCCAAATCACAATAAATTACGATGCACAAACCTAGAATGATCACTGATCAGTCGGGCCTGAGCGCCCAAAGAGGTAGGATCTGTGTCACTTTTTTCTAATTTCAAATTACGAAAATTCTTATTGCAAACGCATGTTTATACTACGACCACAACGTTTTCATTTTCTATGTTATTTTCTATATTATTTTCATTCGGTTTTGTTTATTATCAAATAAAATATATTATTTTATCAGTTTATGATATTTTATTAAATTAATATTCAGCTACTTTAATCTTGACTGTACTATTTTTGTCAGCGACTTGGTCCACTTGGATTTTTTTTACGCATGAAAAGTAGCTTGTAGCCTTTAATATGTTAATCCAGGTTATAAACTATCTATGTGCAATTTTTTTTCTATGTCCTTTTAACTGTTTTTGCGTAATTGAGTAATAATCCTCCAAAAATACAATCGCTTACATTATTATTATACAATTTTTACAAAACATGATCTATTTATAATTGGTGAATAAATTATTATTGTAGAAATTATAATTTGTCTAAATAAATTACTAAAGAAATAAAAATATTTTCATAAATCTCGAATAAGAAACATTGTCATAACGATCAAAATTTTTATGTCCGTCTCAAAACTCTCGCTACACTGTTTGCATTGTTTTTGTGTGGGTGCGCTACGCACACATGACAATTTTGACAGAATTCGAACGTCACAATTTTGTGAAATGGCTCTTAAGCCATAAAGCTGGCCACTATAGTGCATGGTCAGCATAATCCATTTAACGTTGATCTGTTCCTTAGCACTTGAATATATTTTCACTGGGTCATCACCATTAAAATTGTTTTGTCCTTCAGTTGCCAGTGGGTCCTAACAAAATGTGATTGTCCAGAGCGCTGCGCTTGACGCTGCAGCGTTGATGTACGATTTTTACTTGAAATACATAATATATGGCTTACGTTTAAATTGAGATAGAAACAGTGCACCACACTTATCCTCACATTTAACATTGTGTTTGGCACTTTGAACGCTGTGAAACGTAAAACACGCACATGATACACCTTAAGTTCGCTTAAAATACTCTGTTCACTTTAAATTAAATCGCATCTATGCGATAAAATGTAATTACTTCAATGAAAACGGAAATCGATTTTAATATATGTATAGTCAATTCAATTGCAATGTTAAACTTCTACGTGAAAACGTTGCTCAAAAGGCTCTTACTCCGAACCAAGTGAATCCAAAAAAGTTAGGCATGTCAGGGCAGTAAAAATCAATAATATTTTCTTGTGTTATTTTCGCTTTCGTGGTAGGATTTATGTTTTCCAAAAATCTTCAATAATGCGCGTGCTAAAAACTAATTTATTCTACAAAATATTTATTTTGGCTAAAAACAATACACTAGACATGTGTGTAATTGAATGTTCGTAATTTTATAACTAACTAACGCCTAATGGGTGCTACTTTTTGTTCGTAATGTTCATGTTAAATAATGCGATTAAATTGGAGCACATTAAATAATGATTTTATCTGTTAAAATATACAGAATGATTCTAAATTACAAGATAAGCCGTGCATAGTTTAGTGTGTATAAGAAAACAATGAGGTTTCATAGAAGGTGCGGCGACCGGGTCACGCTTTTAAATGAAAACTCTACTGCTGTTAGAAATTTTGTAGAATTTAATCATGGCTTGATTCTTAGTTCTGAGCCACTGAAAGACGATGTAGTGTTCGAAGTGTCCATTGACCGTAAGGTAAGACTAAGAACAAAGAAATTATATTTTTGTTTTATTTTATTACATTCTTGTGTACCTACTTATTAAATTTAAAAATATGATATTCGGTCTTCATTTTACATACACTCAATTTTTTGTACAAATTGTGAAAACATAAAGCAATTTATTTATACTAGATAGATATTATATCTACTAGACACATACTAGATATCTAGAGAATCTGGTAGATTGTTTCGGGCTGTCTCAAACATAATTAAAAGGAAAACAGACTTTACACAATATATTTTTATACCTAATTACGAGTTTTCCACGTCATTTCTTTTGTAACATTCAATTGGTACATTAAGTGACATCGGACGAAGTTATTATAGGCTAATAAACAATAATCACATGTCCAGACAGTTAAAAAATAACTTATCTGCCTATAGATCATTAAAGTAGTTATCCTGTGAGCATCAAACAACAGCACCTAGCATGGGAGTACTCTGAGTTTGAGTTGTCTAATTTAACATCAGGAAATAACTAACTAGTTATTACAAGATGTTCAATTAGATGAGTGCACTCATACTACTCACCGAATTGCACTTAATTCAAGTCAGTATTAAAATCTGAGAGTTTTCAACCTAACATATAGGAGGAAAAACTCCAAAGGGGACAAAGTTATTTCGGTGAAAGTTCCACCAACAGACATACATTATACTATGCTGAATCCAATAATACCTGCCTCTAGTTGCATAATATTTATGCAACACACACTCCAACAAACCAGTCTGTATATTTTTAATTGCAATGTTATTTATGTACATATGTCCAAATGTGAGCAACACAATATTCTCTAAAATGATTCACAAAATCAAGACGTCACATTTAATATGGAGCAAGACTTTTGCCATTCATCAGGGATGTTAATTTTTAATGATTGGAGCCGTAAGAAAACTGACATATATATATTAAACACATTTGTTTTGCCTGGGTTTGAAATCTGTACTCTGCATATAATATAATTATGTACCTATTCTGTAAACATTCACTAGTAATAATTTTCTAATTTTAATTTTCTTTTCACAAATAAATTACACTCGAAGTTATTCTACAAACCAATTACAATGCACTGATTTGCTAATGAGACCACACTGTAGAATTAAATTATTTTTTTAATGCTAATTATTATTCAATTTCATATCACAATTGTAACCAGATTGACCTCTAAATTACAAAATATTAAAAATAAATGTGCAATTAATTAATTGCTTATCTACCTACTTTAACTCGAATAAAGTATAGTGATATGACTAATGACATTGCACAATGCAGTCTATTCAGGATACAGGCTTATTCTATGAAGGATAAATCGTCAAGTAGATTATGTAACTGCAATCAATGTGATGTCTCCATGTATAAAATTCAAGCCTGGCCTGCCTATGGTCTTAGCCACACACTTTATTAGTCTATGTAAAAATGGGTGTGGTATTTATGTTGGTTGTCACCAAGAATGAACAATGTTATTAGTTTATTACAGTAGATATTTAATAGCTGTTATAAAAAGTTATCATGTTTAAATTCATTGTTTCTCTGACCCTTATTTTGATGATAATAGTGTTCTAAATTTCTGATAATTTATATCAGTCAGCAGTAGTGTCATATAATATTAATTATCTATTTATGAAACTATTTATACAATTGCTTAAAAAAGTGTATTCCTGTTAGGTAGGTAGTGTAGTGATTATATATTATGAAGTTGTATTTAACCTTTTGAGGGCCACAACTTGTATAGAATACAAATGTTTCTGTGCTCTTCATGCCATAACTTTATTATTAATCAATATCTTGTCAATCAGTCCTGTGTAATGTAATAACAAACAATTATCGTAATAAATGTTACGATTAGATAATTATTATTAATAAAATCATATTGGGAGGGCACACAAACTTTGTTTTCTATCTTTGGCCAAAGGTTAATGATGATGTGTTGTTTTACATAGGTAAATGTTTGGAATGGCAGTTTGGAAATAGGTGTTACAACATTAGATCCTGAGTTTATGGAACTTCCTGCAACAGCCACTAAACTAAGAAATACAGCATGGGTAAGTCTTAAATTATGTATGTATGTTTTAATCTTTTCATTCAGCGGATATGTTTTTGGTGTGATATGGCCAAGTCCATGAGATTACTGTTTATAAATTATGTAAAGATCAAATAAAATATGACTCATGGAGGTAGACAATCATGCCAAATAAACTATTTAAATATAACAATAAAATAGGTAAACCACCATTTTAGATAATGTCAGGCAGTTCAATCGTGAAAGATGGGGTAACTCTTGTCAACTCTTATGGACCAGAGCTGGACACATTGAGAGAGGGTGACTGTATTGGTGTTATGAGAACAAGCAAGGTATTTGAAATCGAAGTCATAGAGTTGATAATTAATATACATGCCTACAAATTGTCATGAATGTTCTATTAACAGGGCGAGTTAACATTTTATGTAAACGGTCGGTGTCTTGGTATTGCTGCAAGAGAACTGCCTCAGAGATTATTTGCAGTTATTGATCTGTATGGTCAATGTGTACAAGTTTCAATCCTACGGTCAAATGAAATAAGACCAATCATGGATGGTAGCTTAGAACAGGTCAGCATGTTTTTGTATTTTTGGTAGTTTGTAATGTGATCCTAAAATTACATTTAATGTTCATTGGTCATACTTATTATGTCTTTGATCTGATTTGATGTGATGTGCGAATACATAAAAATGATATAATTTTTAGGTTGAAGAAGATCCAAACAATGATGATTCCTTAACTTTAAGTGAGATGGACGTAGCAGGTCTTCCACCAGAGCCAAATCAATATCCTAAAGAACCTCGTAATATATATATTCCAATGACTTCCGAAGGTGCTTGTGCACTTGGTAAGTCTATTTTATAGGTATTAACAATACAAGATAATATCATCATGAAGCATAGAGTGACATTGATTTTTTTTGCAGTTGCACAGGACCAATTACGGTTCCACCCACGCTGTGGAATTTTAGTGAAACTATCTAGTACTAATAAGTAAGTTTCATTCATTATTGTTAGCATAATAATTTTGTTTTTGGTTTTATCTTTTAATGCACATTTTATCGCAAGATATAGTGTCACTTAATTACTGTTTAACATTAACTTATATTGGTAACTTGAACAGTTTTCAAATTATTGCTTAAATAGGACTGCAGAGAGAGCTCGTCCTTTGGACGACTATAACAATGGAGTGGTGATGACTCACCGACCACTGTACGACAACGAGCTGTTCGAAATACGAATCGATAGACTGGTTGACAAGTGGAGCGGAAGCATTGAGGTAAAATAGGCTAGGACAGAAGCTTAACTGAATGTGGAATCATCGATAACATTATACATTTGATTTTTAGATCAGTTCTAATTATTATGATATTGTTTGATGTAGGTTGGTGTCACAACACACAACCCATCTACCATTCGGTTTCCGTCCACTATGACGAACATGGACTCCGGGACTATCATGATGTCCGGCTGCAAGGTGCTGCTCAATGGCCATGGCACTTGCATGGAGTATGGCAACTTCAATCTCGACGAACTAAGAGTAAGCTTTTGTAATGACAACTATTGCATCTTCACATTCAAATACACCAAATGTACTAAATTGTTGCTTATTCCAAATTTGTTTAGGAGGGTGATACTGTAGGGATGATGAGAAGAAGTAATGGCAAATTGCACTATTTTATTAATGGTGTTGATCAGGGGGTTGCTACAGACAAAGTAGACCAGCAAGTTTGGGGGGTGGTGGATCTTTACGGCATGACTGTCAAAGTAAGTATATTTAACAATGGCTATGCAATAAGTTTACACTGTCATTTCTTATATTAATTAAAAATGTATAATGTTTAATTACCCTGAATATTATTCCCTTTCCATGCTTATTCCCGATTTAGACGTGTTCAATGATCCATTTCACAAATTAAAAAATAAAATCTCGCATCCTGTAACATGTCCCTTCTGTTAGTATTTGATAAACTAACTAAAATATACGTTTGGTTGAACCTCCTGTTAGTTCAAGTTCTTCATATCGTTTTTCGATATAATTGTTACTTGTTCGGAACTGTTATCTATTTATAAATGTTATGTACACTAATATTGTCGTATACATAATAACAATGCTATTAATAAAGTGGTATGTATAATATTCTACGTAAAACGATGTGCTTGTACTTTAAAAAAAATACGATTATAGCAATAAAAAAAACTTACTGCAATAACTCACTAATAAAGCTCAATTATATAAAATTAGACTGAGACGAATTTCAAAACACATACTTCGTTGATAGTATCATTTTCTGTTCCGCCCGTTCTTGTATATTGCTTTTTCTCAGCCGATTTCGTTAGGTAAAGTTATTTTAAAATACCCTATGTTTATATAATAATTTACTCATCTGTACGCCGTATAGTACATCGTTTAGGTTATAAACGTGTTCTCTTGTAAGTGAATAGTTGTAAATTAATTTTAGATATAAATATATTTCGATAAAATATACTTATAGCTTAAAAATAATATAAAATTGTTATTCGGATTTGCATGTTTATATACCTTTCATGTATTTACTTTAAGGTGTCTATAGTTGATCCTTGTGAGGACATGGGTAATATAATCAATCCACCACCAGCAATGATGAATTCGTCGCCCGAGATACCTCCACCAAGTAAGTTATACGTAGAAGTCGTATAATCCAAATAATAAAAAAGTGTAAACAACATTATTAATCAATTAATGGTCGTTTTTATATCGTAGGTAGATTTAGACCAAGAATAGACGAAGAGAGCCTTTTATTTCATACGCTGCGTGATTCGAATGTTATTATTATTAATGATGGTAAGACTGCTCATAGGCCTAAGTAAGTATTCTCATGATTCTTTTCTTTGTTACATTAAATTGTTAATAACTATACATTTATATTATATATAATTGTTGTGTCGGCGTTTTACAAGTAGGTTTGTGCTTGTTTTAGTGCTTTCAAATTCTTCAACAACGGATTCGTAATGACGAATCGCACTTTGAGGACCAATGAACTGTTCCAAGTACGCTTGGACCTAGTTATCCCAAAGTGGGCTGGAAGCATTGAGATTGGAGTCACGCAGCATTCTTCTAATGATATTAAGTTTCCATTCAAAATGAGCAATGCAAAGTAAGTGCTGGAAAAAGTATCAGATGGTTAAATTTTCAGTTTCTAAATAAGATTTAACTTAAAGGTACAATTTAACAGACCATTTTAAAGTTGTTTTTATGTCATTTGTAGATCCGGCACCTGGGCCGTGACCGGAGAGGACGTAATACGAGATGGGGCCATCATTATTCCACAATATGTTCGGAATCTGAATAGACTTGTGGTAAGGATTTCTGGAAGTTGCTGGTTATGTCATGTGTCAATTTTTTTAATCAATGTTAATTATGATAACTATTGTAGGAAGGAGACACAGTAGGGGTAATGCGCAAGGAGTTAGGCATCCTGCATTTTTTCGTCAACGGCGTAGATCAAGGACCCGCTGCGTTCAATGTACCCGAACATGTGTTTGGCATAATAGGTGAGCTCCTTATCATAGCTTTTATCTTCTATACACAACAGTTAGGTACTAATTGAAATAAATTCATGTTATAAAAATATTTTATAGATTTGTACGGGCGTGCGGCTCAGGCAACTATTGTTGACACGTATACGCCACCGCCAGTATACTCTCCTGAATCTCCACTTTCGACTGAATCAAATGCAACTATATTTCCGTAAGTATAAATAATATATTATTTTATTGTATTTATAATAATATTTTACTGTTGATTTATTAGTTTCTTAATATGACTCCAGTCATAATCATGTCTTCTTTTTTTCTAGTGAAATGTGCTTCCATCGCGTACGCGGTCGTAACGCGCGTTTTAATCGCAACCGTCTGACCGCGTGGCGCGCCAATGTGTTCTCGGAGTTCAATGACGCCGTTCTGTTCAGCTCGCGTCCGCTCCGCGAATGCGACATGTTTGAGTTACGCATCGACAGAATGGTCGATTGCTGGATTGGCAGCCTCGAAATTGGTACGTAAACTTATATATCAAAATGGTATAACAAGGTTCGGATTTTCAAAATTACATAGCTATTTGAATTTGAGTCAGTACTTATGCATATATACACAATTTAAAAACCTCTTGTTTATTATGGTTTAACTAGTTTACACCTGCTTATTATATAAGTTGTTGTGCAGGCGTGACGGCAATTCGCCCTGACGACCTGGAAGCTAGCTTCGCGGGGACGGCAACCGACCTGAACTGGGACACGTACATCCTCAGCGGGGCGGCCATGATGAAGGACGGGGAGTGCGTCCGCAGCGGGTACCCGCTCGACCTGGATACACTCACGGTCGGGAGTCGCGTCGGTAAGATGTTTGAACTTTATACGCTCATTCTTATGGTCATTTTGTTGTTAATGGAGAAAATATACTTGGCTCTACACGAGGTGCTGGCAGTGAACTGCTAGCATGTCCATGCTATTACTTAATAGTATTTTTCGAAGTAATGCTGTCCCTCGTGTCTCAAGTACCTACTGGATTTTGACGAATTGAGTACTACTAGGTTTATTATTATGTAATAACTTTAAGTTGAACAAAGTTCTCTTCGTGTTTAAACAGGTATGATGTGGCACGCAGACCGCAGTCTGCATTACTACTTAGATGGAATGGACATGGGCAAAGCATGGCATGTGCCGCATCTTAACATTTACGCCGTCGTTGATTTGTATGGCCTGTGTACTCAGGTTCGTGTATACTAATTGTTTATTTTGTTCTATTTATATACAATAATAAATATTCTATTTATTTATATATAATATTTATTTTATCCTATGAAACAGGTGACTATAATGCAAAACGAGGAAAGGGCGTTTAATTACAACGGTTGTACAAATTCTGACAACTCGATGCTGAGTAACTCCAGAGCTCTGTCGTCACCGCCACCACCCTATTGGTAAGTCGACCACGAGATTTATTTGACGATTATCATAACATACATATTACTCTTGGCATTTAGAGGGTTAAGTTCATAACTTTATTTCTAGGAGTTTCTCTGAGTACTTCGGTGATAACATATGCTTGATGCAAGATTACACGGTCGCGCGCCGGCTGACTCCAGATCCAATGGCAGCTCTAGTCTTCAGCTCTGCACATCTCGCCATCGGGGAGTTGTTTGAGGTACAGAAAACTCACATGGCTCGGTTTAGGTGTACGCGAGGTCATTCACAATTATATAATACTCGCTTGCTTGGTGACACTAAAACATCTGGATTTAACCTTATAGACTACATTTTAATTACTTTAGATTGGAAAAATACCGGATATCTAATAATAAATCGTTCGACAGATCAAAATAGCAGAGTGTAAATACGCGTACGCCGGCAGCTTCCGCATTGGTGTAACGGACATCAATATACTTAATGCCCACGTCAACCGCAGCCTCCCGCCAACCATTTCCTGTCTGCCACATTTCACGGCATACATAGATGGTAACACCATTATTTATTGTTATTACAGCTATTTTAGATTTGAACTAATCTTTCCTCTGAGCTACGGGAACACATACATAATCAGAGATTCAAATGTACTGTTGGACAGCACAGATTTAGCTCAGGTACCTTGTGTAAAATCTGTGCTGCCCAGTTATATACCATTCATCCGCCGCTCTACAAGTCATCACCATCATCGTACATTTTTTATATAACTTAGTATTTAATTAGGTATACCACTAGTGCTGCCATTGGAGTACTTTGAAGACACCATTATAACTTCGGCCTGCCTCAGCCATCACACAGTAACATCATCATTATCATCAATTGTTGTTCTGTCATGGCTGTAGTGGTCCAAAGATATGCAACGAAGACTATACGACTATACAACTCAAAGGCTCTGGAGTTGTTGTAATTATAAATTAAACTGTCTATTTTAATATTTAGTGCCCTTCGAAATATTGTTTTAAAATGGATTCTTAAGCGTGTTTCGGTGTTATGCTGTAGTAAGTTTCCATGATTTTTTATTTAGACTAGAAGAACTGCTCGACTGCGAAATACTTCGAAGGCAGCCTTCCCAACTTGGGACTGCACAAGCCGTTCTGAGATGGTTGTAGTTCGTCAAATTAAAGCAAGGTTATCACGCTGTAGTTTAAAAGTTCAAAATTGTCTTTATTACGACTCCAACAAGATTACAACCAAAGGCCTTAAAATAGTTATAACTGTTATAAGATGATCTTATGAACAGTGCACTGTGTATTCAATATATCAAGGATGATTTATGTTCCGTGTTCAAAACTGAATGAATTACATCAAATTAATTAACAATTGTAATTATTTATCATTACAGGTCGATACATGAAGTATTCGCAACCGGGCACCCGAGAACAAGAGATCTGCTCGTTTGTTCCATCGTTCGACTGGCTTCGCCCCGGCGACAGGATTGGTCTCAAGAAAACAAGCGACTCGCGTGTACTTGTGTACTACAACTCTGAACTACTCGACACGACATTTGAGAAAGTCCCCGACGTTAGTATTAATGGTTCGGGGGTTGATTGAAAACACCTGTCCTGCAACATTACGTAAAGGCCGAAGGGTTGGGTGACAGTTTGAGCTTTAGGAAATATGTAAAACTTGACATTGTTATTCGCGTCATATATTATGCTATTGTAATCGCTGTTTATCAATTTATTGTTACCTCAATATTTAATGTATTAACTTGTATCATGTATTTATCTGTAGCCGAAAATAAATATTATAGTCAAGTAAAATAACAGAGGGGTGTAAGGGAATTGTACGTCCAAATGTCAACCTCACCTGCACGCGGTGCACCCTGCAAATACCAACGAGGCTCCTGACGACCGAAGGGTGGCGGGATAACCAGCCTGGACCGCCTAGACCCAGGATCCGTAGCCTAGTATAAGGTTATACATGCTGAGTCTAGTAGTGGGAGATTTTAAATAGTCGCGAAGACTGACATTCAACCTGGCCTTATTAAAAACCCTAACTTATTAACATTGGACAATTGTTTATTTTTTGCCGTGGTGTGTAAGTTTCCTTTTGTTTGGATGGAGATTATTACTAAGTGATATTCGAAAAGCTTGGTATGAGTCAAGAAGACAAGAAGAGAGTTGTGGAAGAAATTTAGAACGATGCCAGTTACAGTATTTAAAATAGACTCGACCTGAGGTGTCAACTTAATTAGTTAAGATGAAAAAACAAATGAAATGTGGGTTTATGGACTCCTGATACAGGAGAAGACCTGTGCCTACCCTGATTATAATGTATGTAGAAGAACGACGTTTGAACTTAGTCAAAGTAGTACACTTTATATAAGATCAAAATTACTCAAAACAAAATTAATACTTTCACGTTTAAGTAAAAATGTTACATGTTGCAATAATGCCTAGTTAGGAAGAAAAGTAATATTTAAACAATTCACGGCAAAAACAAAACAGGTTGATCAGTGTTATAAAAATTACGCGATACAAATCAAATTTATTACACCTTTTTTAAAATAGCTTGAAAGAACAATAAAATTGATTATTTTTATTATTGAACAATCAGTAGATCATCTCTAATTTAAATTTTCGTTGGATAAATAAAAACAAAAATTTAAGATTTACTAAACGATTCCGAATCATGAAAATGTAATATTTTTTTCATTAGATAATGCATAGCCGCGTGGTATCAATTAAAGGCATTTCATTGGTGGCTTATATTTTTACAAATTTTATCACACTAAAGCCAGTTTTGTAATTCAGAAAAAAATGCCTCTTACTCATGAAATGCACGATGCAAAATAAATATTCGCTACTCTTTATAACTTTGTATTGAATAATTCTGCAAACGCCTGCTTTACAATAAGACACCATAACTATCATTTTAATTCGGCATATATATATAGAACGGACAAAATTATATGATTCCCCGTTCATTCTGTTTGAATCGAAGTGAGCGCTGGCTGTCATTTTGTATAATGATATTTGCTAACTAAATAAAAAGCTTTATACCTTTATTGACCAATTGATCAACAACATGATAACCGTAATTGATCATAGTCTGCCTTGAGCGACACTGCTGATAAGGCTTTTTCGGTGGTAGTATTACTGCATTTTCCGCTCCTAAGCTTTGAAGCTTTGCCTGGTACCTTGCAATGCCTTACCTATCCTACAACCGCTGAACCTCCGAATAAGCTTTATTACATTGAGTTTAAAAATAGTATGGACTGGTTGCTTAAAAATTGGTTGTGTATTATACAATTTAATTAATGAAATACGCTACTAAGAGCAATTGCAGAAAACTGCATTTTTTATTTAGGGTGGCCAATACTGAAATAGATGGCATATTTACGGAAGTTTAAATATTAATTAATTACCTTGCAATTATGTGAATGCGTCATCATACGTTGCATATTGTTGACTACCCTAATGATGATTCCGCTTACCCGTGTTTTGTAAGTAACGCAACCCGTCCATTGATACAGTCTAGCTTAGTTGGGTCAATTGAGGAAACCTAATATAGAAGTTTAAATCTATTATAGTATTGTTTCATTCATCGCTTGCTTAGGTTCATTATTATTAAACTCATATATGTTGGTATTGAATTACTTCAGTAATGAGTCTTGATAGTGACCCATTATCGCATACTTTAAAATTATTGTATGCAGCATTACTTTGGCTCATTTATCTTGATGACATATATAAATAACATGGATTATGTCAGTGCGGACTCACTAGGGCCTCAGTCAAAGCGTCGGCTTACCTAGTCTAGTTGCAGCTAGCTGTGCTGTTTAAAATGCTATGCTACGCATGTAGGACAGTTATATTTAAAGTATGGCACTTTAAAATGCCTTAAGGACGAAGCTACAGCAATAATATATAATCAAGGTCACGATAAATATTGTTTATAGCGTTTCATAGTTATAGTGTGAGGCATTAATATATTTGAGTACAGTGCAAACTAATCTAAAAAAGTGCAAATTATTTAAAAATAGGTTGCGGTTTGTTTTTATAGCGCTAATTGTGATGTCGATAAACTATAAAATAATGTGTTTATGAAACCATAAAACAGCATAAGAGTAATAAAAAGAAATTCGCCCCCTTCTTTGTTATATAAAAATCAATACGTACACACATTAAATATATAAATTTACTAGACAGTTGAACTGGCACGAAATTAATAAATTTAAACGAAAATTGATATAATGTGTCAATAGAAACCAAGGTCAAAACATCACAAGAGTTCAGTTTTCAGGTTTTTTTTCTATCTTACCTTGGGTCCCACTCCTTGACCTTTACCTCCCCTGTTCATGTTCTTTGGAATCCATACCATAAATTATAACTTACCATATCGTCCAAATTACGGACGAGTGTCAACATACTGTTCGTAAATTTCCAAGTGTATGTTTAACCTCCATGTTCTTAACAGCTTTAACTATTTACTGTCCAAGAAACATAAATATACAATGTACCTATCATCTAAAGTGTAGTTATAGATTTGATTTCTGTGTTGGAGAAACTGAGCTGTATCAGTTGGCAACCCATTTAAATTTTGCGGTACTAACTTCAAAATTCCTTTTGATTTTAACTCTTTGATTTATGTCGATTTAATATTCGACATATTATGTCATCTAAGTCACATCTTTCAGCCACTTATGGTTTATCTTCGACTTCGACTTTCAATTCATTTCAATTATCAAGTTGTTAATCTTCGGATATATATGCCTTGCCAAGTTTCACATTTAAATCTTCAGTGGTTCCGACTGAGAGTTAGTCAGCTAATAACGGAACTATATCTATTTTTATATTTATGTACTTGTTTTAACAAAATCCTTGGTTCGTTTTTTTGTATGTTATATAAATAATCTATAAATACTTACATAATATAATAAGTATGTTTATATTTACTTCATACTTTTGTTTTAATTTTAAATCATTAAATATATTTAAATATTTAGTTTTACTTACACAATATCATAACATAACATGTTATAAATATATTTTATATAATGTTTGTGGGGACAATAATATGTAAGGCGCAATATACGGTCATGCCTCGATAATTATAATCATTGAATGTGCATAGAAAATAATAATGCTAAATTCATGAGAAAGACACTAATAATATCACTTAATGTGTTAACTGAGGAAATAAATATATGCAAGAGAGAATAAATTGTCGGGGTATTACTGTATTACATGGAATTGATTTTTTCTGCATTCAAAAGTGGGGTGAAGATTTTAACATAAATGGTTATACGTTCAATCAAGCTTGCAAAAGCTTAATTGAATGTAACTTTCAAGTATGAATTATAATATCATCAGCTGTCATCAAGCTATTTTAAAAACTTAGCCTGTTGCGCGAGGCTTCAAAAATGATTTTGGCACTTTTTGACAGACTTTGTGTTACTTGTTGAATGACAGTTACATGTCGTTGTCGATTTAAGTACTTGATTCGTAAAAATAATGATTTTCTATGATCCTGAAAATCTTAAGTGTTTATGTACTTTACACTTACTGTAACAGTAATTCACAAGTTTGACTGTATGTTAATATTGCATGCTGTGTCCCTTGTATCATCCTGTATCCTACTCCAATTCAGGGAACAAACTGCTTTAAATGCCATATATATTATATATATTATTATATATTGTACTATATATATTATTATTTGAGATTGAATTACAAAGCTTATTTATGAACTTTATTGTTCTTTTTTGCAGAAAGTGTACGTTGTCTTGGAAATCTATGGTCACGCCACTAAGATCCAAACAGTCTGTCCGAGCAACACCGGGAACGTGTTAAATCAACCCACGAGTAAGTTAAGCTTGTTACATTTATATTTTAGTTTATTATTTTCTATATGTAGGTACATTTTTTTAAATTAATTCCAGAACATACTTACATAACATCACGCTTGAATACCCTGAAGGGGTAGGCAGGGGTGGCGAAATGTTGGTGTGATACATACACCCACATTTCGACAGTTACGTTATAGTTAAGTAGGTCCCATTGTAATAGGTGGCGAGCCTATTGCCATTAAGTAGTCATAAATCCAGACTCCGTACTGCTACTGAGAATTACTTAATGGAAAAACGCAGTAACACTTTGCAATTCCGGAACAATTGTCAAGAATAGTTTAGGATGGGGAGTTTTGGAAACTAAGGAGAGACCCTTAACTGAAGGGTAACACGTAACTAGACAAGCAAAAAAAGATTATCCTATTGTTATTTATATTTCAGTCCCCAACGACGACTACCCGAAACAGTTGACGAGTACCGCGTCGCACCCGATTTCCGTAGACACAGACAATCCAGACGAAGTGTTTGAACCTAACTTAACGAACATAGTCAGTGCCGGTGGTGAACTAGTGAGTGTTGACCCTCGGACCACTGGATCTGCGGTTGACGAAGACGGTGACGAGTCACCTAGCGAAGAGTCTCTGAGTGCTGAGCCTAGCGAAGAATACATCACAAGTAGTACAGGATTTTCTGAATCCGACGCCATGGTTCGCAGCAAGAAGAACAAAAAACCTGTGCTCAAGGGCAGAGCGGCTGCCCTGGCTGCCCAAGCCGCTCAAGCCGCTGACGCCGCCCAAGCCAAGGAACGTGAGGAGGCACGGAACGCTGCCCGCCACAAGGGAAAGGGTGGCCCAGGGAAGAAGGGACGTAAACAGGCTGCTCAGGCTGCACCGATGCCCATGCCGGATCCATCCTCGTCGGCCATGCCCGTTGCGTCCACGTCTGCCGACGCCGGTGGCGAGGCTGGGGCCTCGACCTCCGACGCCCCCGAGGCTTCCGCCGAGGCCAGCGCTGACGAACCTCCCGGGGAACCGCAGCCTCGTCGACGTAACCCACTACCATACACTTTCCATAACGTACACGGCGGAAACATCAAGCTGTGCAGTTCAGGTGAATCTTATTTTCACAAAATGATGACATTTTTGCTTTGCGCTTTTAGACCTAAGTGATTAAACGAAGCATATTTATTTCGCTTTACTCATGAAATTGTGCTACTTCTTTTAAATTTTTATTTTCTTGTCTTACATTATGTCACCCTACTAAATATGTCATGTTGAATGTTTATATGACTTTTGGTGCCATTTTAGCATGTTGCCCATGCTAAGCTTGAATCTAAATTGATAAAGGAAATTTGAAAAATAATGGTCCCGAGCGGGACTTGAACCTGCGACCTTCGCCATACCGTGGCGCTGCTCTTACCAACTGAGCCACCGTGTCCCTGCTCGCATCCATCGAATTACAAGTTTCCTTTTAGTATTAACGTCTTAAGGGTGACGTCAGGTATTATCTGTTGGAATCTATGATTACCAACTAAGTGTTATACCTTTACAGCTATAGATCACTGAAACGATAATACCGACCCTACTAAAAGGGAACTTGGAATTCAATGCATGCGAGCAGTGACACGGTCGCCACGGTACGGCGAAGGTCGCGGGTTCAAGTCCCGATCGTATCCATCATTTTTAATTTCCTTTATCAATATAGATGTTGAATGTTGACAATAATATTGCTACTATACGGTTATAAGTAGGACACCTGAGCTCACATGAGACATTTATAATAACCAGTTGTATTTTGCTTTGTTTCAGATACCGTCGCGGTGCGCTACACGGGCTTTCGTGATGGCATCGCAGTAGTCAGCCAACCCTTGCGCCGCGGACATAACTTTAGAGTAGGTTTTATACCTCATGAATGAATATTGTTTAAACCAAAGTGTTAATTTACTGTAGGCCTATCAGTTTCTAATGCGAACTGTAATAAATTATGTAAGCAATGCAATTTTTATGAAGTATTTGGACGCGCGTGTAGCGACTGTGTTGCGCATATTTGAGGAACTATTAGCAAAATAGCAAATACTTGCTGGCAAGACTAACAGCGAATTAGATGATTGGAACAATTATTGATGGCTTTTTTATCTTGTTAATTATATTGAGAACTATTAGTACGATATTTTTTTAAAGCGTCTATTAAAATATACTACATACGAGGTATACTTAATATTAATAACTTGAGCAATTGAACAAATAACATAATTCTGAATATAATGTCACTGCTCGTTAGCGACGTATTCTCTGCGATAAAAGGGGAATGCCCACGGATGGTATTGCTAAAATTTGAATTGTGTCATTAGCTAAATATATTGAAAATTCATATTTTAAAATAATTTTTTAACTTGTTATTACCCCTCTACTTCTCCGGATAAATTCTGATAAAGTAAAAAGCATATTAAATGACTAAATTCTTATAGAAAAGAGGAAAGCAGTGTTACCATTTCATATGTAATTAATTTGATTATGAAATAATCCCTTGATAATCGATATAACATAACGATTCCAGGAAAATATCTGTTGTTTTTAAGAAAAACACATTCAAGTTGTTTTTTTAATAATTAAAATACTTTCAATGTGAAATATTAAGAAGGTAATACGGATAAACTCGACGTAACCAAGCAATAACTGCGCATTGTATGCTAGCTCATTCTTTCATATTAAGCATAAATAATGCGTTAGAATGGGATGTGTAGTAATAAAATGGAATTATAAGCGAAATACGTGAACCGCGTTGAACTGCGTTTTCACTTTTCATACCGGGACCCGGTATGCGCACAGTCAGCGGTTTGACAGGTCATACCGGGAGCCGGTATAGCCCACAGACTAGGCGATAAAAACAGATTGATTATAGGTTAAGAACGTTTCACAGTGTATTTCATGATAGTAATTACGCGACTAGTAGGGGATTTACCTCACAGACCAGGCATTTACTGCCTGACTCGATTATTTTGTTTATAGCCATTGTTATAGCTCACAATGAGCTATTAAATCAGGACGTTTTCCATTAAGGGAGCGAGACTGCGTGTTTAAATTATTTATTTCAATAATAAAATGCTAAGACTAAGAAAACTAGCTTTTTTTAAATGCAATGTTTTTATATTTAACCATAATACGATTGACGTTTCGAGTGATTAAACCAAATGTAATCGACTAATATCGATCTATCGATTACATTTGGATTAATCACTCGAAACGTCTGGCAACACTGGTGACTGCATCTGTCATTATTTATTCGCCATCCATCAACCATTCGTTGCACTTTGTTGTTTTGAATGTTTATTTGTGTGGTTCTGTTTAGTTACAATCAACAAAAATAAGGAAAAGTGATATTGAGACAGAGACTCTATTAGTTAAATTAAACATGGAAAACCTACGGTGTGTTAATTGTTTACTTCGACTACGGCATACGTTGGCAGTCGTTGGGCGAAGTTAATGATTTTGTCTACAATACTTTAGCATCTTGGATTGCACCCACAGCAGTAAGTCGTGAATTGTTACCTTATTCGTAAGACAGTTAACGTGGCAAATCCTTTGTAAATCATACCATCATTCAATAAAACTCAAGTGTCGAATGGATTGCTTCTAAGAATGAAATATGCAAACTATTTTATTGCCAATATTAATGAAGATGTAATTATTTGACGTTACAGGTTTCACGTGAGGGCGTAATTTGCATTGAATGTTCAGTAGCTTTGCCAGAGGCTATAAACTGGACCTGCAACAATTCCTGAGTTTGGACATACTAGTGTATGTTTTGCACGTGGAGTATCTATAATGCGTACACATACATCAAGAGTGCCTATAGATTGTGACGAAAGGAATATTTTAATTCAATGGATATCTCCTCATTTGGTAGGTACCTATGTAAAATAATTTCTATCAAAGGATTTTTGCGGTCTGGCCAAATCAAATGCAGCCTGCACTTGGTGTGAGCATCATTCGCACTATTCCACTAATATCTACATTCTATACACCTACCAAGTTATTATAAAGCTTCATTCCTTGAATGCAAATGTGTTGTGGAGTGGTGTTATCACCAGATACGGGAACGCACCATGGAGGGAAAGACATAGATGGACTGGAGGCTAGCAGCATAGTTGACTTGACTAATTATATTCTCACAAGTGCGGGCTGCATTCTATTTGGCTGAACTGCGGAACATAGCTAGTCTGTCTGTGACAAATCTTATCTTTCGCAGTTAATAGTTGGTACATTTAGTTATTATACAATAAAAACCCACATGACCCTAAGATACAGAAATGTCTTATTTTTAGGTACCACATCTAGAAAGAGTGTGTCAAGCCTGTTGGATGGCAGCTAGAAAAAATGTGCAACAACATTTGTAACAGGATGCAAATAGAGATACTTCTGGTGCTGAAACAGAGAATGTACAGGCTCCTGAGCTACCACCGCTTCCACAGGAATCATTGTTTCAACCACAAAGAAGGCAACAAGAATCAACTATTACCTACACTTAGTAGATACGAGCGTGCTACTGCTACAACAAGGCATTGTATATTTCCGGGTTGTGAAAATATATAAGGCTTAATAGATCCTATGATCCTATGTCATTTATTATTTTATTTAAATAAATTGTATGCTACACTCAGTTTTTGTTTCAATTTCCTATATTATATATTTCAAGTTAGTAGAAAGGTTTATTTCGATTCATACTACCTATTAAATTGAAGTTTTTAAAAGAATAGAAGTTCTGGCGAAGTGATAGACGTCAAGTTACGTTGATTCCAGTTTTTTCCTAGAAATGAATAACCCTGCGATATTTCTTAAATAGGTACCTACTTTACGCGTTAGTTTTAAAGAAGTGAGTTAGAGAGTAGGCACATAAGCGCGTGCGAATTGATTTGGCGTGATTGCGCGACGTAGCGTTAGGTACTTACAACTGCGCGCGCAGCGTTAGGTACAGTTGCGCGCGCAGCATTATTTAGTCATTTCTTGTTATTCATCACATAATTGCCGTTGATTCCGGAAGTTATTAAAATAATAATAACTGTATTTGAAAATGCTAGAATCAAGCTATAAATTAAGCTATATTAGATTAAGACACAATAGATTTTATAGCGATAATAAGTGCCACAGTCACTTGGGCATTCTCCTTTATTTATTCTTTATACAAAAGTGTACAAGGCATAAAAATGCGGTCTCCGGTAGAAGCAAGTCTGTGCGGGTCCGTACCGGTCGTTGCAGGTATAATATTGCCATATTATCTTTAAAAACCTGTAAACCTATAAACTTGTTTCTTCTGTGAGCGCATAAGATAACATGGAAATATTATACCTGCACCGAACGGTACCGACCCGCAGACTACCCTGAACCGGCAACCTGTTTCTTTATGTAAGCACCCTTAGGCATTTTCTACCAGTCAAACCTTTGGGTAGTAGTAATTTACTTACCTGGTTCAGGCTGAGCGCTCTGTTAGACACGATACTGTTTTATATTCGCCTTGTAAGACGACGGTCCCGATGTGGGCGAATGGCCTAGACTAGAAAGGAGAATGCCCAAGTGACTATGACACTTAGTATCGCTATAAAATCTTTTGTGTCTTAATCTAATATAGCTTAATTTATAGCTTGATTCTAGCACTTTAAAATACAGTTATTATTATTTTGATAACTCTCCGGAATCAACGGCAATTTTGTGATGAATAACAAGAAATGACTAAATAATGCTGCGCGCGCAATTGTACCTAACGCTGCGCGCGCAGTTGTAAGTACCTAACGCTACGTCGCGCAATCACGCCAAATCAATTCGCACTTACTCTCTAAACTCACTTCTTTAAAACTAACGCGTAAAGTATCTAAGGAATATCGCTGCGTTATTCATTTCTAGGAAAAAACTGGAATCGACGTAACGTAACGTCTCTCACTTCACGTGAGACGTCACACGGTGGGCTGAAAATCGGCTCTCATAGACATAGGGAATAATTTTTTTAAGTGTCGGTTTTTTTGCCGGATATTGCTTCTGTTAGCTATAACTATACTCAAAAAAATAATCCGAGTTAACTCTGCTCAAAAATGAATGAATTATAATTTTTTTGCGAAAAATTTGTATGGAACTAGTATGAAAATTCTGATTATCTCTGAAACCGCAAGGAAAACCGTAATATCCTTACAGATGGTTATAGAACTAATTATTTATGATTTTTTGACATACTCCATACAACGGTTACAGGTGCGGATTTTTTTTTTAAATCATGAAAGATTTTTATTTATTTTTAGATACGAATCGATTCCTTTTAGTGTCTAAGTAAAGAAATACACATGTTTAACAACACGTAGTATGACATAGTATCATGCTTATATCCTTGAAAGAGTAGGCAGAGGTATATAGTACACCTAAACTTCGCCAGCTATGATTGAACCAGATATTTATCACGAAAATTGTTTAACACTAAAATATGTCTCAAAACAAGTTATTAAATGCCATTACCAAATTTTCCACACAGTTAAACTACTAAATAACAATTTAGTCTTCTAATAAATCAGAATCAGTGAAATAGTGATTTGCAATATCGCGCAACGTTACCAACTATCGACGATATCGCCTGTCCACATGGTGGGAGGCCTGCCAACGCTGCGTCTTCTAGTTCGTGGTCGTCACTCGAGGACCTTCCTTCCCTAATGGGTATGGGTTCTTCGAACGATGTGGCGCGCCCATTGCCACTTCAATTTGCATATTCTTCGAGCCATAACGGTGACACTAATTCTTTGGCGAATTTATGTATTGCCGATCCTGTCGCGCAATTAAACTAGAGCATCCATCTCTCCATAGCTCATTGAGTGACCCTGAGCCTCTCTAAAAGGCCAATCATTAGCATCCTCCTCTCAGAGCCATCATCCACGTCTCAGATACATCATCACTGGTAACACACACTCGTTAAAAACCTTCGTTTTTAGATACTGCGGAATTTGACAGTGTTCTGTTGACTCAATTATTAGAATGAAAAGTTTAATTAGCAATTGAGACTTTCTCGATCTTCTAAAAAGTTAGGGTACTTCATTTAATCTTGAGATATTGTTTGGCGCAGTAATCTCCTTTGTGTCGAACAGCCAGTAACTCTGAAAGAATTTTGTCGGAGATTCGCACGAGCTGCATCACAGAGGTGGCAGATATCCCACCGAATCATTGATACATTTAGAAAACAGTGATTTACGAAAAAGACTAGTAGCTAATTAGCTAACTTACCAGAAAGACTAATGTAGTCCATAGTTGGTAACGTTGCGCGATATTGCAAATCACTATTTCACTGATTCTGATTTATTAGAAGACTGAATTGTTATTTAGTAGTTTAACTGTGTGGAAAGTTTGGTAATGGCATTTAATAACTTGTTTTGAGACATATTTTAGTGTTAAACAATTTTCGTGATAAATATCTGGTTCAATCATAGCTGGCGAAGTTTAGGTGTACTATATACCCCTGCCTACTCCTTCAAGGATATAAGCATGATACTATGTCATACTACGTGTTGTTAAACATGTGTATTTCTTTACTTAGACACTAAAAGGAATCGATTTGTATTTAAAAATAAATAAAAATCTTTCATGATTTAAAAAAAAAAATCCGCACCTGTAGCCGTTGTATGGAGTATGTCAAAAAATCATAAATAATTAGTTCTATAACCATCTGTAAGGATATTACGGTTTTCATTGCGGTTTCAGAGATAATCAGAATTTTCATACTAGTTCCATACAAATTTTTCGTAAAAAAAATATAATTCATTCATTTTTGAGCAGAGTTAACTCGGATTATTTTTTTGAGTATAGTTATAGCTAACAGAAGCAATATCCGGCAAAAAAACCGACGCTTAAAAAAATTATTCCCTATGTCTATGAGAGCCGATTATCAGCCCACCGTGCGTCACTTCGCCGGAAATTCTATTCTTTAGAAAACCATAATTTAATATAATGAATCGAAATATACCTTTCTACTAACCTAAAATATATACCTAATATAGGAAATTGAAATAAAAACTGAGTGTAGCATATAATTTATTTAAATAAAATAATAAATGACATGAAAGAGTATAATTTATTTTAAAATCATAGGAACTATTAAGCATATTACATTTTCACAACCCGGAAATATAAAATGTCTTGTTTTAGCAGTAGCACGCTTGTATCTACTAAGTGTAGGTAATGGTTGGTTCTTGTTGCCTTCTTTGTGGTTGAAACAATGATTCCTGTGGAAGCGGTGGTAGCTCAGGAGCCTGTACATTCTCTATTTCAGCACCAGAAGTATCTCTATTTGCATCCTGTTGCAAATGTTGTTGCACATTTCTTCTAGCTGCCATCCAACAGGCTTGACACACTCTTTCTAGATGTGGAACCTAAAAATAAGACATTTCTGTATCTTAGAGTCATGTGGCTTTTGTTACATAACTAAATGTACTAACTATTAACTGGGAAAGAAAAGATTTGTCACAGACAGACTAGCTATGTTCTGCAGTTCAGTCAAATAGAATGCAGCCGGCACTATGTGAGAATATAAGTCAACTATGCCTCTAGCCTCCAGTCCATCTATGACTTTTCCTCCACGGTGCGTTCCCTAGTATCTGGTGAGAACACCACTCCACAACACATTTGTATTAAAGGAATGAAGCTTTATGTAGCATCAATAAATTAGTAGGTGTATAGAATGTAGAATAGTGCGAATGATGTTCACACAAAGTGCAGGCTGCATTTGATTTGGCCAAGACGCAAAAATACTTTGATAGACATTATTTTACATAGGTACCTACCAAATGAGGAGATATCCATTGAATTATAATATTCCTTTCGTCACAATCTATAGGCACTCTTGATGTATGTGTACGCCTTATAGATACTCCACATGCAAAACACACTAGTATGTCCAAACTCAGGAATTGTTGCAGGTCCAATTTATAGCCTCTGGCAAAGCTACTGAACATTTAATGCAAATTACGCCCGCACGTGTAACCTGTAACGTCAAATAATTACATTTTCATTAATATTGGCGATAAAATAGTTTGCATGTTTCATTTTTAGAAGCAATCCATTCGATACTTGAGTTTTATTGAATGATGGTATGTTTTACAAAGGGTACGCCACGTTAACTTACTGTCCTAAGAATGAGGTAACAATCATCACGACTTACTGGTGTGGGTGCAATCCAAGATGCTAAAGTATTGTAGACAGAATCATTAACTTCGCCCGACGACTGCCAACGTATATGCCGTAGTCGAAGTGAACAATTAACACACCGTAGGTTTTCCATGTTTAACTTAACTAATACAGTCTCTGTCTCACTATCACTTTTCCTTATTTTTGTTGATTGTAACTAATCACAAACACACAAATAAACATTCAAAACAACTAAGTGCAACGTGAATAAATAATCAAAGTAAATAATGACAGAAGCAGTCATCAGTGTTGCCAGACGTTTTGAGTGATTAATCCAAATGTAATCGATACTTTCGAGCAACCGAAAAAAAAACTTGTTTTCTTTGTTTTAGTATTTTATTATTGAAATAAATAATTTAAACACGCAGTCTTGCTCCTTTATGGAAAATGAATCAATAGCTCATTGTGAGCTATAACAATAGCTATAGACAGAATAATCGAGTAAAGCAGTAAATACCTGGTCTGTGAGGTAAATCCCCTTCTAGTCGCATGATTACTATCATGAAATACACTGTGAAACGTTCTTAACCTATAGTCAATCTGTTTTTTATCACCTAGTCTGTGGGATATACCGGCTCCTGGCATGACAGGCATTATTTATGCTTAATACGAAAGAATGAGCTAGCATACAATGCATGAATGCACAGTTATTGCTTGGTTACGTCGAGGTTTTCCGCATTACCTATAATAATAGTTTAATACACATTAAACCTATTTTAATTATTAAAAAACCACATGAATGTGTTTTCCTTAAAAACTAAAGATATTTTCCTGGAATCGTTATGTTTTATCGATTATCAAGGAATTATCTCTTACTCAAATTAATTACTTAAGAAATGGCAACCCTGCTTTCCTCTTTTCTAGAATTTAGTCATATAATATGCTTTTTACTTAATCAGAATTTATCCGGAGAAGTAGAGGGGTACTAACAAGTTGAAAAATTATTTTAAATAAAAACAGGAATTTTCAAAATATTTAGCTAATGACACAATTCAAATTTTAGCGATACCATCCGTGGGCATTCCCCTTTTACTGTATGAGACTTATGCTATGCTATGAAATGTGGATGTATAAATCCCAGATAAAGAGTAACTCGCCCTACTAACGTACTTATTTTAGTATACGAATAAAAACATGAATGTGGTAGATATATTTAGAAATTGTAATAAGCCTTTGGTCATCAAACTACATTCTGACACTTGATTTTATCACAAAATACGACCCTATTTGATTTGAAGCGAATATGGCTCAGAAGTGATTTTACATTCGTAAAATTTGTCTTGCCAGCAAATTACGAACGTTCTTATAGACTAACAACATTCATAAAAATCGTGTTATTTTGAAAAATACGAATACAAAACGCATTAACCATCAGTTAAATGTCTTGTTTGTTTGTATATCTGAAAGACTTTATGTAGTGTTGTTTTTGTCTCCAGTTCAGAGTGGACAAGGTGACTGAAGACTGGTCTGGAACCGTGACCATCGGCGCCGTGGGAGTGCTGCCGATAGAGCTGCCGTGGAACGCTGTGCACCTTGATCCGCCCTGCTGGGTCCTGTCCAGCGATCTACTCAATGACAACGGAGCATTTGTAAGTATGCCATATTATATAGAACCTCATTGATATCACTTTGTGCTGACAACAACCATTTGTAATTTGGAATTAAAAACCAAGTAGATAAGTGAGATTTGCACACAGAGATTTTTCATATCATAGTATTTATTCAGTACCTATCATAATAGGTTCTTAATCTTGCCTAAAGTTATGTTGTTATGATGATGTTATATACCTTACCCAGACGGATAGACCCAATATGAGTATAGATTTTAATGTTAGTGTGGCAGCTACGATTCCCGAGGTAATGTAAGACTGAGACATCGTTTCCTAACATGTTTGTTATTTTCAGACAAACTCATACATGGGGATGGCGCTGGACGATCTAAGCGAGCAGTCGGTCCTGACACTCCACTTTAGATTCACAAGTGAGCTTGTTCTCCAGATGAACGGAAAGATGGTCGGCTGCATCGCCTCCATACCGCGCAGATTTAGCCACGTGTTCCCCACCATTGACTTGTATGGTAGAATCTGTCAGGTAAACACTATTATGAATCACATGTATGTAGTCTAGATCGTCTAGTCGATTATGACACGGTAATATTATAATACAGTACTCCAACTTCATACAAACGGACAAAACGCGAGCTATACCTACGCGCCTCGATCTCGGCGTGCGCTCGGGGCGCAGACAGTCACGGCTGTACCGCAGTGTCGAACGGACGGTGTGTTGTTTTGTTAACAATAACCGCGCGATTTTTTCTCTAAAAATCAGATAATGTGACGAGTAGGAAATATTGTGCTGTTTTTGGTTGTATGAATTCGGTTGTTTTTTTGCTTTGTTTCCCAAAACACTTTTTAATTAAGCTTTATATAAGAATGCGGATTTATTATATTTTAAAATTTAACAATAAAGCATTTCGTACGACTCAGTCGAGGCGCAAATATTTTTCGGTCGCAAATTTATAAGCCCGATTTGTTTTTCAAACAAAAACATGTTTTTTTAATTAAATCTATCAATCAAAAAACAACACGAGTTTTTATTGAACACTTCCTATTCAATATACAAAGTATTTCATTTATTTATATAAAAAGGATATTTACAATCACAAAACTAAATAGAAACAGAAAGTAGTCAAATGTAATTAAAATGCTGGAGACGGGCAGCCCTAACGCATGTTTACGTACCGCGCGGCTGTAGGCATTTATTTCTATCATGCGGCCGAGTTACACTACTGTATTATAATATTACCGTGATTATGACGAACGTAACTGATAGAATAGTTGTAGATTAATAGCTGATAGAAGGCCATATTACATTGTTTAAAGACAAGACGCTTTCAGAAAAGAAGGCTTCTAATTCATAAATATTTGTTAGATGACTTTTGGTGCCATTTTAGCATGTTGCATATTTGTTAGATTTTATTAAAAAACATTACTATTATTATTTTTAGATTTCGGTCTTACTGCACCCGTACGTCGTCGCTAGCGGTGCGTCATTGGACCTACCAGTCATCACTGAACGTGAGGAGGTGCCCGCTGATGATTCTGATGGGGAGGGCGCTGGAAGTGACAATCCAGAATCCCGGCGCAAGAAGCAGACTAAAAGTCAAGATAATCTGACTGAAAATCGCTGGGGGCCGATGTTAATGCCAGCCGGCCCGAGTCATGGCCTAAGCTTTATGCCGTATCGTGTTCCGACTCCTCTACCATTCCGCACTCCAACACCTATTCCTTGCCCTGTCTTAGGTCCTCTTGGAGGACCAGTTCCAAATCCTCTTGAGGGTCTAATGAGTCCTACTGCCAAAAAAGAGGCTAAAAATAAAAAGAACAAAAATAATGCTCTACCTGCTCAGATATCTCT
The DNA here is from genome assembly GCA_905340225.1 of Abrostola tripartita. Classification (NCBI taxonomy): domain Eukaryota; kingdom Metazoa; phylum Arthropoda; class Insecta; order Lepidoptera; family Noctuidae; genus Abrostola; species Abrostola tripartita. The sequence continues at coordinate 7,290,643 of HG996486.1, forward strand.
GCACCAAAGTCTGACCCTATCTGATGATACTCCTTCAGCTGATAACAATGAGATGGTAAATCGTTGCATCCACAAGAGCCACTCTTCGCATGACTTCTGCCATGTGTCTGATGATAACGAGCCTCGAGGTTCTATACGTAATACTTTTAGCGTTGGCTCGCATGTGGGAGGTGACACCGCAGATGTGGCACGTGTACACGAGCAGTTCTGTGACACAAACATCCGTCACAACGATCGCTACCCGGAGGCCAATGACGTAGATAATCTCGATAACGAGATAATGGACGCGCTGACGATGGAGACTGGCAACTTGCCTGATCTTACTGAAGAGCAGTCTTCTTCCATTGACGACTCTACGCGTCGTGACGACTTCTGGTCCGAGTCTCTCACTTTGGAAAACTTGCACTATCTGAATGGCATCTTGTGCTTGGATCAGGAAGGTGTTGATGGTCACAGCTTGGAGTCTGAGTGGGAGGCTTCCGGGGAAGGTTGCGAACACCTGCACCTAGTGCTTAAGTTCTGGAACTATCTTGTGCTGCCGTACCCGGAACTACGCCAGGCTGTCTCGTGGGGCCAGGTTCGCTGCTACTGCGCAAATTGCCAACCAGATGCTCAGCCGCCGCTAGCGGGTAGGTTATGTTGCTTTTACCCATATGGACAGATTGGTTGTAATTTTCTTAACTAAATATTAGACTTTACACCTAATATGGTTATAAAAACAAAACAAAATTTGCAATCGGGCACCTTAAAGTATGAGTGAATTTTTTCGATATTTGAATAGTTATTCTGCTAATCGCGGCGGAAACGTATCCAACAAATCAGAGAATAATAAAAGCGGTCCAGCAGTTCTCGACTTTGTTTTATATATATAGAAGATAGATATAATGAGAACTACTGAGAGAAATGAGGTTTAAATCTTAAAGTTCGTTAAATGTTTTTGCTTCTGCAATATCATAGAGAAAATAAGTATAGAAGAGGGGCGGTCTCTTAACAAAACAGCAACCCAAGATCGATTAGTTCCCCATGCCATCAGAGATGTCACTAGGAGTTCCAAAAATCACGATCGCGTATTTTTAGACTAGTTTACGGATACAACAACAAACTGAACTTTCTCTTTATGAACTTGTTGATTATAACACAGATCGCGCGGAAATAAATGAGATAGTGATTATATGAACACTCATAAAGAACATACATACGCTTACTTCGTAATAATTATTACGAAAATAAATATTTTATTTATCTCAAAAATATAATTATTATTAATTATAATATTTTAATGCTTTTTGATGATTAGTTAGTGGGTGAATGGTTAAAGCCAAAACTATATAGGACATGTTAAAAGGTATTTGAAGTTGATTCAGGGCCGATTTAGATGAAAAAGTGGTCACATTCATAGCACAAGTTCCGCGAGCTATTTTACCAGTAATACTTGTAAGTTTACCTTATTTTTTATTTATCTATAATAGTTTTGTATTTTTTCTAATCGACTTAAAAGAAAAAGGAACTTTAATATCGATTCAGAATTAGAAGATATGGTAACTCAGACGATTATGGTTCTGCTTTTCATTTTAGTAGTCGTAAGTTCAAATCCTTGTGACGGACATTATTTTATACAATTTTTTAAACTATTTCTGATATATAAAAGCTTTTTATTTCACATTATGTTGTTGGAAGCAGTTAACGTGCGATTTGTTAATATTTGATAGTAATAAGTGCAAGACTTACTTAATATTGTTTTACAATTTAAATAATAATAATACGACTCGGCTACATACTGCCTAGCGACCATTTTTCATAAATATATCCGCCATTATCATAATATTTATAATTACTTTGTGATATTAGGCGTATCATAAAATAATATTTAATGGATTCGAAAAAGATAATTCAGTTCATACGTAGTTGTTTTACTTTTTGGTTCTTGTATCAGTGGAATGTTGTAGAAATTTTAACATAAAAAGATTCAAAAAGTGAATAAATATATCGTAATTTGAACCCAAGTCTTATGCAGACTCCAGTCTATGATACATTCTGTAAGACTATTCTAACATTTAATAATTTTACAAAATAGATGTTCCAAACCTGCTTTTATTTTTTAAGAAACGTTATGACGCGGTGAATTTGTATTTTAGAATTGTATGACAACTGTTAATAAACTCAATAAAAATAATACGACTCGGCTACTGCTAGGCGACCATTTTTCATAAATATATCCGCCATTATCATAATATTTATAATTACTTCGTGATATTAGGCGTATCATAAAATAATATTTTGTGGATTCGAATGAGATAATTCAGTTCATACGTAGTTGTTTTATTTTTTGGTTCTTGTATCAGTGGAATGTTCTAGAAATTTGAAAAAAAGATTCAAAAAGTGTTTCATATTACCGTGATTTGATCTTAGCATCATGTAAGCTGCGATCAGGGTTTATATGGCAAAAGGGAATTTCCGGGGTTGAATTCCTTTTAACATTGATTTGAAATCCGCAAGTTCTAAAGAAAAACAAATTGCTATGAAAAGGTCCAGTATGTTACAATTATTTTCGTGGATTTATATATTCTGTAAATGGCTAGGCAGAATCTGGCATTTTCCTTTATGATCTAGTTTTGTAACATTTACGACGGCGCCATCTATTCCAATTACGAACAAGTCAATTTGTATACTAAGTTTTGCAACATTTATTACATCGCCATCTATTGTCCACTCTTATAAGCCAATTAGTAAAGAAATTATTGTTATTACTTCTAAGTACGCGCACAGTAACGCCATCTTGACCTTCCTACACAGTTTGGGGAAACTAGTGAGCAAAGCCTATTGTTAGAGGTTGGTGGTCTTATTCTGATTAGTCTATGGCAATATTAAAGAAACCATTTATAAGTGTAGTTTGATTAATGTTGTATGTAACTGCAGGCTGGGTGCGCATTGAGCGTATCGACGGCGTGGGCGCGGCCCAGCGCGCGTTCTGGCACGTGGTGCGCTCCACTCTGGGCTCGGCGCAGGTGACGGGTGGGGAGCGCGGGCCTGTGCGCCGCCCGCGCTCGCTCAGCGCCTCACCCTGCACTGCACCGCCCTTCGCCGACATGTACGTATAGTTCCCGTCATCTAAACGGAACGCTAAATGACTGTTAGACTGTGTTTGCACTCGGATATCGTCGCATTCTCTGATACTAGGCTGTTGGTTTATTGTAGAATCATTATAGATACTTTGGAACTCATATAAATAATAACTCAAAAAAAAATTAATACCTTACTAATGTAATACCTGTATAAACTTAACTAATACCAATAGTATTCTTTTTTTTTCATCAAAGTAAAGTTTTACAAGATATCTCTTTCTTTGTCTACGAAATAGTATGTACAAAATATTAATAGATAAATAACATTACATTTGTATTCCCCGATAGGATAGGCAGAGGTTTATAGTACACCCACATTTATCAGCTATATTCTAGGTACCGATAATTACCTAATAAATTAAAAACCCAATAATCTGTCCGACCTGGGAATCAAAACCAGGACTTTGCGATCACTAGACCAGTTAGAAAGTTTAGTTGATGGGCTAGATCTATTGCCCTACAAATACAAGAGTAGAAGCTCTCATAGTACATATTTATATATAAAAGTTATTGTTATATTATTGTTGTGAGAGTGAGCCTATTAACCGGGCACAATTTTTGAGAGCATTTGTAAGTATTTTTTTTCTTATAGATGGTTCGACGAGGAAGGAAAGCCACATCACACCGTGTTGGCTATAGAGATCGATGTTGAGTAAGTACTGCTTGTATTATGTAATTATACCATTTACCTTGTGAGACTAATAAACTTAAATGAATTGTCACAACAACAAATTTAAATAACAAATTATTGGTGTTTTGAAGTCTATGTGACTATTGGTGTACTAAATCCTCAGAAAAAATAAAATATACAATCACTTATTAGAAACAGTATGTTTGATTCTCATCGGTATTAAAGACTGCCACTAAAAACGCCCACTCTTCACCTGTAGATAAACCATAGATTTTTTACACCAATTAGTTCCTACTAGATAAACCTATGTTTTTATGACATACCTAATAATAAAAAATGTGTCGTTACCTTTCAGGGGTTCTGAGGCCGAGAACGATCGCCTGCTGGCGTTCTTGATTTACTTGAAACCGCATGTTGCATTCGCCGAGGACAACCCACCGAGTCTGGAGGAATAAGCGGTCTAGCGCATAGTTGCGCAATATATAATCAATTTACGATTATTATATTTAGTCACTTGTCAGCACCGTGAAAGTATTGATATTAGAAGTTAAATAATCTAATGATTGTTCTTATCGAAATACAGGTCCAATACTCTTAATTCACGGTGCATCTTCGCAAAATGCGAATATTTATACTCTATGTTAGATTTAAGGGAGGAATCGAGGTTGTCTAAGTATTAATTATGTAATATTTTAACTATAGTCATGGGCCGTAAGAAAGGCATCTTAAGCAGTGTTTTTTGATCTCAAAGTCGAGTGTTTCATTTTCTTAGGTGTACTTCAAGTACTAATGTAAATCATGGTTACCGTTTGATCTTACTAGGCTCTTACTAGGCTTCAAATGTGCCCATTTGAAGCATAGTACCAAGTTAACAGCTATAGGAAGTGCATAGCGTTTCGGTTAAACAACGTTTTGCTTTGGCCATGATTTGATAAGGAATGTGTAGTCGTGAGTATGATCTGGAGAGGTTAGGAAGTAGGTACTATTTCAGCTTGTCATCTCGCATGTCGCAACAGTCAACGAAAGGATGTGTGTTATTGTGGTGCTCGTAGGCAGTAGGAATAGCTTGGATATTGGACATTAGTATAGAGGCTAGTAACCTGCAAAATTTGGGGCTAGCTTAGCTTTCAGTGATACAGGCTCACCAAGGGCGATCGTGACGCGCTATGAACCCAGGTTACGTCACGATCTTACAGCTTGACAGCCTTACACCGCACCGTGCATCGTCGCCCTTAATGATCGTGTGTTCTGATTTTGGTAGATAGGAACTAATGGTATTTGGATATTATCTTTAGATATCTAATAAATTAATAATGAGAACATGGTTCTATGTATTCTTGGAAGATGAGAGGAAGACAATAAAACATACAAATTGAAAGCGTGGTGGTTTGCAATATTTGCGAACTCAACCTTTTTGATAATTAAATGAAAATTCAAATAAACAGATTTTTTGTAAGTAACTTCACAAAATGTGTGCGACGGAGATGCAGATTTAACACTTTGTTAGGTACTTAATTAGGCATATCTACGAAGGATGGATCAACATACAGTGTGATGTGAAGGAATGTGATGTTTGTACTTAAAGGTCAAAACACACTGCCCAACTGTACAACTAGTCACTTGATATATTTTATGTCATGGAATTTATCCTCCACTAGCTGTTAGTGTCGAAGCACATTACTTTCGTGATCTCAAACGAATATCGTACTTTTATTTATTTCTACTTACAACTAATTTGGTATTTTACAAAAATCATGTGTTATTTACTGTCTATTTTGTGAAGATATATTTGTTATATAAGGATGCATTTATAGTAGTGTGTCGTAACGCCGTCAGTTATGTGAACCACAGTACTAGGGCACTTTTTACTATAAAGTGCGTGACCTAAGAATGAGAGAGACGATTGCCGGGCTGTGAATGCGTCCTTATTTAATAAAAAAAGGCTACGAAAATACGTTTGTTTGCCTAAATCAATATTTTCTGCTTCAATGTCACTTCTATTAGGTTTAGAACATAATTAATTCGTATATGTTCTTTACTTGTAGCTTATAAGCAGCTATTTTAAAATTATACGTAACTACATGTCTACATAATATTATTCGGTAGCTGGCGACATTTCGCACAAGTATTTATAATAATTAATGTTTACGTCGAATGTTACAAGACATTTAGTGAGGGTATCCGCCCTTTCTGATCATTGTAGCTATTAAACATCCCATCGATGTCAGTACTATTTCAATATGTACCTTACATCATATAGAACGGAAATATACAGTTAATATTGGTTGCACGAAAAGACACCTCTTTTTGGATTATGGTTCCATCGATACTTTATAACCTATCAGCTATTAGAAGCGCCGCTTGACCTGTTAGCGTTTGGTTGTTGCTCGTAATATCTATAGCAACAAATACAAAGAAAAAGAATTTAACCCCATAGTCAGTTCCGTTCTATCAGCAACATTAATATTATTATTCATATTGTAAGATGTATGTCATTTTACATAACGTTAAACATGCATGTGTAGTATTTATCCAGTTTTATGTGGGTAAGTATCATTTATTGTCTGAGGAAATAAACGATCATAATAATTAATGTTTTATTTTTAGTTAGAGGACTTACCATGGTTAAAGTTATTTGAGAATTACAAGGTTGCTTGGCAATATTCAACCAATTTTAGCAACTTTATTGAAATGTATAAATTATGTAGCTAATAACGAGGTTGCCAGTCACAATGGAGTAAACCCTCATAATCAGTGATGTGTCATTATCACACATCATTGCTCATATTTAATATTTTAACTTTGATTCGGTATTTTACTAAATCCGATTAGACCTATGTTCTTAGGGCCGGTTGTTTGAAACAGTCGTTTAACGTTACATACGTACGTCAACAAATATCAATTAGATGTTTAATGTACATACGTCAAAGGTGAAGCGTTGTTCTCGTTGTTAATTGTAATGTAAGGACAATTAACAAGCTTTCCATTATTTTAATTATTTGTGCGTAAAAGTATTTTTAGGTGTGGTACAATGTTTAAATGAAAAACAGCCGTTGATAAAAATGATCTTATATTGGTGTTTCAATGATTTACAACAATACGATTGTATCCAAAAATGCTACTTACTAGGTAGGTACTTAAATTTAAATTAAATTATCACTGTTCGTTTCATAGTCACATTTAAGTGAGATCCGATACAGTTGTAGTACATTAATACACTAACCGCCACAGTTACAGTACCCACGGAAAGTATTTTATTCAATTGTTTAGTAATAAATTAGTAAAACTCGAATGGTTTCTGTCCGTCGGTCTGTAAATGTGGCTCAGAATAAATATGAAAGACTAAATTGTAACAATTCAACTCTTATGTTACATGCAGGCTTTATTCAAGTGAAAATTAATAAAAGGGTATCTGCTTTCAACGTACAAGATACTTGTACATCTGTTTTACCCGTCGAATACTAAATGTTCTGTGCTCAGTCTAAAGTCTCACCCAAATAAAAAAAAACTAAGTGAATTGTAGCATGTCATTGAAGGATATAAAACTATCTAAAACACAATTCAGCTAATCTATTTACAAGTTTAACAACATCGAAATATCCAGTGACATCTAAACATTCAACTTAACACCCACAAACTGTGCTAACCGTAGGTCCATCGACCTACAACTGTCGAGGTACAAATGAGTAGTATACAATCAAATTGTTTAGATAAATAGTGACCAAATATATGTAAGTCTAATAATTCCCATGTACGTAATAAAATGTCAATAAGTAAGTACAGAATTTTAACAATTTTTTCTAATATTTATCGTAACGTCGAGTGTGGGTAGCTCGTCAGATAAGTGTAGCGTAGCTCCGATGCACGTGAGTACATGTAAGTTAGACAAGCGAGGCGGCAGGGAGGCACTACCACACTTTGCACTTGTTGAGCGGGTTCATCGGGGATCCGGCGGGGCACTTGAAATCCTCGGCGAATTCCTCCATGTTGGACATCGGTCCGACGACGCGGAAGCGGCCTGGCGCGTGGAAGCCTGTAGTGATCCTCAGCTTGATAGCTTCGTTTCGGTATACCGCACACCATGTGTTGGCCGCACTCAACCAGAACAGCTAAAAGCAATACAATTATTTAACCAACTTGCAACGCAACGTTACATTAAAAGCAACGTAATGACGTTTCCTAATTATTATTCAAAACATCTGACCGCAGATGGAACGCCATCTTGCATTGTATATTGTAACGTAATATTCGGATATGTATTGGAGACTGCTTCTGCCTTTTATATTTTGGTATACCTGTTTGGGCGAGTATTTTTCAAGACCGGGGAGCCGCGCCTCATCGCCGTGTCGGTGGGTCCATGCTTGATACGCGTAGTAAGCTTCCTTGATGCCGCCGTTGTCAGCAATGTTCTCGCCTTGGGTGTTCACTCCGTTCAACTGAAAATTAGAAACATACAGCAAACTGTTTACCTTTTACTTAAATAATAAAAATATATTTGTCATGCTATATTACATGTTAAATTATAGGTTATATTTTTGAAACATACCTACCTATATAAATAATTATAGCAGGTAGGTTAGGTATCTAAAATACCTATTTTTAAGACCGTTTTGAAGTTAAACCGCAACTCTAGCTAGACCAAAATAAGTAACATGCAACAATTATATCCGGCAAAGTGCTTTAGCTTTAATTAAAAAACAAAATTTAAATATTTCCTACGTATTTAACGTACCTTTAGTGCGACTTCCTTGACGGTGTAGTTGGAATATTGATCGATTATACATTTAGCCTTTTCGAGATACTTTTGTTTGGTCGTCTCTTGCCACCAGTCTACCAAATTTCCGTTCCTGTCGAATTGGCGTCCCTGCAAGTACACGTAAACGTCTTATTTATAAGACAAAAAATATAAGCGGGTCAAATACGTAGTGAAGTGAGCGAAAGGGAGAATACCTAATTAGGAAACATAAAAGGTCATTATACCTACTTAATTAATAGGCTTGTAGGTAACATTCAAATCATACCAATTAAAAACGTTTTGAATTTTCTCACGCGAGCGTTAAAGTTCAGTTACCCAAAAGGCACTAATTGATATAATAATAATAATAATTGTTGCCAATAAGCCTGATATAGTGGTGATAGATCGATTAGAACGACGCGCAATGATTGTCGATATCACTATACCGCATGACGAGAATCTCGTGAAAGCTGAAAAAGATAAACAGATTAAATATCTGGATTTAGCGCACGAGATTGTCGACATGTGGGAGGTGGATTCGGCAATCGTTGTACCGATAGTTGTTACGGTCAATGGCCTAATGGCCAAGAGCCTCGATCACCATCTTAAGAGGCTCGCGTAAGGCGGCTGGGTTAAGGGCTTGATGCAGAAGGCGGTACTCCTTGACACGGCGCGCATAGTCAGGAGGTTCCTCTCTCTGGAGCCCTAACCGCCGGCAGCTAGGACCCGGTTGGCGACTATTTTTTATATTTTTAAATATATTTTATTTTTATTTTGCTGTTTTTGTACATAATATATATTTAAAAATGTAATTTATAAGTAAAAGTGTTAAATAAAGGAAATAATAATAATAATATCTTGGGACAACTCACACACGGGCATCTGATCCCAAACTAGGCAGAGCCGACAACTGATAAACATACTTAAATATTTTTAAATACATACATAATATAGATAAATTACACCCAGACACAGAACAAATCATTATGCTCATCACACAAACATTTGTCCTGGGTGGGAATCGAACCCACGACCTCCGGTTTAGCAGTCAGGGCCACTAACCACTAAACCAACAGGCCAGTCGAAATAATATTATGTTAATCACTACATAGTATAAAACAAAGTCGCTTTCTTTGTCCCTATATCCCTATGTATGCTTAAATCTTTACAAATACGCAACGGTTTCTTTTAATAGATAGAGTGATTAAAGAGGAAGGTTTGTATGTATAATAACATCCATTAAATAGTGGAGAAATACTTATAATATATATTTTATACCCGTGCGAAGCCGGAGCGGGCTGCTAGTATATTATAATTGATATAATATTAATATGATAGTTACTCCCACTATCTTTAAGTGTCTAATATGTTTATGTCTGAAACTTGCCTGGTCATCAAATCCGTGAGTGATTTCATGTCCGATAACAAAGCCAATAGCACCGTAGTTCATGTAAGCAGGTCGTTTGGCCGAGAAGAAAGCGCCTTGCAGGATGCCAGCGGGGAACTCTGTTTAGTTGCACAAAAATAATTATTACAATAAGTACCTAATGAAGTTATTATAAGCATACGTAGCACTTCCCATTATGTAAAAATGCAAATGTTTCGGTATTTGAAGGGCATTGTTTTTACTTTTGAATAGTTTAACTGAAATATTAAAAGTTTCTATTCTCTAGGACAAGTCTAGGGTATTGTCCATTGTCATGTTACGTTCATAGAATCTCACAAGTAGGAAAGTGTGGTGAAGGTGGTCCACTTACAACTCCACTTTTATCAGAAAAAAACCATTTGTCTCATGTCTGACAACTGTTAAGCCTTGGATTTAAAGATCCAATTTTTAAAGATGAGTTGTCAATCAAAGGCCTTTTCGTCAATTCCGAAGGAGTATGTAATGTTTATTAGTATTTTTGATAGGTAACTTACGAATGCTGTTTTCGATAGAGGAGTAGAAAGCGTTGACAATGGCGGGACGGCCGTGTGTTACCCAGTCGGTCTTGTTCACCGGCTCACGAAGCTTGCCGAATAGATACTCGGTGCCGAAGAGCGTCAGGTTTAGAACAGACTCCATCAGTTGCTCCGAAGACATTTCCAACTATAGGTAAGAAAAGTGATATTATATCGAACTAGCTTTTGCCCGCGGCTACGCTCGCGCGACTAAAATCAAACTTTGTACTTGGTATATCTGATTCGTTCAGATAACATCTAAAAGTGATAAAAAAAATTAAATAAAAAAATATAACCTCCTTCAAAAAACTCAAAAGTGAAAAATAATATTTTATCACTTCACTTTACATAAGCGAAGTGGAAGTCGGCGCCAAATCCTATGCGTTCGCTTAGTTTATAGTGTTAGCTTTTAAACTATGAACCACGCACGTATGGCAGCATTCTCATAAGTACTATTTTTCTGAATCGCTTAACGGATGTTGGGATTTGGCGCCGACTTCCACTTCGCTTATGTAAAGTGAAGTGATAAAATATTATTTTTCACTTTTGAGTTTTTGAAGGAGGTTATAATTTTTTTATTTAAAATTTTTTATTTCACGATTTTTTAGCTTTAGATTCTGCTAACGTGGTTTTGCTATTTGTATGACCATTTTAGCGATTTAAATTTTGTTTTGTGAAATGGGTATTTAGTGAAATATAATAAACCACACGACGATAGATCGTTGCAGGAAATGACAAGACTACGAAATCTGTCTTCCGATAATGAAGGTAGATAAGTAAGTCAGTAGTACATAAGTAAGTCATAATACACCTTTTATTTACGAGGCAAAATCATCCAATGAGTCCTCCCACCCTGGGAGGAGGGACTGTCAGACTTGTACTGACAGTCATACTACTGTCATACTCATCCACAGTGTTCCTTCAATAGCCCTTTACGTTCCAGGGTCACGGTTACCCAGGGACAGTACCGCGATCACGGATCAGCTTACGTAATTAGGACGCATGAAATTTGAAGAGTTTTGTTCATATAACCGAATATCTCATTAGAACAAACATCTAATTATTTTTCAGTATTGTGTTTTTTTTGTAAATCGTTGTAAGTGACCTGGAACATTTTTTTTTCGGAATTGTTTTTATCACCTTTGTAGTGAGTACAGGCGTGATATTATGTTGTGTGATGGGGTAAACAATGCTTAGATATGCTATAGCAACAATCGCGGTTAATCTGCTGTTATTTATTGAAGAGTTCCCCCGATTTCTACAAGATACCATCATCAGGTATTGAAATGGTGACAATGGGACCACACGGGAAGCACCAGCTTTCAAATAAAAAAAGAATAATTAAAATCGGTTCACCCAGTCGCAAGTTATGAGGTAACAAACATAAAAAAAAAAAATACAGTCGAATTGATAACCTCCTCCTTTTTTTGAAGTCGGTTAAAAAGGTTTCCAATAAAGATCGCCCGAACTATTTTAGCGCATCGTACCGAGCAAAGTCACTGACACACGGAAGATGTTTTTCATTTTGTCAATCAATTCAGGTTTTTTGCTGGAGCTCTGCCTGCATATTGCAAGTAATAAAATATAATTATGTATAGATAATAATATAATAAATAAATTAATAATTATGGAAGAATATATGATAAGAAAGGCCTTTGAAGCTAGGTTAGAAAACAAAAAAAATCTAAATTAGGTATAAAAACGAAGTAGGTATCAGCTATTTTTACGATGCGAAAGTACGTACCCCAGCGTAGAATTTGGTCAGCTTATCATCGTCCAGCATTTCACTAGGGTACGCGATGTGCGAGGCCATAGAGTCAGCTTTCTCCAGGGCGGCTTTACGGGTCATGTCGTCCATCCAGTCTACTTCCGCCAATGTTTTACTAAACTGTTGTCTAAAATAATAGAATACATTATTAAGTGTACGCTCGTCATTATTATCATCAATCATCATTAACTGACCGCCTAAACAATATAACTGCAGTATTATAGCTGACGTATCCTAAAGACATAAAACTTATTAATATAACAAACCGTAATGAGATATTAGATAAACTACTATTAATTAAATCAGAAAAAATGGTGTATCTGGTATATAGGCTTTGTTAAAACGATAACTTCGAAAATTCGTTAAAATTGAAAAGGAATATAGGTACATAATAAGCCTATTTTACTATATCGTCGGCCCTCACATTCCCTTAAATTCTTGAAGTAGCTATGTAATTAACTAATGTTTGCAATTTCATCCGCGCTGCAGCTTGAAAATTTCAGTCTGAACGTTCAAACTCCGTCAAACTATTCTCGCTTAACATTAGCAAAATGTTAAGCGAGAATAGTTTGACGGAGTTGCTCTAGTATACGTCTAGCAGATTAACTTGTACTCATGATTTATATAAATACATTACCTTATATCGTTCACCATTTCCAAGGCATTAGCTTTCGAATTTTCGTTAAAATATTTCCTTATGTAGAGAGCGCCAACAGCAATCGACATACTGAAACAATCACGAACTTCATAATCTGCTTTTTACCAAATTCGCATTATTGCTGCGGGAATAACGTAATAGACGGTGAAAACTTACATTGGTATACCATAAGAGTTGCTAATTAACGGTTATATGGTAAATTTATTGTATTGTGTATCTAAATCATGTGAGACATTTCTAAAACCCGGCTACCAGATAAGTACCATCTAATCTCCACAACCCGCATTTTCTACTCCAGTCATAGGGATTAGCCAACAAGGCTAGGCTGCCAAAGTGCCAATGTAAAGGCTTGCATGCTGTATTCACTGCTATTAAATGATTGACAAGCGACAGCTGCGACCAACGGACTTGCAGAGATACTTATGTAAAGCTCTTTCGTACGAAGTAAGAACGTCCTACGTGGTAAGAACTATTATTTTAAAAGTGATTATATATGTATTGTAAACTCGTCACCAAAATAAACAGCGTGTTTTTACAATTCTTTACATCGCTTTGATTCCTGACTTTGTTAACGAAAGATATCATCTTCTGGTATTCCGACAGAGTGCATTAATCGATAGCTAAAACAATGCCTAGGTTGAGTAGGTACCTACAATGCAATACCCTCAGCATGTGCTAACTTTGCTTATCAGCACTGGTGGTAAGTTACACGTGTATTCAAACCAACATACTATATTGAGTCGTAACGTGTTGCACTATAATGGAAATAAAAATTGATCTACCTCATTTGTTATTTCAATACAATTGACACGTAGTACACGTGTTGTGCAGATGTTTGATTACGTATAGCCACTCCACTTGTTACTCGTGACCTCCGCAACAATTTTCAAACACATCAGACCATGTTAGAAATTACAAACTTTCTCGAAACGCATGCGAAGTTGCACTTTACAGAATAATTTGATTTACCCTGATGTTGAGGAAAGTTTTAAGTAGCTACATAGTTATTAATCGGGAGTTGTTAACGGTCGTAAGTTAATATTTTGATAGAACGGTCATGTAGCTGCAATTGGGGATGTACTCACCTGACGCTGGTGGTATCAGCGCACTCCTTCCATCTGCTCTCGCGCTCCGTCTTCCCGGAGAGAGCGGTGACGTACGACAGCTGACGCCGGCGCAGATTGTCGGTCAGGTAAGACACAGACGCCCCAGCCACACGCCACATTACATAGTTGGCTTGAACACGCTTCGGTGTATTCTCTAACAGGATCTACAAGAAAACGAAAGACCATTAGATTTATTGTATAATTATTGTCACGAATAGGTACTTAGTTGGTACAACATTAACTTTTATGAAAATCACAGACCTTTCAGTTGATTTCTATACATTGTTCAATTGAATGAATGGAAGTAAATACCAATGTAGATCCTTAAAATTACAGAAAAGCACCGACTTGATTCTGTCAGTTTTTGGAATTAAACAAAGGTGAGCTAAATACTTGTGCGTCAGTGCGTTTCATAGAGCCACTAACAATACAAACTTAACACACGCACATAACATTAGTTAGTTTAATTTTGGTCTCACATAATAATTAGAATTATAATATATTGACCTCGAGATCAGAAATGTATTTCGGCACGCTGACGATGGCAACTTCGTCGAGATCGACCTTGACGTGAGGAGCCAGAAGACGGTTGATGTACTCCAGCCAGGGAATCCTACGGAACACAATGGTACATCAATAAAATACTAAGTGAATGACAAACAACAAATCTTAGTGTTAAATTACAAGGTTAGATGGGTGACTTTAGTGGTATTTATTTCGGAACCAATTATGTGTAGTCTCTAGGGTCTACTTATTACCACATTTATCACTTATCAGTTTGGAAACAAGCATAATAATCGATGACCAGTTGCGGTAGGATTTAATGTGTCACCAATCACGCAAATCCGTGATTACATGCCAATTCTGGACATTAACGATTTCAGTTCCTTCATGGGTCGTTTAGAGCGTAAAGTTCTGTTGCTGCTTCTTCAGCTTCTTAAAGTTGGTACTATACATAGTCCTGTAGACAGACAATACCTGATGTTGACTTTACTCTTCTATCATTATCCTCTTAATATCTAATTTGCTGTCTTAGCCGCAGGGTTCGCAGGTATGCCTTTAAACCATGTACCTAATTGAGTAATAATATAAACAGAAACAGGTAATAATACGTACTTAGGGAACTTCTGGTTGAGTTCAGCAATAGTCATCGGATTGTAGAGGCTGGTAGCATTGCGACGTTTTTCAAGTGGTAAGGAAATCTATGAAGAAAATATATCGTTTAAATTTCTATTACACAATTTGTTGCGAATTTAAATATCTAGCTACATTTCACAAAATGAGTTTACTAAAATGACCGCAACGCCTTTCGATTGTCATCTTTGGCCAAGGCGCCAACGTAATTAGGTCAAATGCGACAAATATCTCAAGACCTTGGACGATAACCTCTCATGGTCAACTGGACGATCTATATAAAATCGTTCATAAACCATCATTGATTTTTAATAACAAAGTAAACGAGACTCGTAAAAATTATCTCTTGCTCGACCTTATACAGCACAATAAGGTAGGTTGTGGCTTTCTACCAGCTGTCGTCGTGATTAATGGCAATAGAGTAGAAAATTAATAACAATAATTTTGTATAAACTTACGTTGGCCAATTTCATTTCGAACTGCAGCGATTCCTTTAGTTCAACTTCGGCGCGGGAACGTTCTGCCCCGAGTAGAGTAGCTATGTCCACCATGTATTCATAGTACGCCTGGACAAGTTTATCGCTAAATCCACGATTCAGGTACTCCCGGCTCAGACCTAATGATGCCTGGTCCAGCTGTTAGAAAACATTCACTTAGCATGTGTTGTATTTTTTACATAACCGCTTAGTTACATATATTCGCATAATGACGAATAGCATTCGCTGAGCAATATCAATTCGCCGGAAAAGAAGCTGTCAGTCTTAGATAACTCTAACGAGCAGACACAATACATTGCTTACGTGGTCATAATATAACAAGCATTCACAAGAAATGCGCCTACTTTTTTCTGCATGGTCGGCCGACCGAATCAATACATAACAATTAGAAAAACGCTAGAAGTGGTTATGGTTCTTACATCGATGATTCGCTTAGTAGAGTTTTTCACGTCAACGCTGATGGAGAAATCGAGGAAGTAGTCCACGGAGTACCCGGCAGCTCTGAACTTGTACACGGACTGCTCCCAGGAAAAAGAGTTCTCATCCCAGGCTTTACCGTCCAGGACGGGCCAGCCACCCAGCCTCTTTAGCATATCCAGTAGTGGTTGCACACCACGAGATTCTATGGCGCCTGGTAACATCGAAATAAAATTTATATTGATAACTTAATTAAACTAGCGTGGTTATTAATGAAGACTAACTTTAGTTTAATATACACGCTAAATTTGGCAAGTTATATTTTATACTTTACTGTATTAAATGTTTTGATTAAGTACTTAAATTAGCCATATACACAATTTTATTACAATCTCGTAATTTACTAACAAGCAACTTTATGTTGACGAATTATATTTATATTATATTTATAACCATCGTGGGTGGTTCCTCAAGAGAAATTCCCCAGAAGGGGTGTTACGACGCCGTAAGCTTTATTGTAAGCTTCCAAAGTGGCCATACAGTTTGTGATCATAATTTACAACAATAACAGCAAGATTAACATTCTTTTTAATACTTTGACCACGTTAGATGCTTATTATGTAATGTGCAAGCACAAAGTGCAAAGTTCAACATGAACTTTATGCTCTTAAAGTTCTATTATCCTTGCCAGAAGTCGTATTTAAGCGTTTGTGTTGAGCTCATACATCCATCACTTACGTCACCGATTGTGCAAAAAGCGGAAGCAACATAATTTAGTTCACTTTCACTCACATTTTATTCCACAACAGGTTTTAGCAACAGTTAAATAAAAATTGTTGTAATTATTTTCATTATGCCCTGTGCTAGGATAAGCTTGCATGCGATGCGACATGCCTATTGTATAGATCATAATAAGACTGTCTTATCTTACAAAACACCTTTGTATTAGTGTCATGGATATAATTGTACCTACTTAAACATAATGAAAATGACCTGATCACGTGGTTGCTTCCTGCCTAGCTGTTTCAACGTAGACATGATGCA
Source organism: Abrostola tripartita (assembly GCA_905340225.1). Taxonomy (NCBI): domain Eukaryota; kingdom Metazoa; phylum Arthropoda; class Insecta; order Lepidoptera; family Noctuidae; genus Abrostola; species Abrostola tripartita. Next base: position 7,307,696 of record HG996486.1, read on the forward strand.
TCTAACATACAACGAACCATTACAGTTAACCACAACCAGCAGATTATTAGAGTAATTTACTGATTCAACAAATAACCGGTTTTTGTTTGGTTTTGTACGAAGGCCCGTTACTTCTGATGTTGTATAGAGCCATTAGAGTTGCAAACAAAAACAATGTTTTATCAAGTTGCGTATCTACTCTTATATACCTACCCAGATATAATAACAGCAATTTTCCATTTAATACATAACTTCTTAAGAAGCGTTATATTCAAAATGAAATAACAATCGCCTAACTCGCCAACTGTTTACCGAGAGTGAATTAAGTATGTTTACTTTGGCTTTCAATTTGCGGTTATCTTGATAAGACTTGGCCATAGCTTGTTGTATTTATGAGAAAGAAGGTTGTACAAAAAATAAAAAATAAATTAAACTAATTGAGGGAAATTTCAAATAAAGAGTTACTAGATGCTTGAAGTAAAACACCTTGTAAGGTGTCTCATTTGTCTCGAGCCATAAATTAAAAATGTTCTGGTCCACGTTTAATGTTCTTCCTTGAGTTAAAAAGTACTTATTTTCAATAACACGTGCCTACTGCGACAGTGCAGTGGGAGCGCTGCGCGCTATCGCAAAAGGTAACGAAAGTAAAGGTACAAAAAATAATATATTGTATTGGATGAATAGAATAGAAGTGACACTTACTTCGGTTCATGCAGGCCTGGTACAATGTTTTAGCCAGTACGAATGGCCTAGGCTCGCTTTCTATTATAGGTTCGTCCAATAAAGCTCGTATTTGCTCCTGCAGCTGGTCCGTGATAATGGAGAAGGTGTTGACTGAGGTCTTATCGTCGGGTATGCGGGTGTTCTTCACGAAGGAACCGCAAGCGAAGTCGTAGAAGTCATCGCAAGGGTCTACCTTTTCATCCATGTTTAACAGCAGTTTCGAAGCTACAATAATAATAACAAACAATGTAATTAACATAACATAATATGTGTAAAATATCTGGCCATCTGTTATGTAAGGTAACAAAGTTGGATTTAACATCAAGACCACAGTATATGTCAGTATATGGTCAAAGCGTAATCAAAGTACGTCATGTAAGTACATTCTCATGCCAACACGCGCCACCGCTTTTCTATTATATTGTGGGTCATAAGTACTGGGTAATTACATAGGAACATGGCCTCAGACCCCAATAGAATAATATTGATAACGATTTACTGGCGCTTTAAATAAATTAGTTTCGTATACCTAACCTTGTCTCTAAAATTTCTAGCCTATTGTTGCGTTTTTGCATGACAAAACAGTATCTACACATTCGAAATAGATTTTAATCGATTTTATATTTTTATTCAGCTTAACTTTTATAGCTATTTCTTAACTGGAACTAGGCAATCAAAAGGAGAACTCTGCGCTGAAATAGCGGGGAAAAGAACTGAAAAACTTAATGCATAATAAAATATTTTACCAGAAATATTCAGAGATATTGTCATTCCCATGTGACTATTTGCTACGAAGAAGAAAGAACATACGAAAAATATGTTTAAAACGATAAATAAATGTACAATCACCTGTGTGGATACATCCGGGCGTGTTGCACAGTTGAACATCTGCTCCTTTCGCGACTACGGCCGGCGGCATGGACGAAGAAATTCTTAGTTCACTAGTCTGTGGTATGTCTAAAATGCAAATATAACATGCTCAATGAATGATAGGTAGCTATCTATATGGATCTGTAATAACTGCCATACTCTAGGATATAAGGACAATGGAGTAGTGATTGAAAGTTTTAATCTGATGAAGCCACACTTACAGGTAATTTATTCATTTGCTGCAGTAAACTATTAAGGAACAAGCGTATAATTGAAAAGACGATAATTTTCCTTATTTTAGCTTTTGGATTAACAGTAAAATGTAAGTAAAACACGTGAGAATGCACCCAATAAGCATCGCCTCAGAAGAACAACGGCAAATTTTTTTACAACGACAGTACCATATTTTTGGTCAAGTCACAATGATAGAATCAGATTCTTTTTTTAATCTAAAGTGTCAAACTGCTAGATAACGTAAATTGTCTTTAGCAATTAAGACTGAAAAAATTAATATACCTGTAGGTATATAAACGGTGCCTCAAAATTACGCGAATTGCCCGCCACTGTTTAATACTAATGCAAACGGAAACAGATTAATAATAATACAAGTCTATCAGTCATGTATAAATAATGGCTATGAAGCTGTAATGACCATAGGTTACAATGACTATAAGGATTTAATAGTTGTGGGTTTTTTGCAATTTTGCATGTGTTTGGGGTATTTGCCTAAGCCATAATAATTATGACTCTATCAACCTATTAACAATAATAATGAAGTTTATGAAGTAGGAATTAGTATAATTGCAGTTGCATAATTAGGTACATACATATCTACTACATCAAAAATATTTTCTTATCCCATGATTAACATTGAATAAACTTTAGGTCACTACAGCTACAGTAAGCGTAAATGTACTGCAATTTTTTTTTATGATAAAGATAATACTGTACTTAGTTGTAATATGTCATTCAATTACTCATCTACGGGGATGTCGTTGAAATACAGTACAACAACTATCGACTCAATCGATTTAAGTAAGCATTCGATATAGGAAGTCAGCCGAAGGCAATTTTCGTTTCCACACAAATTAGTTGATACTCAACCTGACTATCTACGGCTAAATTGTTAGAAATTACGTAGCTGCTACCTACTACTGTAACTATCTAAGGGTTATTATATAAATGCCATTGCAACTACTTACTGCGCAAACTTCACTTGATAATAATTTCAAATGAGCTTCTGTATCGATCATATTAAATTATGTATCGAAGCAGGGGGGGACTGGGTGCTTCGTGAAGTCTCCCATAGTTACCAGCAATCATGCGACATTATGGAATTTGCAGTTATTTGCGAAATTACGGGGTTCATATTCTATCTAATAAAGTTACATTTTATATCGTAGCGGTCTTACTTCTTCATAATTTAATTCTAATAACCGCAATTCATCGTCATAAATATAATGTGTGACACAAATCCAATCTCAATTACTTAATATAATATAAATAAAATAAAGGTGTATTTGAATTGACTGTGAAATCAAAAAACCAAAAAACATTTTTTTGTAATAAGCCATCAGAACCATGAAATGAAATGTAAATGCCAATGATTTCAAAACTACGCTTGAATTCAGATAGGAATACGAATTGAATGGTGATTGCCCTTGGACTATAGAATCCGTGTCTTTCGCGGTATAACATCCTTTGCCGGATGCTGCTTGTTGCAAGCACGAGTACATCTACTTACTTATTAAATTGGCAATGTTAACTACACGGGAAGAAGCGAAGGACAACTAGTTATATTTTGGACAACAACTCAAGCATGGTACCTACATAAACATTGGTTGTAGCTAGCTCTATTGGTAGAGATATCAATTTGTTATTTAGCAGCTTTAAATGGGGCATAGTCGGTCAGGTAGTCACCAACTGCATCTTGAGTTGGATTTGGAAATGCGCCTAATAAATGTACAGACACTAATATTTGATATTTATGGTTATGCACTATAGTTGGCGAAATATTAATATAGTATATCATCCAAATTTGTAACCCCTTCGAGGCAAATTAGTGTTATGGATATTATTCATCGTCCCTAATTGAAAGTTATGAGATCGAAGAGAGCCAGTAGAGTAAATTTTACAATACATAATCTGCATATTGCGCGATCGAAGAAGTGTACGATTTTGCAGTAATTAAAGTTTATATGGAGAAAAAGTGCAGAGAGCTAAAAATATACATTATGTATTGTAAATATATATAAATATAATTACGGTTGAAGTTTGACCATTGAGTGACCAGTAGTAGGAACATAATATTGAACAATGCCAAAAAGACGAGGAAAACCACCACAGTATCTACTGAGTCCGCGAAACTGCCAAGTGGCACACCACTTGACGAATAGAAATCGAACAGAATAATAAATATGTATATGGGTTTGACATTTGTCACCGATATACGAAACATTATATTAATTTTTTAGCCTATATTATTTTTAGAAATTAATTTAGCTGTAGAAACTTATTGTTATTACAACTTGTTAATTTTTATTATTATTTATCATTCTATTCCATTTTTATTAGTCAAGCGTTTTGCCACTCGTCTAGGGGGGCTGATGTCCGGGTGAATTTTATAGGCTGTCAACGAGTTGATTTAACATTGGTTGTTAATTGTTAAGTGCTATGCCGTAATGTAAAGGCCTTTCGAATGTTGTTGGTGTTATTGACCGAATTTTAATCTCGGTCTCCTCGGTATTTTAGGAACGTTTACCAAGATACAGTTCAAATCTTTACCATACTTGTAATGTTATATTGTTAAATACTTCTTTGATGAGCTGATGCTTGGATTAATTACAAAGTTAGAAGAAACATATATTTTATAGCGAAAAATAACGGATGCAGTCGTATTATATTATGTAGACACCTTTAATTACCATGGAGATTAAATACATTTTACGGTGCTTTGTTGTCGGATGGTTTCAATAAATTACACATTGCTTCTGATAGTTAATTGTATAGTACAAGCTCGTAAGAAATCTTTAATGCTTTTTGTAAACCATCGTTAGCCGGTTCTTATTGTTCAGGGTTTCTTCTTCGAACGATCTACGTTTTTTATTAGTACTGTAGTTCTTGTGTTTATTTTTCTGAACGATAGATGCTGAATCATATTTATTTTCAAGCTTGATGTATCAGTATCGGTCAATAAATTTTTTCGTTACCTTATTAGAAGTAGGCCTTGCCATATTTGTGTGAAAACTGACGTTAGTAAGCGTAGAGTTGTTATAATACAGTGTAATGTCTAGCGACGCGAGTGCGTGCACCCGACCGTGGCTGAGCTTTCGACACTCGACGTGATCTCGTTTTGTAATTCCATCAGGAGCGTTAGTGCATTATTCAACGTTTTCTTACGAAAATGTTACATTTTTTTCTCTAATTCAATCTCTAGATTGATTTCTAAGTTTCCGCAAGATAAATGTTGCGGAGCGGTGTGCAAATTCAATCGCGTCCTCTGCCTGTCCGCTTCCGCATTTGTTTCCTTGTCGTTGCCAACCTCGGCGCATAAAATGTTAAACTTTAAGTACCTACTTCTTATTTATGTGATTATAATTAATTCATTAAATCAATTATCTTTTGTCGCGGCTTCACGTTCAGGCCTTTTTACGTTCAGACCCAAAAGCTTTCGTAAATTTGGCAAGATCGGTTCCTATTGACATGAACGTGGTTTCAATAGCAGAATTCACTTTTTGTATCAAATTGGATCACATATAACAGTTTGTGCTCCTAATCAATTCAATATTTTTCTTAGCGTATGGAAGTCAACCAATATTAACTATACAAATGTAAAGTACAAATATAAATAAAATTATTCAATTTATAAATTGGCTTGGCCCAAAATCAAACAACAAATGAACCGAGATTTCATCAAGAATTGAATAAAACTGGAAATAACTATAAACTTGTTGTATGTTTGCCAAAGCATCGTAAAATTACACTCAGTTATAAGCAAATAAAATAACTCAACGATTAGTGATGAGACAATTGTTTAACTTCTGTAATATTAGGTGGGTACTTTGATTTTCCTTATTTCAGTTCAACATCTCACAGCGATTTCAGCGCTATGCTATGTAAACTGTGTTATAAAGCAGAAGCAGATTAGCAGAAAGTTGTCGCAGTAGGCGTACCGAGGATACAGCGGGAGGCGACACGCTGCGGCTGTTCCGTTCCCTCTTATACCGGAAATTTAAGTGATAAGCCCGAGAAAAATGCAGATCCATTTTATCGATAAATAAGCGACGAAGAATGTATACGGGGGAGCCGTTAGCCACATACTATGACAACATGGTTTATATTGAAATGTTACAATATATATGTACTGCATGTGATGCGGTGTTTTGTATCTGTATAACGAAAACACAATACAGTAAAATCTATAAAGGACGTAAAGAATAAGAATGGTTTACCTTAATTAGGTAAGTACTTTGCCTATTATTAAGTTATATTTAGATGGATTTGTTTTTAAAGAGCCTTGTATTGCTTACTCAATCGTATTCTTCCGGTTGACCAAATTATATTAACATTTGATAAAACTTAGCAAACTGTGCTAAAATGTCATAATACGATAAAAAAGTAAACATTATTATAAGTACAAACATAAATATTGTATCAGTTTAGTTCAGTTGGGCTAATGTTCTTTAGGAATCCTAAAATATAGAAATAAACCTAAGTCAAACATTGTAAATAGTCCACATAATTTACTTAACTCCTTGAACGCTTTATTTACACCAAGCTCGATCAAGGAAGACTCCTTACCAACGATAATTGTCTCAATCCCATTAAGATAACCCCCGGCCCCGACATTGCCTAAATTTTGGTTAGAAAATCGATCTTGACGTAAATCTTGTTACCTAACAATCCACAAATAATGACTTTTTTATCATTTCTTGTTTATAACCGATTTAAAAAAAAAAGGAGGTTCTCAATTCGTCGGGATCTTTTTTTTATTTTTCCTTTTTTTAGCTATATATTATTATTTCAATAACAAAATACATATAAGTCGACAATACCGTAATTTATGTAAAATACGTTTTAGTCAATCGCAATACTTGTGCTGGAAAAACCGCATTATAGTATGCCACATGGAGTCGTCTAATGTCCTTTACTTTTTACGATTCTTACTTAATACGAATTAAGTCAGGCTTCTGTAAAATGCATCGTGAAAACCTAATATTATTGGAGAATTCGATTTCTGAATAAATGTGTAGACATCTATTTAGATTATGTCTGTTTAAGAAAAAATATCAGATTAATTTGAAATTCGTAATTAAAATGCCCTAAATATGTTTTGTCTTTAAAATTAACGTAAAAGCCATACTTGTGTATGGATATTACGTGAATTTTTAGCTATTGCCCTCACAATGAGGAAAAGGTAACGAACTATTCAATAGCATTTGCAGTCTTTGTTGACAGTAAGGCCAAATGTGTTCGAACGACCTTATACCTTACTACGTCCATCGTACACGGACCACACTAACACAGGCAATAAACAAAGGCAGCGTACCGCTCGTAAAAATTTCTCTAATTACATATTCTATCGGCATCCGAAGAATCGCAAACGTTTGAATTTATTTACTTCGCCTGCCAGTGTTGCTTCACCTGTCCAATTTGAAGCTTTAAGAAACAGCAACTATGTATGGAACGATTTTATTAATTGTGGTGTAAAGACATAAATTTCTCAAAAACTAATTTAAAGAAATCAAAGTAAGTCTAATTAATAAAATAAATTATTAGCTAATTCAACCATCAATGTATAGAATATAGCGAATGAAAAACGATTAGTGCAGGGCATTGCAATACCACAAACATATCGCTTCTCTACCTTACGTATTTTTGATTATTTTACTTTTTTAAATATAAAAATTAAAACATGTAGTTACTTAAGACTGAATTTTGTTTAACTTCTCATCTTGATTATGAATATGTCTTCTATTTGGTTTTATCTCTCAGAGGAAGATGTTTGTATTTTTGTAAAAAAAACTATAATGATAATACTTTAAATAATAATTTGAATAGAGTAAACAACAACATATTCGAGAATGATTAGTGACGGTGGGTTTCTTTACATTTGATATTTTAACCATGCCAAACGTATTGTGTTCTAGAAATACTGTTTTGCGGTTACTATAAAACATTCTGAACCTTAAGAAAGGGATTATTTTCTAATGAGATGTAACAACTAATTAAGGATCGAGATTGAAGGGATCGTCATGAAATCGGTTAAATAATTCTTACCGTCGACGTCTGAAGATGAGCGGACCAGCAGAGAAGTGACGAAGGCGGCGAGGAAGGCGATGGCGAGGATAGTCGCCACTCCCACTGCCAACATCAGTCGCTTCTCCATCTTCGTTCGCTGGCCCCAAAATGTTGGTCTGAAAGAAGTTTACCATGAGAACCGTGTAAGAGTACGCTAGAAGACTATAATGCAGAACAAACGAAATAGTTGTAAAGTAAGTGCCAATAAACATATTCAGTACAATTACCTAATGATAACTTGAAACGGTTTGAAATTACGAAAACGTACATATTTTTGTAGACAATGTTTTGGATATAACACTACAGCTGGGATTTAACAAGCCTTGGTATGAGAATTGACAAATAGATAAGAGAAGACACTAAAGAAGAAACATTTACAGACATCAAAGAATCCTAATGGCATTGGAAGGTAGGTATTGTACACATTGCATGAGCATTCTTCACTGGGTAACCAGCGGAAGAAACAGGAAACTCTAATAATCTAGTTACTTTGGTTGCAGGTTGCAGTAACCGATGGTAAAACTATTTATAGTAAGGTTGCATGCTATAATTAATTTTGTAGGGTACCATCGTCGTAGCAATATAGCTACACAGCGCTTTCTGTGATCAGTTATTTAGTCATGTGTTGGCATCTGACGATTTGTCTCTTCAGTTGTTTGCTGGTCTCAGTTAAGCTAGATCCCCGACTCTAACCTAAGTCTCACACAACCACGTTTATATAATTGAATGAGGTACTTATATTATATTTACGACTCTTTGTCGACTTTTTAATGGTACATAATCTAATAGATTGTTGTTTTACGATGTTTACTTGTTTGTTATAACATAACCGTGAAGTAACTACTACTTAATTATCATTGTCATAAAAGCAATTTAAGAATTCTAAGTACCCGTACTCGTGTTGCAGACAATATGGGATACTTAGGTATACCATGATTATCCAAATCATTAAAAAATGTTTGTTTATATCGTTATTGCTGTGTGAAAACAATGTCTGAAGCGAGTTTTAAGTTCGTAGCATGAAAAGTATAACAATTTGTCATTGTATGAAGTTATGGACCGTCGCTTTAGGGGTCAGGCTAGCTCGTCACCTCGAAGCTTGCGGGTCGTTGCTACTTAACTATATACAAGCAAGTTACCGGCAATCTGTATAATCCGATATTCTATACATTACATAGGCAATGTACCTATAGAATCCTTAAAACGTTCAGGTAATGTATGAAGTATTATTTATTTTGTACTTTGCCTAGGGATTCTATACAATACCAAGTACGCAGCCGGTGATAACCCGGTATTAGAATAGAGAAGGAAAGTGGGAATGCCGTTGAAATAATATTATTAATTTCTAGACGGCCGGGCCGCTGCGCTGCCGCGGCACGCTCGCTGCGCTCGCTCGGCTCGAGGTCACTGTTCTAACCTAATCGAACCAATTTGTACACTCCCGTAACTCAGTAAATGATAAAAGCTAGCTGAACGCTGTTTATAATAAAATTAAATTACGACACGAAATTTTTAATTTTGGCTTGACGTTTCTACCACCAGGTTGCACGGGCCTTGGTCGGTAGCAGACGCAATCAGTCTGCCTAGGAATAGTATACATTACCTAGGTAAAGTATGTAATGGTATTCATAATACACTAGCTCACTAGCTACTTATTATATGTAGTAAGTATTTAGCATGGGTAACAGTTTTTCACACATCGAGACCCCTCCGTACCTTCGAAATTGTCTCCTGTCTACCTTCTCCTACCTTCGAAAATGGTATCGGTTACAGTCTAGTACTATTGGACTATGATTAAGAAAACAGTTAGTAGATCTGTGTTTGCGCACACGCCTGTTTTGTAACTGCTTCGTCGATTCGTTGTCTCATAATAAAATTAGCCACCGCCGTGGCAGAAATTCGGCCAGGAAGACATAAGCTTACACTTTAACGCGTTCGCTACGGTACATTCATGAACATCCCGGGCGTTTGCATAACATCACATGGTGCTCACGTTCGCTGTACCTACATACAATGTGACGTCAGAAGCATTAGAGCCTCTCGATCTGGTCACGGCTTTTACCAACAACTACTTAGTAGCCGTGTATAATCGAAACATTGCCTATTTGTTACCAGTCGCAGTCGATAATTCATAGACAGGAGTATCTCCTGTTTTTTAGGCGTGGCCAGGTTGGTAGGCATAGCTTATCATAAATCTATTCCATGCTTACATACCTTTACAGTCTAAAGCTCTTTATATTATGTCATATAGATGTGTGTAGTAAATAAATTAGAATTAGTGAGAGCATAGTTTTTCTGCATAAATTGATTTGAAACTTTCTTTTATTGATACAATATTGAAACCATTAGCTATACAACGCTTTATTGTTATCGTATTATACTCTAATGTAGTAACTTAATAAACAAATTGTATAAACGTAGCGTGCTACGACCAATCTAACATAAAGGTAGTAGTCCGCGTACCTGTAATCTAATAGTAAATTAGGATTGAATGTTTTTGATGACAATAGTATCTATTTTGTAAACTAATGGAGGCTATGATGGGCTCGTAGTTACAGAGCTGCTACAACAAATCAACCGATTACCGAGGTTAAGCTGCACTAGCTGCGCTCTGTGCTTGGATGGGTGTCCATTCATTACACGTCGGACCTCTCATGTTCGCAGTAACTCCAACGTAGTTGTTTAATATTGCCCACCCGGCAAAACTTAAGTCTGGAGTGGATTTCCTATTAAGTAGATTACTTAATCTAAGTAGGATATTGTAGTGTTATCATAGATTTTTGAAATAAATAGTTTTAAGTTTAGTCACATATCTTATTGTAATCGATCTTAGTGATAATCTCAAAAGGTTCTATTACACAAATTAACCAAAGTTTTGTAAAACATGGAAATAAAAAACATAGGCTGGTTGTTCTTTGAGGGAGAAAATTGCCTCCAAATTTTCAATTTGTTTTGGTAACCCAATTTTCGTGTAACCGTAATTTTCCTTGGTGCTAAACGAAAAGAAGTCGCTGGGGATCTCGGCTTGATCCTTTCTTGTGATCTTATGGGGATTTGAAGAAAACTCTTTTGAACTCTTGTTCGCAAACCGGCTTAAATATTTAAAAGGAAAACGTCTTTTTCTAACAAGTTTTCCTTTTTCTTTTTAGTTGCTACTTGTTTGACATTGATACACTGATTCGGAACTAAGCAACTTTAGAGGCGGAATCACATTACTTAGGATGTTTTGATAGGACAAATGACACTCCTGCGTCTTACTAGAGGTAGAGGAAGAGGCACTTAAAAGAAGAATTTAGGATTTAAAAAAGATTCCGACTAATTGAGAACCTCCTTCTTTTTTTAAATCGGTCCAAACTTAAAACAGTTTTGATTTTAGTATATATCAGTAAAGTACAACTAACAGTAAAATCGAACTTTCTAGTGTATCTATAACCTAATTACCTAACTGACATACGTACAAAGTGTCGATTCCTTGTTTATGTTAGCAATAGAGGAGGTAGAATAATAGCAGGTGCAGCCCCTACTGACCTTTACAAAGTTCATTCCTCACTTCAACGGTCAGTTTATCAAACTATACATCTACAATTCTACATTGTTATGGCTCTTGACTTCCTATGTGAATATGTATATGACAGTACATAGTAAAAAATGTTAATACACAAATAAGCTTTTCTATCGAATATAAAAAAATATAGTGAGTGGGGATTAAGATATAAAATTTTAATATCCTGTACAACACTTCGGTATCCTATTCAGTTGGAGACCAAAAAGCGATGGGAATCTGTAAAAAAATTCCTACTTACATAATTATATCAATTTGATTTGTCAATATTAAAGATATAGCTAGCTTTCTATACTGATAATTTAATAATATACAAGAGCGAGGGTCCTATTAGGTCCTAGTATTTCTGTGCAAATTAAGTTATTTGTCTAAACAATTCAGTCCCAATTTCGACTTTGGCTTCCGTCAGGTCAAAAGATCTTCCCGAGACTCCGATACGATGACAAATTAACGTTGTGCTGTAAAAAACACAGTATTAGCCATCCGTAACTACACAATTACATAAACTAACACAGAAGGTATCGAGAGACAGTGGACTGACAATAACGTCATTTAACTAGTATAGCCTTTTCACCAAGGCCATAGATACATCAAATAAAATACAGCTACGTTCATAACGGCGACAAGCACAGTGACTTCAAACGACAAGGAACTTTACAATACCTACCTGGTACTGGCACCTACAATAACTCATTGTTTTATTGTTATAGAGTCCATCAGATTTTTCATCGACGGAATATTTCGATAACATGCAGTTACGTTTAGATGGAGGTAGCAATATTAACGAATTCTCATCCTAGGCCTAGGTTTTAGAACCTAGAGTAATTTCTTAGTATGACTATTGGTGTTAATAACATAGATTTGAGGTATGATAAATAAAGGTGAAACAGTTTATGTCTCACGACTCGCCCACATCGTGAATTCGTGATTAAAAACACGCGACTGAATTGCAACCAAAGAATAGAACAAAATACTAACTAAAACTACTAAAACCTTTTACATAATTATATCATCATTAAATGTATGGATTTAGAATGATGGTAAACTGTATGAATATTCACTGTAGTCACAGACTGATTTTTTTTACAAGTAATCTTTTGTTTAAGTATGTACCTAAGTTTTGTTTGTGTCTCCGTGGCTCATTCGGCAGTGGCTCCGTCTACTTTGTATAATTTGTTTTTATGGAATAATGAATTTTAACTTATGTCTGCGTTTTGGTATTCCTACATGGATAAAATTATCGCGGCACGCCCAGAATAAAAAGCAGCAAAATCCTGTAAATAACATGTCAACGGTTTTGCCGCAAAACGCAACAAACAGATAGAGGGACTTATTTTTGCATTTATTACATAACTTATGGCTAAATGAAAGTAGGCTTAAAATTAATTCCGACAGCTATCCCTATACATATAACTATGCCTATATCATAGTTATATTGTTTATATTTTATGTAAAGCTAAATCAAACCCATAACAGACGCTTGAAGCGTTTATAAAATCCCATTTGATAAGTACAGAAAACGGTAATAGGATATTATATCGACAACACTTTACTCACTAGTTATTTTACGCTTCGTAATCTGGATTGTTCAATTATATTATGTACAAAAACGATAAAAGGTGCAACACAAAAGTTGAAAAAATTGAAAACTAAAGTTAACCTTGACATTGAATGAAACTCCCTAGTGCGATCCATATGAATAGTATCAACAAAAATATATGTTTTGGTTGAGTTGAGCCCATATCACAATGAAAGTGAAAAAATCTTCTTGGCCGTCATCCAAGTATCAGTGGCAAACAATTCGTAACCAATAAAACGGGTGTTTTATACCTCACGTCCGATTCTGCGACTTTCATGAGTATTGTATGGGTAGGAACATAGTTTATCGGTAGTTAAAATATGTGGCCCTAGCACCTAATACGCGCACACCAACAAGCTTTTAATTTTACGAGGCCAATAGAGGAAACGTAAATTACCAGTTACATCAATAGACCTCGGTGAAAACGTCGTTGGTAGCCGCGTTGATTAGCCAATAAGTGAATTAGGAATACCAATTGGCACTTGAGCGGTCCCCTCACGCTAACTGGCTCGGAATCGTTCTGGTTTATAAAACAACTAAACAATTATGTCGTTCACTTGTATTAACGTCAACCGAACATAAGACGACATATTCCATGAATCACTTGTTTTTGGTGTTCTATAAAAAGATTCACAGTTAGTTATTCTCAATTTCAATTTTCCACGTATAAACCAGCAGTTTTCCTTTTATGATTTGGCAATATTTATTCAGGAAATACAACTTATGTAAAAATACGTAAATATTTATTATCTACGTTGCAGGGAGGAATTATTTAATCATGTTCTTGACATCATTTCAAGTAAATACTTATTATGCGCGTCGTGCCATAATGACAATGCCATGCATGAATCTACGATAGGAAATACTTATGCCGCGTAAGAAATTAAATTGGTCAAATTAAGTTGTGGACGGTTACTACACTAAAACAGTGGGTCGCTGGGAAAAGTGGAATTTATATGTACATTACATTGTCTTCACACAATTAAGGAATTCTAAATTATTGATATAATAAATTTTTAGTATTTAAGTATAATATAATAGTATTTAATATAAAAGGTTTCAAAAATGTAATGTATACTAAAAGAGTGCCGACTTTTGGGGCCCTTCCATGTAAGGAAAAAAATTATCGAAGTGGTGCAGAAGTATAAGAATTATTTTTTATCGTTAAAAGTATTTTCTGCGATATCAACTGGGCAATGAGCGCAACACTAGATCTCGCGCCAATATTTTTAAGTGATTAATTATAATAATAAGCTTCCCAACATTTGATAACCCAAGAGTAGAAATACAAATATTCAAAGAAGGTAACAGTATTTATTTATTAGTACTTATTACGGTTACAATACCATAGTCTGTACTGTACTGTTCTGTTTGACACAGAACTGTTAGGATGAAATAAAAAAAGTATGTCGACAGATACTAAAGAGTTTTTTTCAACATACTGTTTCAATTGTTTCACCAAATTGAAGTCTCGCCCGTTATGGTTTATAGTTTGCAGGACTTTGTTTGTCAAAACAATGGCGTCTTTCCCATTTGCATAAAAACACGGACAGGCGACATCGACCCGAATGCTGTTTGGATAACATTATACGCTGAATATTTTGATAGTATACCATCTGCCAATATACCGTATTCGTGAAAATGAGTTTGTCTAAATATTATCATTTACTTAGTTACCCTACTAAGTAAATGATAATATTTAGGTATCCAAGATAATTTACCTATATGTATATAACCATTATGTTAAATAATTATTAGTAATAGAAGGACTATTTGGACCGAAGATGTGCCAAGGGATACCTTTAGGTTGATAGTTTAACACCTAATAAGGCATAAAAGTCATAACGAAAAGAATGAACCTATACTGAAACTGATAATTATTTTTATCCCTTCGTTCAGTGTACCTATCTACCATGAGTTAAAAAGAAATTAGGTAAAATAATTTTCAAAAAACGCGAGTCAGCTGACAGTATTTTTGATATTATGTGAACCGTGAGATATGTCATAGAATGTCACGTTTTCAGCATAGATAGTACATATACAATGTTGTTCACCGTGTTAACTTCATGGGGCTTTGTGTTAATAACACAAAACCTCATGGTATTCACACTGATACCTCAGAATAACCTTCGTTTGTGTTTCGGTAGTTATTCAATAGTTATTATTGCACGTTTGTACTTATACCAAGTAGGTACAAATATAGGTAAGTACATTATATGTAATACGTATGTATACAGGACCTGTATATAAAAACAGTAAAATAGATCTCATGAATTTTCAATTACCTTGCCGACTGAATAGAAATTCGGCCTAAAGCAGACAGTTTTATCCAACAACAATAGGTCGTAATATTATTCTTATTACCTATTATATATTAACATATTATATTTTGTGTATATATATTTTGTAAATTGTGTAGCCGTTTATTAAGCCAAATTATGCGGAATATCTGTATCACAAGAATAGATATGCTACTACACTACTTTAATGTTATTTAAAACCGGTTGTGTGTGTGTTAAACTCTCATTATTATTCTAATCTGATGACATTTATTTATTCATTATTCTGACCCCACTCCTTACTAGATCGATTATAGCCTAAAATATTAAATGAAATGACTGTTGGGCCTACTATCAAACCTATATGAGAGCGAGTTAAGACGAAGTCTTTTTCTCGTTAGTTCAAGAAATTATATTTACCACTTTCTCAATCCAAGTCCTTATCAAATACACTACGTAATAAGCAATCCGCATTAAACGGGAGACCGTTAGACTGATAAGCGATTGATCTCGTAGGCTTTTTTATTACGTTGATATTATTTATGTTTGATATTTCGCACCCACCGCCGCCGTCGCAACCGCGCTAGGCTCGCACTGTGGACGCACACTTATACCCATGTCTCAACCAGCAGTGCCCACGTATGTAGATACGTAGCTGAGACGTGGGCACTGACGGTGTGACTGATCCACCAATTTAAGGTCGCTCAGCGATCTATGGAAAGGGCTATGTTGGGAGTTTCTCTGAAAGATATGATCAGAAATTAAATTATACTGAGAACCAAAGTCGACATGGCCCACAGGATTAGCAAGCTAAAGTGGCAGAGGGCAGGTCACATTTGTTGCAGAACTGACAACTGACTGTTGAAGAAAACGCGTTCTGGAATGGTGACTATGGCTTGGCAACCGTAGTGTAGGACGCACGTAGGTGGGGCGAGGATATACGCATGGCTTGCAGCGGTTGTAAACGGACGGCAGTTAGGTCGAGCTCAGTGGCGTTCCATAGGAAAGGCCTATGACCAGTAGTGGACGGAGGTAGGCTGATGATGATGAATGCTTAGCAGGTGATGGACCGGTTTATCAAGTTCCTCGAGCCATCTTTACTCTGGCTTACCGTGATAAAAGCTTGAGTATGCAAAGTGGTGAAAAGTGAACCAGAAAGACCGTGAAACTATGAATGGTGTTTCGTTCTATAATCCATCTGTTTTTAATTTATCTACTCCAATATGAAGCCAATGATATGAAGATGTATATTGAATAAACATTCTGATAGAAATATTAGCACTTAAAACTTCGACACTTTAAAACATAGTTTAAGCTGTGTCTTTTAAACCTGAACGGCAACCCTCGGCAAGACTTGGACCGAACTTCTTACATCAAAAACTTACTGACCTATCATAACGAAGAGTTCATGTCTGGCTGGGCAAGTCAACTGCTCTAATGACAAATGGCATCAATTCTTCAGTAAAAGTGTCTGTATTACTTCCTCACGAGTAAGCCAACAATCGATCGAACTGAAATTTTCACTAGACATAGCTGAAACCGTAGGGAAGTACATATGTTACGCGAAACTTTTCATACAGAAAACACGGGCATCTACGCAGACAAAACCGAGCATGCAACCTAGTGTAAAATAAATAAGAACGTGTACTGTTCTTATTTATTTTTTAGAAAACACACATAATGTTTAGTTTATAACGACGTTAATATTTGTTAGAAACTGTATTGTTCTTTTTTTCACGAAAATTAATATCAGTTAAGTTAGTAATGAAAATAAGAGTACCTATCAGCTTATTAGATTTCTTAGAATTCCTTAATGTTGTGGCACAGTGTTGTGGTATTAAATAATCTTTTGCTTGTCTTAAAATATTATTTCTGATAAAGTTATTCGTTGTGACTACAAAAATAGGTATTTAATAAGACTGATCACGTGAGGATTAGAAAAATCTGAGTACTTACGTACCTTCACATTGTCACTATAGTACCTAGCACAATTAGTTGGCACCCAAATACTGTTCTTAGGCTACATAGGTTTCAACATTTTGCTTGCAGCGGCCCATTGTTTACAATCGTCGCGCCGGTTAAAGTTATTCTGTTCATTTATGTTTTATAATTATTATACTTCAGATCGTCGCGTCGTGTGGGAATATAAACACCAAGTTTAATTCCACTGCAATACACTTGCTTCTACAACATTTCAATATTTGTAATTATTTATCTCGAAGTTAACCTCGTGTGTATTTTGACGTGTTTATTATTATAACAAAATCAGTGTGTCGCGGATACCCAACAAATACCTAACAAAAAAACCTTATCGTGACCTCATGCTAATGATAAGGTTACTGTCGGTGGATATTTTCTCATAATTGAACACAAAATGCTTTACAGGGCAACTAGCGATCAAGGTAAAGAAATCACTTGAGAAAAAAAATTGGGCAATTAGGTGCGTGGCAGTACACAGACGACACCAGTTTCTATGGATAAAGTGGACAGGTTAATTGTCTACGTTTTGTCTTTTGTTATTTACGTTTATTCTCTGTTCACCAAGGGCGAATTAAATTGTTGCAGGTGTTATTAGTATATTGAATACACCTATTATGTTCAATTGAAAAAGATGTGTAAACATTAATAGAGAATAGAATACGTAAATATTGAAGGTGGGGACATCGGCCGCGGGTCAGACCTACACTCCGCGGGAGTAACAACCTGTCTCGCAACACCCATTGCATACTTGTTATGCAACTAACAGATCCGATGTCATTGAATATTATCGTAGGTATTGAGGTTTTTATCTACCATTCGTAGACCGGTTTGACAAGTTCATTGTCTTTGGTGAGGTCAATAAACTTTTTTGACCGCCTTAATGGTATTGAATCTATGCTTTTGCCAAGGTAAATTAAAACTTATCACTCTTACTTTTGTTTACTTTAAAGGATTTGTTTGACGGCGAGCCCATGAACGGTATAAATGCCAGGCGTGTGGCATAATTAACTCTTTAATAAATCAGGTTACGAGAAGCGAAACTGCTTTCTCGATTGCAAACAATGCTTGGAACTAATCCAAGTTTTACAAGTGAAAGGACTGATAAAATTGTAAAAAAATATGCATGTAGCAGTATTTTGCAGTAGGTTGCAAGTAGTAGCAAGTAATCGGGTATGTGGGTAACGGTGCGAGCCAGGACTGCCTCCAGCCAGGACAAATGTGTGGAGATCCACCGTTACTAACGGATGCACAAGTTCAAGAGTTGAATGAACTTTGTCATTAATTTAATGACGATTCCATTCATTCAATGAAGTTTTACGATTGAAATTTAACATTGTTATATTATTTTATGGGAGAGATTCGCAGGTTTTGGTATTGGATTTCTATTTAGTTTTTTTTCTCGTCTTTTGCATTACTACTATGAGTATGCGTTTCTATAACTCTAATACGAGCCTCAGATTGTCAATAAGTGCATCTAAGTTATTAATATTCATTCACAATTTCTTTTCGGAGTGACATTGGTCGTGACTTTAACAAATGTAATTGTCAAAATCACCTTTTTCACAGAGAGGAAACCGGCAATGTACACTTATACACTTTGTACAGTAGGTACTTCTGCAGTCCAATCTTTTTGTTTCGATGTGGCTTCTTCACAGAGCCATATGGCCCTCCAGCGAAATATTTTTCCATACTTTAAGCACTGATAACAGTTATAGGCCCCTATAAAGGCTTTTAAGGCATATAAAAAGGGACGGAGGGCCATTAATTGCTATACGCGAGTCACGCGATGTACTTCGTCGGCGAGGGGCGGTAGATTTTAGGTTCGTGTAGTGCTGAAACATACTTCTATTGTCAAATAATTACTCTAAGGATGAAACATATGGGATACTTTAAGGACGTGTTGAATTCGATAGAAAAAATACTTTGACACCAGTAGAAAAAAACGAATTTATGATAACAGGAAACTGGGACATGTCTCTTACTGTTAGAAATCGGATACCTTTGCGAACCGGACGCTTCCTTATTATGGTAACATGGTAAGATCGAATGTACGGTGTGAATTTTCCGAGTAAATAGGATATAAGGAGATACAATTTTTCTCTCCTTATATCGAGTCGAGATCGCTAGGCGAACTGTGCTTGCATACCTACAAATGTTTTTACTGGATGTAAAATATATTTAATACTGGCTAACTCGACAGACTTTGTTGTATCATATCTATGAATATTGAAATCAACTGACTGTAATGTCAAACATCATAAGGTTACATTAGAAAAGTTAAAATAGTCGATTAGTTTTTTTTTTAATTTTTTAATGTCCGCGCAACGTTCTTAGTTTTTTCTTTCATAAAAACGTTCTCCTGACAATAACAAACACAAGCACAAAGAATCGAAATTGTTCCAACCGTTCACGTGTGATGCCGTGACTAAGGGAAATAGGGATATATTTTTATATACATAGATTTTCCGGTTTTACTTACAAGTTTATTCGGAAATCACGGAGTAGTTTTAAACTCACAACTCCGCCGCAGTATTAGCTCATGAATAAGGGCTCTACTTGACCCCGAAACTAATCGGACATTCCAGAAAACATGTGAGTCAAAGTGGAAATTAGCAAATAATATGGAAAGCACATACGAAACTTTTAGTAAGTTGTAGAATAGTTTTAAGTTTTAATAGTATAAAAACTTAAAAAGTTATAATTGTAAAATCGATGCCTGTTACCTACTGACCAAAAAAAGGACGGCCGTTGTTGTCATTGCCCAAGAACACTCAATAACTAATTCCATGAAAGGATGTTATTGAATGGAAAGATCAATTATTTCTTTCTTTTCTCCGGAAATTGATCCTTCTCATCTACAGCCACTAGATAAATACCTACGTTCCGTAATTACGGATAAGTGAATAAATTCCGAGTCAACACTCGAAATGTCTTATTAAAAAAAGATTCATTGGATAGAGACACATTATGTTCTTATAATTGCCTGTATTTACTGAATCCAGATTGATAATATGATACTAAATGTACAACTTCAGACAGATCATCATAACAATACCGTTGCCCCAATATAGCGGTGTTGGACAGCAAAGTACTAGCAAGTGCATAATTTCCTATTCTAGACCTCACTGGAACATTATATCCGTTTTGTTGAGTCTTTTCCAACGTTCATAGCCTGCTTAGGTATGGCAGAGCTGCGAGTGTTGCTCCTCTTCATAATTATTATTATTGCGATGAAAACTACCTATGTCTATAGTTCTACAGGAGGACAAACTCAGCAATAAATGGTAGGTATACGCTACATAATTACGTATAATGTTGTCCCGACCGAATTTCAATCACGGCATTTCATCCGAGATCCTCCTCGCAGATCGACAGATCTCCGCGGTAGTCACGTATACTAATATAGTAAACCAGAATATTTGTTTAGGTATTATCATAAAAACAGGTGTTCAAGTAATAGTCTTTTTCTTCAAACTTACTATCCGTTGTGTGTATTATAACTTTTTGTTATGATATTAGATATGAATATGAAGTGTGAATAGGAAACCGAAACCAAGTTCGATCAAACTCTACAAGTACTCAAACCATAATATTTAAGATATTTGCAGAAAAAAGAGGAAAACTACTGAAACGTTTGATGTGACGCAATCCTACAATATTTATTTTTCTCATATAATTTATTAACATAGCCGGCGCTCTGGTGAAGAGTCCGTAGATCACACCACAACTACAAACACAATAACACCGCTAACGTACGTCTGTTAAGCAAGGCCGATGCCACACAAATGTATCTGATTGCTCCTATTATTGCATTTATAATGAACGAATGGGACTAGTAATACTGGAACCGACAGCTCATAGTTTTTGCATTGAGTACCGACTAGATCATTTTCGACGCTTTATGTCGTTAACTGCTCTAGCTGGCAAAGAGGTATTATTTAACAATAAATGCAGGGTTCAGAAATAAATGCTAAAATAAACAACCGTCCTTGTAAGGCAAAAAGGTTTAATTTTCAAAAATATAATCATTTCCCTTTGTATGAATATGCACTGGAAACACACGTTTTGCCTATAGCTACCTTACCTTTTTCCCGCCACAAAAATTACAATCAGAGCAACGTGAATTATTTATAAAGTAGGTAGTATAATTAGATGGCGAACTGGCGGAACGTGAATGACAAAAACAATGACGTAAAGATACTCTATTCTGTTAACACATAGAGGAAAAGGTGCTAATGATTCAGTCATGACACCTAATAAACCAGAAATGTTTTGTCCAAATTGGTACCTACTTGCCAAACAAAAATAATTGTAACCGCGGAGGGTAATACTGCAATTGACACCCACTGAACATTATGTATGTGTTGAACACATTCGCGTTATCACAATCATGGCGCTGTTGTTATAAAAGACTTAAAAAAACAATTGGCGAACCCAAATAATTCGACTCGATAAATGATAATCCAAACAAAGTCAATATTTTTAACGTATACGTAATCGTGTACGAGTAAACAATATGTAATTAATGTACCTACTCTATTTTATTCACGATTCTGCTGGGAAATCTTTACCTTATTTGAATTAATTATATTTTACTGATTAAAATTCATTGTTTGTTTGGTGGTTATATGTGACTCGTACTCAATCTGGCTTTATATTGCTTACTTGTTATCTATATAGGATTGATAATGAAGTAACTGTGAATATATTTATAATTTAAAGCTAAAGCATATTTATCGTTCGTCGCGGTTTGCGGATTAGGAAGCATAGTAGTAGTACCATTAAGTTCTTTACTTATGGCTTATTTAAATTATATTCGGTAGTATCACAACCGCTACGCTACGCTACTACGCTAATAAAACATTGCTTTATTTGTTTAACCATTTTCACTAATGACAGGGACTAAGGTATTGAAATTATTATCTATTAATTATTTTCTCATGATTCCAGTCTAAAGGACAATAAATTTGGACTATCATTTAGGACTAATCATTTACTTAAGGGACTTATGTTCATTTTGTATGCCAAGGAATTGTTTTACGTTTGGATGTGTTTAATATATTGAACAAACTGCTAAATACTTGGTAAATCCACGTGAGATGCGATTATTTGACCATTCATTAACGTATCAAGCATCTGCCTTACAGGAGTAGATAATGTATTTTGTGTCAAGCATCAAAAGTCACGGTTCGACGTGCCTGTTGAAAAATAATATTAAATATCGAACACCGACTTGCTAACAACTGATAATAGAAATACTAAACATACTTATAAAATATTAGACAAACTATGAAACGTGCTTATTTAAACATAATTCAAATATCACATTTGTTTAAGGTAATATTCAGTCTGCTGTATCCGGTGCTCGGTGAGGCAGTAGATAGCGTGATGTGAGTGTACTTGACTGTAGGTATTGTCGTGTAGTTTTAATTCCCAGCGGAGCCAAGCACGTGTACTTTAACAACGTCGTTAATACAACGTTTTTAATGAAGATTGTGTGAGACTATCATACGTATACGAGATAAACCGTTAATTTATTGACGACGATGTCGTTCCAAACCGTTACGCAATACAATTTTGTAGCAAAGTCCCGAAGAATTAAAAAGTTAAGTTATATTTCAGGCAACACATACATCCTAAATTCTAGAGATACATAAATTATTGTAATTAAAAGCTACGGTACTCACTTCACATTGTTCCTCATGTCGTAGTTTGTTGAGATGTATCCTGCGTCCCCACTGAAAACAAGAGAAAATTCTTTATGTTTGTGTTTACGGCTTTAAAGCGCTGGACTGTATTATTACGGTTTAAAAATAAAGAGCGGCTAATTTATATCTTTAACAAATAAATAAATTTTGTTGACTACACTGCGCTGCGGCTAAATATTGGAAACGGCTATGAATACAAAGGGAAGTAGGTACGGACTTGTGGTCCTTGAATGAATCATGTCTCTCGGTCATTGTGATTGTTAATCAGGGTGCAATATCCACAAATGATTTTATAGCAAAGACAATAGCCACGCGGAACACGTCGGACACGCCGCGGCGACTGTCGTGTCTCTACTGTCGGCGCGGCTATTAATGTTATTATGGAACAGGTGGTGTTAGCTACCGCCGACAGATTAATTTTGAAAACAATAGAAATCGTCTTCCTAGAAGTGAGAGAAATCGTCCCCTGAGCTATCGGAGACAGCGGTCGACTTCACGGAGCCCGTGTATGCGTAGGTACGCACCACGCACTAGTCACACAGGTGAGGAGTAGGCAACTCCCCGACACACATACGTGAGAGCCGTGAGATTCGCTAATACCAGTATTAACGCGCTACTAAATCAACTGTTTCCTACTTTACTTCGAGTCACGTAGAGGCTACGTAATCTCAGACGTAAATGATACCAAATTATAAATTGTGGGTTCTGCTCTCATTGAGAAGATGCAGTCGACTTGTCTGCATTTCTTAATTCGAGAGGAACAAAATTAGGCGAACAAAATTTACATATTTACAGGGTTCGTCGCAAAATGTATGTTAGTTAGTCTTGATACAAGTAAACTAATTATCAAGCATATCATAGTAGTTTTAATTTTAGAATACCATATAAGGCATGTAGTTATTGAATTTATTACAAACGTTATACCTTCTTAATTAATTCTAAATTTAACTAGTATCGCGTGACGGTTATAAATATAAAGCGCATTAAACGTAGGTATAGTATAATGAGTAAGGAATACTGTGTTTACTTAATTTATAAACATGGTATTACTGTATTTAGGTATAGGTACTGTCAGTTCAGAGTATGCAAAGCAAACTCCATTAAAGTCGACGTTTGCTCACCCCTATGTTACTTATCGATGCATAATGCATTGTGATTTTCCCAACGATCAAGCACCCTTTTACGAAACCACCTATAAGTTCTAACTATAGGTCTTTTATAACTTTAAAAAGGTACTGAATAGACTGTTCTAGATGGAGCCGATAACTGAGATAATAAGGTTTACCTTCTATTAAATAGGATGCGCACAATTTGTGATGAAACAGTGCGCCGCTCGAGTCGACACCTCCTGAATTAGGCAAATCAGCGAGCTTCATCAAATCAAAACTTGGTAACGAACCGCATAAGTTATTAACTCTGCATGAATATGGTCGGTCGCTACTTGATAATTAAGCTGATTTTACTTGACGCGCGTGTGTCGTACGCTACAAATTGTCTGCGTTATTACAAAATGTGCGTTTGTGCGCAACATTTTTTAGAAACTCATGTTTTGTAGGAGATGTTGCACTCAATGATCACGGTAGGAATGTGTCTCGAGCATCTGGTACAGTTTTTAGTGTTAGCTAATTGTATCTACGTAGACGTACGTAGCAACGTAGGCTTAGTAGGTTCAACATATTTATTTAGACCTAATTAAATTTTAATAGATGTTTACGTTTGTATCTTTATTCATTTTTAGTTCTGATTTATAATCTGATTTCTTTTTTATTGTATATTTTTGTGATTGTATGTGATTTGAAGAAAATTATACTAATTGACAAAACACATTTAGTCTTCGTTTTAAACCTTCAATTAAAAACTGAGTACAAGCTACGAGTTCAGTGTAATTAGGTACAAGTAAAGCCCTATGTAGTAAACATTAGACGCGGGACACATTTCACCTGTACGTACTTATTTCCGCTAGAATCCACTCATAGGTTGTGACGCGACTGAGCAACAGCGTTAAAATATTCTATCGCATATCATTAGAGCGGTGAAGAAAGTTCCTTTTAATAAACCTCACAAAGCTCGATGAAGTGAAGAGAAACTGTCAATAAGTGGGTGCACTTCTAGTTTAGCTATCGCAAGATAAGATCACGATTTCGCGACAGCCCGGTACAAACTAGTCCCGTTCCGATGTACACGACGAGCCAACTTATAACTTTCCCGATGCAGTTTGCTCGTAACATTTCAATACTTGCTTGACCGTGAAACTTTAGCTGGAGAAAGGATGCCAATCTAGTTAAATGTTGTTATCAAGTTTTCAATGGATTTGATGGAAAATTTCTTATTCAAATTGCCTCATTTGAATAAGCTGATAATAATCTTATACTTAAATTATTCAGTTGCCTAATAAAAATAAGTACAAAAAACTGAGATACTCTTAGATACACATAAAATGCTGAAATACGATCTTTGAATGTTTAAAACGTGCCCAGCTTTAAGGAGGCATACTTTATAACACTGTTAAAGCGTGATGTGACAATATTACATGAAACAACAACACAAAAAATCAATAATGTTCTCAAATCAAATTTTGGTAACGAGAAAGATTGGAAGATTCGGCAGCCCTTATAGGTAATAACAGACACTTATTCAAAGTAATCTTATTGTTCTACGTTTATTATTGGAATCTACATCAAAGAATTGCCCACATTCACCAAGTGGAAGCCTTCCAACGTATTAAAACCTAATATGTTATCGTAAATCTATTACTGGCTACGATGTTCGATAGCTTGCTTTTGTATTAGTTCTAAAATGTTAATAAATCTAGAAGCGAGTGCGTATCTAGATTGGCCTTTTTGATGTCTTGATTCGAAAGCGTGTAAATCAATAGATATGCAATATCGCTCAATTGGACCAGATGGCCGCGAACCGAATTGTAAGTGACGTACTCAAACGATATGCGGAACAACAACTATTGTAGGCATCGCGTGAGATGTGAGGACGTTACTAGCATGCGATAGCGGGATGTATTTATTAGCCGTAACATTCTTTTAACAAGTATTTAAGTAATGAGGAGCTGTTATTTAATGTTAATCTCATTATTTACAAACTTTGTTAGCATATTACAAATAATTTTAAGAGCGAATTTTTTTTTAAATTTTGGTATATATTATATCTATCTTAAATCCTACGGTGCCCAAACTTGGTTCCTGACCGAGATTCAGAACTCCAAATTGAAGGTAGAAGGTAGGTCAGATAGCTATAGACCGCTGCGACCTTGAGGTTAAAAGGACGGATCACGTCCAGAACACCACACTCCTCTCCTAAACACAGATAACCGACGTGGGAACAAAACTGCCAGGCTGAAGTGGGACTGGGCCGGCCACGTCTGTCGCATGAACCTCGAATAGTAGGCCAACATCTCCACCAAATGGTTGCTACATGACAGACGCCGGAGAGGCGGAAGATCCAGACGGAGAGGCCTTTGCCAAGCAGTGGGACACGTTATAGGATACACAACAACAAAAAATAGTGCATGTGACTGCAGATACATAAACAAGAACCGGCCATAGAATAAAACGTACCTATAAAACGTAACTAATCATATTACATCACACGTTTTCTCTTTTTTTAGACCGTTATATCCTCTTACTTCAGTGTACATTTATCACGCAAAAGGTAACGTAACGTATGAATAAACCACAAATAACTTTAGCCGTTTGATTACGACGGTGCAGCCGCAGAATCCAATCGATAATATACTTACACAAAATACGTAGAACCATATTACCCGGTATTGCGCACCATTGTAATGAAACAGCAGACATGTGGCATATTCAATCCGATTATCATTTTAATCCTAATGTTTAACATATCAGAGCAAGACAAACGCATTAAACAATATTAAATTATAGGTGAAGAGAAAACTTTGTGCACCTACCTACCTTTTATGCATATTGTGCGTACAAGAGTAGTGTGAAAATGGCATACTTCAAGTTTAAAAGGAGAAGAAGTGCAGAAGACCGTACCCATTTGATTTAATTACTATTCATTATGATTGTGTTATGTTATAACTAACGGAATGTGAGTTAATCTTATTTATTTGTGTTATGAAATGTACTATATGACAAGAATTATAAATATCATGTTGTTAGTTCGATAGGAAAAGGCAGAACTGAAACTATGTGGGAATTATTTTTAGCAAGAGATATGTATTGTAATGAGTAATGTCTGACCATGGGCTGTTTAAATAGTAGGACGATAAGCTTTGGAAAGTAAATAGCATAAGCACTTAATAATCGTTAAAGCCTTGTCATCAACTGTACCTACAGGGTAAACAATCTTCAGCATGAACTTAAGAACAAATGTTGATAAGAATAAGGATAAGGTCGCATATTTAACCTAATAATGAATGTAAATTTAAGGCAGGTTTTATCAGAATATTTCTTTATCGCGCAGGGAATTGTACAAAAAATTTAAATAATTTTATTTAAAATAGATTAAGAAGAAAGTTTTTATTTATAACATAAAACAACGGTATTTTTAAACAATTCTTGAGATCTGAACTTATGTAGGTGGCGGTGATTTTTGTAACCCCAACGAAGCTGGCTGGAAGTGTCCGTAGACACGTCAAATAAATTGTTAAAAACTGTACAGTGTGCATTCCGAAGGTGGTGCTTTATAGGACACGGATGCTTTTACTGCCGGCGTCAATTTTATGATGATAGAATGGATTACTCTCTGAAAATATAGACATTTTTATGAGAGGTATTAGTGATGACGCAGGCGGTCCAGGAGCTACTATACGCACAAGGACGCCCGTTATTCTACTCAAGTGGCAAAATATAAATAAACCTCAATAATAATTTATATTTGGGAAGTCCCTACATCGCACCAGCTTTTGTATCTGTTGGTTATGAACGTGGTGGAAGACAGATCAGTAAGTTCATTTTAATACATTTAAAAACTGTTACTTTGCTTCATTATTTGGGAACCACAATTCGGTTAGGTTGATAAAGGTTACTATGGTTACTAATAATGTAAACAGTCGTACGATTTTAATCGCGACAGAAATTGCTGAACGAGCAGAGTGGGTAGGTAGGTACTTTGTACATTAATTACAAGAAACGATTAATTAAATCAAAAGTAAAGGTTTTGATTAAGTATTTGATGAAAGTTTTCACAAACTTGATACTTTTCCCCGTAAACCAATCATTGTGATATTAATTTCGGATACTGTAGCAATTAATTACGCAGAAACATTAATAAGTACAGATATAATGTTCTTCTAATTATTTTAAAAAATGTACATATGTAACCTCAAACTTGGTTATTTTGGTGTATCGTGGGTTCACTGTACAGGGTACAGCTACAAACACCCTGACTGGCGATAAATATCTGTGAACCCCATAAATATTTGTATTATCCGGATTGAGCCCGCGACCCACACAGCAGTTACACGTTGTCTAACTAGGTCTTCAAATTTTTTCGATCCGGTTAAGCCAAACTAACGCGGTATGTCCGTGGATTAGGAGCATTTCGTTACATACCGAGACTCCACAGTACTTTAAAAATCAGAAGACACCTACGGTTAGAATTCCAGATAGTCGGCAGCCTAAGTCTGATAACCAGTGTAACCAGTGGTACACCGACATGTCTAGGCTATTTACTTAGGTACCTATCTACGTGTAAATGATCATATGCCTATGACGCCCGGTTATGTCGGGGGTGGTGGTTGTTGGATTGTATGAATATAAAATCACGCTCGAAATCCCCAAAGGCAGAGAATATAATCAGGGCCCGTATAGCAGGGCATTTTCCATTGTACAAGCGAGAGACCACTCTATAACACTGCACGTGCATGAGTGTAGTTTTAAATTACAAATTTAAAACTACACTCATCGGTACACATATTTAAATTTTTTTAGTCTTTGAAAAAACCTATTAGTAAATTACAGATTTTTTTACAAAAGCATTGCATAATTTATGGTCTGCTCTTATATTCTAAAATTCGTAGCCATGGTCTACGAACTTTGTACGTAGTTACAATTTTTCCAGAAATACATTTTATTTCATTTCGTATGAGGGTAGTACTATATTTAAATGCTGCTGAATTAAACGTAATTACGAAACAGAATATCTGTATATGTCATTTATTACCGTAAATGAAAGAAATGCGAACAAGCCGATGACTACCTATCTAAAACAGTGTAGTGTGCTTATTTCCTTTCATTTAAAGACACAAGCTCAAAGCTATGAACGAATTTTTCGAAAGTTACAGGTAACAACTAATAAACAGTTGATTTGGAGATCTATGAACTTTTATTAAGAAGAAGAAGAAAGAACTCAATATTGCACTTAAAGTTTCCGTAACATCGAAACAGTTTCTTCAATTTTCCATGTTGTGGAAATATTGCGTTTGCGTTGTTAATGTAAAAACACGGCTTAAGTAATTTAGGCTTGGATTAGTAGAAATTGTATTTATTATATTATTAAGAATTTGATATTTTATATAATGATATAGAACAAAAACGCATACTACAGGTATAACGAGCGCACTAAATATGTATATGTCTAATGGTGCAAGCTACTTACATAAGTAAAAAAAATCAAATTGTTTAATTTTTTGTTACGATATCGCCCGTCTCTTGTCCAAAACAATTTGTTCATAATTTATAAATAGCCTCAAAATATTGTCGATAGAACGATTGCGATTATTATTCTTCGTTGTATAATATCGTATTCAATAATATCGGCACTACGAGTAAATTATAGTGAAATGATATTTGTCCATGTTTCCGTTCACTTGCTATTTTGTTACAGAATCCAGTCGGGATGTTGGACAGTAAATAATTATTGTTAAGTCAATCACTGTGTGCAAACAAGTGTTACGCTTTCAAATTTTAATTAATTGAATCTCTACAACCGGATAATATATTGAATTAAATTATATAATAGCGTTAATTTTAAAAAGTGCGTTTTTACAGTCACGGGTTTTCAAGTTTTTATATACCTGTAGCTTTGCGTTCTTAAAACGACAACGGCAAACCACAATTATTTTTAAAACGAGCTTGGTAAACTTGATGCACTAATGTTTGATTATTAATTTAAATAAACACCGTATTTCTCACACTATATTTATTGTTCACCGCGTTTAATACGTCGCTGGTAAAGTCCTAAACATTTTTGAATACTGACTTCACCTCCCGTTTAGAGAACAACACTTGTTGCAGCACAAAACCATTAAACTTGATTACTTATTACACTTTGTCATCGGCGCTTATCAAAATTTACGTTCATTTGTTTCTTTGACGTAATAGAACTAGAGTCACAAACAATGATTTATTAGTAGATATCATCTCGTTAATTTTAACTGCGTGTCGAAAACTTGAGTTAAAAATATTGATTAATTATGGCTCATAATAATAAAATAAATTGATGGTTCGCATATCGCAAAGCAAACAAACATAACAATATGGAAATAAATCAAGTAAAGTTCTATTATTTGTGGACTTACCTCATTGAACCGGGGTAGCTAACTTTGTTGTAGTGGCGAGTAACTTACGCGGGCTGCATGCGGCGGTGGTTGGGAGCGAAGTCGCGAGCGCGGGCGTCGCGGGCGACAGGCAGGCGAGAAGTCGCGGGCGGCGGCGGTAGCGGGTGCCCTCTGTGTTGTGACTGCGCGGTCAGCCAGGAACACCACCGCTAATTAGGATAGCGGCGCGGAACGGCCCGTACTCGTCTGAGACGAGTGCTCGGTTTAGAAATACGCACGGTGGCGGGTATCGCTCACCTGAGTTGTCGACGGTGGTGTCCAGTCGGCCGCTGCTACGCTGTCGAACGCGGTGCGACTGAGTCGCGCGCACACCCGCCGTTCACTTTTATACTTTTCCCCTTCTCAGGAAGACTCCGCAACATTTTTCTTGTCTGTAAAAGACCTACGGGTCCTGGATACCGTTGACCCGTGACGACGACGCCATTCGCAGCGCACCTATCCTTGTCAAAACATTATTGTCTCGAAATTGTCAGGTCAAGTGCGCTCGCCCAACTGAATAGGTGACTATAGAGACTACAATAACCAATTTCCTTCCGATTGTTATTCTTAATTTCCAATATAAACGTTTTGGACTTAACTTTTAAAGTAAGTATTATCAAGCGGTTTGAGAAGTTTTCGTTGTTACATACTACAGGTATAACGAGCGCGTTAAAAAAATCCGTCACCAGTATAACGTTTAGGATTCCACGGTGTATGTGGAATCC
The DNA here is from genome assembly GCA_905340225.1 of Abrostola tripartita. Classification (NCBI taxonomy): domain Eukaryota; kingdom Metazoa; phylum Arthropoda; class Insecta; order Lepidoptera; family Noctuidae; genus Abrostola; species Abrostola tripartita. Next base: position 7,338,920 of record HG996486.1, read on the forward strand.
TAAACGTGACTAAAGTTCGCATTCAACATAAATATTATGAATGTGAAATTGTTAGGTGTGCTTTATGTGTTTATTTCTTACAAACCTACCTTCGAATCTCTACATAATATTCTAATCTAAGTCCTCGCATAACTGCACGTTTCTTTCAATTGTATCCGAATATCGTTAACAAAGTGACCGTCAATTAGGACTGTTATTTATGGCGTGTGTACGCTGTACATTTTCTTTATGATAAGGCTGTAATAACAGCTTCTTTACGATATAACTACATGCGTTTTAATTAATTTCAAACAATTACCAACTAATTCGCTTTTAATTAAACTAAAAAGTTAGTAAATCCGCTTTATAAGTCACACACACATTTTGTTCTGTGCACGGTTATACAATATCCGCGCTCTAAATAGGTTTTTTTTTAAACACAAGTATCTACTTTTAATTGATAATGATTTTATGTAAATGACATCTCATTATCTCAGAAAATTACTACTACTTGCACGTTGCGGAAAATCAGCATTTATTTAAGCCATATTAATGTCTTCATTTCCATAGACAATTTTGCGAAACAAGGCCACTTTAGGGACCCTTACAACGGTACTAGCTTCGTTTCTTCTTTCTAAGCAATTTAAAGGCGACACAATTTGGCTTCGTATTAATTTGATAGGTCATTTAAATAAATGCTTCGTCATATATATTTGGGTCAGTAATAATAGTGTTCAGAGGAGAAGAGCTTCTTATTCATTCTACGATATTGTGTTTATTGTGTTATTAAAGATTGGCTTCTTGTATTTAATAATGCCTTAGTAAATTACTTCTTAAGTAGTTAGCTACAATTAAATAAAACTTTACTTGCAATTTACTTTTTAAAAACATTTAATTTATTGATGTAAAATCGTACATTGAAATTGAGAACTTTATTTTTTTAAAGTCTACGTGTAATAGGCAACTCCATAGTTATTGGTGAGCTTATAAACTAGTAGCTGCTACTGCATCTACAGCCCTCGATTAGAATTATTTTTGTCGTCGTTCTATCATCGAGTTGGACGAGGTGAACATATATTTTTATAACTCTGTTAACTGCAAACAGGTGGTTAAGCTATGAGAACTGAAAAAATAGGCAGTAGTAGTTTATAACTAGGCAGAATAGCCCGCGCTATATTGAGTGTGATTGTACAGTCATAGGCCAAAATGAAGAAATAAAAATATACATAACACAGCGCGAGGTACTTTGTTAGGTCTCCGAAAAGAGGAATAAACTTTTACAGTAAAAATATACAAAGTACCTAAGGATTAAAGTGGATTAACACTACTTTACCCCTTATGTAATTATTAATTTATTTATTCACTTGTATTAGCTTCTATAATATATGTTATGGTGGCCTAGTGGTTAATTTATCGGATTTGTGGGTATCAATGTGATGTTTTAAAAGTCATAAATACTTTCTTAGATATTCAAAGACGCCACTGACTATCGGTGACGATCAATGCTCAATCCTTCTCTATGAGAGAAGAGGCCTATGCCCTACAGTGGGACAGTTACAGGCTGTTATTAATTATTATTAGCTAATAGCTGATCATCAATGAGCATGTATCAGAATAAAGAGTTTAATTCAATCCGTAATTTATTTTCTATAAGGTTTCTACGCTCGGAGCTCTCTAATGTAAGTACAATATTATTTCCGAGATATTACCAGCCATCTGTTTCAGTCAGTGGCCATTTGATTTAATTCTTCAGTCTTTGCTCATTCATCCTTTCCACGTGCAATGTATGCATACCTTTCTTTATTCACATTACCTCATCTCTTTACAATGGTGAGGCTCTTTTCTTGTGTATAACGTTATCCTTTCGTCTTTGTCATGGTGACGCCACACAGATGCAGATTATGACACGCCACACATATGGAAGTTTTTTTTTTTAACTTACCTTCATTATTGATTGGTTTGTTACATCTATTTATGCCATAAGTTAGAAAATTTGAGATTCAATGTATATCGTCATAAAAAAATCATCCTTAAGTGTCCATAAAAAACATTAATACAATTTTATTAACAAGTTTTTATTTAAGGGTTTCCAAAGTGAATCTCTTCAAACAAAGTAATCAAATTTTGGTAACAGATATCTTCTATTTTAAGCTTCAAAACATTATTATCATGAAAATAATGTTGAAACATGATAACTTTTGATTAATTTTGATTTGGGGGTGGTTAACAGATCTTTGATTATTAACTTAATAAATATTGTATGGCATGTAATGGATATCTAGTCAAGATAGTACCTACCTATAACCAACATTTATAACATACGATATAAATAGGTATGTTAGTACGGCACACAGCACGGAGTCTGAATTTGTGCCCGGTTGACGGCAATAGACTCGCCCCCATTAAGTCACCTTTGTCTACCCCTTCGGAACATTCAGGCGTGATGTAAATTATGTTCTAGATATGATACTGAAATTACTTCTCACCAAACAGTCCGAAATTTTCTTTAATTTTAATAAAGCTGGTATAAGTGGTTCTTTCTAGATTATTATCATTTACAAAACTAACGATGCATGTAGTTAGGGTTAGAAGTGCAAAAACCTTTATTTTTATTTATTTAATAGGGAGAGCGGGCCTTGTGGCGTACCCCGGGGAAGGCCTACATCCAGCAGTTGAAAGCCATAGACTGGTGTGATGTGATTAGGGACGATTACAAAAAATCTTACCTTTTGTATTTCAGGAAACCAGCGGTCTATAAAGATAAGTAGCGACACTATTTAAGTTTACCTTTATGAAAAAATATTTGTGTGCTTGTCTACCTTGTGAATATCTGAAAATCGCATCCTCCTTTTTTGTATAGCAGGAAAACATAATAATTAAACAGCCAATAAAAAAAAAAATTAAAGTTTAATTTTATTTAATTCTGGTTAAATGGCTTACTGCGATATAGAAGTTAAATATAAAGTAAGTGACCGCCACAGACATTGGCTAACCGAGCCGCCATGCAACAGTGATAGGATTGTGTGGTGAGGCTATTTTCAATTAAAACTCAACAGTGGAAATAAACGACGCGGTTCCAATTTCTGAATAAATAAGCGCTGTCCCTTACCATTATCTACGAATTCATTATATTGTGATCATATTAACCTTTAGGACATTAAGATTATTCTTCTTTTAACTACACATGATTATAATAATAAATACGTTTATTTTTTTATACGAAAATCATTACATTATTTTTAAACAAAGTACCTAGTATACACGAAAAAAATCCTGAATTGTCATTTAAATAATTCCTTTTGTTATAGTAATTAACTTCATAATGACCTCTTGATCTCTTTTCTTAAAAGCTATAATATCAATTATGTTCGTTATCTTAGCTTCTCAATTCAATATCAATTATAAGAGGAGAATTTGAAACTTAATCTGCATTAAGTGTAATTAACGAAGTAACCAGAGTAACATCAGCTGATCGTTTACAGCTGATAAGGTAAACGGTAACACTGAAACCTAATAACAATCAGTTCCCAGTGTTTGCCCTATCCAGCATATAAATGACTTGTAAACATATTTTTAAGACACAGTTTAGACATAATATAACGAATAATTACTAAAGACCATTGTAATAACTGGTCTTGCTTCAGGGGCGTTACAAAAAATGATTTTCACATTTCAACAATGTATCGACGTTGTCGAAATGTGGAAACAATTTTTTTTTGTCGTATATAAAGTAACAAGTTCATAACTCAACACAAACTTAAGTAAAAAGTTATTACTCTGAAGTTTCAAGTTGACATTCGTATTTGGACATGCTTGTTTTGGGTTAACGGTGTGTACTAGATTTTGTTCACCATTCTTAGTATTATTCTGTATATACTTTAACTAACAGAACACATCAGTAGATGGGTCCAAATAGGTTTTTTGGCAACAAATGCAGGAGTATAATAATCAGGTTTAAGCCAACTTTGCCGCGGTCGGTCTGTGGACAGGTAATTCCAGGAATAATAATTCTTATACTGTCCCCTACTGTCACATAGATTTGTTACTGATTTCTTTATCTAGTATGAACTATGTTTTATTATCGTGTTAGCAATAAGCATTACCTGGGGACACGATCAATAGATAGAAATATTGGATATAATATTATCAGTTCCATACCTGTGTTTTTTTTCTTTCTTTGCGTTTACTTTTCTAGTTCCAAAGATAGTAGTAGCGCTGATACCGTTATTAGGTTGACACTCCAGTATATGGAAGTGAAAACGAAAAAACAGGAGATGGTTGTCTGTTATGTGCATGACTTTGTCCGAAAGACAGGCTTGTCACATTTTGCCAAATGTTGAAAACGTGCCGAAATTGTCTTACCAACTCTTAGACATTTTGTTTCTAAAGATTCCAAAATAATACCTTATATCTATAGGGCTGTAATGTTAATGCACTTTGTAGAGTGATAAGGGTACTTGAAGATGAATTAATACCCGTCTCGACTCTACTTCAGTTTTGAAAACAATTTAAGATCGCTTTTATATTTGCTCTAACTATGTAACTTTCTTTATAGTTATATTAATAATGTAATTATATTATGTACTAATCCAAGGTTAAAAGGGTAAAAAAATCGATCCCAAAAGAAAACCTTGGACAGTTACAATGCGTCGAGGATTACTGACCTTACGAATCCACGATTATATGCCAGGTTTTTCACGTGATTTCTCATATTCGAGAATTTCGGTTTCGGAATCAAACGGAGCCTTTATTTATGAGCTGGTTTGTGTCAACCTGGCAGAGTAGCGAACCGAAAGGTGATCTACGATTTTGGTTCTAACTTCTAAATCAATTTGGCACGCCTTTTTCCCTTCCTAAATATAATCCCCCTTACTTATAAAAATTGTCAAGGTTAAACAATCGGTTAAATTATACTTGTCACTGTCGCTTGCTATAAAAAAATAGAGATGCCAATAGACTTGACAAGTGGTTATCTTAAAACACATGTTAGCATCGTTTAAAAGTAAGAGGGATAATATTTAAAATTTCTTCGACTAACGTCTTTTCTTGCATGTTGTCTATCCGTAGTTGAATTACGTTTAATGATTAAATAAATATGAATTATAACAGGTTATTGAACGGTTTCTTATGTTTGAGGAGGTTGAAAATCAGGTTTCTGAGTCAACAAAGTATGCTCTTTCGGTATAAGTAAATATATTATAATTTTCTTAGTAATACTACTGGGACCGTTACATTCTATATATGAACCCAGCGCTATAAAAACAAACTGGAGAAAAACTTGTTTGTTTATATAAATAATGCTGCTAAGTGGATTCAAAATCACGTTTTCATTTATTATGAAAGGCGTTATAATATTTTTGAGGGTGCTGAGCTTACGTGACGATGTCTCATTATGTCCCATACCCGTTGATCAACTGAAACTATAATATTTAATTCATATAAGGCCTGAAGGACTTTAAATTTCATGTTTAAAGATGCAGTTTAAAAATAAAGCCGTCCAAAAAAATATCAAGTCATAAGTTTTGTTTTGATGTATACATCAAAACAAAACTTATGACTTGATATTTTTTATTCATATTATATTTTCTCATATTCATATTATATTATTTATATTTTCTCATCAACCTATAGGTTGATGAGAACTTAGTACAGGTCTATCTAAAAGGAAAATCCATTGTACTGTCATAGAGCCCGTAATGTAAGCATTGTTTCGTTACTACTTACGTCTGTTACTTTGTACCACTACCAAGTTATGACTAATAAAATCATATGACGATAGTGTCATATCATAGTATTACATATAACATGGTCCATTTCTGGTTTTAGAAAGTGTTTTACGTCGGATTTAACCGATCTTGTTTTGTATCACGTTTTGGTGTATTTTTATTAATATTGATTTCGATTCTTTTATTCCAGTTTCAAAGCATTTAAAAATCGAAAGTTAATTGGGTCCTGTTTGTGTGAATTCTAACTGCGTCACTTTTTGTCAGTGAATTTATTAAGTTCGAGGTTTGATGACGCTGCTAAACTTTAGATTGCGAAAAATGTTGTTTTTCCTGGGGCCGTACAGCCAGGTCGCTATTGTGTGACTGTTACGCTTATAGGCATTGTTTTGACGACGCTCGCAATCCTGCATTCGAAGTTGTACTAGTTTAACTCGAGAGTAGTTACTTTCCTAGCCTAGTAAAGTTAATTGCCTTATTTACAAACATGCTTTGAAAGATGAAAATTTACAAAACAAGTCTAGATATATCGTTCTGATCCAATAGACTCGATCAATATAATTGGTATATTTAACCCAATACTTTAACTGGCGGAAAAGTATCTTATGATAGGATTTCTGTTACTGATCCATATGTAGCAAACGATGACCCATTAATAAGTCAATAGTTGCCTATATCTTTATTTAAAATCGTTGATAAATAACAACCAAGTCGTAAATCAGTTGTAAATACATACATTTGGTGGGGTGTAATCGTGTAGAATAAGATTAGAGTCCTCATTTTCGTATCGTCAATCATACAGGATTTGTCGATACGGCGGTGAAAAGTATATGGGTTTTAAAAGTATATCGGAATCGATCGCCAAGGGTACGCGGTACGAAGCGATGCTATTCAGGATACATTTTTTATATGTAATTATGTAAGGGTCCGCTAAATATCGTGTTAAACGATAATAAATTACTTAAAGACTTGTAACATGAAACCATGAAAGAGAACTAAGAGAAGCCACTCAATAAATAAAAATGTTCCTTACACATAATGATGTTACTGATTGACTTACCTTTTGTGGTCCTGTTGTCTGTTATTTTCCTGTTTAAAATATTTTCTATGCTTAACAAGCTTAACTGCTTTAATCAACGTATTTTAATATTGTTTTAGCTCAGTCGTACATATAATCATTAAATCATAATCCTAAAACGATTTTGATTTCTAATTGACATTTGGGTTGTATTGGCTTTGACATCGTGTTAAATAGATGCTCAGCTCATTAGACCTAGCAAAGACTTGTAATTTAAGTGGAATTATCAGAAGTAGGATTTTACTTTTAGGGTTCCCTACGAAATTGAGCGTTTATTTACTTATGTTATTAGTTAGTATTAGGTGATTCGTTGAAATTTGGCCGATCATATCAAAGTTTTTGCAACCCTATACCTAGTTATTTCAGAATTGAAATTTGATGCTCTTTGATAGTTACAAAAAGTAGTAAGGTATCGTCAAAAATAGAAGTGATCGTGGTGTCTTTAATTTAAACATTACTAGTTATTTCGCTTTAGATATATAGCTATAGATTTGTTAACATTGTTTATTTATTATTTAATTACGAATCAAGAATCGATTCCGTGCCGTTATAAAGAAAGTATAAGTAATACATTAAATCATAAACTTAAAACTAAAAGGAAGGAAGGAAGAAAGTACTTATACGTGTAAGGAGCGACGATCCCAATGTGGGCCCTATAAATGGTATGGTAATAGTCCCGCCATTATCTGGGACTTACGATCAGCGGCAACTGCGGGTATCGATTTGGAAATACCTCTGCCCCTTCCGTAATTTGATGTATGTATGATATTATAAAACAGAAAACTTTTGTAGTCGTTCTATCTGTTCGGACAAATTAACGAACCTAAAAGCGCTGAACAAATTCTCACTTTACCTGTAATTATAATCCGGTCAGTTTAAAATTTCCTACTTTCTATATGGTTGTCGATTTCGATACACGTTAATTAGTAATTAGCGAATCGTACACACCATACAATCACAATCGCATGAGGCTATGATTGCCAACACACAAGGCAGATAACGCACCTGCCTTATCTATAGCGTGCCCACGAAAACGAGCCGCATAATACACCTGTTATACCTAGGCAGTATGACGTTACGTAATAATATGAATTATGCCTAAGAACGTTATAAAAAGTATACTCATATAAAATACGTTAGTACCTATATACTTACCTAAATTTATTTTTATACCTAGCTATATAAAACTATCTGACTCAGCGAACGTCGAACCACCTTCTCGCCATTTAAAACTTCCCTGGACTTCCACTAATATTTCAAAACCAAAATGAGCCTGATCGGTCCAGCCGTTCTCGAGTTTTATTTGTATTAATCCGCGTGAAAAACGTCTTTTTACAGACAATCGATGTCTATTTTATGCTATACCCGTTTAATCAATAACAATAACTTTGTATCAAAGTAACAAACAACAGATTATGAGTAAAAATTTAAAAAATACATAGTTGTCAAAACTATACCTACACTTGTCTTAAGCTATTAAAATAAATATTCAATGACGTTCTCAGTGATAACGTTAAACAGCCTGCACAATAAAGGCTGCAATATTATACTACAGCGATAATCTTTTTATAAAACTTTAGTTGTTGATAAAGTTAGGTTTCAATAATATTAGGTTTCAAAAATCTGAGTAAACCCAACTTAATGAACCCGTAGCTAAGTGTAAAATGCTACAAAAAAGGTGTTGCAAACGACGCCGACGACAAACTCTAACGCTTAGCCCCAGAGTCCAACCTTCATTGTACTATAGATAGCACTTAAACAATGAACGGTGTTGTGTGATATCGCAGATAAATCTTAAAATATTCATTATACTTACCTACATGGCAAGAGAGGTTTCTGTCTGGATAAGTTACGTATTAGGGGTGTACAAAATTTGAGCATCGGTGTCTTGAGGTGTAGTCAAAACCATTAACGGTGATAATTTAACTTTATTATACAAAAAAGTAATGATCGATTATGAGTGTGTTTCGTTTTTTCTCAAACTGTAGTAAATTTGCTTATCGCGGCTCCTTTACAAAAATCAATTACAGTTACTTATGTCAATCAATTTATGAATCACGTTGTTTAAAAATCCTTGTTGGAACATAATAACAGAAACACAGACGATTATATGATTAGAAACTGAGAGCTCTAACCGAACTAAGTTACTGACCATTCAGATATTTGGACACTTGCCTGATAGCGAAGCGAATAAATTTTGTTGATGTTGTTCCCGAGCTCGCGATGTGATGAAGCTGGCTTGGGGGTCACCAGTTCCCCGTTTAGCTTGGCAACATGGTTAGCACTAACACTTTTGTTGTCCTACGAGTGTATGACCAGCCGTTCACCACTTACGGTGTGAAGATGGGGAGTAAAGACATGTGGAGTTACATTGTTTGATTGCCGTCAAGGAAGTTTACAAAAACGATTTCATTTCCAACCGCAAAGGAAGCACGTATTGAGTAACATGTGTAACATCCGTAATCGTGATTTTGGTTGTATTTTAGGAGCATTTACCAGAAACTGACAGAGATAAGGATATTAAGTACAGTCATACAATGGTGGCCAAACGGTTAAAGGCACCGGCACACGGCAAACGAAGCAAGGTTTACAAAACTATTTAAATGTTTACAATAATTTTCGAGAATCGAAGACTAAGATTCTTGAATCTTGATCTGATTATTATGAAACACGAAAGACTTAAAGCCAGATTATTGCCGTTACGTTACAATGCATTTAATCAAGTTTCTTATAATTTTATGGAGCGTCAGGTTCAAATACGTATTGTAACGCTTTAATGTAGATATAGATATAACATGTTCTGACCAACTAACCATTATTGTGACTTGTAAGCATTGTTACTAACATTCTTGACTTCCGTAAATAATATGTTATTCTGATGATAAGTTAGACTAGTGTTTTTCTTGGCAAAGATATCCGGTATATTATTTAATTTGTCTATGTTCACTGGACACGGCGGTGCTTAGATATTACAGTTAGCTGGTATATTTCGGGGACCCTCTAGCCAGACTCTACCCGTGTCGTGCTTATGTTATTGGGAGCACCTTCTTAAACTATGTATTAAATGGCCGCTGACTGACGTAAGGCTCAGATGGTGTGTAACATTTTTAGCAACCACGCTTTATACAATCTCCTTGTAGTTTTTTTAGAAGAAAACACAAACGCAATCCATTGCGGAGTAATCGTCACCGTAATGGGTGAAACTGGCCGAGGAGATAAAGAGAAACTATAAGTAAGGTAGATAAGTTTATTCTCTAGGTGTAGCTACAGAGTGTGTATAATGATATCGAGTCCAAATTCACCATGAACGAAAGAGGACCTTGACCTTGAACATTTAACATTTATGTAGGAAATAACATAAACATTTTTCATTACATCATTAGTTGAATCATAGAATAAACTCCACTCTGCTCTGGGTGTCCAACTGTCCAGTGTAATCTAAACAGTATTTAAACTGTACAGTACAGAACTTATTTTTCATAGTCAGATTCAATTTCTCCAGCACTTGAAGTTACAATAAAAACAAAGGTAAATACTTAGTTTTTAAATGTTAGGCTAGGTTTTCTACTGTAACGTGAGTACATGGGATACATCCTTGGCGCTCGTAGCATATAAACTCAATTAAAGGTCATTGTTCAGCGCAGCCTGTGCATGCCAATGAACGCACACTTAACATTTCCGTAAAGCACTTCCAGTACACAGAACGGAGTTACAATACTAACTGAGTTTTACGTGTTAGTTTCCATAGTTTTTTTTTTTAAAGAAAAACGTCGCCCCACACTATGAACTTTTTCTATATAGTAGGTGCGTTTTACAAACATGAAATATCACATACACAAACACCCAGACTCGAGACAATCAATTTGTATGTATGTAGAAAATATTATGGAGATAAATAGGTTATAGCTGATCTAAAGCCATAAATATGTAGGTGAATTTAACTGAATATTATGCTTTATTCCAATTATAACAGAAATAGGCCTCCCACCAGGTGGACCGACGATATCGTCAGAGTTGCGGCATCCCTTGAAGTTGGAAAAGAAGTCCATGTTGAGTGGCAATATACTCTGCATGTACAAACACCAAATTGATTTACTGACGTCATCACAGCATGAAATTGGCAGTAAATAGGTGTAGTCGAACTTAAGTTCTAGAATTCAATACCACCCGTTATCGCTGTTGGAGTTGTAGACCGAGTCCCGTTTCGGGGCTTCGTTTCCTGCTGTTATGTTGCTCGGCTTCGCTCGCCCACGCCTGTTTACAAACTTCTTCTTGGTTACAAACGTCTAAGTGCGATTCTGTCGGGGGATAAAATTCGTACCTACTCGTACCTATATTATAATATTATTTTTGAGGACGGAGAAAGGGTCAGTTCATGTTTACGATAGCTGCATGCGGGTTTAAAAAAAAAGATGAATTAACTTTATACTTTTGTACAATTAAAAGTATTATGTTTTAAGCCTTACACACGAAATAAAACAATAATTATAAGACGAAAAGAGGAAGTACAACTGAAAAGCTAAGAATCTTGATAGATTTCTGAGTTGTAGTGGAAATTGCGTCACCGGTCCCTACAGGAGGTGGGCTTTAAAAAAAAGCGAAATCGCGTACCTGAAGATTATCTATAATAAATCTCTTCTATTATTAATTCTTCATCTTTTTAAATTATGTTATCATACGTTGCTCTTCCTTCTGTTTCACTTTTCCGACATTCCGGAAACCTAAGATATTGGTAAATTATTGTTCCGTTATTATTTAAAACTAATAAACCATTGGCATGAACCAACTTCAACAACGCATTATTTTCCTATTCCTTTCTTGTTAAAGTGCATTGGCCTCAAGAATGACACTACACTGTCGTGTAGTCAAGATAACACCCACACTGTGTATTGTGGTCCCATAGGTGCGGCTGGCAATCGTGTACCTATGCCTACAGTTATTATAATCCTAAAGTAACATATGTATTTATGAGGAACAGTTATGTAAAATAGATACACCGCAGTTAAGGCCCGCCTTGATGACTTCGGCCACGCACATGCGCAAGACCTAAAAACAAAACTGTGTAGTGGAAGTGATCTAGTTTGAAAATCAATTTGTTCGTCTTAGTACTCTATACTTACATTCTGCATACATGCGCGTTAATGGATTTAGTGCCGTAAGACACCTGCCATGGATACTTAAGTATACACTATATAAACTTGATAAGTGGACAGAATGTTGATAAACTGGTTTTAAATCTTTACTATACCTAACACAGAAACTAAGATAAAATGTACTCCTACCCGCTTCTAGAAGTTTACTAATAGTGTCATTGTATGCCGTGCCTACTGCCTATACTGACGTACGGATTAACAATTAGAAATACCTAAACTTATTACAATGGAGTCTTATCTCATAATCATAATATATACTATAATCTAATCATTTGGTTAAAGCAATTCTATCTGTTTTGAGAGTTCGTAAAGATTAGCCAGTCCTCAAGATCGTAGCGGAGCGGACTGCCCTAGGTTCACTTGATATAAAATCACATGTATACTATTGCTTGAGGCTTCAACATCTTATTTTTTCGTTATTTGGAATTCGCCTTAATCTTCAACCGTACGGAAAAGTGTTCATACGTAGACCGATTAAGGGCGGGTTGCTTCAGCTTCTCTTGTCGCACACGTAACTTTTATGTTTAATATGGCAATACCAATATCGTTTTCTACTAGCAGCCCTAATAACCTTGATAGCCGGGTATTTTATGTCATGAAACAACGCTTTATGTTTTACATACGAACATCTTCTGTAAACGTAATTTTTTTAAGTACGTATGCAACGTTAACAGACTGTATGGAACAACCCACCCTAAGTAGCATTCAGCTTTAAGCTCAATAAAGTTGAGTTTTAGTTCTTGATAATATCATGCATCAAATCAATAAATATACCTATCAAACCTTACTGGCAAAGCAATTGACCCTACCTGACACATTCACATACGCAATTAGCGTATTCAGGGAGAAACGTGTACATAATAGCAGACATATTATACTCGTAAAAACAAATGAATCATAAAATTAATTGCTGATTGAATGTTCACAATCACATACTAATTTTATAGGTTTGGTAAATTATGTTTATGTAGTACCTACTACATGATTAAGATCCCGTGCCAGTAAGATAGCACTAATGGTGTCTGATAAATCATAATACTTTCCTCCATATCTTACAGAAGAAGATAATATGTAAGATGTTTATGTAAGATTTATTTTTTTCACAAGTACCCTGTATAATGTATTTTATCATCAACAAAAAAAAAAATGTATATATATTATATATTTGCAACTGAATAATTATGTTTGAGTGTAATGATTAGATATATTAGTGTACGCCTAGGATAAGATTATTATTTCTTTTTATGTTAAACTTTCTCATGTAAGTGAATTATTGTAAATTCTTATGTGAAATAAAGATATCTCAAACCTGATAATAAGTGTAAATAGGTATACAGAAATATAGTAATTTGGCTTGGTTTACAAAAACAATAAAAACAGTTTCTCTAATATAAATACAGATGCGTTTTCTCTGACTTTCGTTCCTAATTAACCGTGTTAAAGATATTTATTTTTTAATCTAACTGAGAAAACTTATAATATAACGCCTTTGTGCTAAAATATGTGCATTCAGTATAAATAAATATAAGTAGGTTCATCCCTCCTTCTGTTGGTGCTGCGTCTGAACCGGTCTAAGCGTGTTGCTTTACCATCAGATCCTTTTAGACTTGGAGAGTGAAGGAACAGAGAGTACTTTCTAATAGTAGTCTATATCTTACTGTCATGTACAGACACTGAATGATTTAAGTTGTGTTTGCTTTTCTGTTTAATGCACAGACGATTATAATCGAGTAATATTAACGTTTTTTACTTCAATTCGTTAGAAGCAAATTCTTCTTATACCTACAAAATTCTTCTATCTTTGTTCTCACCTAATTTACGGAGACCAGTCTCTATCTCTCACAGCAGCTCGTTCAGTCTCGACACCATCTTTACATCTGTACTTTTGCGGACTCTCCCGGAAGACGCTAGCTAGTCGTCCACAGGGCAAGCCGGTGGTTGACCGCGCCCGCCAACTAACTTCCTGCACCATTGACGCCTATCACCGGCCTGTTAATTAGACTGGCAAATTGCATTTTCTTTCCGCCGACTGACTCATCAGAGAATCGTCGATATTGAAATATGTTAGCAGAGGTTAGAGAAACATTGATTGCAGTTATAATAGACGTTGCCCAAATAATACTCTAAGCATAATAGGGCGTACTGCCAAATCAAAATCGTCTCGGTCAATTTAATTAGTCGGCTAGATACTAATTAAATTGACCGAGACGATTTTGATTTTCCGGTATAGTCAAATTAGTTAGAAGTCGTCTATTATTGAATTATTTAGTGTTATTCTATAAGTGCATTATTAAACCATTTATCCATGTCTTTACCTGGATAATACTTATTTGGGACAAGCGGGGTAAAAATGACCCATCGATTACGTTGACAATTTTTTTATACAAAGACTATTTTTTATTCTAGACATTCACTAGAGTCATCTATCTTCAGATTTGATTAACCCCAAGAACATTCATAACTCCACACCTTCACACTCGTATTAAGAGTAGTGCGTTACAAGTCTTATAAATAAATCCTAGATGGCGCTGTCTCTGCAATATGCTTTGGTGATAACTGAGTGGCGTATAAAAAAGCAGGGCTCCGTACACAGATGTCGCTGAGCGTGTTTATCTAACGCGCAGCTATGGTATCGTACAATATGCGTGGTATACAAACTCACGCTTCCGCCTACACGCTCGAGTACGGCGTTAGGTATCGGTCTGGTATGATACCGGCGGCACAGTCCCGGCACGGACGTACCCATACGGACCGATCTTCCCCGTGCATATATATTATCGATAGAATGTGCACGTCTTGCCGATAAGACCCTAAACTACCGTGTTCCTGAGATACTTCGTGAACATTTTGAAAGTGGAAAATAATATTTGGACATTAATGTTGTTCCTAATTATGTATTGTATGTGCAAATAGACTGGAAATGTTTGATATTCATAATCTTGGAGCGTGATATCTGGACAATGGTAAGTGTTCCACTACTTGTTGTTATAAATTGTTGATTAATTATATTTAATGCTTATCTAATATTTTATTAACTACTTATTTTTTTTATTTAATGAGGAATAGTAGGATATTTTGTAATTAAATCTAACAGGCACCCATTTAACATAA
Organism: Abrostola tripartita; assembly: GCA_905340225.1. Classification (NCBI taxonomy): domain Eukaryota; kingdom Metazoa; phylum Arthropoda; class Insecta; order Lepidoptera; family Noctuidae; genus Abrostola; species Abrostola tripartita. The sequence goes on from HG996486.1 coordinate 7,353,964, forward strand.
GAGCAGGCAACGACCTTTTAATTTAGGCACCCTAGATTCTAGGTTCGTAAGCTGAATATAATAAAATAATTAGTAGCAAATTAATTATTTTATCGAATTCAGCTTAATATTAGCTACTATTCTGGTAGACTGATTCTACAATAAATTTGTCTTATTAACCGATTTTATTTATTGTCATTATTCGGTATAATACATTTATTAACTAAAAAATAAAAGTCGTTAAGTCGTAAGTAAGTCGCGTAAGTTAAAACATGACAGAAATATGTTGTTCAAGACTTTACGCCTTTCTACAGAAAAATATTTAATACCAACCATAAAAATAATACCGTATTTTAGTTTTAGGAATTATAGCAATCAAAATATTTTTCTCTCTTGTTATGTCCGTAAATACGTAGGTACCCATTTACCACTAGAGTGTGTAGTACTTTCCATAAAAGGTATATATGATATATTCATCCATTCTCCTAGACTAGCTTTTATTTTGATATCCAATCACATTTTAACCATTCTGTGGGTGTCTCGTTTATTCAAATGATATTCTTGCAACTCTCTAAGCGTTGGACGTTCGAGGGTGGGTAGGTACTTGAATACCTACTGGTTACAAAATCAGTGACACGAAAATTAAAGCGAAGTGTTGGGATTCGAGAGGGACCCCAAAGGATATGGAGTCTGTCAGTTTTTGTCGTTTATTTCTTACAGCGTAAAAGTACCATACACAAATTGTTCGACTCGGACAAAAATGAAACATTTGGTGGCTTATGAATAAAACAACTGTTATAACTAACATGGCGCAATAATCTTATTCAGTTCATAAACCTAGTCCGCTGCGTGTCCAATTGACAAGCACGCCAGATGTACCAACTTATTATAAACACGTAACGCCATGCCCTACTTTAATAAATCCCTAAAGCACGTTAAATATGCGTAGCATTGCAAAATGGATCTGTATTATGATTGCACTTTTCGGCACTCTTGGAAAAATGCATAAAATTCTACAAATAAATAATCTGCGAAGGTTACGTAGATTGCTTTCATAAAATCCGAAACGCAAGCGGAGAAATGGTATTTGAGTTTAGGAAATGTTATCCGATTTTATTGAAGCTGAATTTGACTCGCAGGCCAATTCAAATAGGTAACCACCGGAATCACCGGGACACGGGTTACCTGATTTTGTGTAAAACAAAAGCCATGATAATTCCCTAAAGGTAGGTAGGTACTCGATCTGGCGCATGCTAATCAGCTCGACTAATTGCTGCAAGCAAACCAGACCATGGTTGGAAACGATAAAATGAAAGAATGCCTATCGCTTTTTAACCGCTGCCCCATATATCATTTCCTGTGTTGTGGGTGGTAACAAATACAGCTCACACCTAGGTTGAAAATCAAATATTTGTAGGCTAAGCAAATATGATTTACCCACGTGCGAAGATTCTAACCCACGGCTCTGAGCGCAGGAAACCAAATGCTAGGTAATTTGCGAATTAGGTCATCAAAAACTGTAGTCTTACTGCCTCGCCTTACAACGGCGTTACGTCCTTCGTAATGAGAAACCCAGCTGCCTACGTCATAAAAATCTAAGTAATTGGACACGAACCCTGAACTGTGAACAGGGTTTCTATAGCTGCAGTTTTTATACATCATAATAATGTTAAATACCCTGGTGGATAAAATCCAACCCAGCATTTCTAACACTTAGGTATTTGCTCTCCGTCAACCTTAGGTTATTAAAGTATTTGTTTAATTGGATTCATAGTGGTCGTTGCATTTTGTTAAAGGTACCACTCAAAGACTTATAAACAGTAAGACGTCTGCGTTCATTACATTAAAAAAAATTTGGTTGTAATTGTCTATTTTTATTGAAAGGCTATACGTAAAATACTATACGTAATAGTAGATACAAATAAAAAAAAACTGTCAACCATATTTTTCTTTGTAGTCAATAGTTAATACTCTTCTATCCAATGAAAGTAATCGAGAAACTAAGTATATAAATAAGTATGTAACTGAACATAAATGTTTGTCCATCACTTCAGTGTCGAACTAAAAATAAACAACGTTGTTATGTCCACTCCTGACCGCCGAGCACTAAGTACATTGCATCATCCATTAACCAACGATTCTCTGAGCACATTGATTGCTTACGCACTCTATGTAATGCAATCATTCCAAGTTACGGATTTTATCAGGATGCAGATCCTGATAAATGGCAAAAGTCTTGCCACCAATTACATGAGTACTTACACCTCTACCTCTTCAGGAATTACAGTCGTGAATATATATTAAATTGTATCATAAAGATTTTACCTAAATTCTGTTAACGTCAAGCTTCAAGGGCTTGTTTTAAAAAATAGATATCTTCCGATAAACCATTTTGCCCTTAAATTATTTTCATTGTGGCGCTCTAAAGAATTACTTTGTTTATCAGAGGACGCCATCCGGGTGATGATGATGATTATAAAATTATGTTCACTAAAACCTAGGCCTGTCGACCGTCGCGCCTCGTTAAGACCTAGACTTTTAAATACACTCTCAGCTCTAAAGTCCGGGTGTTAACACAATTTTAAGTAGGTAAATAAGGTGAAAAAGGGCAGGAAAAAAGGCACAATTATTTAAACTTTATCAAAGAATTAAGGCAAACACATGTTTATTGACTAAGCTTTTTTTATAAGAAAACTTTTATAATATCTTGGATAAACCATTTACAATTACAATGACATAATACAATATAATTATGACCACTAAACTGTCAACTAATATACTTACTCATTTTGCGGAACAGAATATTATAAGCTTTAGCGTAAGTACAACAGCGCTTCACTTAGTGAAGCTTCCTTTGTTTGAAAATTCGATAATAGTCTTGTTATTTTCATAGAATCCTATTTGATTGGTCTCTTGGATGCTCGCCACTAGCCAACACTAATTTCAATTAATATTCATAAGCAAAAATTACTATTTGGCTGGCAGAAAATAGCGCAGCACACGTTCTGCGGTCAGATTTAATATGTGCGTGCTATCACTTCCATTAACCAAAACCACGGACATGTCGGCGGCGTTCGCAATCTGTCTTAATTTACAAGACCTACACGAGACTGTCCATAATCAATCCCTTAATATACCAGGTAGGCTTTTCACGCAATCAAAATGAAGGAAAGGAACATCTTGATGATATCATTAGAGCAAATAAATATTAACGTAACCACAATTGCAGCATAAATTCGTATTTTTAAATACTATTGTGCTAATCAATAATGCGTTGGCGAGTTGAATTACCACATGGATTTAGTAAGTACCTACTGTCCATTACTAAAATCACTCTAGCAACATTATCATACAATTATTTACTTGCCGTATAATGGTGGTGCCACCACCGCTTTTTTAATCAATTTATATAATAAACAGCACAATAATTTGCAAGATGCAAAGTAAATACTATAGTAACGAACGTCCGTGAAAAGCCATGGGTGATATTCGATATGCTATTGGATACGATCGGCGACGCAGACCGCGGTCGCGGCTAGCATTGTTAGTATTTCTTTCAGTATACTTATGCAGCCTATTTGGTAGCTATATTATGTGTTTTTGAACCATTTCCTGACGAACTGCTTTCACTAGAGGTTTCATATAATCCTTATACTCGGCATAGTTAAACTCGGAAGGGTTTCGATTACATTCGACTAATTTGACAGAGATGCCGCAGCGCCGCGTGTGATAGCGGAATATGGTATTCTCTATGACAATTAGACAGTTAGGCATCGGTGCGATGCTAGAGGCTGCTAATGCTCAAGTGCGCACAGGCAGACTGCACACTGCACAGTGCAGCGATAACTGATTTAATTTTGTACCTACTACCGGAAATTGCTTTACTTTCTCGATCTTAGCAGCAACGCGACTGAGCGTCCTTTAACTAAACTTAACTGGTATAAAATAATAATGTTTGCAGATGGCGGTAATCTTATCAACAATGTCAACATTCGAAAATACTCACAACATTGAATTCGTATGTTGTGATGATGACCACACGACATTATTCTTAGATTTGTAACTTATTAAGATATTCAAAATGTATAAACACGTGTATTGATAGCTCATTTTTATTTTAGCTTTCTCTCTCTCTTACGTTACAAACCAAAGTTCTGGTTGGGATTTTCAATAAAATCCTGGGTATACAAAATAATCATTTGTTTGCTAAACATTCTGAAGCAACAATGTTAGGTACCTCCGCCTCAATATGAAAAGATTATGAGAATGAAAACATAAAACTTTGGCACGAATATAAAAAACTTATAAATCACCTTTAATGAACTGTAAGATATACTTTTCTTCCCAAACTACTGTCTAGTAAGAAATATATAGGCATATAAAGAAAGGCGAAGCCATTCTATTTACAAATAATACCACTCAAAGAAGCAAAGCATAATGATCGAAACCGAAGAAGCATTGTTAATTTCCGTAGCTTTCAGCTCAGTTAATACTCTAGATTAAGTCGTACAGTCGACATTCAAACACTGATAACACGGAATGTGCAGCAATGCAGCCACACACGCTTTTAAATCAATAACAGTCATCTGAACAATGGTTTAAAGTAACTTTTGTTACTGACAAAGGGTAAATTATAAGTACAGTCAAATATTATTATTATTTAAACGATTTTGGACGTACAGTGGGGTTGGTTTGTCAAACTGTGTTTGAGCCACAGCTGACATTTGGATGAGTCACGGCCCTGCCCGTCGCGAGCCGCGACTAGGGAGCGCCCCTGGCCCCTACACGCTCACCATCGCCCTGCACTAAGCCGAAAACAAATAATATTTATGTTTTTACAACAATCACTCTGTTGCTAATTTACTTGTAACCGTGGTAACTTTTTGCTTCTGATCTTTTTATAATAAACTGATGTGGAAAAACCAAGGTTTCCGTCCAATTGATATTTTGCAACGCCTAGGTATAGGTCTTTAGACTGAAAGCGAGGCAAAATGAGACGGTATTGTCGGGAGTGATAAATAAAATAAATCTCATTTTTGTGTAATTGTGTCTAGCATTTCTTAAGTTAAGCTTAACTAATATACATAATAGAAATCCGCTGTAAGACGTTCATTCACCTCGAGGGAGATGGTCGGGTGCGGCGGCGCGGCCAGGGGACGGAGGGATATGAGAAGGGGCAGGGGGGGGGGCTGGTGGCTCGCTCCCAGTATATGGCACCGAACCACGCGACGAGCTTCCGGCGCCCTGTTATGCCTTACGGATTAGATTGGAGTAGATGTATGTCCACGGGAAGCCTGCCATATATTATAAGGGCTGGCACATCAAGCCTATAATGAGATAGAAAATAGATATTAACTTTTTACTGAAAACATTCAAACTAAAAACAATATTTTTTATTAGTACTCCTGTAAAAAGTAATGCTGTTGCATCTCCACATTCTAACGCAAACTCAGTTACCGGGGCAGGATGTGTAGAAACACACAAGATTTTTGCAACTTTCCATTTTAGCTCCGAGAGTACTTTCAAGCACTATAACCTTACATTAGTGATGTGTCGTGACAGCGGCGCCTCGCTTATCGATAGCCGAACAATAAAAGGTCAACCCTTGACCCGAGTGTCGACAATCGGAGCAATGCGTCCGCGCACAGTTCGCCGGAAATGTTCCATTAAACAAGAGTTAAAACGTCAGTTCGGATGATGGATCACTGACTTCGCCATCATACCGAGTACAAGCAGTTAATTTCCGTTGTCATGTTACCATGCAAATAAATAAACAGTGTGCCTACTTAGGTCTAAAGATAAGCGCGGTGCGTCGATGCGCCGCCTGTAGTCGAGGGACGATTCATCATCGTGATTTAAGCTCTCTCACTCAGACGCACCCATTCTTGTTTAAAACATTTATACATAAATAATATTTCAACAAATTTATAAAAATAGACTGTATTTAATGTGTCCTTATTAATAAAGACTACAATTGCGATAAGAACTCAAAGAAGTGTGACAAGTAATTACATACTGGTACAAATAATACAAAGACCTTATGTCCTAAAACGTCACTTTTATATCAATATTATTTTATATTAATATTTATATAAATACAGTTAGATAAGGAGCCGAGCTTATTTAGCGTCAAGTATTGGAAGTACACTAACAGTTTCCGCCGTTCATCAGATTGCGTTGCAGAGTAGGTTCTGATGTCTGAGCTACTGTGATGTCTGACGACACAACACGTAGCCAGCCTTATCGTCACCGTGAGCTCCGGCATGCCCGGTGCCGGAAGCGGCTTCCGCCGCGAACCTCGTGCGTCAGTGACTCACGCAACACACTCCACTGGCCGAACACTTCACCGCTGATCAATGATTTGTATGATTTCAAACAAACTTGTTATCTTGATTAAGAAAGCACGAGGAAGTGCACTATCAACAATATCTTATTTGGATCGCGCTCTATTGTAGGTAGTTCGTTCGTTAGAGTTTAGCGAACTTTGTATTTCGACCACTATTGTTGATTTTCGCGATAAGCGCTAGGTACAGTCGAGGCGGCTTCGTGTGTATCGAGATATCATTTGTAATGTATAACGTTTTGACTGGGATAATAATTTTGCAATTTGAAATTTTTAGCTAATGACTATACCTAAACCGAAATCAGAAGATTCCGTCGTGACTCTATGACGCCTATAGCCAACCGGCTCTAACAATGATTGCACTATTTTATTTATAGAAGCATATTCTACTTTTGCACGACTCTAAAATGTTGAGAGTCCAACTTCGTAAACATACAAACTTTAGTTATTCTAACTTTAGTAACTTAACCAGAAGTAACCTACTAATACGTTCCTTATAAATCTTATAATATTAAACTCAAGGGCAAAATATAACATTTTATGGATTTTACCAAATCGATTCCTGTCGGTAGTTATCACGAAGGTAGATTTGCTTGACAATTCATAATTTTAAAAATGTCTAAATGCTTAAGCTAGTTTTATTGAAATCAAACGACGGCAATGATGGGAGCCACTGCACTCGCACACAAAAAAGAAACAAGTCAGTTTAGTTGGGCATGCAAAAAAGTCAATAAATTGTGAGCCCCTTGCTTTATGCGGAAGTTCCCAGAAGATGTTGTATTTATGTATTTTTATAGGATACTATTTATAGAGCGTGGCTCGTTCTCGGTGCACGCCTCATGCGCCGAGAATGTACCGCGTTCGCTTTGTCACTCACTCGTTTAGTCCTTTTACGATGGTGCTCGAAACAAATGGTGCGCGGCGCCTAATGAAAAAGATGCACTCACACGAGTCTCACTCTGAACAGATAGCACTTCAATTAATTATTAAAAGTTAGACCTCGACTACTTCAGCATCTAACAAAATACTAAGTATAATAATATTTACTAATAAAAAAGAAAATATTAGTAAAACCTACTCAGACTGGTAAATTATTAGTTATCACTTCGCTAGCTCGTGCTGATTATAAGGTTATTATTATTATTAACTCATGTATCTATTGACTTTCATACAATTTGTAGTTTTCTAAGTAATCTACTTACCCATATCAATTATAATAATGAATACATGCGCGCCTGTTTGCGTCCCACGTTGCCCAAGGGCGACGACCGTGGAACGAGGCTAGCCAGATATTCCTCGTGGAAGATAACACTGTCTATTTGGTGCCTATATTTACCTAAAGTAGCACAACGTTTACAATACAGATACGGCCGATATGAATGTTACCAGTCATACTTTATGACAATTAAAAGGAATACCTACAATTAATTAATTAATATTGTGATTAAACATTATGATTGGTAATAGAGTCATCAAATTACAATTAAATTATTGTTTAATAAAATAACAAACATTGGAGCATCTCATTTAACTCTGTCATCATTAGGTATTTAAATATGTGTAGACTAGTTTTTATTCATTATTCTGTTAAACTAACAAGCTTGCTACTACTTGAGTCAGTTATTAAACCGTTTGCTTATCATGATGCAGACTTCCAAGAAGATATTACTTGTAACTTATTATATTGGTTTTACGTGCTGCTAAAGTACCTATTTAACTATTCCTTTAGCGTGAAGATAAGTGGAATATCTCCTTTTTATAACTGTTCACCATATGGCGGAAGGTTTATTTATAGCAGAAAGTTTTGGAGCAAATTGATTGGCGCAGTAAGCAAACGTTTAGCTTTGTGCGCCTGAAGCCGCTGACTCGATACCGACTACGACAACTGTGTCCTAGGGCTCCTTGTGACGGGCTGTATGTGAGAAAATAAAGCGATTGTAATGTGCATTCTAGAAAAAAGTTATTGTTTGAGAAAGTGACGTAATACGGGAGTATAATGCACGGACATAACTTTAAGTCTTACAGTAAGTATATAAGTATTACAATTTCAGCCGTAATTACAAATTCATTTACTTTACGGCGGTCTATTGGTTCACGGGTGTTTATCATTCGATCCATCGGTAGATTTCATTCATACTTACCCTATACCCTAAGCATAACAATTACTTCAATTTTATTTAGAACAGTGTCACCTAATTTAATAATATTGTGAAAACCGGAGTGAGGATGAAAATCGATATCTCATTTCCGAAAGCCGTTCTCATTTATACCGGAACTGAAATTTTAAATAAATCGTTATGTAATTTTATAATTTATCATATCAATTTAATTTTGATTGTATCGCTATTCGCTAGTAATATTGTATGTGTAGTAGGTAGAACTGGTTGTGGGTTGTAATGAAAGGGGTCGTATATATGAGCAAAAAGATTGTTCATTTCGCAACACTCTGCAACGACTATATCTGAAGTGGTTTATCAGCCACATCTAAAAATAATTAATGTAATCATGTCTGCTCAGCACTTTAGATACTTTTTTAAATATCTAACTGATTTTTCCTTGTATATTTATTACTAATTTTATATGTAATACTTGTTTTAGAAATAAAATATAGATATATTGTTTCTGAATATGTGACTGTGTAAAAAGTGATAAATTTGCTTATTAACTCTCAGTAAGCAAAATTACCATTTGTTATCGGTACGCCTGAATTATTCTTTTAGCTAACATAACATTATTCTTTTTCCATACGACTCAGTATACGACTGCTAAAATGAATTGCAAACACTTAATATAAATGGGTACATAAAAAAAAATAGATAACCATAACGAAGCCTCTAAATGATTAGCTTCGAATGTTTGTAGCGCAATCATGCCGTCAGCTAATTAAAGGTAAACATATTTAGATTTAGTGCAGAACTGCAGATATTATGGAACAGATCCGGTTACGGAATAGGAATTAGCCATCCTGAAAACTACAAAGTCCTCTCACAGCGTGCAACTAACTTATAATTAATTCTACGGTTAACTGAATATATTTATTGAAATGGGTACGTAGGTTCACTGTTTAGTCTGAAAACATGCTCTTCTTTTATTTTTGTGCGGTTTCATGGCCCATCGTTAGACTTCGATATATGTACCTAATTACTTATTATTATAAAGTTAAATACCAACCACATGAAATTAATATATTTGATATCAACAAACTGTATTTGGAAACAAAATATGTGTACAATATAAACAACAATGTAATATCATAATATTATCTTTCTGTCGCTATTTGTAAACAATGTTGTTTACTCGTCTTATGTTACACTTTACATTTTTTACCGACTTCAAAAAAGGAGGAGATTCTTAATTCGACTGTATTTTTTTTGTATGTTTGTAACACGATTTCTTCATCAATTATGAGTCGATTTTCATTTTTTTTTAATCGATAGTGTATACTCTCGAGTTGATCCCATTGTCACCAAGTTAGAAGAAGAAGTTGAAGTCGGTGCCAAATCCTATGCGATCGCTTTGTTAATATTTCTAGTCTGAATTAGTAAATGAAACTCAGCGACCACTAGACCAATGAGGTAGTCAATACACATGAATTTAGTACTGCCCTCTTACCATGAACTTTTAAAGCAGGACAGTTTACGACGTGGAAGCGAGACGCCGCTACGTGCAGGGTGTGCGGCGTCTCGCTTCCACGTCGTAAACTTTGTTCATGGTAAGGGGGCAGTGCACAACAGACAACTACAATAATTACTTACCCTAATTCGTATTAAGTACCCTGTCTTGCTGAGTAAGACTAAGCAGCTATAAACATACAAGACTCATTAATGGCGGCAAACCAAATTATGGGTGTATGAATATCCTGATAGAATGAATTCCTCTGGCTACCTATCTATTAAGGGTAACAGGCTTGATTATAATAATTATAAGTCTTGTATGTGATTTACATGAAAAAGGTAAAAGAAGTTTAATTATTGATATAAATCAATATGATAACACAACCCATTATTGATTTAAAACCATGAGTTGGTCCTAGTAAAGATTACTGACTGATCCGAGTTTATTTTCTGTTTACGAGCAATTCGAAAATAACTTTGCATAATTATGAAGAAACAATCGTTATACAACCCAAGTTAAGCATTTGACTCGAATTAGCCACTGAATAAACAAGTGACGTAATTATAATACCAATTGACCATTGTTTATTAATGTACTATTAATTTATCAATTAAAAATAAACAATTACATCTACACTGGACTGCTAACCAGTTGCGCAATAGAATACAAAAGAACGGTATTTTCGTAATACGTTTTGTTCTTTGACAGGTCACAAATTAGTCTTCTGACTATCACTTTTTATTATCACAGTTATATATCGCCATCTGTTAGGTAACATTTAAACTTCTAAAGTATTCATTACAATTTGCCAGCCATTAAAGCTGCTTTAATCAATGACTAATAAAGCCAAAACATGTAGAGATAGGCTCTAAAATCAAGTACATATTTTCCTGTTTAATATTTTAGGTTCGATTGCATTTAATTTGTGAAATACACGTCTTGTTACTGTTATTTATATAATGTGGTAACTAAATAATTTGAACCCTCCGCGACAGCGAGTATTTAACCGATATTTTCATTGAGTGAATAATGCAAAACAATTATTCATAGAGCTGTAAATATCTGAGTTTATTTAAATATTATCTGAGTTTATAATATAATTATATTAAAATAGTATGAATTCATTGTTTCACACCTTCGAGCAACGGAGCTTTTTAAAAGAAAACATTATTAGAGCGTTCGTTCATGATATATTTGAAGCGACGGCGACTTAGACATGAAATCACCGAACTAGAGATCCTTTTACTCTTACCCAAGTAGGTAGGTACCTGCGACGCGCGATGTGGGCACTGTGGGCAGTAGTGCACCGCGCGTGGGAGGACCCGCTCCTCGCCGAGGGTGACGGAGGAGTCAGGCGCCAATGGACTTCGACTTAACAGAAAGTTAAATGACAAGTATAAACGCCACTAATCCCGCTAGGTAGCCGTCTGGTTGAGAAGATGTAAGCCTGTTATCCCACGACTCGATATGATTTTCGCAGTCGCCCTTTTAGATACTTATGTTAAGTTCACTTTGCTATCTGCAAACAGACGCGGTTGCGGTTTAGGTATGCTACATGCACAATTGTTGCAAAAAAGATCGTTTATACTTTTTAACTAAATACATATTATACTAAATAATAAAATACAATGGTTGCAGACTGTAAACATAATTGGTTTACTTCTTCTTCGAGGTTACGTAGTTAGGTTTCCAAAACCACCCTGTCACAATGACGTCGCGGCATATCTAGGAAGTTTGTTACTTAGTGTGGAAATGCTGAAACTATTTCCATTAATACTTATATCGGTCATGCAAGGATGGTTACAATACAAAACATCTGCGGCGGTACGATACGTGTCAGTAGACATGGGGCTTTACTATAATAATTTAGTCACGTCATAACTTATCTACATATTATGTGTGAGTGGAGTACAAGATAGGTGCTCCGTTTGCAAACATGCTTTATCACGATCGGAACATTGTATCGTTTCTCTTACGTGATGTTAATGTTCGAATATAGGTACTATGTAACATGTTGATTATTATACACCCATCCAGATAGTAGATAGGTACTTACTTCTCGAATTCAGGTTCGAATTCAATTATCTGTGTATAGATTTTATGAATCAATAAACTTAAAAGACCTCGGAAAACAAAACTACTCAAAAGTAAATATTTTTACTCTTCTTAGGTATCATTACGTAATGGTATCAACGTTCTGGTAGCGGTTTGATAGTATTTAAAATGTACATAGTTTATTTAAACTCGAACGGATACGGCTCCAAGTAAAGCTAATCAAAACAGTATCAATCAGGATTGAAAGTTAGTACAAGTCAGTAGACAAGTTTTGCAGACGTTATATTTTATGTATTAACATCAATTGCAAGGTTTGCACATGCAAATAACGTATTTGTATTTGTGTATGGTGTTGTAAAAGAACCAATGTTATGTGAAACATGTTTGGGCTTGTGTGTGACGTTGTGCACGTGTTGACGTCAACGGCACGCCACGCTAGACGCGCCGGTCAGCAGTCACCGCCTTCAGCAGGCTTGTGGAGCGGCCAGGCGGGCGAGTGGGTTCGCCGAACTGTCAGCTTGCGTGTGGTCGCATCTAATAAAATAATTTATCTACGCCATACAAGACGCCGTGTCGACAGATCGTTTCATTCCGCTTATGACACGTCCAAATATTGAAGGAATCTCGTCTTTCGATTCGCACGGCCTCGATTTCTTTACTCGGCCGGCAAGCTTTATGGCGACTCAGATGAAAACAGTGATATTATCATAACAATACCGCTCGGTATACACTTCGTACTTGCGGCGATGCATATTCTGAATGTGTAAGTACTTGAGACTGGCTGGAGCTCTCTACAACATATAGCATGGGTACAGCTACCCGCATTATGACAAGACTAAACGACTTCTCTTTTGACGAAAGTTTTGATTATTATATTAAGCTATATAGCTCTATATTTTCTCATATAAGTGACATGCAAACACACTACTTAATATATGTATACATACATAATTTACAACTTACTAAAGACAGCTTAGCCAAGTAGGTACCTATTTCGTCTGTATCTGCTAAGGTTGGTTTATAAATTAAATCAAGTTAACAGATACTGAAAGCCCCAGCTATTCGAGGTTGCCTATTAAGTGTAACGTAGATCTAACACGAAGGCTATTTTGTCTAGACATAGTCGATGAACCTAACCCATCGATGGCGAATAACGCCAAAATAAAGCTCATCCTATGTCTAGGGGTGGCTCGGGGAAAACCAGGCTCTACATAGTGACATTCGTAATATATACCTAATACCTATGGTAGTTTCATAATCCTTGGGCCCCGACTAAGAGCATTTGGGATTGGAGAGACAATTTTACCTGAAACACTAAGCTCGGCTGAACAAATAAAAATAATAATTAAAAGCCGCCTTCGATAAACACAAACTCACTCTTCACTTTACTCAAGAGAAGTTGAGGTCGGCGACAAATCCAATGCGCTCGCTTTGTTAATAAAAATAGTTTTAGCAATGAAACTGTTATCAAAGCGCTTATATTAGAACATTCTCATTAGTACTTTTTTGTCAGAATTAATGGATTAGGCACCGACTTCAACTATCACATGAAAAAAGAATTTTTCAAATCCGTTCATAAATGACAGAGATATGACGTAACAAACGAAAATCCTTTTTTGATGACGGTTTATTAAAACTTATATTTTTGGCATCAGAATCGTTCAGACACCAGATTGCACTTTTTTTTTTTTAATATCTTCATTGTATATATTTGACTTTTTTACTGTTTTATTATACGTAGGTATATATTAAAAGACAAAGGGCGGGGATACTTCCATGAGCAACAGCACCTAATTGTATAAAATCCTCTGAAAAACTTATTTGTGAAAAATAATCAGATCCTACCACAAGGCAATGATAGGTATAGACTTTATAATGTCATAGTTAATAGTTTTTAATAGATTAACTTAGTATGTTATAGTACTATAGACGAATGTCACCTACTATTTCGTTGCAGTTTCGTTGCCTTTATTTATCTCTATTTATATTAAATTTCCGGGAGCAAATATATTTATTTATTATACTGAATAGCTGTAAAAGAAATTATTTGGGTGGCATCGAGAAACTACGTGTACGTAACAACTTTCAGTCTATTTCATCTTCAGAGAGGAGTTGACGGCGTGGAAGCATGTAGTTACATGTATTTTCATAATGCGGTACTTGGCTCGTTGCATGACACAAACAACTCTGAATAAAGCCTTCAGTACATAAACGCATTGTCCTCTTTTCTCAATGCGCTATAAATAAGTAAGTCCCCATATGTTTGTTCCCGTACATTGTTCGTCAATAATGATGTACCTACCACAATAGCGTAATGTTGTATGCTGCCTGAAGTTAATTTGTAGTTTCGTGCACTTGAATCCCTCAGTAGGTGCCATCTGTCATACTAGGTCACTTCACTTAGATTTTTCGATTTTAAATTTACTTTGTTTGTTTTTCCTAAATGTTATACATCTTTGTCTAGTCAAATTAATTAATTAATATAATATAAAAAAACGTATCTTAACAGTCTGACTCGAATTAAACTCCACAGGTGTTATCGTTTATGAGCGGTCCTGATGTCATACAATCCTGTTACTTTACATCGGACGAATATAAATTTACGAAGGCATATATCGGGTTGCGGGCCCGTGTCAAACTGTTAATGAAGTTGTGCCGTATGCTGCGCACGAGCCGCACTCCAGGGACATCCTTCCGGTGGTTTCGGCGCCCAACAATCACTCGAAACGTGCTTAGACTGATATAAATGACGTCGGCCTATAATAATGTTGTCATATAATGTCATCCAGGGTAAAGACTGTTGGAGACGGAAATAGATAGTCGCACGTTCCCAACGATTCCATATTTAAGTTACAACTACACATTGCAATTCAAACCAATGCATAACAGTACTACGGACTGCGTAGTACATAATGCTTTTAACTGCTTGTTGTAGCAACAGTACATCGATATGTGTGTTGAGCAGGCGCTTATTAATTGCCATACAAAGGACGCACCCGGCGCTTGCTCTCAGAAGCGACAACAGTTTTTATTTTATGTTAATAATCGCGCGCTCGCTCTCAATTGATTCATCGAGCTAGTATTTGTTACAAGGACGACACATACGAAATAATCGTGTAACCACTTTAATTATGTACTGGGTTCATCAGCACGCCATGCCTCGGTAATTGCTCTCATCAAGCTATAAGAATGGGTTCATCTAGAACTAAACTTTGGAGCTAAAATTATATAACATAGAAATAAAAGGTAATGCGAGGAAATCTCACTCAACATTCATGTAACGTACAAACTGCCGCAGATTTTACTAGAAATGTAGGTAGTTATAATGTTGCCAGAGATTACATCGTGCAATATCTTGAGACAATCTTTTATGAAAATATGAGCAATTTTTGCCTCGTTTTTGTTTCTTTGGCCCGTCATCATGCTTCGAACTCTACGACACAATTGGAAATTCATATAACCTGCGCTTGCACTGCGCTAATTGCTCGTTGCGGAACATTGGGCGCTTTTTGGATAAAACATACCTTATTAATAACGAATACGATCTCAAGATCTAGTACGAGATGTTTTAATTCCGATTTTTAAACTATTATCTTACATACCTTTAGCAACCAACCGGTTTTATTTGTAGCTTTATTGCATTGTCGGACCATGTACGAGGTTAAATAAGAGATTTAACGCAGGTAGAACAAATTGAAAAACGACTCAATTTTCAAAAAGACAGTAAAAATATGAACCAAATTTTTATTTAGTCCTTTTTCCTTAATTAACCTTATTGATACTGGTTAAGAGCTTGCCTTGATTTTATCCGACACAAGCGGCCAGTAAGAGTTGATGACAAATAAATTGGCTACGTTCTGCTTGTCATATTATTTCAAAACATCGAGATGGAACAGGTACGAACCAAAACAAGCGCGTTAGCCGGAGCTAGGCGTGTGAAAACAATCATCACGTCACCGGTGTTGACATTCGATGCCATCAATATAAATAGAGTAAATGCCGTAATATTTCTTTGAACAATAACTATTATTATAAGTTAGGCGTTAGTACGAAAATTACATTAAGTAGACAGTTTAGGTCGCGGCATTTGACGTCTGGGAGGCTGCAACAGTGGTTATATCATTACTTGGAAATATTAGGTATGTGATTCTTTTCATCTTACCTACACTTTACTGTTTCTAAGCAAACTTTATTTGTGACAATAGTCTGTAGATCGAAACATCTTACTGCAAATGTGTTGCCGCGTGTACCTATTTGTAACATTTCTTGAATTTATTTCTGTGACTATGTTTTGAATAATTCCAGTACATGCATAAAACATTTGAATCCATAAAATCGTAACATGAACCTCCAAAAAGCATAAAGAAAAACCAGAGCGATTATTTTTATTAAGTAAACTTGTTTTTTTTAACCGACTTCAAAAAAAAGGAGGAGTTTCTCAATTCGTCGGGATCTTTTTTTTTTAGCAAATAATTTTCCAGACGAGACACAGAGAAGAAGTCTAAATTAGTTAATTACATACGCTTAGCGGGTGTGCCGAGATCATTGAATAAATTGGTACGCAATGACATTGACGCAAGATATTATGCAAATGTTTGTGAGAGTATGTAGGTATATAGTGTAGATTCTATTCATCGTGGTTTACTTGCAGCGACCATGAAAGTAAATGACAAGATCGACTGCATTAAGTCCTCTTACTTCTAATAAGTCTGTATAACAACAGTGACGGAGTGCTTTGAGGCGTAATTACTTATTCGGTCAAAAAAGTAAACTGCATGTTTGTCGTTTTGAATAAATTATAATAGTTAATTCATACAATCAAAATTAGACATAAATTACAATCCTCGACCACAGGAAAAATCTGTAGCTCCGGCCCTTGTTTAGTAAAAAACTGAAAGAATTCCAACTCAAAGCAAAAGAGTATATTATTTGGTATTTATTTAATTATTACTTTTGACTATCTTTATGTCCTAAATGCATCAAAAAGCGCGAAACAAAGTACGTACAAAAAATTGTGGTGAGATTCTCGATTACTTCGGCCACGGAGCCCTAAATATTCCACTTATCATTTGCGGTATCTGGGCCGTGCCGACTAGCAATGTAAATAAAGGTGTGAACAGAATATATATTTTGCGCATAAGTTTGCCGCCATATTTTTATTATTACTCGTTCTTATTGTATAAAAGCGTTTATCGTATAAAACTCAAAGCTTATCGATGTTATTATGCAGCGTGTTGTGGTTTTTGAGTGGAACTGGGTCATCCTGCAGAAGGGTAATCTGTAGGTACCTACCTAATTTTTGTGTAAAACATTTAATTCCAGTTGGTTAACTTGACAGATGTTTCCAAAGGTTCGGGTTGGTATTGGTATGCTGCTACTTAGTTAACTTGACCTAGTTGTATATAATAAGTATTGTTGGTTGTCTTTTCGCTTTTGGTTGTAGAGTATAAAATTTAAAGTAATCTCTAAACTATACCTACCTAGGTAATATTAATTTAACAGCCACTATTTAGGTACGGTTCGGGTAACTTATTATACTACTGATTAAGTAAAGGTTCAAGATAAATCAATGATTACTAACTAGCTTAATACAGTATTTTTTTGTGTACATCATTTCTTATGACGTTTGTTTTTCTCTTTAGAGCCATCAAAACGTAGCCTTATTTAGTCAATAACTTGGTTGTATAGCTTTATAAAATACAGTACAGAAGGAAGCCATGGCTGTGAATATAAATTCAAAGCTCGATTTATCTCACCAGCCGTTCTTTACGCCCGACGACTATTACAAAAACGGGCGCTTTATTTCGTAAGGGGGTGGGCGGAAATATGTAGGTATCCTACGCATTTCGATTACGAGGTTGGCAATCGTAAAACATAGTACCTAAACTAACATATCTTATAACTATGGTGCAAGACTGACTCCTACGTGAACTGATTGAGGTGTCGATACTCGATAGCGCCGAGCCTATCTTCCATCCAGCTACCTACGTAGATATAGGTTGTCCTGATTTTCTGATGCCTTGATAGCGATAGCTTCAGCAAATAGGTAGGTACCTTAGTAACACTAATCAAATGTCGCCGTCCGGCTACATGATTACCTAACAATAATTGCATAACAAACATAATTTTAGAAAACCCTGATGCTTGTCTGAAATACCATGATAACAGGCAATCTATGGAGAGGCTTCATAGTGAAATTGCATAATTTTAGTTTGAAAATAAGAATTTGATTTTAATAAATGATATTCCGCAAATAGAACTTCCTAAAAATATTCTTGTGTTGCATGTTTACATTTACTGAAATGCACTGATATTTCCAAATATTCAGGTAGGCTAGTCGGATTAATCGGAAACCTTGTTAATGCCAGCCGTCCATACAAACGTCAATATTCATGATAAATTTCTGCGATAGTCGGGATCGTAATTACGACGAGTCCAGTCCGATGCAGAATAATTCAGTGGAGCTCGCAATACCCCATCACGATTGACTTGAAGCTTCAAATTAGTCTGAGCATAGACGTGCTCGTTCCGATATTAAAACACAAGCGATATTTGAATATAAAGCTAGTAAAAATAGTAAAGGTAGTAAGTTCATTCTTTGAATTCAACATTTTATGTAAAGGTACCTAAAAACTGTTGGATATTAGTGAATCAATCCGAGAATTCGTTACTCGCTCGGCATATTTAAAATACAAAAAATAACGAGCTTAACAAGAACTATAGCGCTATTGATAATATCATCACGTTTTTGAACTTTTTAGTCTGAACGATTAAGTGGGTCAAGTGGCATACCATTTACACGTAGGTAACTAGTTTATGCTCAGTTTCTCGAGGCCCGTGGGTTCCGCCGAAATGTCCTCAGCGTCCGTGACACAGCTCTCTTGTCTGCCATCTCTCACTTACGACCCACGCTTACGAAAATCGTTAACGTAACACAATTTGGTCCTATTGTGGGTGCACTCACTCATATTTGGAAACTTTTACCAATTTCACTTTATTGCTTCCACAAAGATTCAAACATGCTGTGCGCACATGGGTTCCGTTGCATGTCGTTATTTAATTAACATCAAAAGTCAAATTTATCTGATCGAGACCGAATATAAAACATGAGTTATCCGTCATTTATAAATAGTTAGTTTAACCATACTATCATCTTTTTATGATTTTAAACTTTACGAATTAACCGCGGCATTCTGTGATGGAGAAATTCGTCTCGTTCTACGGATGGGCTTGAGATATATCCGTGACTGATTCGTATGCTGTTAATTGGCAAAAACTCTTTACAATAAATATCAATCGGTTAAGTGAGGGTTAAATGATTTTACAATCATTTGACGGAGACATTTGGAAAGATCCTATATTTTTTAACGTAATTGCATTATATTTTATACCACTTTTTTAGATAATACTTACTTAGTTATTTTGTAACCTCAAATCCTAGTTACCTAATACACCGTTGTATTAGGTATTAAGAATGCAGTACATGGTGGGTGGTGGATTGATGTACAATAAGTACATATTCGCGGGCGCAGGTTGTGTAGGTCTGGCATTTCCGTTTAGTAAAATGACCTCGGGGTCTATTGTGAACTAGCTTTGATAAACGAGGCCTGATTATACCTACAGGATAAAAATATTATTCACGCAGTATTCACAGCCTAATCTATACTTTCGTCAAGCAGATACTTATAGGAGTTAAAAATTTGCAGGTTATTCAATAACACCCAGTGATAGAAGACGACTTTACTTTTGCTCTAAAAATCTTCTCTTTTCAGGTGCATAAAGCACCTTAGCCTGAGCCCTCGGGGGCAAATAACTTATGCTACTCTACAACCAA
Organism: Abrostola tripartita; assembly: GCA_905340225.1. NCBI lineage: Eukaryota > Metazoa > Arthropoda > Insecta > Lepidoptera > Noctuidae > Abrostola > Abrostola tripartita. The sequence goes on from HG996486.1 coordinate 7,373,790, forward strand.
TGCTTTTTCAGCGCTCTGGTTTTATTCAGTCTACCTTTTTTGACAATCGGTTCTTCTATTTCGGTCGATCAGTTTCATTATCTGCAATAAAGAAGCAATTTGAAAGAAATATTTTAGCATCATCATCTCAATTCTTATTATTATCTTTTTACACATGAGATTAAACCATTAGTAATTTATGTAATCTAGCTCTCTTTAGAGAAGATTTATGATACCAACTCAAATCTTCCAGCTTGAATTAAGTAGATAATGCTATTATATCAGCGATTTAATAAACTTAAATAAAGACATACATTAAATTTAAATGAAATAATAAGATATAAAATACGGCCTACAAACACAAGGTTATTTATTATTTATCTAACGAAGCATCGCAGGCAGGTATCTAATGAGTTAAGAGGATTAGAATCGCTCCGCAGGAAATACTGAAATTCATGGATCTCGTTACACTTGGACTTAACAACGTGCCGGCAAAGATACCGGATTATGAAATAATTTCTTCCTCATGTCTATTAAATAATTTTATAATATATCTTTGTTTAAAACATTTCAATTTTTTTGTATAAATACGACGCAATTATAAACAATTAAAAGTCCTTACATTTTCAAACAAATATTTGAAATTATATTAAATATCTGTTGCACACAAAGAACAAGAAAAATACATTCCATAAATTATAAGTTATAATTGAACTTGTGCTGTCTGCCTTATGTTTTCTGCGCTAAAAAAACTGGTCAGCTGCTGTTGTGGATTGTACCCCTACTTCCTGCAAACTCCACTTGTATAAATTAACAATCAACCCAGAGCGCTCACCAATTTTATTTTAACTATAAACTACGATTGCGGCCGACGTTTGTCACTTAAACAAAAAACACTAAAACTCTATTATACAACACCAAATAACATCGAAACCTATTTAACTTTTTTACTAACAAGGATGTAGTGCAGGCTGTTCGTTAAAAATTCAGTTTTTTAAAAACCCCGTTTTGTTTGCATGTGTGTTGTTCAGGTGACCAATTTGTAGTTTCTGGAATAAAGTTTCCTCGTCGATATTCGATACCAACAATATTTTCCCAATTCATTTTTTGATATATATGTAATAATAGACAGAAAACAATGGAAATTGCTTCACTGGCAATTTGGCACTGTGTTTGTGTACTCTAATAAAAATATTTGTTTTCCAGATGTTTATGATGCAGCTTCGGTAATCATCTAATAGAAGCGGGTAAGTTTTGGGATGAACTTATTTGTGCTAAAATAATGATTAAGGACCGGTCGACCATAGAATATGTCACTAGTAATAAAAACTATTAACAATAGAGTCATTTGGACAAACAATTATTCTAGCTTAAAATCATAAGGTTACCGATCAAACTAGGAAAAATGAAGCTCCGGCTTACATTAGATACATATCTCAGCCAAACAACAAGCAGGGTACTCTGTTGTTTGGCCAAAGTATTTTATATTCTTTACTTCATCGTAGTTTCTTATAAATATTTATTAAATGTAGAAATAGGTACATTATATTCAGCATGCACTGGTAGGTGTGCAATCGCAAAGACTATAAGTACGTCATGTAAGTCGACCTGAAAAGAGCATTAAAATGTAACGAACACAGACGACTGCAGAGGAGTCTATCGTCCACGTGTTCTCGCATAACGGCTGTAGCAGCCATTAGGATTCACTAAATAAACTTGAGAAAGTCCAGTTAGCATCACATAAAAGTTATTTGAAAGTCAATTTGAACACGAGCTTTACCTTTAGCGTACTTCCAGTGTGTAATGTGAATCGGGAATGAATACAAACCTATTAGTGTGTAACCAGACGTGCAGACCCGAGGGACAGCTGGACTAAAAGCCTCCCCTCAAAGGGATGTGATGGCTCAATTGAACTTTGATCGAGCATAATGTTCGCTGGCGCCGGTAACAAAATCAGGAGATATCGTTATTTTTAGTTTCCTATATTCGTATATTTGCTTTGTAACGTGTTCACAATGTTCACGTTTTTGTGAAATACGGTTTGCACGCATATTTTTCATTCGAGTTTTAATTACTAGCCTTTGATCTACCTGCTACCAGCGCGCTCTAACTAACGAGTTTTGTTCCTTTATAACGTTTTCATAGGAATATTTTATCTCCCGGGCTTGTTACTGCTTTTACGGACAGAACTAATTAGGCAACATACAAGGTTATACCTATACCTAGGTATATGAAAACAGTGCAGATATTTAGTGAAAGAGTTAAACTAAATAAACATAAATGGATCAGATGGACGCAAACTTGATAACAATAAATGAAAAGTTACAATCGCAGCTAATCACTAAGTATTCTTTGTCATAATTACATCCAGCGGCGCGTACTTAAAATGGTAAACATAAAGGCAATGATGTCAAAAGACCTTATAATATGCTATGAATAAGTTAATTCTCCTTGACTACGTAGTACGTACCAAGGTCCTAGAAATACCAACAATGCAAATATTATTTGTACGCTCATAATAATTAGCAATAAATATCAAAAATGTCTAATAAGTAATCTTTTCTAATAAACACTAGATAGTTAAATATTCGGTGTTGCTTTTGAAAGTATTACGTCATTGAAACGTAATGACATTTTATTACAATATACATATGTATGACCATTGACCAGCAATGTTTGATTACACTCTTCAGTTTTTCAAGTATCGTTTAGGCCGGCTATCGCGCTTGAGTGAAGAAATTAACATAGTCATTATAGCCGAGACATATTTGCTTTCTATAATCTGCTGGCCAGTATTAGTGAGAATCGCATCGATATGTCATGCGTCGCTGTGTGCTTAACTGTGCAAGCGCAAGAGTCGTTTGCATCTCACTGCATTAGTCGCCTAACGGTACATTGCCCTTTTTGGGATCGATCGTCCATTTGATTTACTATCTTAGTAACGTTTACGTCTACGACCATATATGTGTCGCGTCGTAATGTGTCATGATACTTCTGAAACTCAACCGGTACCAGATGACTCCTGATTTGGTAGTTGTTGGATTTGTGACAGCTCCTATTCACTTGCTATGAATGCCCCGTTGATGCAACAATTGAGTTTGATTCTGCTTAATATTATGCAAACGATTCGGGGTCCGCGGTGACCCGGACGTGGTGGCCCATCATTGTCTTGCAATAAAGGAGTCAGTCTGACACACAATTTGGTGCGTTATGCAAACAGAGGGGAGAATCTGTTGCAGTGAGAACTCCGCCATCCGGTCTAAATATAACCGGGCGGAGACAGCTGGCGGAGCGCGGGGGTGGCGGCTGGTGGGGATAGTGGGAGGCGGCAGGACGTCGACCCGATCAACCCAGACCTTGTGCGCATTGCCGGAAGGAACGATGCCACCAAAATTGCACCATTGTCCCAGCTTACCTTAGCGCCACTTAATCAACTCCGCTAAGACAGAAGATCTTCTTAACAATAAATAGTCCGTGTATCTAAAATAAATTATCCTTTCACGCAAATGGACGTACATCAACGACTCCGATGCTCTTTACAGGTTGTTATATAACATTCAATTGATAAAATTAGTTTGGTGTGGAATAAATATACTTAGCACCCAACTGACCAGGATAAAGCAATAGAACAATATGCTCATGTACCCCTGATTGGCGCATGGTTAGAATGTATTGAGGTGTGACTCCCTACATGGTTTAGTTATTGTGCAGTGAATTAGTGCACGCCGAAAACGTGTGCACCCGTTAACACTCGCTAATGTTCACATGACGTTACAAAATCCATTTGCAGGTCAATAGCACCGCTAGTTGAAGGTCTTGGCCGCTGCCTCCTCACGCCTTTTCCCTCGTTTCCTCGACGGCCACCCTCCACCTCTTCGTTGCCATGTGAATACTAACTACAATGTTACGTTACCGGATTACTCGACGACTTTAAAATTTAGATTACGCAATTATATTACAGTACTAATACCGCTTTTGTAATAAATACATCGTATTGTAACATAATCTGTCATACGAACTGTAGATAGATATTGTATAATATATTATAAGATAATGACTAAATTTAGAAGAGCGGAGTCTCCTATCACAAGCAATTTTTTGCTTAAAAGGAGATCTCCAAACCTAGTGTGTAACCGACCTTATGTAATTGAAATAAACTATTTATTATTATTTATAATATAAATTAGTAAATATAATTAATTGGGTTCCCCTTCCTCACTCTAGATTTTTGTTCGGTGTCCTGTCCCGTTAGGCTTATTTGCAGATAAATCTCGCAAAAATTTGTTCATCATTTGGCCGTGAACTGTGAAATTCAAAATTGTGTATTATTGTTGAAATGAAATTTTTTGAGTTCCAACTTCTAGCAAACCTTTATAGTTTTAGTGGCATTCATGTGGCTCTCCTCACGTGTCTTGCATCGGTAGCACCGAGCGTGTTAGGACAAGGGGCTCCCTCAATAGGGTTAAGCCACGTGTCGATGACACTTCTTCTATTAACGTATCAAAAAAAGTAATGAATATTTTTGAGAATAAAGTTTTAACTTTATTCTCAAAAATACTCAGTGGCAGCGCTAAATATTGAAAATCCGTGAGATCGTTAATAAATCAGCATGATACGTTTATGCGCACCGCCGTCCAAATTATTGTTCTGTACAGAACTAGATGTCACTAACTCGTCCGGCGCGGCAGTCGGCAATAGACGTATTAAATTTTTTTGGAGAAAATTAAGGATAATACAATACAATTGTATATATATCAATTGTATTGTATTTTACATAAATTGTATTTTACATACCTAAATTGTATTTTACATAAAATATGTCTGCGCTGTCAGAGTAACAAGTGGCGACTGTCTCTTGTAGCGGAGACTTGCTTTGTGCCAAGTTCTTGTTAACTTCCGCAGAGACACAATTTTATTGTACAACCGCGACTACGTCCGCGTGGACATTCGGAAACAGCAAAATTGGATTATATGTAGTAGTTTTTACTCCAAGCCCTACTGTTTTATTAAATGTATTTAAAAATAGACATAACTTTTTGTTTGTGAACCGATTTAAATGAAACAAACACTAAATGGGAAAGCTTATTATGGGAAGCTGGCCACAATACATCAGTGAAAACGCATTCAAATCGGTTTAGTCGTTTCTGAGATTAATGCGTTCAAATGCACAGACAAACAGACAAAAAAATTAAAAAGTATATTTTTGGCTTCGGTAACATAAATACAGAGTGTATAAATTGTTTTTCTTTTTAAATATTGAATGTACAGACACGGGTCGTTTACGATTTTATTATATGTATAGATGTTCATTCACCATCTTTTCCTATTTAAAATTATTAAAATTACTACTTAATTATTAATCTGTAAGCTATTAGAACAATTTCAAAGTAATGCAAGGGAGTGGAGCTTGTGTACTAGAATTAGTGTCCTTAGTGGAAGTATCATTATATGATAAAAGTTAGAATGAACGCCTGTCTGCTTGTTACGTAGTTTCCTAGGAAACCCTTTCATAAAAGCCCTTCTTCTTTTTCGCAAATTACCTACATTATTATCTGAAAAGTGGTGTTTCCGATAATCCGATTTTTTCCCTAAAGCTCAGCGGGCTTACTAACAGTGCATCGTCATTGTCATAGAGTTTTTGGGAAAATTGCCAGGAAGCTTGTAGGCACAGCCTCTTGCTATGTATATATGTAATAGCTATTGTATAAACCGAATCTTCTCTTGCCTGTGTTCACGTTGACGTTATGCATGTTTACTTCCTAATTAGTGTCGGTCCTTGCAATCTGTACAGCGCAGCGTGTCGTGTAACATTGTTATCGTACATGGCTGGATGTTACTGACGTTCATCCATTGTTCATCAAATCAGTCTATGTTTGTCACATATTGAGCGGTAGGACGAGATAGGGCAGTTTAATTGCTAACACAACACTATTGAGTATCAAACGGCGCTAGTCATACGCAAGTTGTAATTAATTCAATCAATGCATATGTACAATGACGTTGTGCGTGTCATTAAGTGTAGCTATGTAGCTACATATTTCCCATGATAAATGCACACACATTAATATAATATCAGATAGATATGTCATGCTTTTTGAATTGCGGCTTTGTACCATGTGGTGCATGACACCGAGGTTGGTATTGCTATGTCCTAGGTATTTCTATGATAAAGTGCGCGCGTATAAGGGAAATGCAGTCGTTTCCCTTCATCAAACGCGAGTAAATTATCTTAGTATGAATGTTCGCGTTTACCGAGCTCACATATCACTGTTGGTTCAGCGGTTGATAGTCTTTGAAGGTAAATCAAAAGGTTGGCGGGTAAAGCGAAACGTGTTGGTAAAGATTGCAATCGCGATGCAGTTTAGTTCGCTGTTCAGGTCGGAAGCGAGCCGCCCACGCTCTGCAGTAACTTGTTTCTTTAGCTTACTGTTACATCTCGAATGAGTGTTCTACTGACAACGTTTCGAAATGGCTTGATTGGTGATGTTAAGCTTCTGCGTTAAAGGTCGCGTAATGCAATTTCCGCGCGGGATTTCACGTAAACCTATTATGTCCCTTGCCAACAGACGCATTTTGTTCCAAGTTAGGGCTTTGTTTTTTTTTTTTTTTCTGCAAATAGGTTTTTAAAAAACACTTTTACACGTCATTTTTTATATACTAATTTGAATGGGTGTCGGCATTTCCTAACTGACTACCTCTGAGAAGAAATGCCGAAACAAACTCAGGGGTCAATGTCTCTTTTAAAGTCCAGAAACTGTCCAGAAAGTGTTGACTAAAATACTAAACCGTAGGACATGTAATAGTCGCTTTCCATCACAAAAATGTTTCTTGTACTTGAAATGGGTACAATACAAGCCAATAATTAGGAATGCGAGTCAATGGGTTGATTTTGATTTAATTATACAAATATTTAACAAATAATAAATATCTATAAACATATAAGGATGGTCAAGGTTTTCAGATTAAAAAGCCCCTTTGAAATTAAATCCGATTACGTTTGCATTTTATAAAATTTCACTCAGCAAGAAATCATTTAAGCGCTAAGGAAAACCAATCCAATTCCTATTATACCGTGAGCTTGAGATAATTGAATGGAAGAAAAAATCAGGATAATTGGCAGAGTATCGCGCTACATTGCGTAAGAAGTGGATCGAATGAATCAAGACGTCGCGGGCGGTATCGGTGTTGTCCGAGCGGTTTTATTGTCGGAAAGGCGAATTTTCCAAGTTGCAGTGGCAGGTGGTGCAGTAGTCCGGGGCCGATCAATAACCCTCGCTGCTCCCTCCTGCCGCCACCGCACCCCGCCCGCCGCGCACCCCTGCGCCCCGCACAGCGACACACTTCCATGCACCTACCACCTACAACAACACCATCTAACAATAAATATAACAATTTAATTCCGCACGTTACTACTCGATACACAACCACAATAGCATTTATAAACTCCTCATTCGGATACAGCATCAAATAAACGAAATAACGAATTATGACACCTGTGACATATTTCATTTAATTTAACCTCCATTTTACAACGAGTAATTAACTTGCCAACCTTCCGTTGCGAAGTAATTAACGATATTGTGATGTGTGAAATGCATTTTCCATATTTTGAAAGCGTAAATTCACAAGTACTGAACGGCAAATACATTTTTGAAAGCGTTTCGTTTATTACGTTTGATAAAGGGAAATTTTGATGTAACCATATTATTTAAATTTGTGCTTTGCCGATGTGTATACTACGAGTTGTTATTCAACTTAATTCAATAAAATATGAAACTTTAGGTTGTTTACGAGTTAGTAAATGTCGTTTTAGTAGGATATTTTTATACTCTTAAGCGATCATGCGAACATCGTAGGGTACACTCTACCAATAATAATTTGGAAGACTACCTATTCAATAGAAGGCCTATAAAGTGTGATTTTCAATCCGGTCTATAAACGTTATGTTACTGATTCAAACATATTTTATTGCAAACGTTTTAAATAATTAGAACAACAATATACCTAATAATAATTTAGTACTGAGCCAGCAAATGGAAAATACTTCGTAGACAGGTATTGTATTACGAAAATAACAACAAACAGTGAATTTGATCTTTTATCATGAAGCAAAGTGCTTCAGGCATTGTGGTACAGGTACCAAAACACAGGCATGTTGCCCATGCGAAGCTTAAATTCCAATTGATAAAAAAGTTTGACAAATGCTGGTCACGAGCGGGATTCAAACCCGCGACCTCCATTGATTCGTGGCGCAGCTCCTACCAACAACAACAGAACAGAATTGTATTGCCAATCTCCCCCTCCAAACTATTCACTTGTTGTTATTAATTTTGAATTGGATATAATCGAGAATGTCGTCTGTTTACGACACGTGCCACGTTCAAAGCCTTGACGTAAAAGAACGCAGAAACAATATTTCAGAGACGATACAGTAAAAGGACTGTTATGTTATAGCCAGCCATGCAATAAATCATGTTTATAAACAACGAAACAAAAGCTACTCTCTTTTCATTCAAAGATATAAGGAAGAAGAGCCACTTGTGACCCGCAGTATTCAATATTTACCCGCGTCCACCGCACAAGTGCTCAGTCGGCGACTGAGGTTTTGCGGTAACAATGTAAGCGAATATAACTGCAAAGAGTTCTCTCTACCGAGTTATAAATCGTAGCAAATATTTGAGTGCAACTTAGTCTCGACTACGCCATAAAATAACTGCATTTTAAAGTAGCCTGCATTAGTCAAAGTGCACACACATCGCAGGAGGAAGGTTGGCGAAGGAGGCAGGAGGCAGGAGGTTGGCGGTATTTGAACATAGTTACTTCAAATAATTCATCAGCACTCGCCACGTGGTAAACGAAAATATGCCTAGGAAACGTATCGCAAAGTAAATTTTAGAACGTTGTATACGAAACACACACAACCATGACTGTATTAAAAGTTCCGAAATTTTTCTTCTATTTGATCAGTATTATTCTAAAACGGAATTTGGGAAAACGTATTATATTAATCCTCACTATTTTGATATTATTTGTTGATAGATTCTCAATTGCAATGTTTAGATTAACAGTTCCTACAGCCATAGTATCCGGCCTAGAATTGACCACCCCCTTTCCATGGGCAGCAGCGTCTTCTGTAACTCCACCACCAATACTGCGATCCCCAAGCCGCTTGCCAAGCGTGGGGATTATGGCAAACCCCCCCGCTTAAACGGGGAGGCCTATGTTCAACAGTGGACGTCTTTGGCTGATGATGATGACAGCCATAGTATGCGTCAATATACATAAATACTAGTTTACCAGAATAGCTATAAAACCCACAAATTAAAACAGCGATTCAATTCTTGTATAAATTGTAGCTATAAGGATATATTATCGGCGCTATATAAGCGACATCAACACATGGTTTCGAAACGTTTAGCGCCGCCCGTTTAGGTACGTTAATTATTGTGCGTAATGCGATCGTGTGAGTCATATCGAACATGCAACTTGCTACGATAAATGAAAACTGTAAACAAACAATCCCTGGTTTCCACGTACATGCACGAACAGTTTTCAACCGGTATTGAAAACGATACATTTTGGAAATGGGCAGTCCGATAGCGCGCGAAGGTTTGCAATAGTATGTATTGGAATTGGCATAGGAAATATAAGCGGATGATCCTAATATCCTGACCGCTCAATCCAAGTGCCAGTGACGTAATAGGCCTAGTGAAAGTGATATAGTTTAACGATAGTTACGTCCAATATTATGGAATTGCTGCCGTTGCCTGTTTAAACAATGAATTTCTTTCTTAAATGTGTTAATAAATGGCTTCCCGATGTTCAATAAACCCGCGTCCGTCTTGCGTGTTAGTACGAATTGTTCACTGCTAATAACCACAAATGGCTCGTTACGCCCGCCTCTCACTCCTCACAGGAATACTTTTTAATTAAGACCCCACTCTCATCGAATTATGAAATTCTTTGTTATAAGTATTCTGCATTCAAACAATATTAAACTCACAGATTCTGCACCTCCGTCTCCTTGACCGCGCTTAGTTTGAGCATGAATATGCGAAATCGTAGGTATACATACCTACTGTGAATAATAAGCAGTCAGTTCTATTTTTCTCTGTATTTAGGCATGATTTAAATATTTTGCCTAATATTTAAATAAAATATGTAAACATAGAATAGGTACTAAATTTTCAACTATATTCAATTACTTAAAAACAGATTGCTTCACAGGCAAAATAGAACATAGCGAATTATTTATATTGAAATGAATTGAGTTATCAACCTTTACTGATGTTTGTTCAAATCCAAGAGTTAGAGTATCAATATTGCAACTGAAATAACCCTCACGAACCTCCACCACGGCAATGTTAGATACAAAATCTACATCACCGACAATATTAATGCATGCCAAACATTAGAAATCGACTCTTGGCTCTGCAGCAGTTCTCCCAAATCCTCAACCCCTTCTCTCCATATTTCGATTTCCTCAATATCAGTGTTCCACGTCGGAGTAGGCGTGTGTTACATACGTTCGCCGCATGCATTAAGGGCAAAGGCGTTTCTAAAGAAACTTTAAATATGCACTGTCACGCGTCGGGGGCGCAAACGCAGCTAAAAGCTTTCGCAGCAACATGTCGCTATGAAACACGAACACGGACTCATTGTCTCAAGAATTAATGTCTTCAAACGGCCGCAGTCTTCAAATTGAAATAATATACTGCCATAATAAATAGTTACAAGATCGCCTTCATTCCGTCAAACATCTAACGACTGTGGAGTCAATGGTGTTGTATGACGTTATCGTTATCAAAGGGTGACGCAATGATGCAACCAACCTAAACTTTTAGAATATTTGTATTTGTGGTTGAGCCTTAGGGCTTGATACTTATTTACGGCTTCAGATTTCTCCGAGCATGTAGTATCGGCTGAGCGGCGCCGCGGCGTGTGATGCGGGCCCGAGTCCGCTCGGCCCAGGGAGGGGAGGTGATGTTAATAGTCGCTTCAACAGGCTGGAATTTGCTCTATATTTGGGCACGGCGAGCACTGCAAGTACGTGTCGTGAACCTCTTATATTTACCTGAGTCGGTATGTAGCTTATGGCTTACCACAGATGTATACGTACTGCAGGGCATATGAAATCTATGTATACCTAATACCTATGTCCGTATAGTGAAACCATATATAAATCGTTCTAATATATACGTTAAACTGTGTCTAATTTGCGTAGTTACCGATATGGTACCGATACAAACACACAAAACTATTTTGGAAGCACTAAAACGGCATTGCGCGAGCGCATAACGAGGTATGCGGCCAAGCGCGTCATTTAAAGTTAAGGTACGTTCAAACAGTTTACGGGTATATCGTCGACTGCTTACGACACACATAATTAGAAACTGCATACAGTTCCTCATTTAGATTTACGGTAATCTTGTTTATTGTTGTACACCATTCAATAAAAACTGTTTTGGATTCTTGAGTTTCCTTCTCACTGCCTGTGCGGATGCGTCGAGTTATTATTCCGCACGTTAAAGTACATATTTAATAAATGTCTTAGTAAGTACACAGTTACTGTAAAGTGACAGCAGTGCAAGAAACGCACACGTATTTTATAGATGTTTTCCGAGATCCAGTTGTCTGTCGCAACGTCAGGCGTTCGTACGCCTACGTCAGCCTGGTGTTCCTGATGATAAGAAAATTACTCTTTCAAGCGTCCTGAATCATGGAAGTTTTTGTTTTCTATTGACCTTAACATGGACTCTAATAACTATTTCGCAATGGCAGACTGTTATGGGCGGTTATGGGCAATGATAATACATGATATAACTTTTTTTTGTCATTGGTAAATCAAACCTTGGAGCGGTGCTACGTGACCGCCATACCGATGTCCAATGTCGTATGCAAGATGTACACATCAGCGTAACATAACATAAAACTGATATTATTTACAACAACGTACTCGTAGCATTCGAATAGCTCTACGGCTACGATTTCGTTGCACTTGCATTTATTTTGTGAAACATTGATACGATTGATAATGTAGCAGAGGCAGGTGATTTATACACGTAAGTACCTAGTCTATATACACACTAACCTCTGATATATACGACAGAGTTGCAATATTGACCTTCAGATAAAATAAACAGAAGGTATCGATTAAATCATGACATGTGCATCGTGTTTTACAATATATAATAGCTTAGGTATATGACGACACTTCATGCATTGAGCGTGAAGGACTACAGTTGCTTTAATCTGACAGGTACACAAATAACGCAAATAATCACAAATGGTATTCAAACTTACTGGTTTATTATTTTACCATAATATTTTGTAATCAATTGTCACCTATCACTTTCGAAAGTCATGCTAGATTTTTGATGGAAGATTGCAAAATATTTTTTTCAACAATTGTTTGTTAGGTTCTTCATTACTCGTTGATTTTTTATAATTCAGTTTTCTGCATTTCGATCAGTCGGGAGAATAGAAATAAAAGAGAATTGGAATGGCATTCAAAAAGATTATATTTTTAAATGTTAAGCAACTCTAAAAAACCGTTACTAACTATTAAATTTGACTCTGGTTGAAGGGACTTCAATGCTGGCCGACAACAATGTCAAGTAGAGAAGCCATCGTAGTAGGACTATATTATGATTAGGTTATTAATTGCATCGTCATAATCATTATGCATGGTTATTAAATATTAAGAGAACAATGGACACAATTCTTCTGTCGTCAATGCATAGTGTAGACTCGACGCAAGCAAAGAAGTGATACAAACATAAGCGTAAATTGAATATACTACGAGAATAACCTTATAATTCAATGGTAAATATGTTCTTATTAGTTAATTTTTTTAAATACCTACTAAGAATTATGATATACCTATTTCGCATTTCATTGATTCTTCAATTTAATCGTTTCTGTTTATTTCAATATGGTTGAGATTTATAATGAGCTCTAGATAACATCGTTGGCAAGGTTTGACCTGCGCCACGTGCGCACCTACCTTGATAGAAAACTTACAGTTTCAGCGGTTTCAATCTAAGTTAGCAGCAAACTTTACCCTGGCAAGCTCTGACAAGGATAACTTATAAAATCAGGGGCTACTCGCTACTAAATAAGAATAAGTTTTGAAATTAAACCTTACAACAGATGTTTGTAATTTCTTCAGTAATTTAAGAACGCCTTTGTGCTACATGAGCAAAAAGTAATAAGTATGAAGGTATATAAACGCAAAGGTATTTTACTTGAAAGCCTCTGTTCAAGGTGACAAGGGTATCAAGAGTAGCTAGATCAAAACATCAAAGGAGATATGTACTCTTATTAACACGGAGTGCACTTTAAGAGCAATGTCTTGAGTTACGGCGAGATATGTGGGTCCGAGACATAATGTGATGATGATTGATGTCAGGTCCTATTACTGCAGGTCTACCATGTTTTAAGAAATGTATACTAGTAACTAGGCAAATATAATGAATATATGAGTTTCTTATTAAATAATCTTCTTTTTATCGTTTGGTTAATGAACAACCTGATATCAGAGTTTAAGCCGCCCGTTGGCCTCTCACATGGCTTAAAATTAAACATACAAATGTTACTTGTTTCTATGACATACCTACTGAAACTTTATTTTTCCTGTTCACATGTTTTACAAATGCTCACTTTACTTAAAAAAACATAACAGTGGGAAATATATCATTTAAAAGACCACTAGTTTTATGGCTCTTAACGGTTATATAAGTTTGGTATATCTGGTTTGTTTATATTAGTACAGTATAATATCTGACTGCTGTGATACTTGTGATCAGGGTGGGTTGCTTGTAGCCGCAAAATACTAATTTAGACCTCTTAAAATAATCTTCAACTACAAATAAAACAGAGTGTAAGTCTAATTATATTAAGAAATCAAAATATGGTTGAAGAAAGCATAGGTTCTTTAGTAAAATATGTACTAAGTAGGCACTAAATGCAGATTAGTGATACTTACGCTAAGACTGCAGAGAATTAAACTTAAGTTGATCTCATTGATCCGCTAATCCACTACACCTTTCTACTTGCGGCGTAGTAGTCTGAGAACGTAACGTAAAGTCTATCTTAACACAGACTTAGTCCTTGGAATATCCTCTTCACTTTCTTTACTGCGCTATTGTTGTTGTTGCGCAAAATGTAGGCATTGAACATTCAGTTAAAACCTACTTAGTCAAAATTAATAGAAGCAACTGTATAACAAGCAAATATTCCTTCTTCAACACCAAACGGTATTCGGTTAGAGAATTTTTGCTACAACATTATCTTTTGCCGAAGGCCATGGTAAAGGCAAACTCAAATACATTCAACGTTTTTGGAAAAAAGCGTCATATTTGCAGCCGTCCGTGGGCGTACCCTTTTCGATTTATCTGAATGTACTTTTTATAAAACAAAAACCACAAGTGGCTTTGAACATGAATATTCGTACCCGGGTTAGTATTTGTGTACGGTTGTAATATCGGTTGTTTTTTTCATTTACATTTTGTGGCTACAATAAAAAGTGTTACACAATTTGAGTACCTACAGTAAAAGTAGTTAATAAACATATACCCTCTATATAATGTGGTTATCGGCTCAAGCCGATACGAAGGAGAATCCTCTTACTTAAACGACGCTAGAAAGTGTTTTAAGTTAACCACTTCTAAGTCTATTGACACCTCTTTTCTTTGACATGCAAACGTCAGTGACAGGTTTAATCAATTATTCAATTGTAAACTTTAATACGAAGGAGAATAGTGAGAGAGTGTTAATATGTGTGTTTACTCACGACTATCATCATGAAAGGGGTAATTGGAAGATACCACTAACACCCAGATTGTGATGTAAACACTTTTGACCGAATGAATATCAGAAACTTTGCACGTGACTGTGGGTCATCTCGTCGCTGTTTCGGAGCAAAGTTTACGAGGTGTCATTAAGATAATATTTATATTAGTCGCTTGTACAAATTGAAAGGGAACCATGATGAAGTTAATAATTTATTAATGACAGAGTTAAGGCATGGGTACAGTTCATTTGAATAGGAGAATTAACACTACCTAAATGCAACAATAATAGAAATGAAACTAGTGACGGACCTTATTCCGGCCGTTATTCCAGTCGACGCCAGCAACTATTGTACATTACGGCTCTGTTAGTCACAACTCCAGTTTAGCTATTACTCAGAACAGGTTAATCTTCTAAATCTGTAGCAAGCGTCAAAATATTATCGTTACCTCTTTTAAAGCGTAGCACTCTCCGGGCACAAAGCGCTTTAGTGGTTCACAAGTCGAGAACTAAAGTATAAGGAGCGATTCCCTGGCCAACAAAGTGCTAGTTTTGTGCTCGATAAGCTACGTTGGGATGCGCTAGGTCGGGGTTAAGCCAGCTCTCTAGCTAGGGGGCGCGGGCTCCGAACGGGCTTTGAGATAGAACGTTTATAATATTAGCTTGTCATTGTCTGACTACAGAGTTCTTAAGTGTCGGCTTAAGTTTTTAACGATCGTGTTACGTGGTTATTGCAAATAGATAGAAATTGGCGATAACATGTTTATGCCCTGGGAGCTTATGCTTCTAAACGCAATTTATTATTTTTAAGATGTTTCTAAGACAGGGTTTGGTAACTTTTATTTATATGGTAAAGTTGTTTGTATGATTATTATAAATGCGATCCGGTTTAACAAACATAATTATACTGATTCGACGTGATTCATGCTATGAACCAGCTTTTCGACGGAAGCACACTCATCGGCTCAGACCTGATGTAAACAAGGTGTGACCGTGGGCAGAATCTTAGCAACACTATTTATAATACATCGGTAACCAGCTTCAGCTTCGAACCGCAGCGTCCGCAGATTTACAATCGTGGGCTATCTTCTCAAGCTATCTTAAAGTGTTAAAAGGTACTTATCACGGGGATAAGTAGCTTTTGACATTCTGCGATCCTCTAACCTAAAAAAAAAACACATCACATTCGTGTTTGTATGAAAGTGTGTTATTCTAAAGATGTCTCAATTGTTCTTGGGTAGCGCAACCTTCTTGTAACTGACTACTGACCATGAAGTCAATATTATGATTAAGTATTGTTATGAACATCTCAGTCGAAGACAAATAGGTGCAAATCTATTCGTCTAGTTTCGTAGTCATGCACACCTACACCTACAGTAAGTAGATCGTTACTTATTTCTTTTAACGTTATTGCACAAGGACAACAAAGGGGTATTCATAACGAAGCATGATAACGGAATGTGATGTGACCGATAACTTGTTTCTGCGAACAGTTTCTTACTTTTCCCTAGAGCGGTGTGTTCGTATATGATTATGTATATGTTTGATATAAATGACGTAACTCGCGTTTTTAGTATAATGATCATGGCTCACGTCACTCACGCGACCTCATAGAGTATTCATTCATTTCGTAGTGGTCTGCCAGTACGCATGTTATAATGCAATATCGTGGCTCGCACTTTGGACTGCTAGCGTTTGCGAGCGATTGTGGGTGAAACGAATTGCAGAACGGTTCGCGTTTATTGTTCAAGATATTATTGTGTAGCAGCCGGCACGCGGACGGCGCGCGGCCTGGCGCGGCGAACACAAGTGCAGCATTGAAGAAATTGAATTGTATTGTTGGCTTACTTTGAAACTTTTCCTGCTTTGTGCACCGTATCGAGGACTTTCCTGTGCCGTACAGCACCGTAAAACATCGACAAAGACGTTATTTGAATGCTCCAAGGTAAATTGATTTAGCTAACTGCGCAACTTTTTAATTAGAGGTAATACAACACTTTCCAGAAGACAAAATGTAATTTCGTCTTCGTGAGAAGTGTTAATCACAAAAAAGTACAGTACCTGATTAGAGCGCATTTATCTCTATTTTATTAACTATTGTTAATATTATCTTGTATGAACATTATTTTAATAATGGTAAAGCGTATAAAATTATTACCGGCAGAGAGATTTAAATGACTCATCAGGTCAAGGTGAATAATGATGTCAGGATATAATAATAAATATACAATTTACAACTATTTATATTGTATTATAAAAGCTTTTAAAGCTAGTCCACAAGTGTTACAAAGAAAATTGATTACAAGCTAGTACAGTTGATAGTATTCGATTCGCAAAAATAAAATATTTAATTTTATATTTAATAATTTTAAGCGTTCATTGTAAGGATCTAATATTTTTCAAATTTCATACTAATCTTCAGTTGCTTATTCGTACCAATTTATTTGTGTGCAGTGCAATATGACTAACCATTATGTAAAGTAGAAAAATAACTTACTTGGTACCTACTTATTTTCATCACAATAGTCACTAATTTCCTCACATTATTTTAAAAGTTATTCGATATTCGTTTAGTCCAGTAACTTTGTGAACAATAATTAACAATATATCTATGAGTGAGTGCATATTTGATGTCTTACCGCAACCAGATCAGCCCCCTTTCCATAAACATTTAAAGCAGGACAGATTTCACACTGTCACATTTTCCGTTGTGGAAGCGGGAAGCCGCTACGTGCATTGTATAGTGGCATCTCGCTTCTACAACGGAAAATGTCCTGCTATAAGAGTTCATGGTACGGGGGCAGTATCTGCTCGCACCACTGTGCCTGCGCTGTTATGCATTCCGCATCTGTTCATGACCCACCGCCGTGTTCCATTCAGTCGGATTGTCGAGCATTTGAGGGACCACAAACACTCAAAGGCCGCGTTCTTGAAACTCGTGGGGTCTCCTTATGTGTAGAGAACAATCACCCGACCACAAAAAGACACTGAAGAACCTAATACATACTCTACTTTTAACCGACCAAAATTTCAATGTAAGAGGTGTGTAAGAGTACGTTTACCTAAGTTTTGTGATCAAATACTGTTAGAAAAGTTTTAAGATTAGGTTAACATTGTATTTGTGAGTGAGCTATGTCTGGTACATTGAATATGAACTGCCTAAGTCTAAGCATGTGTAAACATAGTTCGGAGTATCGGTGCGTTTAGCCGACCCGCATGTCTGTTTATTGACGGGCGCTCACGTCAAATTGACGCCGTTAATTTATCTTAACAGCTGCTACACTTTCCCCTTACTAAATGGGACTATATATTTTAGGAGAAAGCTCGCTCGATTTATTCTGCTCATGCTATGACAGGCACATAGGCAAATTGTATAGCGAAATAGTGAAGTAATAATTATTAGTCCACTTAACTACTTTATACAGTAGGTACCTAGGTACATTACGGGCTTTTTAAATATATTTTATAGTGTACTAATAATAATATAATTATTTATTCACATAATTTATTATTTTCTATCTGGATGTATACGATACAATAACAGTACCTATCCTACATCTTTGGCGGCGATTTTAATTTGCTACACACGAGTACCTACTTTTCTCGCTGTGTTAACTGACTATCGTACAGCTAAATGAAGTTTTAAATATAAGTTCTATCTAATAATAATCAAGCCTAAGTACTTATGAAAACCCTTTCTGAATGCCCTTTTAAAATAAAAATATGATGAGTTTCGGTATAACTTCTCCTCGCTAGAGATCCGAATTCGTACTGAGTCTATGAAAGTAAAATTAACTAAACTTGTATTTTTACGGATTCTCCATTGTGGTTTTTAATAATACATTTTATAGGCAAGTCCGATTTATACAGAAATAAAAATGGACAGCGTAGACGTAAAACATAGAACGAGAGAATTTAGACACGAGGAGACAGCAATTCAAATTCCCCGCAATAAAGTCCATAGGCGTAGTCTAGTATTGTTTAAATAAGTCAACATTTATGATAAATGCAGGTAAACAAACACTATATTTGGATCCTGAAATGAAATTCAGGCGAAAATGCAATAACATAAGTTAATACACACAACGAACATCAGCCGGCCATGAAGATTTATTGATTATTTTACCAATTAATGTCGATGCTGGGCCAGTCAGGCAAAATGTACCCAACATTATTAAATTCACACGGCTAGTTAACGTAGGAATGGCCACGCGATCGCCCTCACCCACGACCTTCGTACCACCCTCACATTATTAAAACAGAATAATTAAATTGCTATGCGACAGAAAATTCATGCATTAATTATACCAACTTCCATATTTATCGGTACCTACCCTGTGACATAACCCTAAAAGATGCCTTTCCTAAACAAATTAGTACCTGACTCAGACGGTTTTCTCTTTTGAGCACGGTACTTGCTTATTCAGTTGCTCCGTTATTAAAGCTCGAGCCTGAAGCGCTAGATATACGCTACCGAATATTAAAGGGCGTTCACCTGTAATAAATAAAATTCGTCCATCCATTTAATACTTACGAACCGAGGGCCACGTCGCTTGCTAGTTACTTTAGTAGAGTTACGAAAATATATTTTAGCCTTATTGTTCGCATTATTACGTAAATGTTACATCAATCCAACTTTCCATCCCGGTTATGGAACTTCTGATAACAAAAACATATTGCTCTAGGGCCGCGACGACGGCGGCCGCCGACGTGCCCCGCCCACCGCGTCAGGCCTACTACCATCACATCGCTACTCTTGAATCTTGTCGTAAAAAAACCTGATCTACCTACTCGCACGTCATTCACTGATGTTCAGACTAACCCGACTAAACAATAAGTAAATAAAGAGGGCTACGATGCTTAATATGTTACCCAATATGTCAGTCTGTCTGTTTCCTACAACACTGAATAATAGGCTATGAAATAACCATTGTAGTTTCTTCGTGCACAATGAAAAAGCTTTGGAAAATATTAATAGCTGCTGCTTCTTTCAGGAAGTGAAGAGCTTCCAGAAGTAGGTACTTAGTCGGTCGTAGTAGCTATTGTAATGTAAGTACTAAAAAGGCATGCTTTACTTTTGCTACCATTTCAATAGGTACCGATAAAATGAGGTCTATGAACTAGGCCTGCATGTAACGGGCGCGGGTCTGCTACTCTTGAGGCCAGGATTGTTTAAACTGAAATAGTCCTTTAATTACGTAATCAGAGTAGCATATAAAGAGTACACCACACAACAATAAAAACTTACGGAACACCAACAGTACCGAAAACTTAAATAGTTTATTAATACAAGATAAAAATTAGTTGATTCTTATCTCATCAATTTAATTTCCTTCGTTCATGGGCAGTACAATAGCGCTGTATGTACCACAAGACTTTGTACGTAATAACTTGCTTGTCAAGAGTAACTTTCAAGCTAAACTTTAATCCGTTAGCCACAGTAGAGTCCGTTCACACAATAGAGCTGACAGGTAAAGTTCCTGCCAAAGCGGATTATGTATACCCGATAGTCGGACAATACAAATAGCGACGAATTGTTTACAATTTACTGACAAATAGTACTGTCACTTTTGTTTAAAGTTGCAACAGAGAATTAATTGTAACATTCTAAAATAAAGGTAAATAAAATACACGAAGTATGACACCAGTACAGATGTAAGCCAATTATTTTGAAATATCCAATAGGATGGCGAAGTGTTGAACCGTACTGTTCGTTTTACAAAAACTAGTACGCTAGTACCTAATCCATTTACATTCAGTCTGTTGGTCACGAAAGCTTTTTATAACCGAACGGCGAACACGAAAATTTTATAACCCGGAATTCACATTTTCAACCCAACAATTTCTCTAGAACTTTAAATGGTTTTTGCAACGCCACGCCGGTATATTTTCACTCAAGTCTTTTTATATTTTGATATAGATACCAATTATGTAGATTGATCGACGTAAATTTTTATAAAATGTTTTGTATGGTATGGGCGGCGAGCCATGAACACTCACCTAATGTGCTGATAGACTGTAAGGACCAGCTCTCGCTCGCCTTATGATGCTGTAGCGGAGCAAGAAAGACGAAGTGTCCATCACCCTTCCTTCCACGAAAGGGTACCTCCACCAAAAAAGGACAGTTGACAGTTGCCAAAAAAGAACTTACAGCGCGTAGGTCTTACGGATGATATAAACTGAGTACAACATGCTTACAGCTATGTGGTTTCGATAAAACCAACGATTTTCGTACACATAGCTAGACTGCTCGAGAACGTCTGAAGATACAAGAATAATTAACCCTACTAATATTTTTTACGTCAAGTCTCAAGATTCGCAATAACATTTTTTTTTTCAGTTTGAGCGTATTGCGAACGTTTTCCTTTATGTACTTACAACAAAATATAATGATCAGTATTTTGTACGAAACCTTAAATGGGAATGGGTGGTATTGGGTATTGGTATATTATATTGTTCCAATACGAATAAGGAAATAATGTATTATGGAATTATGATAACAATTTAATATTCTGTACCTCATACGCACGACACTTTGCTTGATCATAAATATTCCTTTAAATCTTTATTTATTGCGCATCTGTAAATAATATTTAAAAACACTGTTCTATACGTATTATTTCATAATTATAATTTTCAGATGGCGTTGGTAGAAGAACAAGGCGCGGGCGCCGCCGCCGACGACCCCGAAGCCTTGCTCAACGAGTGGCTCGGCGAGCTCACCGTGCTCACCGCGGTAAGGACATTAAGCTCTTTAGCTACCTCCAAACGTCGTAACAAGACCATATACCGCCAGGTGATACATATCGTTACTCTGCTCTCTGAAAAACGCAACGTTGCCTAACCTAATCTTAATTCCGCGCCATAAATAGAAGCATCTGGCCAAACCCCGGCACCGTATCTTAGTGGAAAGATATACCTTCATTAATTAAATAAATAAAAACGAAAACGCTGCTTGAGTTTAAAAGGGATGATTGATGCTGGATCACAAGAACACGTGTGGCTTGCAGCCGGCGGCGGCGCGGACGCGCGGGCGCAGCGCCGCGGGACAGGTGCGCGTGCACACATGCGCTTTTACCATGATTTTGCATCGCTTCGACAAGCTCCTCGTGGCTAGTGTTAACATCTCGTGTACGGCCACGCGATAACTTGATTTTCAACAGACCTTTACCTGTTTCTTTATTAACCTTTTCTTGACATGATTACCGTATTTTTTGCATAATATTTGATAAAGCTCTCCGTTAAATACTGTACGCAATGAAAGTAATTTCACGTTATTTCAACACATATTTTGTTGATTGTTAGAATCTCTTCTTCATAACCTCGGGTAGAGGTGTTTGAAGAAGGTAAGTACCAAATTTGGTACATATTGGGTTATTTAAATTTGCAAATTTCCATACATTTATACTGATCATTTTTTGAATATAGAACCATTCGAAGATACATTTATTTTACTAACCCCTCGGCCGATGGGCCGATTTTTTAAAAACTGTGCCAAAACTGACAACTTTATCCTTTAAAGAATTTAATTCCTTAACATAATGTAGATTTTTCATTAAGTTACGCTACATTGCTCTACATTGTAAAGCAATGTAGCGCAAAAATAATAATAAGGAGGCTTGATTTTCGAAGATATTTAGTATGCCACAGATGAATATCGGTTAAAATAAGTTGAGATCGATAAAATGTGGATCCCGCACATCTGTCGCGTGTAGCGAGGGCCGCATGAGCAGGTGTTCCAACACAACACCTGTTTCCTATTTTTTGTCCATCTTTTTCACACTACTTCTGGTATAGTCCCGTACATTTCACAAAACTCATTACAAATTCTCCGCCCAAATATACTTATAATTTTAAAAAATTTGCTTGCGGTAACCTAAATTAACGTAAATAACACCCACGTGTTATTGTAGTATGTTGGTAAGCAGTGTGCCCCCGCAGTATTACCATGCCCACTATAATTATTTATAGTACCGGACTTATACTTAACCAACTGGACGACAATAGATTTTGGGCAACGCAATATATTATATATTTGTTTAGTTAAGTGCGGGGTGCGGCTATATACCACAGACGGCATGGACATATTATAAAACTAGGTCAGCCAGTCGATGTTTTCTTACATTGTCATCGCCACGTGCTATTTTAAAATAATTATAAAACAAACAGTCAATAAGTACCTAGTGATCATATTGTTGTTGTATAAAGTATATGAAATTATTTTATGGTATTATTGTATATGTTATTCGTATATAATATTTTATGTTGATGTGATATATCTACAAATTTTGTCCAATCCGTAAAGGTATATTATATTTATCAGATAATAAAAAAAAATCTCTAAATAAAATAAAATTAGGTATAATAATGTCATACAGGTGGCACACGTACTTAACTACAACCTTTAATTAATTATGGTGTTGTTAGATTTTTTTAAACAAAATTTCGGGGATATTGTAGGTATCGGGGATAATTTTCGTACTAGGTACGCAATATATTTATAAATTTTTATGCGTTATTATATATTTTTATGCATTCAATAAATTTAGTAGATTTAAATTATAGTTACGAATGCGTGGTAAGTTTAATGTTTTTTTAATATGGGTTTGCCCTACTTTTAGTACTTAACTTTATCGCGTTGAACTGATTAAGGGTTTTTAGTAGGCAGTAGTTTTATTTTCGGAAAATGTGACACGGTGACACGGGCAGCACCGCAGCGTGCGCAACACGCCGTGGTTTGGCGCGCAGAGCATGTGGGTGCGTGCGGGCGACGCGCCGCGCCGCGCCGGCCCGCGAGCTGACGGGGCTCGAGCCGAGGGGACTCGCACACACACCACCGCGCCGAGCCGAGTCCACTCATTCTGGAATCAAACAACGTAGCGTAGCGGCCTGCGCACACGTGCGCAAGTCACAAAACACGGTTGCCGCTTGTCTACTTGCGTCCCCCCTGCGCTGTTGCCTGCCTCTGCGACCGGCCGACTCCGCACTCATGCTTCATTTTGTAATACTACTCACTTCACTTTGCTCTACGCTGCGTAGTTGTGGTCTGTCTCGTGAACGGCGAACGCGTGAGGGAGTTCTCTGATAGTGGTCTTTGTTCTGTGATTTTACCAAAAAAGTATATGATACATGGCGCAAAACTTTGTTTTAGTGAAGTGAATGGGCGAGGTCACTACTCTATGCCGATATAGCTACCTAACTGTAGTGCGGTAAAGTTTGGTGCAGATCGGCGCAAGCCCCGTGGTGCGCGCTCGGTGGAAATAACAAACTTGTTTCCATACCAACCAATAATTTATAAGTGCATACTTACACGTGACTCAACCTAAATTAAAAAAACAAGCAATTGTGTATATGCGGCGTTTCGTTTATTTTGTTCAGTGACAATAATAATGCTAGTTTAGTTTGGGATAATGTCCCGGTCCCGCGCGACATAGCACCGGCTTTTGGCACGCTTTGCTAATAGTGTGAAGTGTTGTTTTGTGAGTCATTGCACGCTGCAATGTAGACGAAATGATGGATGTGCAACTAAATGAATCGAGTAAATGGCAGCGCGGAGGGTTTCTGTCATCTCTTAATAGAAGTTTTCGATTAGCGAACGGGAAAACAAGAAGTGCTACTAACTCTCCCACAGAAAATAAAAGCATTGAACTAAGTTTGGATATGACATCGACGGCGACGGTACGTAGTGACTAATGAGTCTGCTGATAAACCAACCACCAATTGTTTAGGTTTAAATAAAAGCCGTTATAACTTATAATACCTAAGCATTAAATTAATGACTTGAACCTTGTTCTATTTGACAAGAAGTATTACTTCTTATCGACTTTTTGTGTACACTGTACAAATGTATGTATACGGAAAATTTAAATGGAGATAATGTGTTTATTCAGAATTGTTTCTATGAGCATCCATAAAGAAATTAATGACTTTGCTCTCTGTACATATACACAATACCCAACTATCTTATCTAATATTCTACAAATATAATTTAATCAATGAATAAAATTTGTTGACATACCTAATAGGATAGCCATACAAACTTACCAAGTTCATTGTTTAAAGACAATGCATTCCCATCTATGTTTTGGGATGTCAACTGGTATGTGTGTGGATAATATTAATTTCTGGACGAATAAGAATATAATTTGTATTCATTGCGCCGTGTTGGTACATTTAAGGACCGGGATTAGTTGCCGGGGGCCAAAAAGGTGTCGTAGCAATAATCGCGATAGTCTACGTAACCCTAATCAGGTACGAGGACTTAATTGGTCCCTTTAATCTGCAGGGACTGAACTCATCCAATGATGGTGCTTCAGCGACGTTGAGGCCACTAGAGATCGTGGCTCCTCGCATAGACACCTACAGGTTCTCGATGGCCAACATGGAAGAGACGCAGGACGCCGACCTTGATGCAATACTTGGGGAGCTCTGTGCCCTTGACTCCGAGTACGATGAAGAGATATCCCGGGTGTCTGGTAAATAACTCTGCTTTCCCTCATGTTGTTCCTCAATAGATATAATTTGTGTGTCCTAACATGTAATGTTTCGTCTTTAGTTTTATCATCGGCGTCGAAGTCCAGGGCGGATACCACTGAGGGGTCCCAGAGACAAGACAAAGAGTGTAGTGACGGAGCCTCTAGCATAGCTCGCACCGACTCGCCCGATAATGACTCGGCCTTCAGTGATACTGTAAGTTTAGTGTCAATTTAAAGTATCTATTAAACAAAACAATAGATACTTTTATTGAACAAAATGTTCAATGTCGTGGTCGTTATATTTTACAGTTCCAGCAATATCCCATAAAGAACATAAAAGCGCAAGTTTGAAACGATTTCTAACGCCAATAAAAACCTTCGTGAAAAAATAGTGAAATGAGAAAGTCCAGATGGTAGCAATTTACTTAATCAACGCGCCACGCGCATGCACTTCCCGTGCCTATTTCTATTAGTAGATATCCGTCAATACTAGTTTTAATTTATCTGTTCAGCAATTTATTTTATAGCTATTCTTCTTTATTATCTTTAAGGTATCCATGCTGTCCAGTGAATCTTCAGCATCAAGTAGCACTAGCACCAAATGTAAAGCGTTAAAGTTAAACCTTCATCAAACGCAGAAGGTAATAACACTAATTTTACCATTACCCTGAATTTTTACCTCTTTTCTAAAGAACATTATGTTCTATACGTGTAATTATATTCCAGGGCGCAAGTTTCCAACAAAAGGCTGATAAAATAAAATTAGCGCTGGAACGCATGCGCGAAGCTAACATTAAAAAACTATTTATAAAAGCTTTTTCAATGGATGGATCCTCCAAAAGTCTGCTAGTAGACGAGAAAATGACGTGTGGATACGTTGCCAGATTACTAGCAGACAAAAACCACGTGACAATGGAACCAAAGTGGGCAATTGTAGAACACTTGCCCGACCTTCACATGGGTAATAGTAATAACTCGTCATAATTGTATTAGTATTGCCTAACTGAGTAAACCATTAATTTTTGTTAATCAAACATTTTGTTATACAGAACGAGTCTACGAAGATCATGAAATGCTAGTCGACAATTTAATGTTATGGACAAGAGAATCAAAAAATAAAATTTTGTTTGCCGAGCGACCTGATAAAATATCCCTGTTTCAAACACCAGAAAAATTCTTGTTGACCGAAGACGACAGAGGTAACCTCAAAATTTACGAATATATTGAAATAAGCTGTTTTACGACTATAATGAATAAACGAATATATTGACATAACTTGTATATTGTTTGAAAAAGGTTGGTCCAGCGAACACGATGAGCACTCGAGACAAGTAATCATAGAAGAGTTTTTCGGACAGAGTGGAGGTACCACGAGCACAATTCCATCAGTTTCTGGCCACCCAGTGCCTCCGATGGAGGGACCATTGTATCTGAAAAATGATGCTAAAAAGGGATGGAAGAAAATTTACTGTGTATTACGACCGTCCGGTTAGTAACCTAACATACAACGCTGCGCTGTGTGGCCACACCCTACCTAACTTTTATTTAAGCAAAGCGAATTGGCATATGCGAAAATATATACATTTGTTAATTCTTACATGTATTTATAAAATTACCTTTTACTTTCTTATTTATTTAGGACTGTACTACTCGCCCAAGGATAAAGTAAAAACACTAAAAGAGCTAGTGTGCTTGGCGACGTTTGACACGAACGAGGTTTACATAGGATTGAATTGGAAGAAAAAGTACAAGTCGCCGACAGACTTTTGCTTCGCGATTAAGCACCCGAGGCTGCAGCAACCAAAGAGTGTTAAGTTTATTAAGTTTCTCTGCGCTGATGACCAGCGCTCTCTCGAACGATGGGTGACTGCTATGCGAATAGCCAAGGTACGGAACGATACGTTTGTTTATTCAATACTTATATCTTGATATATTATACAAATCAATCACTACAGCACCCAATTCTGATCAAACCGCAAACCTCCGATAGCCGACCGATGGTACCTTATAATATTAAATGTAATGAACGAAATAAAGCAGAATTATACATCTAAGTATATATCAATTTATATTATATATTATAATATACAAAAAAAATTTTTTTTTCTTGTAGCATGGAAGACAGTTGCTAGAAAACTACCGTTCACTTGTGGAAGAACTCACCCAAGAAGATTTGGACCACCTCGCTCACGCCCGGTCTTGTTCAGTAAGTACTTAATAAACGACATTGTGGGGAAGTGTCACATAGACATAGAAAGAGGTAGACCTAAGGTGCTCCTCCATATTTGTAACTTACTTGTACAAGTTCCCACCTATTTTCAGGAAAAACTTATGTTATGTTATGCTTAACAATTGTATTTGTTTGTATTAAAAATATACAGTTGAGTGTTGTAATTGTGGACGTTTTTAGAAAAAAAGTAGTAGGTACCCACCGTTTTATTTTTCATTATTTACTTTCGAAATAATCTCGTTCGGAAAAATTGTGACAGTTTAATTTCATAGCGATAAAAATATAGTACATTTCGTACTTGATTATTTCAAAATATAGTACCTACGAAACATGTATTACCTACATATGGTACAGGTGGCAAACCTGTCTCTACCCCTCTGGTCATGGACCATGGTAGTCGTGACAAGTGTACTTCATGGATTTATACCTATAATGTAGCGGTCCAATTGTCAGATAACATCGATACCGACGAAGACGAACGGCATGCCGGTCGTGGGCATCAGCAGCCCGGCGCAGTCCACCTCCAGCAATGCCAGCGTGGCTAACTCGGACATCAGTAGCGGCAGGTTGGTATCCCATCATGTCACAATACAATACATTAATACAGAGCACTTACAATGGATACACTTGAAATGAGAACGTTTAAAGAAGGAGAAGCTTATGAACTTTAAACAAATATTTGATGAGTTTCTCCAATGGATTTAGAAAAAAAATAATAGAAAATAAATAGATTCTAACAACATAAAAAGAAGAGTAAAAACTAAAATAAACAAAAACACTTTCTTTCTTGAATTTATGTGATTGGATAACTGTCTCTAACGTATGTATAAACCAATACATTTTCATGATGCATTCTCAGTCTCTTTTACTACTTAATTATCTTGAAACTTCTTATTTTAACTCATTTCCAGTTTATCCATAAAGCATCGTATTAGTGTGATATAAGATTCGAGCACTAAAAATAACGAAATTAAAAACAGTAATCCAACAGAAACTTTGGACATACATATTAACAAGTTACAAGTTGGACTCCTAACAGACGTTATTATGTTTGTACATCAAGCTATGCGATAATGGACTCATCTGATTTATAAATTGACTCTTTCTGTGCTTGCGTTTGATATAGTGTTTCTATAAAATGCGAGTGTTTATATGTTACAACTTAACCTTCAACCCGCGACTTTGTCCGCTAGCAAAATTTTTATGCGGTATCCCGTAACTGAAAGTAACCCACTCCGGTACGAGTTCCTGTTAAAATCTTACCGAAACGGGTTCAGGCGTAGCGCCGAATACCTCACAATCAGGCACATTTATAACATGTTCAGATGGTTTTACTTTTTACCGTATCAAAATTTTCTAAATGATGACATCTCTGCGAACAGTATATAAATTTGTAAACAAAAATTATTGTAATATTAATGTGCACAGACACTCCCGCGCATCATCTTCAAGTTCAAGCGGATGTCTCTCCGACGGTGGCACCGCTTCCGAAAGCGCTTTCGACTGCGAGTTTCCCATGGGTAAGGCTACACAAATATAGATAATATATGTATATAATGAATGTCTGTGTGTTATAGAAATACAATTAAATTATACCCAATCTTGTATACACAATATTATACACTCCGTATCTTATTAAAATCACTTCAACTTAAACCTTCATATTTATATAACTATGATGAACCCCGCAGGTACAATAAAGAGGAAACCATCTATGAAACCAAACATTCCGTTAACATGGATGACACGACAGCTGAAAGAGATGGTAGAAAAGGGTGGAGATTGCGGCGTGGAGGACGAGGGCGGCGGCGACTCCGGGACGCTGACGAGACGACCCCGCCCCGCGCGGACCGACGACTCCACGCTTAAGCGACACCACACTATCGGTAAGTCTGACAATTTAACTCATTTTTTATACACCGACTTGCTTAAACTATTACTGATAATACTCATATATGGTTTTCTTAATCATTTATAGATTCGTCGGAGCCAGTTGTATACACAAGCACATCTAGTTCTCGTCTGAGTGCCACTGCCAGCCCTATCCGCCATGACCCACCTTCGCCCACCTACGGGCACTATGAAAGCGTGCCCCGCGACGCCTTGTACCGCAACAGCGCCGACAGCGGCTCAGTGCTCTACGGCTACACTACGATCTACGATAAAGCGCCGCGACCTCCGACGGTAACACAAGTTGAAGATTTGCCGCCGCCTCCGCCTCCAACCGAAGACATTTCCGACGCCATGTTTAGTTCCACCTTAAGCCTTGACTCTCTACCGCCGCCACCGCCACCACTCGAACCCATCGAGGACCTCACCGGCTCTCAGCTTAGCTTACCTCCACCCCCTCCAGAGCATACTATAGAAGCGCACACTGCTGCAGGACGCGTGCACGACATTGTGAACCAACTAACAGCCCAACAGATAGAACAAGCCGCGCGAGCTGGGCAATCAAGGGTCACAATGCGCAACACTGAACAGAGTCGTACGTTTCCGCGTCAACCCTCACTCGACAGCGTTACCTCGGAGACATCTCGAACATCATCCCTTCACTCAGATAAAAGTATCTATGGCCAAAATGTAGCATATGGCGCTTGTCTCGCTGAACTGCAAACAAAGAAACTGAGCAACGGCAGCCCTTCAATTCAAAAGAAATTAATTACTGAACCAGCAAAGGAGCGCACCGGCTCCATAAAGAAAGTTAACTTCGCCGACGATCTACCGACTTGCTCGGATAATAAAAAAAATAAGAAAATTTCTTTTAACCTTAAAGAGCAGCCCCCGCTTTCTCCTCGAAAACCCCCGCCACCGAAACGAAATGAAAGCACAAAATTATCGTCACCAAAGAAACTAGCTGACTCAAATAGTAATCCCCCCAAGGAATTTCTGAGAGACTTGCAAAGGGTGATGAGAAAGAAGTGGCAGGTCGCCCAAAAATGTAAATTGGAGCCTGCTACTACTCCGCATGAAGTGCTTGGTTTTAGAGAGTACCCCCTATCGGAAGACTATAAAGAGACTAGTGTATCAATGTGGGTACAAGAGCACTATGGCGGGGGAGTAGAAGATCCTTTCTATGAGAACGTTTTCGGGCGGGAGCCGCAGCCGCGCCGAGAGGAGCCCAAACCAATAAAAAAGCGGCCGCCGCCGGCCCCCCCGCGCCGCAGCGACTCCACGCACCTGTCCACACACCCGCTGCCGTCTGCTGCGCAGCCCACCGTGTGAGTGCAGCAGCAGCTTGCTCTCCCTTTATTATACAGGTCGTTAACAAACTGAACGCTTCACATGCTTCTCCCTTACGCGAAGTGCCACTGCGAACTTGAAGTTTGATAGGATCGTTGGTAGGTACACCATGTGCCTCAACCACAACCTAATATAATCAATATTGGAACAAAGAATTCCTGAAACAAAGGCTGCGTCTAATACACGCAAAAATAGTTTTGCGGTTAAGATGTTAATATAAAACTCGTAACTCGAAAAAATATTTCCCTTAATACAGCTATGCTCTGCGGAGTTACTAAAACGAAAATGAAAACTTAGTAGGTAACATTGTCTTTAAAGTTACGTGCTTAGTTATATACTGGCAGCAAAATGTTTGCAAAGTATGCTTTTTGAAAAAATGACCAATCTCGATAAATTGTTATCATTTTGTAGGCAGTTTCAATCAATAAAATATTGAGTAATCAGAATGGGGTGCTATTTTGAAAAGGTATACTAAGGTATGTAGGATGGCTTTTTGCAAGTTCACTTGCAACAAAAAATAGATGAAATTATAAAAATCTAATAGTTAAATTCACTATTTAGGCAAATATTGTAAAAATATGTTATTTAGCAACTTTATAAAAGACGCGAAAGTGTTGCGTTTGTATAGAACGCACTGTTTGCTTGTGAACTTGTAAAATATATTTATTGCAAGAGTTGGAGTTTTGTCAATTTTATATTATGTTCCTAGTTAATTATTATATGTTATATTATAAAAAACACGGGCAATCTATGTATAGACATAGTATATAAATACCGAGGCGATATTATACCGCTGTTGCAGTGAGTAATCGATGTCATTCCTGTCGTTTTAAAACACTAGTAGGTAATTTTTATACTATTCTATACTTGAAAAGCTTCCGTACACAAATACATTTCATAGTTAAATAGCTGTGAGTGTGGATTTACATAATATAAAGCATGACATTATTGAACATCGGGTTTCACATTTTTTTTAAAGGCTTGGTTTGACCATCTGTAAGCATGTAGGTACTTGCGTCACAACATAATAATTGAAAGATAACGTCTAGTAAATCCTGTAGGAAATGTGTGATTTCAAAATATTTCTTGAGCGTGCCATATGTTTGATTTTTCATTTTGACAGTTATTAGTGCAATTTGTAATAATGTTGAACTAGATAAATCTATATGCATAGATTCATCTCTTCGCTCGACACTAACAACTAGCCTATTGGCTATTGGTAGAGTCGCGCAGGCGCAAGTGACAACGCTGTGCCAAACACCGAGATTGATCTATCCTATGTCTCATCGAGTTAGGCAGCAATCAATTTTATAGCGTGTATGTACATATGTATGTGCGTCCATTTAGTAAAGGTACTCAATGCATTGCTAGAGTTAGAGAAATAAGGGCGTGTAGAGAGGGACAGAATGAAAAATATACAGAACTCCAATGTGTCTGATCTCACTGTACCATCAGTAAACGTTATTATTATGTCAGGGCTGTGATTATGTCGTGTCTGGTTTATTTTCTCAATACAATATACTATATGAAGGCGGCAAAATAATTAACAATTGTTATGAATGTAACGATTTAATAAAAATATCCTAATTATTTTACCACTGTTGTATAATGACAACGGATACATAATATTGTGTAAATTGTTCTTTTTATTATTAAATCTACAGCAATGGAACTTGGTCCTAGTGTAGCTAATAAAATAAGCTTTGAATACCTGACTAGATTTAATAATTTAACTATAAATTACTTATGAATGATTTTTTTTATATTAATGTCTTTATATTATAATAATTCTTTTGAAACTGTTGAGCGGAGACAGTGTAAATAATTATAAAAAAATATCTTCGAGGCCTTAATACTTTGGATTAATATCGCACCCAATGTACGTCGTCGTCTACTTAGGTACAGAGGCGCCCAATCTCTCAGAAATCTCTAAAATGATAAGTATTAGTACTTACTTAACACCTAAGCATAAACAAATATTCAAACTCAAGTACTCAAATTATAAATTTCTTTAAAATTCATTTATATATGGATTCGTATAAAAAAGTAGGTACACCTACGTAGGTTGCTATTAAGGAACATCAATACATTATATAACTATCAAACATAAAAAATGTCGGCATAATAATTAGTATTATTACTTAATACCAATTTTTTTCTACATACATATATATATATATGCTAAGTAGAGTTCGATTTTCCCTGCAGAGTGAAAACATTCTGCATTTATTCAAAACTAGCTGCGACCCGCAGTGTTACCCGTTACATTTATTCTATATTTTTTGGGATAAATAGCCTATGTGTTAATCCAGGGTGTCAGCTACCTTCATCCAAAATTTTATCAAAATTGGTCCAGCCGTTTACATACAAACACACTCACAAACTTTCGCCTTAATAATATTAGTGTGATAAATGACATTACAGTAAATCTGCAAGAATTTCACGCTATATCCTTTGTATTGAACCTGATAACTCCATGCAGGAACAATACAGTACATAATTATACAATGTTAGATTAAATATAGGTAAGGATATGTTACCCTGTCTTTGCTCGCAGAACACGTAGACTACTGCCTTAATTATAGACGCTGGTTCATTAAATTAATATCATAAATTCTTGCATTCCTTTGTGCTTAATTTCATAAAATGTAGGGATAGAACAAGATCTTTCTGTGTTAATATAATAGCTTTACAATGCGATAATACCTGACCTACCTATTCGAAAGATACAATATCATATATTCTCTCCTGAACTGGTGTTTCTACATAAAAATTAATCGATTGCATACAGGTTAATGTACTTTTTTGTGATACGGAAGTCATGACTGCGTTTATACTGGATTTTATTTAAATAACACTAAAAAAAAGTCCATCCAATTACACATTCGGATTACAAAGACTGAAAATATGAAATAAAAGTCCGATATTGACAATAAGCTGACGTCCAAAAAAATCCGGAATCCTTTATGATATTCGACTAACACTAGGTACCTACGCCTTAAAATTATTGTGCTTAAGTGACAATCTTTTTTTGTTATTATTTTATCATTGAACAGGGTTGGAAGTTAATGAAGACGAAAATAAACGTTTCATTTTGTAATACATATAGCCTCACGCGCACTGTAATACTGCATTAAAATCAGTAACGTGTATAGATAATTCAATACTACATACTGATAGGCTGCCATGTCTAATTTCATCTGTTCTATCTTATCGGTGTT
Source organism: Abrostola tripartita (assembly GCA_905340225.1). NCBI lineage: Eukaryota > Metazoa > Arthropoda > Insecta > Lepidoptera > Noctuidae > Abrostola > Abrostola tripartita. Next base: position 7,407,728 of record HG996486.1, read on the forward strand.
TTAAGGATACAATTGATAAGTTAAGTTCTGATTTAAATTGTATTAGAAATGAAAGACTGCTGGTTAGTATAGTTTGGAAATAGGTACCCACAAAAATATCGATAAGATACAACGACACTATTTATTTGGTATGTATAGTTAGCCGTTTGTGTTGGAAGTGCTGTAAAGACGAACAGTGTTTCTATAATTACTGTTATACATTCGTAGCCATTGCTAATTCCTCTAAACAAATGGTTTGTAATAATTAAATATTACAAACCATGTTGTATATATAATCTGATAAAGTATGCTACTAGGTATAAATTGAGAATGTTTACAGCAAACGTAATATACGGGTTGTATTCTCATAATTTCGACTTATAACTAACGATGTATTTGAAAATGGTTTAGTAATCACTTTTGTGTAACGCATTTATTAGGATTCATTAAATATGTTTAAATTGTACAGAACAAATTATTTGTAACATTAATTCTTTGTATATTTTTTCAAATATAACGAAATTCCAAGAAACTCTACTTTTATTTTGATATCTAGATAGGCAATATATTATGATTGGATATAGTTACAGATATTTATAGGTTATTTATTTATTATTATTATTTAGGAGCAGGCTACTGGTCGGATAGGTCTCGGCGCAGATAAAACTGCTGGAAGCCATGCCCAACCGATGCTTCCGTTACCTGCTCAACGGGCACGTGCAGTACGTCCGCACGTTCGTGGTGGTTCGCCGCACGCAGCGCTACCGCTGCGGCAAGGTCGACCACTTGGCTAAGACGTATGCCAGGGATCCGTATTGCACAGCCTGTGCTGGAGTGGGTCGATAGGCCGACCACCCGATCGGCACCAAACCATGGACCAACTCTATGACCAAACCCTGCTGGGCTAGTGTGCCCCGAAAGGATAAGGGGCCGTCCGCAACCCTGCGGCCGGCCTAGAGTAGGGACTCTAGCTGCCACAGATGGGAGGTGATCCCAATGTCTGCCTGATATAGTCTACCTCTCCGTCAGGTGTCGCGCACCCATGCGCCAAAGGGTCAGCGAGGAGACGAACTTGGCGTCTTCTCACTAAGCAGAGGCCCATAGAGGCTGGGCTGAGAGACCCGCCTCCGCCCCGATGTCTTTTACCCTCCCCTACCTCTACATAGGGGGGCGCGAAGAATCCGCTTCCCAGTTTACAGGGCGGATAGGACTGGCGGGGTTGGTGGTAGAATGCTATAAAGATCCCGCCTTCCCGTCAGTTATAGAGCAAAGCAAGCAAATCGTGAGGCTTTTGGTTGGTATGCCCCTATGTATCTTACTGGGTATATAGAGGTTCAAAAAAGGAACGATATAATATAATAAGGCATTTAATACAAATACATCAGAATCTGATTATATCAGTTTTCGAATCGATAGATATCACCATCATTAACCAATGATATTTCAAGTAATTATATCAAAATAATAAGTTATTGTTTCAGAATTTGGTTAGAATTGTTAGAATAAATAAATAATAACATAAAAAAGGTCTCAGGGCAAAAACCATAAATGATTTTAAAATAGGTTTTATCTCTTTTAAATGATTCTGAAATGTATTATGGAAGTCACATCTGAATGACTTGTCTTGTCAATGTCCACGATGAGTAAATTTTGATGTTTACTTTGTATTTCTTTGTATTATTGTTTATAGCACTTTTTATATAGGTTTTATATTCTTTATTTGCTAAATATATTATATTGGGAATGACAAATATCTAAAAAAGATTAACACTGATTGCAAGACCAAAGTGAAAAATAATAAAATGAAGAAAGGAGTTACTAATAAAACTAAAATACCTAAATTAAATACAAAACCCAAACCCAAATCTACTCCAAAGAAAAATAATGAAGAAACAACCCAGGACTCAGATTCAGTCGAAGAAGTTAAACAGAATAATATCAACGATACTGAAGGTAACATATGTGTCATAATCATGATCATTAATACCAATATTTATTATTAGGTTATGTTGTAGTAGCAAGGTCGGAGTAGGAGGTAAATGGTAGAAAATGATCCAAATGCAGTGTTATTTGATTAGAACAATCTGTGCTTCCCGCCTGCGTCTAGGCGGTGCAAAGCGAACACGACACCTATTTTACAATCAGACTTTTATTGAACTCTTATAACCTATATAAATTAGCTCGAGATGAAATGTCTTCTAGGTAGATAAGAAGCTACTCCTCAACACAAAAGCCCCGTAGTGATGCAGTGCTTTGTCAGCGCTGCGCCATTGACAAAGATTTGCGGAAATGATAATAGTCTACGGTCCGTTAGCAACCTGCTTAACAGTTTTTCTACCCCCAGCTTGGAGTTCATCACATCTCACGCATTCACGCTCTCGATAATGAACAAACAAAAGTGCAGCAGAACCAAAATGATCGCCTAGTCCTACCACCGCAACGAAGGCTCGGCACTACGAACCTATAATCTAATGCGTTTCTCGGAGACACAACCTCATTCACCGCTCTACTTCATTTACCGCTTAGCCATAGGTTTTTTTTTTCGCGAGATTTAAATGACTGCCTCCAAGCTCCGGCACCAGCGAAAGCTCATTAACTTAGATACAGAAATCAGTTACGAATAATAATAAAACAATTTTAATCTTACCCAGGCAGTCACACGCACTATGGCCCATTCAAGCGGCTAAGTGCGGATAATGCCCAGCCAAACTAACTAACTTACCCAGGCAGGCAATAAATAATTTTATTATATGAACTAATAGTATCCACCAATTAATAAGCTTTTATTCATTTAGAGGACTGCAAGTGTATCAAAATAGTTGGCCACTTAGAAAGTATAAAATGGCATATGAGTCCTCGGGAGTATCGCCCCAGTCCGGGATGCCTTGCTTTAGGCGACTGGACCGAGAACCCTTTTATTTGGCTCCATTATGTTGAAAGCTCCGATGGCATTCTGGCTCAAGATGATGTGTTCCTGTAAGAGTATTCTTATTATATTACGTAGCTTTATGTTTAATCACAGTGAAAGATTTGCCGACAAATTAATGGTATTATCCCCATTGGCCATACCTAAACAAAGTATAGAAAGGTACTTACTATTACTTCAAGTCTGAATAAGTTGACGGTTTTTTATGGCACCTAATTACAGGCAGAGAGTTTATTCCAACTCTTTGAAACAATATTCCAATGAATTTTGACAACGAATTGTCCTTCATAAGCCCTTAATATACCTATTTTAAACCTTTTCTAAGTATTTTTAAAGTTATCTTAAACAATATTCTTAAATTGAATAGGAGCAAAGATACTCGCTACTGGGAGATAGAGGATGTGCAGCGTTACTTTCTGGGCAACGCACACTGCGAACATGTAATGTTTACAATCCAGTACCCGTACTTAAAATTGGGTACGGCCCTAGGCAGCTACCTTTGGAGAGCAAGCATGGCTTACAAGACTCAATCTAACCTTTATCGGCGCGAAATGCATAGCGCTGTGGAAATTACTCTGAAGGTAGGAGATTGAAAGCGTATAGCTAAGTCACAATATTTTATTCAAATATTTTATTAAAACCGCTTGCAGGCCTTAAGCATTTAAAATAGTCTATTGTATACCTAACCGCAATAATATCTTATGAATGTTACACGACCTTCTCACATTTCGCAAAAAAAAACAAAATATGTTTCTTACTTCATTATTTTTATAAACGTAAATATAGGGAAGTACGTACAAACAGAGCAAAGAACATCGATCATCAACAACTACCTGCTAAATCCTGGTACGCCTAGCGTGACCAGTTAATCGTCTTGCACAAGGAGCAACGCGTTACTATTTCTGCCTATGGCAAACTATGTAAACTTGGTAGCTCGAAGAACCCACCCGCAATGCTGCTACGCTATACTGTAGAACTGTTTTATAAAAAATCTATATTTTGCCATGCACCTGGATGTCTCTCTAAGTCTACGAGAGTCGTGACAGGCTAATCTTTTATTGAAGTTATTATGAACATTTAATTGTTTATTTATCCAAACTATGTTTTAATGACAGAAAATGCAAGTTGCTCAAACGCAGTTGGATCGTATAGTGATTCCTGATCGTATTGTCAAACTCGAAAGATTAGACTGTTTCAGAAGAAAGTCATTTTTCCGTCTCTTATATAATATTATAAGGTAAATATTAGTTTTCGTTCAAACGCGTACCTAGCTTTTGTTTGTATAGCACATCGACTCATATAATTATGAAAAGTAAATGTGGGGAAATTCAAGCGCGAAAGCACCTCATGAAAACACCCATTTAATAATCCTTGAACATCCCATTAAAATGTAATAAAATCTACCCTCCAAAAAAGAAGAACTATTCACATTTAGCCCGGTAACAAACCATAGCTTGATGAAACTGAATCATTGAGTATTAGACACGGTCATCGAGATACAATATGTCTCTCTATTCATCTTTATCTCATTGGCTCAATATATCATATACTCAATATGACTATAAGAATCATGAGCGACCATCGTAATTTTTTTTAAATAGGTGAGTTCTTCTTATTATTTTGGATACACAATTAGCTCAGAAAACCTGCTTTTTCCGTCGGGGGTTAAAAACTACCTCGGATATCGCACTTTATGCAAGTTTCAACTACAGTCTAACTATAGTCTCCTCTACACTAAAATTATATTAATATGTCCTATCCTAATATCATAATATTAATATTCTCTCCTCTATAATAATAAGCAATAAGTTAAATGCAAAAACTTCAGAATTTCTCGACACTTTATTTTTTACCTTGCATCTTGCAATTTATATTAGTTTATTAAAAAATAGAAGAATGTAATTTCTAACTCTGAAAGGCTATCTCGGGCTTTATTTAATTATCCAAGAATTACACTTGAAATCATAATAATTTATTAGTTGAAAGTAAGATTAGAAAATACGTTTAAGCAAGGTGGTTCTTATAAATTGACGAAATTATTGTCATAAACCAGAATACAGTTATAGTTTATTTATTTTTGTGTAGTTTTCAGGATCGTCTTCAATTGGTGTCGTTTGAAAACCTGAGCTGCAAGAGGCTCGAGGGTGTTGGCCTTATACAAAGACTGGCTTGTTTTAACGCTGAAACTCTCAAATACCTATTTCTGTGGAGATTTGTTTTACCGAACGAAAATCCTATTCTTATCAACTATTCATATATAACAGGTTAGTTCTCCATTTACTATTTTTCATAATATATGAACTGCCATACATTTTATAATTGTTGGTTTTCAAAACCTGGGGCAGGCACCTCTCAGGCGTTTATGTTAGGAAATACATTATTATATATAATTTATATACTATGTAGATTAAAAACGATTCTGATAAAACACGATACTAAAAGCGCAATAGGGTTAGTTAGTTACTTTAGCTGGGCATTATCCGCACTTAGCCGCTTGAATGGGCCATTGTGCGTGATGGGTTTCTTTCTTCTACTCCAGCCATCCCAGCTCGTCCCAGAAAGTGAGCAGCCTTTTCAGGTTGCTGCAAGCTTCTGGTAGCAATGCTGGACACTGGAGAACCCGTGCCCGTTGATCGTCCATACTTCCGCACTCCATGAGTACGTGCTGTGGCGTTTCTTCTGCCTCCATGCAGCTTCTGCATAGAGGGCTGTCCGTCACACCTATGGTAAAAAGGTGTTTGTTTAGAGGGCAGTGTCCGGTTATTGTACCTAGTACTGTACGGATTTTGTCCCTGTTTAGTCTGGTGAGGTTGCGGGCAAACTTTTTCGAAAGTACCGGAATTGCATTCTTTGTCTGTCTGCAACCTACACCGTTCCTCCATTCTGTTTGGTGGTTTTGTTCTGTTTTCAGACGCAACCAAGATCTGACTTGTGCCAGGGGTATCGGCAGTAGTGGTTCCGGTCCATATACCGTCGTCCTTGATCCCCTTTTGGCCAGCTCATCGGCTGCGTCATTGCCTATTGAGTTGCTATGTCCTTTGATCCATTGCCGGGTAACGTTATTTGTGTTTGCGTTGGACTGTAGTGCGTTGTGACATTCCAGTGCTAGGACAGAGGTTATGGTATTGTTTTGTAGAGCTTAAAGGACGGATGCACTGTCTGATACAATTTTGGTATTGTAGCCTCTGACATCTCTGACTGCAACCGCCTGTGCTGCTTTGGTGATGCCTATACATTCTGCTTGAAATATAGTATTATGTTTACCTAGGGTGGTCGAGATTTTAATGTTGAGGTCGTTCGAGAAGACTCCCGCTACGGTCTCCTGTGAGGTTTTGGCACCATCTGTATATATCCTAACTTCATTTGTGCTAGAGTAATCCTGCATTTCTGCTGTAAGTTGGATATTGTAGAATTGAAAATATGATGACACATTGTTCTGTCTGTAGGCGCCTCAAGGAGTGGCACCTCCTTGAGGATGTCCTTCAAGACAGTTGAGTGCGTTGTTGATATATTTTGTTTCCATAGTTCGTTGGCTCTTAGTCTGAGTGCTGCCGCCTGCGCCTCTTCTTGTATGACAAGGTGTAGAGGTTTCAGATTTAGCAGGTACTCGAGAGCGGCTGATGGAGTGGTTCTCATGCATCCAGACGCTGCGATACTTGTAAAGCGTTGCAGGCTTTGGAGTTTCGTTTTTACTGTGATAAGTTGTGTTCTGGGCCACCATACAACTGATCCGAAGGTCAGAGAGGGTCTGATAACTGAAGTGTACAGCCAAAGTGTTATCTTCCGGTTGAGACCCCATCTTTTACCAACTAGTCTCTTACACTGATAGAAAGTTATACAGGCCTTCTTTTTTTTTCCATGATGTGACTCGCCCAGTTTAGTTTACTATCAAGTGTAACGCCCAGGTATTTTACTTGAGTTGATAGGGAGAGTTTGGTATTAAATAACTTTGGTAATTGGAATTTGGTAGTTGGTAACTTCCTTTTGTTGGTGAAAAGGATAAGTTCTGTTTTCTTTGGGTTAACTGACAGCTGGTGTTCGTCACACCAGTCTTCTACAATGCGAAGAGCGGAACGCATTACTTTGCACAGAATGTTCTCTGCGTTCCCACTTATCAGTATTGTTAGGTCATCTGCATAACCAATGGTGGTATAGCCTCGATCGTTTAGTTTTCTCAGAAGGGTGTCCGCTACCATGTTCCATAGAGGTGGTGATAGGACACCCCCTTGTGGGCATCCTCTGGCCACTTTAGCCCTTGTTGTGGTGTTCACTTCTATTTGGACAGCCCTCTTACTGACCAGTTCGGTGATCCAGTTTGCTATTACTGGTTCTACTTTGTATCTTTGTAGGGCGTGGTTGATGCTATTGTGTGTGGTTTTATCAAAAGCTCCCTCTATGTCTATGAACGCTGCGAGAGTTGATGATTTATTGTTAACGGCGGATTCTATCTTGTGCACCACCAAGTGCAGGGCCGATTCTGTTAATCTACCTTTCCTGTAGGCGTGTTGTTGGGGATGCAGTGGTTCGGTTTTTAGGGCTCCATGTCGTAAGTGTCGATCCACTAGTCTTTCCAGTGTTTTTAGTAGGAAAGACGTTAGGCTGATAGGTCTGAAGGATTTGCTTCCGTGTAGTCATCCTTACCAGGTTTTGGTAGGAATACTACTTTCGCTTCCCTCCATGTTATAGGTATATATTTAAAGGCTATGCATGCCCTGTATATTGGTATAAGGTACTTTGTTGTCTGATTTATTTGCCATTGTAGTAATCCTGGGCAAAATTCCATCCAGTCCTGCAGATTTGAAGGGCTTGAAGCTTTTCAGGGCCCATGTCAATTTATCTGCAGTTACTATCTTGGCCGCTATTTCCCATTCCTGGGGTGTGGGTTTGCTGTGGTGCTCGTCCTATAGGGTATACGCACTAAAAACCACACATGCCTGCTGGCGCCTATGCTGGCGGGGAGGCGGGATCGCTATTACACATCGCATCGCACTCCCGCCAACCCCGCCGGCGCTGCCACCCTGAAAAGGTCGGAAGTTTGCTGTATGTGCTCCCCCGGGGATGAGGGGGGCAGCAGGTCTTCGGTGAAGGCCAGTGCAATGCGGAGGTGGGTCAAGCCAACCCAGTCTCCGCAGGCCTTCGCACCGCGAGGAGTCGGCTAGTCCAACTCCTCGCTATATTCCCTTATCGCGCAGCGCTTAGAGAAGCGCGCGCCCTTGGGCCCACCATCAGGGGCCCCGAGGCCTTGCGACTATACTTAGGCGGTTAGAAAAGGGAGTTGTCTGCCCTCCTCCTCCGCTTAAGTCTTCTGGCACGGATCGGGAGTGTTGGTTCAAGCTCCCGCTCTCTTTCCGCTGCCTCTTTGAGCGCCATCACCTCCCCACAAAACTCCGTGATGGCACTCCAGGACCGCACGCTCCGTACCATCTCTTCCACGACAACTGGAAGCGAGAGGTCTGACCCGATGACTGCGACGAGTGTTCGGTGCTGCACAACCCAAGCCGGACAATGCTTGAGCGTGTGCTGCGCCGCGTAGGAGAGGGTGCTATAACTGCGGATGACGCAACCCCCACGAAGAGGCGCCGAACACTCACTTTTGGTCCCCCCAAATTTGGGAGGAGCCGACCCAGAGCAGCCGCAGCTGCACAGACTCTGGGCCCCAATCGGTCGAAGTAGGGGTCGAAGGTCCACCTACAACCGATCACTAGCCCAAGATAGCGCATGGTGGACCCGATGTTGACTCGAACCCCCCGACGATGATGTGGGACCCAGTAAGTGGCGCTTTCCGGGCCAAACCTAAGGCACGAATGCGCCCGACCACGTGGGCCACCCCGGCCGTGGCGAGTATGGACGCCTCTCTGTCCTCCCCCGGGTCATCAAGAGCGTGTCGTCAGCGTAACATACGACGCTGACGCCCGGGAGAGTGGCGCCCCGCAACATCCAATCGTATCCATGCGTGTTCCACAGGAGAGGTCCGAGGACGGACCCCTGTGGAACACCGCAAGTCACCCGATTCGTTACCAGCCCGCCACGGCCTTCGAAGACCACGGCCCGGTTGGCCAGATAGGCCCCGACTACACGACGAAGATATTTCGGCACTCCGTGAAATTGAAGCGCCGCCACAATACAACTCCATGGCAGGGTGTTGAAGGCAATGGCAATGTCGAGAGACACGGCCAGCAACACCCCACCGCCCGATACTGTCTGATCCGAGAGGGCCTTGACGCGCAGGATCGCGTCAACGGTTGAGCGACCCCCCCGGAATCCGAAACTATTGTCGGACAGATCGGGCCCTACCCTTGTGAGGTGCTTGACGAGGCGAGCACCGATAATTCGCTCGAAAAACTTCCCAACCTCGTCAAGCAACACTATTGGCCAGTATGCGGATGAAGCGTCTACGGGGCGCCCCTCCTTCCGGAGCAGGACGAGCCTGCCTGCCTTTCACTGCTGTGGGAACTCATCGCGCTGCAGGCAGGCGTCGAGTATTCCTTGTAGTCGGGGCCCTAGGGCCTTGAGTGCCAGGGCCAGAACGCGGCCGGGCACTCCGTTAGGAACGGGGGCGGTGTTCTTGGCTTTAAGCCGAAGCTCTGCCTCTCCTAGCTCTGCAGATGTGATTGCAGGCGCGGTCCCGTCAACACTCCCAGTCGCCCACGGATGCTGCATCGGCGGGGGAGTATGGTGCGTCCTCATCGGGAAGTGGGTCATCGTCACGGTATCCAGAACTGGGGATCCAGGGTCTGGATCAGCAAGGGCGCCCATGGGCTGAGTTTGCCCCGTACCCACTGGTACGGGCGCCCCCACGGATCTGCGTTGAGGGTGGCCGATTGCTTGTTGAAGGGCTACTGTAGCCCCTCTGTAGGCGGCGTAGAGCCGGGCTTCCAGAGCGCAGTCGGTGCACGGTCGGTGCGCCTTCTGCGCTGGCGCGTCTACGCACGCCTGTGTTGGGCGCACGCCACGCGCAACTCCGACAGCTCAGCTGACCACCAATAGACTTTGCGTCGCAAGGGCCGCGACTTGGCCCGGGGTATTGCGCTGACACAGATGTTAGACATTGCTCTCCGGAACCAAGCCGCCTCCTCGTCTACCCCCACAAACGCCACTGACGTGCCGACCCAGGCCTGAGCGATGGCTGCCTCTTGCATCACATCCCTATCCAGTCTCTAGAGCACCCATCGCGGAAACATCGGACGCGACGACGACGACGTTGAAGGGTCGGAGACGTCGAACCGGATATAGCGGTGATCCGATAATGTCGCCACCCCCTCTAACACTCTCCAGCCTGTGCCCTGCCCACGACAACTGGATTTGCGAAGGAGACGTCCGCGATGGACTCGCCCAGCTGCCGCATGCAAGTGTGCACCGACCCCCGGTTGAGGACGCACAGTCCCACCGCTATACAATCCAACTGCAATACTCATTAACTATCCTTTGACCAGATAACGAGGTTAATAAATAAAAATACGTATTTCATTAATTGATCAATTTTTATTCTGCGAGCTTTACGTAATACATAAAGTACTAAAAAAATGGTAATCACTCAGTTTTAGGTGATTCTTTGGGCCGCTCATTTTTAAGATTCGACATATGAGCTTTGGGCATTATGGCCGTAGCTGTAGTGTTTTCAATATGTTTGTACTGGAAATGAGGTAAATTCTTCCTGGCTGCGTCTACGGTATCTCGAAGCCGATTAGCACCTACGGGTAGTGCTACACGACCTTCTTCACGGCATTCCTTTACAAGGTCTTGCATCTCACCTTGAGCTAGGGGAACAACAACTTGCGCAGACTTTTCCAAATGGCGCTTGATCTCACTATCTACACGATGTAACTTCTCTTTGCTAGAATTAGTTCGCCATGGCCTTTTGGGATCTGCACCACTTAGAATCACACTTCCTGAATTAGCTTTTTGGGCTCTGAAAATAAAAATACATTTTGTTAAAATTTGAGTAGATAAGAAAACTCGGAGAGTATTCTCTAGTTTTTAATTTTAAACTCTTACGTCTAAGTCGTCTCATCATCATTTTCCAAATAATAGTGCGTTTATCGATGCAACACCCACTTTTAGTTCTATGCCAATCTGATCTAGGTCCAGTCAGATAATTTGTAAATATATATAAAATATGTTAATATAAATTTTAATGTCGGCACATAAATGATCATGGCAACTACTCTGACATCGCCTTGGTTCATCTACCATCACTACGAATGTTAGATCACGCTAACTTTGCGCATGTAAAAGAAATATTCCAAATACTAACCGTTTACTTTCAGTTAATAATTCTTTCAATTTTTTTTCATTTTCTTCGAGTAATTTTCGGTCCACTTTGTAAGGATTTTCATTAAAGTCATTTCCTATTTCCTCCTGACGACTTTCTGCTTCAACTTCGTCACCAAATCTCTGATGGAAACCCTTTACAAGCCCGGAACATCGTTCGGTTAATTTTACTTCAGGCACTTCTAAACCTTGCAAAAGTTTGCCAATTTTACACTTTTCTTCGTCGGAAGTCATCTCTGAATTTGACAACTTTGTTTGTTGCTATGACAGCGCGGTCCCCTTGACGACTTGCACAGAAACACAAGCCGTACAAAGAAAACAATTTCCAATAACAATGTCTATTGTTCATTTAAAACGAAGATGTATTTGCAATCGTATTAAGCTTGGTAAAAGCGACGTCAGTAAAGTAGGAAAATACTCCTCCAATGTAAACACCCATCATACCTAATAACGCAGCACAAGGTACCAAAAAACAAAATAGTTTGAAACTTGGACAAAGTATTAAAAATGGCAAACAGTTGATCATTTCTTTTTTTATTATAGTTACTTTTTGAGATATTTTATGGTTATGGTTTTCCTATTTTTATCAATTTTATTAATGTACAAATAAATTTTGGTTAAAAAATTTTACCTGACGTTTTTATTCTGATGACATTAGCTTTCAAACAATTTATTTTTAATAAAAGCGGTATGTTATATATCAAGTCATATCCAAATAGGTGCGTTATGCCATAAGTATTTATATAGTTGGGTGCCTAGTCAAAAGGTATAAACTAATTTGACGTATTGTACCTATTCCTGCTTCTATTATGATGAATTAAAATTCCTCTACCTATTAACTTTCGTTCCCTTTTATGTAACTTCTGTCCTTCTATTATTAAAACTCTCTCTAAATTTATCAGACAAAATAATTTTAAATTGTAGCTCTTTTGTTTTCATTATAACGATTAAATAAAAATAGACCCACAAAAATGTCTAATGACAAACGTTGCAGTCTTAACTCGAATCTGGCAGAATAGTTGGAAGCCCGACTCAATTGCCACAAGAAGAAAAAAAAATGATTCCATGACACATTAGGTAACTAACTCATTCGCATTTTGCTCGCATTGTCTAATTTTTAAAAGATATTGACAAAGTATTAATTTATTCAAAATCTGTTCCTACCTTTATAACTAGATTTTTTAATGTTTCGTTTACGTTATCCTAAATTATATTTTTAAAAGGGTATACCTACCTATACAAATCATTTAGGTACACATTCCTTCAACTAATTGGCTTGGTTCCAATGTGTGGATCTCAATTGGAATCTGCGGATTTTCAATTAAGATTTTTTACAGTAACATAATATTAGAAACATAACATAAAATCAGGTATATTTTGTATAGAAAACCTACATATAAGTATCCCAATCTGTGTTTGCTGAGACGACAAAACATTCATCGGACGAAGCTGCGTAGCACGATTGTCGATTCTGCTACAATAAATCAATTGCATTAAATTTCAGGGAGCGGCCAGTATATACCAAGGCCTGATACCAGACATATTTTTCTTCGGAGTCTTGGAGAATTAAGGAACCTACGCCTTCTAGCTGTAGAATACTCACACATTGCTGACGGCACAGGAGGGGCTTTGTTATGTTTGTTACCGGTTATAAAAAGAGCGCATTTTCGTTTGCAAGTAGGTATTTTATAGTAAAGTTGCTTTATTAGTCTGAAAGAATATTTTTGTCTCTATGTCAGTTCTATAATATTACGTTCTACCATAGACTAATGAGAATAAGACCAACAACCTCTAACAATAGGTTTTGCTCACTAGTTTCCCCAAACTGTGTAGGAAGATCAAGATGGCGTTACTGTGCGCATACTTAGAAGTAATAACAATAATTTCTTAACTAATTGGCTTATAAGAGTGGACAATAGATGGCGATGTCATAAATGTTGCAAAACTTAGTATACAAATTGACTTGTGCGTAATTGGAATAGATGGCGCTGTCGTAAATGTTACAAAACTAGATCATAAAGGACAATGCCAGATCCTGCCCTAGCCATTTATAGAATATATAAATCCACGAAAATAATTGTAACGAATACTGGACCTTTTCATAACAATTTGTTTTTCTTTAGAACTTGCGGATTTCAAATCAATGTTAAAAGGAATTCAACCCCGGAAATTCCCTTTTGCCATTTCCCATATTCTATAACCATCTGCGTTACTTGTTACGCATGAACATATCTAGGTAACAAAAATTATATTACAGAGAATAATTAATTATAGATTATATGATAGCGAACGCAAGCGCTACGTTGTATGTAAAAATCGTTAAAGATAATGCAAATAATTATGTATTAGAAAAATATTGCATAACAATTAGTTTCGCATTCATGGATTTTGTATAACGAAAGGTTATTGAAGCGCATGCGCGTATTAGTCTTATGTCAAAGTTAAAAGTATGACATTGACATTCATTCGCTCCAATACTATTTTTAAATATAAAGTACATACAAGTACATATTAGCCCGCAACATACCCATGTGTTACCACTACACGACACTGGCAGAAATGGCACCATTGCTGATTGCCAAAAATTAAAAAAAAAAAAGAAGTACATATTATAAAAAATACAAGATATACGTTCTTAAACAATAAACGCAATGTATGAACATCTATTTTACCATTACATAACATATCAATATAGACTTGTGGAATATAAAACTGTCTGCAGATTATATGTATATCACTGTGATCAAATCACAATTTCGACATATACTTTTTGAATCTTTTTATGTTAAAATTTCTACAACATTCCACTGATACAAGAACCAAAAAGTAAAACAACTACGTATGAACTGAATTATCTCTTTCGAATCCACTAAATATTATTTTATCGTATTATTGTTAATTAAATTGTAAAACAATATTAAGTAAGTCTTGCACTTATTACTACCAAATATTAACAAATCGCACGTTAACTGCTTCCAACAACATAATGTAAAATAAAAAGCTTTTATATATCAGAAATAGTTTAAAAAATTGTAAAAAATAATGTCTATCACAAGGATTTGAACTTACGACTACTAAAATGAAAAGCAGAGCCATAATCGACTGAGCTACCGTATATTCTTATATTGAAACGAATTTAAAGTTCCTTTTTCTTTTAAGTCGATTAGAAAAAATACAAATACATTCCAGCAATGAATTTAAATACTATTATAGATAAATAAAAAATAAGGTAAACTTACAAGTATTACTGGTAAAATAGCTCGCGAAACTTGTGCTATGAATGTGACCACTTTTTCATCTAAATCGGCCCTGAATCAACTTCAAATACCTTTTAACATGTCCTATAAAGTTTTGGCTTTAACCATTCACCCACTAACTAATCATCAAAAAGCATTAATAATATTATAATTAATTATAATTATATTTTTGATGTAAATAAAATATTTATTTTCGTAATAATTATTACGAAGTAAGCGTACGTATGTTCTTTATGAGTGTTCATATAATCACTATCATTTATTTCCGCGCCATCTATCTGTGTTATAATCAACAAGTTCATAAAGAGAAGGTTCAGTTTGTTGTTGTATCCGTAAACTAGTCTAAAAATACGCGATCGTGATTTTTGGAACTCCTAGTGACATCTCTGATGGCATGGGGAACTAATCGATCTTGGGTTGCTGTTTTGTTAAGAGACCGCCCCTCTTATATACTTATTTTCTCTATGGTTCTACTTACACCCGACACAAAATTTTAAATTACTACTAGAAACTCTATTCAACCTCGACGTACGTAATAGACCTAAGTTGTAATTATCTAACTGAGAAAGGTATATTAAGTTGCGAAACGACACTATGTATGTATGTTTTGTCGCAGTCAACGTGTAAAATATACTTCATCATCAACAACAAAGGCCTCCCCCCAAACTTGCCATACCCTTAAACAATACTTAGGTACGGTAGGTAATAATATACAGTACCTATAGGCAGTGCCGTAAGTAGCCTTTTATGCGCCCGGTGCGAGCTTCTTTAGTTCTTTATCAGCGGCCCTTTTTATTGTTTGTGGTCCAGGTCTGGTCATTTCTGCGCTCCTCTAGGGTCTGCGCCCTGTGCCTGGGCACCGTTGGCCCTATTTACGGCACTGCCTATAGGCGCAAATGTAGTTTGACGTAGTATAGGTACAACAATAACGGTAACTTGTGTTTCAGTTAATGTGCCGTGAAGACCAAATACCAGGTCGCGCTGATGCTGCGCTGGGTGTTGGAGGCTATGATATACCCGACACCGCCTGGCGTCGCGTTGCAGTTGCCTGTCCTGACCTCTACTTACTTCTGGCGTTCTGTCAGTAAACATTCAATTATAATAAAAATACTTACCATTATATCGTTAATTCCGGTCGCATTTGAACGCGTTTGTTTATTTACAACTAGCTTAAGCCCGGGACTTCGTCCTCGTGTGTTTTGATTAAAATAATCTGTACGTAGCAGCAGTAATTAGATTTACCTATTTGAATCTGATTTTGTTAACAATTATATGGGTTGTTATTTTTATCCCGTGGATCCATAATATATCCCTAATATTTTTGAAATTTAAAGTAGCTTTTATTAGATCTTATAACATCAGCTATCTGCTAGTGAAAGTCCCGTCAAAATCCAGCAAGCCGTCGCGGAGTTGCTGTAACCCGCGGAACCCTTAACATTTAAGAAATCCGAAGTAGCCAATATTAAACCCTGGACCACCAGCTATCTGCCAGTGAAAGTCCTGTCAAAATCGGTCCAGCCGTTTCGGAAATTACCCGGTACAAACAGACAGACAGGCAAATAAATAATTAAATAATATTTTTGTTGTGTATCGTGTCATTTTGATGTTAGGTACAGTCAGACACTCTAAATTTATTTATGTATATTAATGTACCTAGGTACCTAGCAAGCATAAAGCACCTTTAGACCAGGGTAGAAGCCCTTTAAAAAGAATAAAAAGTGAAAAAAAAAATAGTAGGATGAAACCCATTAGAAAAGGAGGGGAATATTATAAAAATGAAAGGAAAAATAATTTACGGGCGATCTGAGGTCGGGAAGGGGATGGGGGTGAGTTTTTAAGGGTAAAAAACGGTTTTTCTCGATTTCCGGCAAAACTAAAAGTCCTATCGAAAAAAGTCAAATGGCAAAGTTGTAGGTAATAAAAATATCTAAAACTTTTGTATTTACACTTTTTTCACATAACCTCAAAATTTATGTGAAAAATTCAAAAAACCAAGATTTTGGTTTTTTATTTTTATCTTTTACAATTCTTTTTTTCTTAACGAAATTTGGTGAAAACTTACCTTTTTATGTCCCAAATACGCTGTAATTTATTTGATTAAAAATATTTATTTTTTCACGTTATTTTGAATTAATATCGAAAAAACACCCTAATTTTCAATCGAAAAATCACCCTTTTTATTACCTACAACTTTGCCATTTGACTTTTTTCGATAGGACTTTTAGTTTTGCCGGAAATCGAGAAAAACCGTTTTTTACCCTTAAAACCTCACCCCCATCCCCTTCCCGACCTCAGATCGCCCGTAAATTATTTTTCCTTTCATTTTTATAATAATCCCCTCCTTTTCTAATGGGTTTCGTCCTACTATTTTTTTTTTTGGTTTTAAAAATTATCGACCCTGGTCTACTTGTTCCCGGAACAACTGTAGTTTATACGGGTAGATCTTACAGCGTATTATAATTATGTAGGTGTAAGTTACTAAGTAGAGGGGCTCCTATCTAAGTGGCTACCCCATAAATCAGTCGATCTGCGAGGTTAAGCCTTGCTCGCCGCGGTCAGCATTATGATGGGTGACCGATTTAACATGTCAAGACCTCTCCGTTCTTCACTAATCTCTCACCGGTCGTGTCGGTCTACCGTCCCATTGGACCATGAGAGTGAGGGACCAAGCAGTGCACCTGTGTTTGCGCGCATACTCGTGGTCTATATTATCTCCTGCGTAGTTGGCTAGCCTCACCTGAGACAGGTCGCAGTGACCTTAAATTCGGGATCAGGACTACATTATTTGTATAGTACCTAGGTGGTTAATTTTCTATCTAACCATAAAATGGTTTTGACCTATCGTCAATATCTGCGCCGGCATGGCGCAAAGCACCCAGAGGATATCACAGATGTTGACAACGGACTTTAAAGATGACATGGGCAACATAATCTGTTACCACTATACCATTATCATTTTTATTTGCTTGCAACCGTAAAAGTTACTGCTGTTCATCAGTAAATTCAGTACTTCATAAGCCAGTAACAGGGTAAATAAGGGATATCTACACAGGTATAGGTACCTACGCCTTAGTAGTGTGTCTTTTGTAAAAATCTAATAATGATTCCGACAGCTAGCGGT
This sequence comes from Abrostola tripartita, assembly GCA_905340225.1. Taxonomy (NCBI): domain Eukaryota; kingdom Metazoa; phylum Arthropoda; class Insecta; order Lepidoptera; family Noctuidae; genus Abrostola; species Abrostola tripartita. The sequence goes on from HG996486.1 coordinate 7,425,282, forward strand.
TGGTATGAAATGGATGATAACTGATACAGGCAGCGGCTACCTTTACTAAACAACAAGCCCTTACAGTAAAAAAATGATGAAGTTAAAAAAGTTAGGTTTTTCAGCTTAAGTTGGAGACACCTTCAATAATCATGTTCTCTTGTCTTTTCTAAAACAGTTCGAATACGTGACTATGACAATGTACGACGTTTTCTGGCTCCGAGTATGCCTCTGCGTGAAGTTCACTTACAATTGGGTATCAATTTGAGGCTGCGTCAACGACAGAATTCCGATATAAGCTGCTTCATTCGGCATTTAGCATATCGTTATGCCGACACATTAGGTACGACCGACATTCAATTTTTAGTTAAACATCGTCTTATATTGATTTCTACATTAAATGTGCTTCTTTTGCCTTCTTATAGTTACCCTGAGCATCCACCAGTGGAGGTTTACAGCGTTCCCACTGCGTCGTATCCTGAAACTTATGCCTCGCCTGGTGCGTTTATTCTACGTCGGCAACGTTGAAAATGAAATGGACCTAAGAAAATTATTTCGCTTGATAGCCTGTGGAGTTTGCGAAAGTTAGTAAAAAATAAAATAACTTAGTATTTTCCTAAAAAATGTTAACATTAAGTTGTCGCCCCGACACGATGCCCCGATGAGGTACGAGTCGAGGGTGAGGTAGGAAGTCGGCGCCAAATCCTATGCGTTCGCTTAGTTTATAGTGTTAGCTTTTAAACTATGAACCACGCACGTATGGCAGCATTCTCATAAGTACTATTTTTCTGAATCGCTTAATGGATGTTGGGATTTGGCACCGACTTCCACTTCGCTTATGTAAAGTGAAGTGATAAAATATTATTTTTCACTTTTGAGTTTTTTGAAGGAGGTTATAATTTTTTATTTAAAATTTTTTATTTCACGATTTTTTAGCTTTAGATTCTGCTAATGTGGTTTTGCTATTTGTATGACCATTTTAGCGATTTAAATTTTGTTTTGTGAAATGGGTATTTAGTGAAATATAATAAACCACACGACGATAGATCGTTGCAGGAAATGACAAGACTACGAAATCTGTCTTCCGATAATGAAGGTAGATAAGTAAGTCAGTAGTACCATAGACTAATCAGAATAAGACCACCAACCTCTAACAATAGACTTTGCTCACTAGTTTCCCCAAACTGTGTAGGAAGGTCAAGATGGCGTTACTGTGCGCGTACTTACAAGTAATAACAATAATTTCTTCACTAATTGGCTTATAAGAGTGGACAATAGATGGCGATGTCATAAATGTTGCAAAACTTAGTATACAAATTGACTTGTGCGTAATTGGAATAGATGGCGCTGTCGTAAATGTTACAAAACTAGATCATAAAGGACAATGCCAGATCCTGCCCTAGCCATTTACAGAATATATAAATCCACGAAAATAATTGTAACGACTACTGGACCTTTTCATAACAATTTGTTTTTCTTTAGAACTTGCGGATTTCAAATCAATGTTAAAAGGAATTCAACCCCGGAAATTCCCTTTTGCCATTTCCCCTATTCTATAACTATCTGCGTTTCTTGTTACGCATGAACATATCTAGGTAATAAAAATTAAATTATATAAAATAATTAATTATAGATTAAATGAAAGCGTACGTATGCATTACGTTGTACGTAAAAATCATTAAAGATTATGCAAATAATTATGTATTAGAAAAATGTTGCATAAAAATTAGTTTCGCATTCATGGATTTTGTATAACGAAATGTTATTGAAGCGCATGCGCGTATTAGTCTTATGTCAAAGTTAAAAGTATGACATTGACATTAATTCGCTCCAATACTATTTTTAAATATAAAGTACGTTATTGAAGCGCATGCGTGTATTAGTCTTATGTCAAAGTTAAAATTATGACATTGAAATTCATTCGCTCCAATACTATTTTAAAATATAAAGTACATACAAGTACATATAAAAAATACAAGATATACGTTCTTAAACAATAAACGCAATGTATGAACATCTATTTTACCAGTAAATTCTATATCAATATAGACTTATGGCTTATAACACTGACTGCAGATTTTATGTCACCCGGATCAAATCACATTTTCTACTTATACTTTTTGAATCTTTTTATGTTCATATTATAATATTATGTTAATGTGTGATACAATTTATAGTAGATATATTTTGGCCACGCACAACGTCAGCTCCTCGTATTTTACTTCAATTCAAACCAAAAAATAAGCAAATTTGTAACTTAAATAGTTCGTCTTCCGGCTGATGAAAATAATCAAATGTGTTAAATAGTGTAATCAATTTTAACAGTTGGCATACAATTCTAAAATACAAATTCACCGTGTCTTAACGTTTCTTAAACAATAAACGCAGGTTTGGAACATCTATTTTGCAAATGAATTTAATGTTAGAATAGTCTTGAAATATGTAACCCTGATCGCAGCTTACATGATGCTAAGATCAAAACACGGTAAAAAGAATCACTTTTTGAATCTTTTTATGTTAAAATTTCTACAACATTCCACTGATACAAGAACCAAAAAGTAAAACAACTACGTATGAACTGAATTATCTTTTTCGAATCCACTAAATATTATTTTATGATACGCCTAATATCACGAAGTAATTATAAATATTATGATAATGGTGGATATATTTATGAAAAATGGTCGCCTAGCAGTAGCCGAGTCGTATTATTTTAATTGAGTTTATTAACAGTTGTCATACGATTCTAAAATTCAAATTCACCGCGTCATAACGTTTCTTAAACAATAAAAGCAGGTTTGGAACATCTATTTTGAAAAATTATTATTTGGTAGAATAGTCTTACAGTATGTAACACTGACTGTAATGTACATGGGACTGGGGTCAAATCATGATATACAAGTTCACTTTTTGAATCTTTTTATGTTAAAATTTCTACAACATTCCACTGATACAAGAACCAAAAAGTAAAACAACTATGTACGTATGAACTGAATTATCTTTTTCGAATCCACTAAATATTATTTTATCGTATTATTATTAATTAAATTGTAAAACCATAAAGTAAGTCTTGCACTTATTACTATCAAATATTAACAAATCGCACGTTAACTGCTTCCAACAACATAATGTAAAATAAAAAGCTTTTATATATCAGAAATAGTTTAAAAATTGTAAAAAATAATGTCTACCACAAGGATTTGAACTTACGACTACTAAAATGAAAAGCAGAACCACAATCGACTGAACTACCATATCTTCTAATTTTGAATCGAATTTAAAGTTCCTTTTTCTTTTAAGTCGATTAGAAAAAATACATTCAAATATATTCCAGCAATGAATTTAAAAACTATTATAGATAAATAAAAAATTAGGTAAACTTACAAGTATTACTGGTAAAATAGCTCGCGGAACTTGTGCTATGAATGTGACCACTTTTTCATCTAAATCGGCCCTGAATCAACTTCAAATACCTTTTAACATGTCCTATATAGTTTTGGCTTTAACCATTCACCCACTAACTAATCATCAAAAAGCATTAAAATATTATAATTAATAATAATTATATTTTTGATGTAAATAAAATATTTAATTTCGTAATAATTATTACGAAGTAAGCGTATGTATGTTCTTTATGAGTGTTCATATAATCACTATCTCATTTATTTCCGCGCCATCTATCTGTGTTATAATCAACAAGTTCATAAAGAGAAGGTTCAGTTTGTTGTTGTATCCGTAAACTAGTCTAAAAATACGCGATCGTGATTTTTGGAACTCCTAGTGACATCTCTGATGGCATGGGGAACTAATCGATCTTGGGTTGCTGTTTTGTTAAGACACCGCCCCTCTTCTATACTTATTTTCTCTATGGTAGTACATAAGTAAGTCATAATACACCTTTTATTTACGAGGCAAAATCATCCAATGAGTCCTCCCACCCTGGGTGGAGGGACTGTCAGACTTGTACTGACAGTCATACTACTGTCATACTCATCCACAGTGTTCCTTCAATAGCCCTTTACGTTCCAGGGTCACGGTTACCCAGGGACAGTACCGCGATCACGGATCAGCTTACATAATTAGGACGCATGAAATTTGAAGATTTTTGTTCATATAACCGAATATCTCATCGGAACAAACATCTTATTGTTTTTCAGTATTGCGTTTTTTTTTGTAAAACGTTGTAAGTGACCTTGAACATTTTTTTTTTCGGAATTGTTTTTATAACCTTTGTAGTGAGTACAGGCGTGATATTATGTTGTGTGATGGCGTAAACAATGCTTAGATATGCTATAGCAACAATCGCGGTTAATCTGCTGTTATTTATTGAAGAGTTCCCCCGATTTCTACAAGATCCCATCATCAGGTATTGAAATGGTGACAATGGGACCACACGGGAAGCACCAGCTTTCAAATAAAAAAAGAATCATGAAAATCGGTTCACCCAGTCGAAAGTTATGAGGTAAAAACATAAAAAAATAAAAAAAAATACAGTCGAATTGATAACCTCCTCCTTTTTTTGAAGTCGGTTAAAAATCTCTCAGCGTTGCCGGTTTCCTCATGATATTTTCCTTCACCGTTTTTAGCAACTGATAACTAATTTATAGTACGCACATGAATTGGAAAAGACATTGGTGCCGGGGTTTGAACTTGCGACCTTTGATTTGGCAGTCCCAACTACGAATATGTACAATTGTACACTGTACACTTGTACAGGTGTAGCTTTTTAGAAAAATTAAATATAAGTTAGTAATTTACATAGTTTTAAGACAAGCTAAGTATAAATGGACATTTTGATAGCAGCAGTAGGTACCGGTGAAGGCAGGCCTTTATTTGTAACAAGTTTTATGCCTGTGACTTCGTCCCTGTGGATGTGACCCCGTGATTATTTTTGAGAAAAACGTACGAATCGAAGCATTTAAACAATTCAAAATTATGTTAAAAACAAAATATATATATATATTATAATAAATAGCTGTGACCGCGACTCCGTCCGCGTGGACATTCGGAAACAGCAAACTTATTTTAAAATTGTTTTTAATACATTTATTAGCTAAGTTATATTAAAAAATCGAATCGGTTCATAAATGACGGAATTGTGAGGGCACATACATAAAAAATAAAAAGATCCCGACGAATTGAGAACCTCCTCCTTTTTTTTGAAGTCGGTTTATAATATATTACTGAAGAAGAGAACATAAATCCGTTGCGTGCGTTTCTGAGTTTCTGTAAAATGCCAGGGATAAAAGACAACCTTGACGACCTGATTGGCGCAGTGGCTAAGCGATTGGACTGCTGTGCTAGGGGTTGCGGGTTCGATTCCCCCACGGGACAAAAATTCAAAGTTACAGGAATATTCATGGCGAAGCATAAGGCTGCACACTCAGCCGAATTCGTTATACACAGGATAGAAAAACTCTTTACTGAAATCAAACGGAATTTGCTGATATTTACATACTGATTTAAACTTTTTAAATTGAATATACGACGATAATTTTCGTCGCTCTTCGGTTTTAGGATTTGTTTTAATATAAAACTTGGTGTTTGGGTGGCATATTCTAGTATGTTCTGTTCTAACAAGGTTTGAATCGTTAGATCCATTTCTTGAGAGGGTGGTGTACGATTGCACCGTTTTACAAGCCTTGGCAGGACCAGAGGCCTTTGGAATGGAATACGATAGCTCATTATAATATTTATAATGGTTGCGGTGCACCCAGTCTCTCCAATTCTGCTACGAATTTCTGCAGCCCCCCCCTCCCCGAAACACTAGTCTCGAGTCAGAATCTTTTATTGAACCTATTAGGGCCTTTTGCTCACGGAATATTGCTTGGCAATTCGCCTCTTCTAAAATTATATTGTTAATTAAAAGCTGCAAAGTTATTGTATGCTTTAATAACATACTTAAGTTCTAAAACTAAGTTACAATATGATGAACAATTCTGTCCCAGATGATTTTATTACAGAATCCATTGAACTATTGCTTTCCTTTGAAGGAAACTATTTTCGTGGGTTATTAGTAGAAGAATATTATATTTTAGGTAGATAACTCTTTACAATAATATACCAATGTAAGTATTATATTAATTGATATATGTATAAATCAACATTTTCCTCGATTGCATATAAAGAGACCAGAAAATAAAACAAAGAAACATGAGTTCCAAGTATATTTTATTAATGCATACTGGTTACGAAGCTGACTGGACTTAAAACACCAAATCTTCCTTTTCCATCAATATGGCAAGAGTCAGTATGTCCTGAGATGCAACAGCCTCCGCATTTTCACCTACTTGTTTATCTGAAATAAGGAAATGCACACCAAAAAAATACATTTATGTAAACAACTTCTATTACAAATCAGACCCACTGATATAATTATGTACTATCGTTACACCTCTGCATCCCTACTGCCTCCTCTTTCAGGACAGGCGCGATGTTAGGCATGCAATAGCGTGGCTGACAAAAAGCAGCAAAAAGCTGTATGTATTCTTACTCAAAATAGGTAAATCAGAATATTAGACAAACATTGAACTTACCCAAGTTATAATAATATAGATGGTGCTGATATGTGCTCTCTTACAATAAAATATTATGTATACTACGTCTTCCTCCCGCTTCTATGTTTATTTCACGAAATACCTCCATACAATCCAACTTTAATAACATGAGCTAAATTATTAAATTTTGATTATGATTACATCTGAAATTACTATTTTGATGTTTGACGTTTTATTAAAAAATCGGAAATGATATTAATTTTTATTTCTTGTACCTATGTAAAAAAATATTAAATTAAGATTTATTATTAAAACACTGTTTGACCAAACAATAAAATTCTATATTTTTTTTGTTACCTATAAATAATACTAATATTAATGACATACTTCAATCATAAATCTTATTTTAGTCTTACTTCTTTTAAGACCCATCTAGTGGCAAACTCGTAAACTGGTTATCAGTGTGATAGATATGAAATAGAGAATTGGGTATTCAGAAACCCGTTGACAGTTATGTAAAGTTTATCTTCTACATAACTTTATTGAATCAATAGCCAATCTAAGTTTAGTACGGAGATTCAGAAACCGGCCATGAGATAGGCTGATGATAATGTTTTGTGATAAAGACATACAGTTTGTCGAAAGTTGACGGATGCGGCCGAGTGCTTATTAAAATCGCACAAATGTGCATACTTTCCGTTCAATCCCCATCGCTCTCATTACCCGATGTCTCTCATTACCCTGTTCTCCCCTACTAAGTATATTTATTTTAGCTTAGTTTGAAAAATATTATGTTTTCTAAAAAATGTAGGCAAGCCTAATACTAGCCTACTAGTGGAATGTCAATATGTGTATCTACATGACGTTTTAACTTTCAGGATTAAAGCAAGTCAAAATTCTAATTCAAGACGAAGAGAATAATCGAACTTACTGGCGTAAGGCTGTTGAATGTTTGACTGAAGAGTTTTCAGACATATTTGAATTGTATAATATAAAATTTGCTTTAAGCGTTTACAAACATTAATTAAAAAACGACGATACACGCAAAGCTTGGGATTCAGCAGATAAATGAGCAACCATGTTATTGTACAAGCTACTTTTTATTTCTCGAGAGTACAATATAACTCATTATTCCTACGAACTAGTCGTATTATAATTATCTACTAATAAATTTTTTCGTGACATTAGTAATGATCTTATTTTAAATATATTACTGTAACACACCACACGCACTACCAAACATATTATAAAAATTCCATATATACATTTTCATTATATAGTACATATTACATACCTACCTATTATTTGTAAAGCTATTTACAATTTAATCTTACAATAGGTACTTCAAGTAGATCATTATATACTTATATGATTAAAATTGTATTTTATATTAATTATAGATTAAACACGATCCTCATGTACATTCTACCTACATTAGCTTAGTGGGAACTCAGTCCACTGCTTACAATTAACTCCAACGCTCAATTATTGTTTTTTAGGTCGGCATTTTTACCTATAGGCTCAGAGGTGTTAGCTTTAGAAGAATTGAAATAATATAATATTTAACAATTTACTTCGCCTCTCAGATGCTGCTATTTTATTACTTACCTGCCCCCCTTACCATGAACTCTTAAAGCAGGGTAGGTTACGTTGTGGAAGCGAGACATCGCTACGTGCAGTGTTATCGCTTCCACAACGTTAACTGTCCTGCTTTAAGAGATCATGTTCATGATCATGGTAAGGGGGCTGAGGCTTACGAAAAGAAAGTTTACGCAAAAGTCCTGCTTTAAGAGCTCATAGGAAGAGCCGAGTTTACAAATGCTACCTAAGTATTCTAAAAACTATTATTGCTCGCAACGCTATCTATAGAATCTCCCAACTTTATATAAGCTGGTTAATTTAATAAAGTTCTTAGTTGTTAAGTGGTATGTATTTGTTAATTACATTGTTGAGGTTCTATTACCTGAGCTACTTAGGTACGTTACTTCTGTCATACATTAGTAGGTTCTGCTAATACTCTATAGATAAACTTAACAAGAAGGTATTTTGAATAACATCCCACTGCGGGTTTAACACACTGTAAGGTAAAGCAGCTATCAACGACCCATCGAAAATCTGCAGGTATTACCGACCTATAAAAGTAATTCGTATTTTTACGGTCCCAGAACTATTTTAGCTATAGGTAGGGAAAGCGACACACGCGTTTGTTCCTTTAGCATCGTATACTTTTACTTTAGAGTGAGTGGCAGTGCAAAAAAGAGATAAAAGCCATCAGTTACTGCGGGGCCAGCGTGGACACAGTTCTTGTCATACTGGCCCTTTATTCTTCAAGCAAATACGTGACTTTTCTGCTTATGACATTTACACAAAAAAGTGACGCCTATACTTTATCTTGTATTATTAAATGTATTAATTTAAGTGCCAATTCTTGATTTCGTACCACACTTTATTAAAAAACTCGTGTCCAGTTAATGAAGGAAAATGACTGGGCTCCCAGCGGGAATGCCCACCAGAAGTTGAACGGATTGCGGTAATAGCTACATTCATTGTTCTAGTTGCATTCATTTAAAAAATTATAAAACTTAAAATTATAAGATGGGACGGTGTTAGCTTCATCAGTTTTGATTGTGGCAGCTATCAACGACCTGTAAGTTGGCAAAGGCAGCAACGTAGTGTTTCATTCTTAATTCTTTATTGCACACAATAAAATACATAAATATATTATTACAAGAAAGATGATGTACATTAATCAATTAGGTACCATTTATTTTGTAGTCAAAAGGTGAATTGAATTAAAATAACCAATTTTTTATTTTTTATGAGTTGGTAAAACAATGTATGTTCGTACTTACATATTATATTACCGACCCATAAGAGTCGGTAATAGCAACCTTATAAGAAGCTTTTACCCATCCATCGTGCATAAATTATTTAATAATATGTATGTTTTTTGATTATTTATTCCTAATCAAGTTCCTTGCACTAAATATTTATGTGAAATGCTATTATGTTGATTATTTTTCACATTTTCAATTATTTATATTTATATAGTTAAGTTTATTTATTCTCATTAGTTATACTCATTAGATTTTTTTTTATTATAATGGAAATAAAAAGACGACTAAAAATTTCCATTTTTATTTTCTTTCATTGTATTATGATCGTAATCATCATCATCTCTACGTCCCACTGCTGGCAACAGCCCCCTTAACACGAACTCTTAAAGCAGGACAGTTTACGTTGTGTAATGCGGCGTATCGGTTCCACATCATAAACTGTCCTGCTTTCAGGCAGGGTTACTTCAGCTTCACTTGACGCACACGTAAATGTTTAAAATGATACCAATTTTGTTTACTTCTAACAGCGTTAATAACGATTACATTTTGTTTTCTACTTGCAGTAGCGTTAACAGACTGTTTAAAAAAACCCGCCCTAAGAGTTCATAGTAAGGGGCAGGCCTCCTCTCATATACGGTCGGTACCTAACAGGTGCGTAAAAATCTTTAATAGCTTCACAGCCGTTTTTATGGGTCGGTAAAGGCAACTGTCGACTTAGACACTTTATAAATTATTTTTTACAAGGTAATCCTCTATATAAGTACAATTAGTAAATACATAGTCTATAACATAACACTAGCGTATAAAATAAAACAGTTAATCGAAGAGGAATCAGTATACTAAAAAAGCATGGTCGATTTTAAAATCGGCTATAGTCGTTAATACCTGCGTTTACCTTATTTTGTTTTGAGTAAGTACCTAATTTATTTTTAAACTATAGTATCTATATAAAAAAGAAAAAATACAAGTCGTGTATATAACTACTTAAATATTACCTTACTACTTAGTTATTTATTTTGATCATGTGTCGGAGACGCTTGTTCCTGCACAGTATAGAAATCAGTTTGGAAATTCACAAGTTTTATTTTAATCATTTTTAATACTTATCAACAAGTGTACAATTTATTTTAAGGTTCCTTAGAAAAAAATAAGAATAAAGACAGGTAAATATATAAAAATATAATAAATAAATATAAAATCAATCGACCGCGTAACATCCGCGTCCCGAGAGACTAACATAGTCATAATCATATTCTTTATTTGCATTCCTCAATGTACAATCTACATATGAATAGTCAATTGCCATGTATGGCCAGGGGCGTACGTAACGCCGTATCAGTGATACGGGGGCCCCACCCCCCAGGCTACAGGGAACTAACCGGATTAACATAATAAAGGCACAAGCTACTTTTCATGCGTAGAAAAAATCCAAGTGGACCAAGTCGCGGACAAAAATAGTACAGTCAAAATTAAAGTAGCTGAATATTAATCTAATAAAATATCTTAAACTAATAAAATAATATACTTTACTCGATAATAAACAAAACTGAATGAAAATAATACATAGAAAATGAAAACGTTGTGGTCGCAGTATAAACATGCGTTTGCAAAACGAATTTTCGTAATTTGAAATGAGATAAAAAGTGACATAGATCCCATCTCTTTGGGCGCTCGGGCCCGACTGATCATTCTTTTTTTTTTGAGGGAGGCTTTATCTGCTTTACCGGACTTTTTGGCGAGGCCCAAGAGCCTCCAGCCAAGGCTAAAACTACAAACTTTAAGCGAGTGTGTCAAAGCCCCTGCGGGGCTCGGACCTCGACTTTGCACATCGCTGACTATCATAACAAGGGACAGCTGGATAGAACAATGATTATTTAGGGACGGCTTTATTTATGCTTCTACTACTAATTTAGGCTCGGCCCCGGGCCGGCGGAACTAATACTAGGGACTGGGGGGGGGGAGAATTGACAATATTATTTGTCGAGCGCGGCGGACCTCGACGGCGAGATCTAGTATTCTACGACCGTTCGTCTGTAGAGTGTTAAGATCATTCTACGTTTGTGCATCGTAATTTATTGTGATTTTGAATAATATTGAAAATGATATAATTTGCAATTAAATAAAGGAATTTTGAAAAACACAGTCTTATTCATCAATATATACCGTGAAAATAGGTTTCAGTTTTATTTTTTTTATCAATTAAAAGTGTTATTAATCGAAAATGTTGCACCGTAAGTTTCAATAAAAATATATGCCTAATGCTTACTGTATTTTAATCGTTTAAATTTGTGAATGAAAATGATAGAATTTGGAGCCCGAAATTGACTATGCGGTGATTTTTCAGAAAACGTGTTGCGGGAGGTTGGTCACCATATAGCAATTAAGTAATTTTTTGTAAATGTTATGTTAGTTAGCTTATGTGTCAATGAAAAGATTGTTCTACATTTTACATTTATATATAAATTCCTAAATACTACCTAAGATGGTAAATTAGGCGTCCGAAATCTTGGAAAACTGCGTAAACATATAAAATGGGTCTTATGTATGGATACTTCGACGCGGACTAAAGTTCGCTAGATGCATTGCTGCGACTTTTTCGGGGACTCCCCCGTAGGTACTTATGTATGTCTAGTCCGGTGTATCGATGTACTCGGTTGTTCGGAGGACTTTTCGTACGGGGGTACTGTTAATCCGTTGTGAGCGTTATTGAATACAGTTATAAGAATTCTATTTTGAAGGACAAAAAATGACGCCGGGGTTTGTCCCTCGTCTGCGCAGGCCTTAAACCAGATAGTGACTTTATTTAGGGGATATTACGTAGGTACTCATGGTTTTTATAGAACTTATTTCGAGTAGGTAGGAACTTAATTATTACGTTAATTAATAAGTACTTAACTTGATTAGTAAAATTGGCCGTCATATCGATATGAAGGTCTCCTTTTATAGGTAGGTAGTAGGTACGTACTTAGGTAGGTATCGTAGCACCGCGAATGATGTCTTTTAAGAAGGTGGCCTCCTTTATGATCGACATTATATTAACTTAAGGTATTTAATATTAACAACTTTAATAGACAACAACATATATTACGTAGGTAACAAAAATCCAACGTGGACACACTTGATGAATAACTGAAGAACTCTTTCAAATTATTTAACGTTATATACTTAATTAGAACCTCGGTTTCATCATTAGAACAGCTGTAATATATTTTTGGGTTCCGTAACTCAAAAAGAAAAAACGAAACCCGTCCGTCTGTCTGTCAAGACCCTTTATCTCGGGAACGCGTTTAGGTATCGCGTTGAAATTAAAACCATATACTCAAGCCAGCGGGGCTGCGGTCTCTTGAAGCTGTAAAAAAATCAAATTTCTAACTTAACTAAAAAAAGATACGGCCGTTTATGTCGCAAAAAAACGTATATTTCGACACTCTCTAGGGAATCAGAATTCATAGGATACTTGCCGTTGACCTATAACTATGAAATTTGGCAAGTAATATTGTCTTATACTACAAGTACAGGGAAAAAACTGAAAATTTTACATATTTAATTAAATCACAAAAAAAGCAGGGTTTTTATGCAAGGAACGGACTGAACTGAATTATATAATATGTACCAATAATTTTACTCGCACTTGTCCGGTTTTTTTTTACTTTTGTTAGCGTGTGCTATAAAATTACCCGCATAATGAAAAGAATGCTGATTATTTTAAAAAAATATTAGGCCCTATCGAAACCCATAACATTAATTTACAAGTATTTCGGAGTACCTACGATCTACATACTATATTATTAAAGATAGGACCTGCCAGTCACAACATACAGTAAAAATTACGAGTTGCATAAAAGAATTATTAATAAGTAAAAAGTAATAATAAAGTGAACAAAGGACCCACTCTGTTCTTCTTGTCTTAAGAGAATTGGTGCAGTCGTTAATACTTTATAATTATATACGACGGCAGTTCTGCTGACCCGAAATTTTTCGTTGAACGTAAAAGGCATTTTGTCCCCAACTTGCATCAAGTTGTGACGTATGTCATTTTAAACGTCTTATAAAATAGCTTCATTTGATTGTACGATACCAACATGTGCATGGAAAGAACTATGACTGTTTTTCTTTTTGATTTAATAGGAACATCATCCAGACAAATAATGTACCTATTTACTTTTTTACGTATCTTTTGTACCTATGTTACAGGCAGCATTTAGGTATACGGTGAAATTTTAAATTGAAAAACAGTCGAAACAATTTTTGACTAAAACCTGTTTTCTGTTTGTGTTTATCTGGCCCGATACCTCTGACTAAGTCGAGATTAACTGCCATATAGACAAATGCCTGCAGTCTATCTATGACATTTAATTTTATTATGGTAATGTAAGGTATGGTAATTTTAAACTGCAAACTGCCAAGCATTTTTCGGAAGTGCGGAATACTCACATAACGTTTACATCTGACGGAAGTTTATTTTCAATAATTTTTACAAAAATCCAATTTTTTTAAGTTTTTCAATCTTTGTTTGCACCTGAATTTCTAGATATCTGAATTTTCACCCGGTATTTATGCTTATAGTAATCCTCGACATTTTATGTAAACGTACTGGATACGTACCATAATCACTTTTGCCGGTAATAAGTTTTGACTGTCACATACACTAAAGTGAGTATAAAAGTATGTAGGTTTAAGAGCTGTAAAAACGTTATTCATCCATATATTTTGTATGGCAATAGGAACTTGTTTGAAACTCAAGTGACTTACTATTTATTGATTTCAAAGTCAATACGTATATATCGAAATTTACTGTTAATTAAAAATTTAAAGTTTTTGGGCTAAAATAAAGAATTTTTTTAGCCCTAAAAACCCCGTACATTTAATATCTCACCTTTTTTACATGGATGACCTGCAACTGTTTGCATCAGGTAGCCTGCAATTGATGGATCTACTGAAAATCACTAAAAACTTTAGTAAATCCATCAGAATGAAATTTGGTGCAGACAAATGTGCACTCATCCATGTAAAAAGAGGAGAGGTTGTGGAGTCTGAGGGAACACGTCTATCAGATTCCACATACTTTAGAGCCCTGTCTCTGTTAACCTAAACCTACAAATATTTGAGTATATCGGAATCGTTAGGATTAAAAGAGACTAACATTAAACAATTGTTCAAGGAGTGTTTTATGGCGGCCTGAAGAAAATACTTTAAAGTCTACTTTCAGGCGGAAATAAAGTGTGCGCCTTTACAGTTGGGTGATGCCAGTCTTGATGTACTCTTTCGGTATACTCAAATGCATCACCCTCGACCTTCCGTGATGAGGTTGTACATCCCACGAAAATGTGGGACCCTCCATAATCGTAAGGTGTGCAACCTCCGGGAATACTTTTTAAAGACTGATGTTGGGATGCATCGAAATGTAGTTGCAGTAGATAAGGGCCTTAACCCGTTATCCTTGTCTAAAGAGAACTGGCACAAACCTGCAGTACTAGATAACAATTATCCCAGAGAGGTATGGCCGAGCAAAGAACTCCATGGACACTTTTATCGGGCTCTTCATAGGCCCGATGTAGACTTTTTAGCGTCCATCTCTTGGCTGCAATTCGGTGACCTCTTTGTGAAAACGGAAGGTTTTGTGTGTGCAATTATGGACGAAGTTATGATGACGAACAACAACTGGAAATATATTCTGAAAGATAGACCGGTTGACAATTGACATTATGTCGTGCATACCACCGTTCGGGTAAATCAATCAGACATATTGTCTCCGGTTGACAGGACTAGGTATATTAGCCAATAAGCCTGATATAGTGGTGATAGATCGATTAGAACGACGCACAAGAAATGTCGATATCACTATCCCGCATGTCGAGAATCTCGTGAAAGCTAAAAAAGATAAACATTGAATATCTGGATTTAGCGCACGAGATTGTTGTGGTGGATTCGGCAATCGTTGTACCGATAGTTGTTACGATCAATGGCCTAATAGCCAAGAGCCTCGATCACCATCATTAGAGGCTCGCGTTAGGCGGCTGGGTTAAGGGCTTGATTCAGAAGGCGGTACTCCTTGACACGGCGCGTATAATCAGGAGGTTCCTCTCTCTGGAGCCCTAACCGCCGCCAGCTAGGCCCCTGATCCCGTTGCCGGTTAGCGACTATTTTTTATTTTGCTTTTTTTTACATAATAATATATATTAAAAATTTAATTGATAATAATGTTAGTGCTGTTTAAATTGTTGTTATTTTATTGGATTATAGTAAATTAATTGAACTTAATAATTTTAAATTTATATTATGATGATAATCATGTACCTACTAAT
Source organism: Abrostola tripartita (assembly GCA_905340225.1). Classification (NCBI taxonomy): domain Eukaryota; kingdom Metazoa; phylum Arthropoda; class Insecta; order Lepidoptera; family Noctuidae; genus Abrostola; species Abrostola tripartita. Next base: position 7,440,900 of record HG996486.1, read on the forward strand.
ACTAGTTTTGTAAGTTGTGTATGTTTTTTACTAACCATTATGGAATGTATTATCTGAAATAAAATTGATTGATTGATTGATAATGTCCTCCTGACCGAATTTCGGTCACGGCGGCCTGAGCTGAGACTAGCCATCTGCGCAGGAGATAATTATTATAGTGCACAAGTATGCGCGCAAACACAGGTGCACTCCCTATTCCCTCACTCTCATAATCCGATGGGACGGTAGACCGACACGACCGGAGAGAGATCAGGCGCAGGACCAACAACTTAACGTGCCTTCCGAAGCACGGTGGGGTCTCGACATGTGAAATATAATATAGAACATAATAGAACATTTAATAGAATATTTATTTTTATAATTAATGAATATTTTAATAACAGTTGCATATTTTACAATTATTATTATTTGGTTGTATATTTAATATGTTGTATATAATAAGTTTTAATGTAGGTAGTATAAAATCAAGTATAGAATACTATTGTTTATTCCGAATAAAAATCTACCTTTTTCTCCCGATTAGTGGTTGGTAAATTTAAAGATTTTTTATTTTACACTTTTGCAACACTGGCCGGCGCTTGTGTGTGTGACTGTGTCCATTGAACACATAAACCCTATATAGCATTCATATCAAACTAACGTTTGTAAACGCTTAGGGCTCTCACACATAACTGCAAATTCGCAACGCATCGCAAATATCTGCGAGCTGCAGCGAACATGATGTATGAGTTTGCTCGCTGCAGCTCGCAGATATTTGCGATGCGTTGCGAATTCGCAGTTATGTATGGGAGCCCTTACTGAGCGATCCAAAGACAATATCTATATTTTTTTCTATCGATCGAATCGAATGAGCGTTCGCCAACAGGTTTGACACTTGGCTACCAATTATCTATCGCTTTCGACTAAACGTATACGTCAAGAAATAGAAACGTTACCGAGCGTTTGACGGTTTGACACTTGTCTAAGTCCTCTGGCTAGTTCACGTGCTTGAGAATAAATAATTGTTTTTTTTATGATGAGGAAGTGACCGAAGTCATTTTAATTTTTAATAATTCCGTTGCTCAAAAATTTAGGAGTGTCTACTTTGGCTGAGCTATTCAGTTATAATCACTGTATTCTTTTAAAACGTTTAAGTTTAGTCACGGCCTAATACTGGTAATGAATAGGACTAGATTTTTTTTTTCTAAACCTAAGATATACCTACCGAGTGAATGCTGGTAATTATTAAATTTTTGATGATCGCAGAACATTCGGACCAATATAGGTTGGTATATCTTCTGATTTACCACAGTTGTTGCTTTTGCAGTAACATTTATACTGTAAATAAATATAATGTATGTATATTGAAAGAAACGCAATCACAGAACACTACTGCACTAATTTAGGTAATACATGGATAGTCTGAAAAATCTGAAAGGTTTAAAAAAAATTAGGTATACAGATTGAGAAATTGTAGCAGACCTTTGTTGACTTTAAAAAAAAGTAATTACTTATATTTTTACAATGAAAAACACATGCTCTTTAACACTACATATATTTCTTTTTAATCGACTGTGTTTTTTAACATACATTTTTGGGCATTCTCCTTTGTAGACAATCATATTGTCATCGAAATCTATATGTGTTTTCTACACATGTAAACGATAAAAAAAAGACGTATAAAACATTGAGTTATAATGTACTACGTACTAGAGAAGCTATCTCAAACAGAAAATAGGGCGCGCACTTGATGACGGCGGGGTATGCGCGGGACAAGCGGGGGGTGTTATGTTCTCATAGATAACAATCAATGCGTGCAGATGCGACATAATTTTATTATTCTGCCTACTTGATATTGTATGAGTGTACTTACTCAAAGAATAAATAAAAAAGTATTTATGCTGTAATAATATTTTAATTTTCTCTAAGTAATATAAGTTTAGTTAGTTTCTGCCGTTTGGTATAGTAATCCACAGTTTGATCAGTTTTTGCTTTGTGATGCAATCTAATTTTTGTGTACTGATTTATTATGGCTCGAATTAAATGGATTCTGGGATTGAATGTTGATGGCTGATTCAGTGAATGTTTATTCAAATTTGCAAATACATCTTTTCCAATGAAATGCTTTAGGGTGTTTACGGTTCTATAATTAAAATCATATTTCGAGGCAAGACTTCCACCGCTTTGCCGTATTAAATTACGTATAATCTTAATGTAATAACATTAATATAAAAATATTAATGTTATTGCATTAACATTATTATCGTGATTTAAAATTAATATTTTACTGCCCTTAATTATGTAAACTTATACCTACGTCGATAGTGTCAAGTCTGCGCATACTTATTTACTCTTTGACATTCACGTAAACATGGCCGCCGCCGCGGTGACGCGTTGCAATTGAAAAATTATAATTAAATTAAGCGTGTTTTAAAGATAATAAATGAACTTACTGGTGAAAAGTCACTCCTTGACTTTTACTTATGTTTCTGGAGTTGTTTGAACAGTATCTCAATGCACACGAAGGCATAATTAAAAAAACAAAACTTCACTCAAACGTGTCACGTTGCAGCAAGCGCTCGGCACATACTAAGTGAGTTGGAGTGCGCGCGCTCTAACTCGTGTTACAAACAATCGAGTTGAGGCGTCTTCTCTAGGTACATTATAACTCAATGGTATAAAATGGTAATATTTGAAATGATTGTGTTGTGTTTATTTACCAGCACTTGCCATAGGTACAACTTTCTGTTATTTACAAAATTGTTCTTCAAGTAGGTTGCCAACCGTACTATAACATATTATAGTATTGTATTATATTTCGGGTCTGCGTACTTTAATTTACAGTTGAAGAAATAATTATATAGACCTAGAAAAATACCATAGAGAAAATTATGGTCTATGATGGTACGCAAAATTTTCAACACCGAAATGTAACAAACAAATCTTTCATTTTTTATTTATGAACGTGTCTTTACATAACTTAAATAACTAATGCGAAAGCTTGTATTTTCGCCCCGTATAAAGAGTCGTCGTCCTACCACATAAAATTTACATGTGTACCGATATCCACCAACACTCTATAGAGAGATTTTTCAGATAGGTACTATTTTTTTTAAACGGTACTATTTTGTATGCTTAGCTTTAAAAATACTATATTTTTCCAAAGAAATATTGACAACCCAATCTACAAGAGGCAAACACCAGTTACAAAAAAAGAGAAATAGTAGCACACTTTAGATACTCATACAGTTGGTCAACCGAGGCGACTAGACAGGGCTATCGTGCGATCGGTGCGGGGTGCGAGGGGAGCGGGTTTTTCCCGATTCACAATATTAGTAACTAGGGAGCCATCCCGCTGGGCATACGCGCTCAATTGCTTTTATATATTTTATTCTTAAGTCTTTGTTTTATTTTCAATTTCGATGGGTATGACTATTTTATTGGTTTTTAAACATTTATATTTATCACCTCTGCCTACCCCTTCGGGGGATACAGGCGTGTTGTTATGTATGTTATATTTATTGTTTTTAGTTGGTATTAGATTTAAGTAGGAAATAGTTGAAAAACCTGCATCGATCTTAAAATCCATTGTTTTTAAAGAGGGTTTTTAGAAGTTTGACATATTTATCTGTCTGTTTTTGTATCTAAGTCATCGTATCTAAACAGGTGGGTCAATTTGAATACAACTATTTTCTCTATTTTTAAGGAATCTGTTTTGTTGTTATTTCTTATAATTTACATTAATTTGATTTAATTCGATATCGGTAAAGATTGTAAAGGCGGCCACATTGTATGTCTAATTATTAGTTATAGGCATCATGTTAGGGGTTTTTAAGTGTGCTGAGTGTAAGATTTTGATGTTATTTTTGAAATTCAAAATGGCTACTGTGGGCCGTTTTTAATTTAATTCCCAAGCTTACAATTAGGCTCATAATATATCCTAAGTGTAATAAATATAGGAAATTAAAAATGCATGATAAGTTCATATAAAAATTTTTTTGAGGATTTGATGCTTTACTTTTTTGCTTTAATGCGTCTAGACGTTGTCGGTATTTTTCCCAAGATCAAATGCGATGACTTACTGTATGAGTGTTTATATACTGTGGTAGTAGTACAAGTAGTAGGACAGCGACAATTTTCTTGTTCTGTCTGGTTGTCTGGTTCTTGTCAGACAGAACAAGATCTCAGATTTAGAAAGGAGTGACGCTGGTGACAATATTTTTTTATTCATTGATACGTACTAGACAAAATAATGTCTTCATTAATTATCAAGCCAATAAAGTAAGTTAATAAACTAAATATTAACATGGCATGAACTAAATATCGTGGACATTCGTCTAGGGTTTTCGAAAATGCTTCATTTGTGTAGTACGTAACGTAGGTGAATTCTCGTTAAGTGAGACAAGCTCATTCTTAAATACATACAAGATAAATATTGACATCACATTCAATTGATCTAAAATATATCGCAATTCGCAATAACTTCTGTGTGAATGAATGAGTTCCCGTCACAAAAGAACGCTGACCGTTAACTTAATTTTTTGAGTTCTAGATCCTATTCCAAAGTGTTACGATCTTAGACTATTATAAACAAAACGCTATTAAACATTGAAGTGAAGCATGCTTTTGAATATGTGTGCGTGACCTTGACAGCGATGAAATGTTGCTAGATAAAACCTTTTTACCCTGTAATACATTAAATTCTTCTCGATTCTCAACTTGATTATGCGTGTTAATGAATTTATTATTGATAGCTTACTTATACCAATACTATATCAAATAAAACAATTGAATTAGAGAGTTAAAGTAAAAGATTACAGAAACTTAAAACGTAAATCATTTATTAACACCAGGAGTAACACAATCCTCCGTTAAACTTAGTGCTTATAAAACGGCGTTTCCGTTTTTTTCTTACAATAGAAATTCACCAATTTTATTGTTGTAAGTCTCTTGGCACTGGACACTGACGATGCGACTGATCCACCAATTTAAGGTCGCTCAGCGGGCTATGGAAAGGGCTATGTTGGGAGTTTCTCTGAAGGATAGAATCAGAAATGAAGTTATCCGACAGAGAACCAAAGTTTTCGACATAGCCCACAGGATTAGCAAGCTGAAGTGGCAGTGGGCAGGCCACATCTGTCGCAGAACCGACAACCGTTGGGGAAAACGTGTTCTGGAGTGGAGACCACGACTCGGTAAACGTAGTGTAGGACGTCCTCCAGCCAGGTGGGGCGACGATATCCGCAAAATAGCTGGCAGCAGTTGGAAGCGGAAGGCCGCAGATCGGGCTCAGTGGCGTGCCATAGGAGAGGCCTATGTCCAGCAGTGGACTAAGCTAGGCTGATGATGATGATGATGAAGTCTCTTGGAAGCCAAAAATAGCAGCCACCAGGATCTACGCTCATTCGGAAATTTACCCCGTTTTTTGGGACACCTCTAATTTATTTCCGTGCAACACTGATGCCTCACGTCACTTAATCATGTTCCTTTTTCATTTTATAAAATCATATAAATAGGATTAAAATTCATTACTTTTTTGAGTAAAGTGACTCCATTGGCCTTTTTATGAGCTGTGCTATTATTTTTACACGGTTTAGCGACCCACGACGGCATTTTAATATTCCTTTATTACATTAAACGGCACTTAAACTTTTAGCGGTCTTCGTGACACTAAACGTTTCGGCATCTCTTGCCTGTATAATGTGTGCGTAATTCGCGTGTTCTACACAAGCCGGCACCTCTTTTTATGCTTCACTTTGCTTGTTCCTGAGACTTCGTATATATTATTTAATAGTCTAAGGTTAATTTACAGTAAATTTCTTACAACTGATTCTACAATAAAACAATTGCACTTTTATCATTTTGCCAAACCGGTCCAGTCGTTCTCGGGTTTCAGTAACACTAACGAACAGTATTTATCTAGTTGCAAACAGTTGCTGATAGCCGCTCAGTGTTGTTTAAACGTGACGGGAACACATAAATATACATAAATTATAAATCCACTACGATATACGACGGGAACTTTAAGTACACATTTTTCATTTTATTTTCTCAGGCGGTCACAGCAAGCACACATACATACTCAAATGTAGCCATATAAAATAGATAATTAACTTCAATCGAGTATGTTTAAATAATAACGTTATTAATTACTAAAGAAACATTCCGAAGTCGATTTTAATGTTTTGAATAATCACATAAACGAATAACTTAGCAGTAATTCAACATTAATTCATAAAAGTTGATAAAATACCACTGAAATTATTCATTTCAATATTATATCAACGTTATTAGAAATGTAATTAATATCCCAAAAAATTTAGCAACCTTTTAAATATTGTATGAAACATAGACAACGAAAGAAGTTCATTTCATCTATGGATAAAACTTGTTGTTTATTCTGTATTCTGAGGGATAAAATGCCGTACAGGTTAGTGATGGGTCGTCGACGGTTTAACTAGATTTGTCAACAAGTTAACGTGCACTAGCGTCCACTTATAAATTAAACCGTTTATTCATCAAACGTTCGCATTCAACGCTACGACGTTCAACGAGTTGAACGAGTCCCTGAGCTACATCTACTAACCTGATTTATAGCTAATTAATAAACATTTTTTCCAATGTAGGTATGTATTGGAAAGCGTCTTAGATGACCTTCCCTTTATACTTTTTCTTCAGGCTTAGGACTGACTGGCTTGTATTAAAACATCTAGGTACTCAGGCGTATTTAAAAGATCATCTGATTCTATGTACAAAAATCAATTATTATTTACAATATATATCTTAATTTTGTAAATATTTTAGTTGGTTTGATACATAAATACATACAAACATTGCAAGTTAAATAAAAGCTTGTATTAGAAATCAACCATTGTTTGCGTGACTTAGAGTTAAAATTCTATGACGTGACCTTAACGTGACCATCGCTCGCGATCTTATGACGTATTCAACGTAACGTTGAGTTTGCCTTCTCGTTTTTAGACGAATAATAAACAAGTTCCATTCTTAAACTTCGTTGACGAATTCAACTATGTAGTTGATTCCTAAACAGTCATTGAGTTATATCTATGGAGGCGCCCTAATCTTCTATATAAACTTTTACTTATACAGACATTGAGGGAATCGACATGGTAACAACAAATAATTACTGTTTGTCTCTTTCTAACTAGTGAAGTTGTGATTTTTATTTTATTTGAGGACTAAGTGCTGAATCTAAGTTCCTTTTTGATGTAGTATAATACAATGTAGCTCTCGTAAGAACAAAAATCGGCCTCTAATATCATTTTACAGGTTAGTGTTCGTTTTCATGAATTATTTGGTAAAATAATTACAAATGACTAATTATATTTATCACTATATACTCAAATACACTGGTCATTAAGTAATTTTAGTTACGTTTAGCTTGAAATTCGGTTTGTTCCGTTCTGCTAGTACTGTTTGTTGACATGTTATTATTATGTAAACAAACAATAGTGACGCGAGTGCCACTTTGCTTTTATCGATATTGTCGATTTATGTAATTTACATACATACATGAAGTCGCGCCTATTTCCCAGTGGGGTTCAAATCCCGTTTCAAATTTCCTTTATCAATTATTAATACACACGAATCTAGTTTGAATTCATGTTGGTTTTAATCTAGTTTGTAAATTTAATTCTACGATTATGCCTTAGTCTTGATTAATTCACTAAACAATTTTATTTCATGTGCTAAGTAAGAAAACCCCGCTTTATTAAAAAACGTTATTGAAGAATTGAAGAAAAAAAATTGAATTAATAATTAACAATCTCTGTTGCTTGAGGAGGCAAATCGCTAAGACCAGAGGACTACCTTTGCATCAATAATATTCAGAAGAAATCAGGATAGCCGTGATAAGCTATAACATTAAAACCTGATAGATACTTGATAGGTTTTAATTTCGTAACCAGGTCCGCAAAAAAACCTGGATTAATTATATATAAATATTTCACCTTGTTTCATTTTGCCAAAATTATCTAATGTAGAAGTATCTTGTAATTTCGTTGACTTAGAAAGTTAAATTTTTTACAGGTACGGATCCCTGAAAATATGCAAACCAACATGGAACCTTCTTTTTAAGTCATTTCATAACATCAAATAGATTTAAAAAAATTATCGATGTCGATAATCTTTGACCATTCTATCTGGAGCATCCCTTATGATTTCCGCCATGTTTTGCGTCCTAGGAGACAGTAAGTAGGCACCCGTTTTTTGTATCCATATATTCCTTTGTCTGTGTAAACAGTTAACGTTAATACGTTGACAGATCAACGGTCGATTCAACTAGTTCATCGATCACTACTACCAACGCCCTACACTAGTACACTATACTGCGCAGGGGAAGTTTGTGCTCACGACTCGTGCCGGCAATTATACCTACAGTTGACAGAAAACCGTAGAATTCGCTAATCCTATTTAACTGTAATTTGTTCAATAGCATTTACACGAAGCTGACGTTTGCGCATTTATTATCGATCGATTAAGTCAAACTACAAAATTCGTTTCGTTTTTTTTTTCGAAAGCACATCGCTTTTGCCCTGCTCGAGAATGTTTTATTCGTATCACATTATACTGGGATCGATCTATGATTGGCATTACTGACAGGACTATTGTGGTTGCCAATAAGCCTGATAGATATTTAGCTTTTAGAACGTTGCACATTGATCATTGATATTACCATTCTCCATGACAAGAATGTCATGAAAACTGAAAAAGCACGAGGTAGTCTGTAGGAGGTGGATTAAGCAATCAGTGTGCCAAAATACGGCCGGCCGATGACCTCATGACCAAAAGTCGCGATCAAAAAACCTGAGGCTCACGTTAAGCAGTGTGGTCAATGGCTTGATGCAGAAGGCGGTACTTCTCGACGCTTATCTTGAGGTTTCTTTCCCTGGAGCCCTAACCGGTTGCTTGGACCCAGTTCCCATAGCCGGTTGGGCACTTTTTTCTAATATTTATGAAATGGTATTAGACCAGAATAAATATAAAAAATTATCGGTAAGAATTTTGAAAGACAAACTTGTATTATTTAGGTACTGTTTAACTATCATCACAGCAGGTACGTTAACCAATCAATAAGTTCAGTAAATGCTACTCCCTCTATAATACCGGAAACTTACGACTATAGACTAAGCCTCATAGAACATCGAAGTGAAGCATTTTTTTTAATATGAGTGCGTGACCTTAACAGCTATGGAATGTTGCTAGATAAAACCTTTTTACCAGGGTAATTACATTTAATTCTTCTGGATTCTCGACTTGATTATGCGTGTTAATACATTTATTATTGATAACAATATTATTTATACTTTATCAAATCAAACAATTGAGTTAGAAAGGGCACTTACAATAAAACGATGTTAAAGTAAAAGATTATAGTATCTTTTACTTTAACATCATTTTATATTATATTCTAAAACTTAAACGTAAATTATTTATTAACACCAGGAAAACACAATCCTCCGTTTAACTTTTAGTCTTTATTAAACGGCGTTTCCGTTTTTTTTTCCTACAATAGTAATTCACTCATTTTGTCGTAGTAAGTCACTTGGAAGCCTAAAAAGCATAGCACATAGTAGTAAGTAGTAAGTCGCATGCGGGCTCTCGTTCGTGACGCGCGTGATTCGTCGTGCTATACGTGCACATTTTTGAAAATGACATCGACAGTAAAGTGTAATTCTTGCAACATAGTTATTGACGAATTATTAGCATATATGCAAAATAAAATTTCGATAATTGACGAAGACAGTTTAGTGAGAATATGTGTGTCAACGTTTTCAAGTGACCAAATCGAAAAATCGTATGCGTTACTTTTCGAATCGCTACCGGCAGGTAAGCGAAAAACGATACGTAAAGGGCAGGGAAAGGAGAATAGGATTTTAAATGATATTATCAACCTATTTAAAGTGATAGATGTTGATGTAATGCCCACTTACGTGGCACGTAATTTGGAGTTGCTTCCTCCAATAACTTTTGATCACTTGGACGTATCCAAACTTCTGAAGGATATCATTTTAGTACAGGCAGAGATCAAGGATATTAAGGCAACCTATGCAACGTTACAGCAATTAAGTGATATAAAGGACTTGGTAAACAGCGTTAAATTATCTTCATCTTCTTACAAAGAAAGTGCGGATGACAGCAAAAAGGATTGTGGATACATAGACCTTACGAATACGAAAGAAAAATTAAATATAAACTACCAGAACGACGAAAATAATGAATTATTTGTTAGAGCGACGGTAGTTGCAGAAACTTTTTTTAACGAACCCGCTGGAAGCGAGAGCGCGGCGATAGGGCCTGCGTCACCGGTGCTCGCACCCTCTCCCCTTGCGCCCGCGCGCGTTCCGCTGTCGCCTTTACCGTCTCGTTCACTGCAGGTGCCGACAACGTCACAACGTGAAACCGGTATGGTATCAGGCGATCAGCTGTGCGGGCCGACATACAATCAATTGTTTACAGCCGAGCGTATGATACAAGATAATTGTAATAGGGAAGAAAATGGCATTGATAAAGGATGGATAACAGTCGACAGAAAAAGAGGGAAGTCGAAAAATCTCCTTATTGGGAAATTAGGTGTGGCAACCAGAATAGAAGGGAATTTTAGAGCAGCAGACAGGAAAATTCCAATATTTATTACAAACGTGCATAAAGAAACATCTGAAAGCGATATAACTAACTACATTTTATCAAAAACCAATGAATCTGTCACTTTAGAAAAGATTCATATGAAAAGACGGAGTGAGCATAACGCTTTCAAGTTTTTCGTCTCTGAAAACAAAGTATCTATGTTCTTGAATAGTGAATTATGGCCACAAGGCATAATATTCCGCCGTTTCGTGCATTTTAAGCCGAAAAACGTGAACGGAACCGATAATGGTACTGTTAACGGCCTAAGACAACAAAACTATGGATGAAAACAATATTCGTACATTCGTATCTTTTAATTGTAAAAACGTTAAACGCTCCCTTGAAGATATACGGCAGTTATGTAACTTAGCGGATATTATTGCTTTGCAGGAGACATGGCTACTACCGAATGAAATCTCTTACTTAAGCAATATACATCACGACTTTAGTTACACAGGGATATCAGCTGTGGATACGACGAGTGGTATGCTGAGAGGCAGGCCGTACGGTGGAGTCGCCCTCCTATGGCGGCGCAGTGTGTTCCAGAATGTGTCGGTAATTCAGTGCGATAATACACGTATTTGTGCGATTAAAATAAGTACGGGTGGAAAACCAATCGTAGTGATGAGTGTGTACATGCCTACGGATATCTCAAACAACCTGGCAGAATTTACGGACACGCTCAGTGCGGTGAGTGCTATATTAGACAGTACTAACATTGAGTATGCTTATATATTAGGAGACTATAACGCTCATCCCTTAGAACGATTTTATAATGAACTAATCGACTTTTGCTCTGAGTTTCATTGGAAATGTATTGATATTGATATGTTGGGGGTGGCGTCAGACTCGTTTACTTTTGTTAGTGAAGTCTATGGAACAAATCGTTGGCTTGATCACTGTGTGGTAACTGAAGCGGCCGTAAGGTCGGTCACGAAGATTTATATACAGCATGATGTATTGTGGTCGGACCATTTTCCCCTGTTTATTAAATGTAATTTACAAGTTATGTCAAATAAGTTAAATTTAAATATTACCCCACATAATAAAGTCATATGGGGGGAAAGAAATCGTCAGGAAATTGACAATTACATGAAAGAATGTCATAATAGATTAAAATTAATTGATTTACCTGAACAGTTACGTAATTGTTGTGATAAATCATGTAATCAATTACAACATAGAAATGTTATTGATGAGATGTACAGTGATATTGTGAAAGTCTTGTGCGATGCATCCGTGTCTGGTCGGGCGAACCGTAAATACAGGCGTAGACCGATCACTGGCTGGAATGAGCATGTGAGCGAGGCACACAGGCAGGCTAGGCAGAAGTTCATGTTATGGTTATGTAACAATAAACCATCTTCTGGTCCTATTTATGAAGATATGTGTAAAACAAGAAGTATTTTCAAGTCTAGATTAAAATGGTGCCAAAAACATGAAGACCAAATAAAAATAGATAAGCTTGTGTCTCACCATACTAGAAATAACTTTAGTAGTTTTTGGAAACATACAAATAGATTAAATGATAGGCCAGGTCTGCCTGTGTGCGTTGAAGGTGTCAGTGATCCTAAAGAAATAGCTGATTTATTTAGGAGTCATTTTGTTATCGACTCACCGTTAGGTCCATCTCAGTCGATGCTTAATGTTGAGCCGCGAAGAGACATGGGAACTAGAATTATTGCCAAGGATGTGGCAAACGTTATAAAACTCATGCCAAGAGGCAAGTCTCCCGGTCATGACGGGCTCAGCATTGAGCATCTCAGATATGCAGGGCCACATTTGCCGAGAGTGCTGGCAATGCTTTTTTCTTTTTGTCTGGGGCATGCCTACCTACCCCTTGATATGATGAGAACACTTGTAGTGCCGATCATCAAAAATAAAACAGCTGACATTGCGGACACGACTAATTATAGGCCAATCTCGCTGGCAACTATTATATCAAAGATCTTTGATGGTTTGCTTAACACACAGTTAAGCAATTACATAAAACCTCATGATAACCAGTTTGGTTTCAGAGCAGGACTATCGACTGAAAGCGCTATTTTGTCTGTTAAGCAGACTATCAAATACTATACGAATAGGGGCACGCCTGTATATGCTGGTTTCTTAGACCTGTCACGGGCTTTTGACCTGGTTTCATACGACATTTTGTGGAAAAAGTTGGAAGACATTGAACTGCCTAGTGAACTAATTAATATCCTTAAGTTCTGGTATAGAAACCAGGTCAATAACGTCAGATGGGCAGGCGTATTGTCCGACTCATACAGGTTGGAGTGCGGGGTGAGGCAGGGGGGGTTAACCTCGCCTACGCTCTTCAACCTGTATGTAGAGGGGCTGATAGGGGCGCTCAGTAGTACCAGACAAGGTTGTTACATTGATGGAGTCTGTGTAAATAACATCAGTTACGCGGACGACATGGTGCTGCTGAGTGCCTCACCCTGTGGCCTGAGAAAGCTGTTGGCTATTTGTGAGGATTATGCTCGGTCTCATGGATTAGTGTACAACACTCGCAAAAGTGAGATCATGGTCTTTGGGGCCGGTGGTAAGTCTCCGGACAGTGTTCCCGCTATAAAACTAAATGGAGTCCCGCTACAAAGAGTGGAAACCTTTAAGTATCTTGGCCACCTTCTTACTACCGACCTCAAGGATAGTGACGATATCGAGAGAGAGCGAAGGGCGTTGTCGGTAAGAGCGAACATGATAGCCCGCAGGTTTGCACGCTGTTCAAATAATGTCAAATATACACTGTTTCGAGCTTACTGCACTTCATTCTACACCTGCAGCCTGTGGGCTAATTATACGCAGAAAGCTTACAACGCCCTTCGTGTGCAATACAATCATGCATTCAGGGTGCTGTTGGGGCTGCCCCGATACTGCAGTGCATCGGGGATGTTCGCAGAAGCGCGTGTGGATTGTTTCCACGCAACTATGCGCAAGCGGTGCGGGTCCCTGGTGCGGCGAGTGCGGGCCAGCGCCAACAGTATTCTCTGTATGATTGCAAGTAGGCTAGACTGTGTCTATATGAACCACTGCTGCATGATGCATGTTGCTACATGAGTCGTGCAGTGAGGGGGCGTGAATTAATATTTAAGTTATATTATTTTAAATCTACTAACCTTAGGATTAAGCTTTACTTACAATTTGAGTCTCTGTAACTTGAGAAATAAATGAATATATATATATATATATAGCAGCCACCAGGATCCAAACCCATTTAGAAATTAACCCATTAATTTGGGAAACTTCTTATTTATTACTATGTGACACTGATGCCTTACGTCACCTAATCATAAATACATACAAATACGATTAAAATTCATTGCTTTCTTGAGGAAAGTGGCTCCATTGGCCTTTTTGTGAGCTGTGTTAATACTTTTACACTGTTTAGAGACACGCGACGGCATTTAAACAATTTTTTTTTATATTAAACGGCACTTAAATTTTTAGCGGTCTGCGTGAAACTGAACGTTTTGGCACCTCTGTCCTGTCTGTGTGCGTAATTCGCGTGTACTACACAAGCCGGCACCTCTTTTTATGCTTCACTTTGCTTGTTCTTGAGGCTTCGTCTATATTATTTAATAGTCTAAGGCCGGAAAGACACTAACGACTTTCAATAATTGTCATAATTTTCAACTTAAATGAATTTTCACAGATATCTTCTAAATATCTGTGTTACATAACATAAGATGGGATTGTTTACACATCGCAGAAATTATAAATAATAGTAGTAGTCTTATTTTTACTTGAAAAGATATTTAGTTTCGGTTTTTTCCACTAACGATGCATTTTCATTATTAGTTCCTATAGTATGAATGGGATATCCATTTTCGTTCGTCATCTTTTCGAATTGCTTTTTCTTTATAAATTATGAACAGACTTTTAAGCGTACCCGGTTGCCTAATACGGCGTTTACTTGCTAATTTTGATAATAAGACCATCCTTGTTGGGTGTGTATTTAAAATTTATTTTTTTATTTTTGTGAACAATAAATTCATGTATATATTTATCAACTCTTTTTATTACACGGGATACCTACTACCTTTTATTGTCTTACGGCAGCTAAGGCTCTTTGTGTTCAGATTCCATAAGCGAGTTGTTCCACATAAAATTATATGTTTTCCTAATTATAATAATCGGAAGTAAATGTCCGTTTATGAATTGGTAAATAGCAGTTACGAAGCTGATCATACAACAAAAACAAAAATACCGCAAAGAACAATAGTGGCGTTTGGTTTTAATTTTAATACATAATATATATATTTATACCTATAACATAGATTTAGTATCATTTTTAAATTATTTGTAGCTGTCATATCCCTCAATTGATAAGAAAATCATTTGATACACACATTTTCTGCAATTTTTTTGTTTAAGTATTATATAATATTATAAAAATAACAAATCTTAAATTGTATTATTGAGCTATGAGGAACTTACATATTAACAAACATTTTTTAATCTTATATCTGTTCAAAACATTAATAGAAATGATTAGGTACAAGAAAGTATTTTAGCTTCAAAATTAGACTTGCGAAAGCTTCAAAAATTTTAAACATTTGCATACCTACTATACAAAAAAAAGCATTAAATACATACTAAATCAAGCAGTATAATAAATGAATGACATTAATCTTATTCATTATGTATAATAGTTATGTCAGATTAAGGCACCGAATTTAATCGATTCGAATTTTTGAAAATTTGCAAATTTAAACTGCTTTATGACTTGAAGATTTTTTTTTTGAGACGTATAAGTTATTTGAAAGTACACATTATACAATTGACCCTAACGTTTAACTTTTGTAAAGCAGAACCATAAACGCTAAAAATCACATTTATCGAATGATTTGCATTTGACCCTAATATCAATGTTATTCCTATTTTCTTTAAAAAGCATTATTAATATCAGCATTTTATTATGTTTTAAGTTGAATTTAGCTTTATGAAATATTATCTCTAACAAGCAATAGTATAGTCTAGAATAAGCGTATACAACCCTTGCTTGCTTGTTGTCATAACGACTTTGAGATTAAGCATACGCGTTTAATGCAAATCATTTAGCTAAAAGTGAATTTTATGCTATATCTTACATTGTGTCAATAGAGGTATTTAATTTAATTTATTGCTTAATATAAATATATAATTTTATTGCTTTTTTAATATGGTAATTTTGGTGTTCATTAATCGATGTTGTTTTACAAATGTATTTCGTATTATTCCTTATCATTCTAGAACTAGAGGGATAACACGAACCTAACATAAACTACAAATTAAACCACGTTTATTTACAAAAATCTCAATCAGAGATTTATTTTATATTTTTTATAAAATTTAATAATAAATAACGTGTTTTACTAAATTTCTCGTTGAATATACATTTATTGGAATATAAAAGTACTATGCATATATTTTTACTATTTTTTATAATTACGTAGAGGCTGGGAATTTCTTTTTTAAGCAAATTACAAAATTGTTTTTCGTTTATAGGAATACTCAGTAAAGATAAGCTTTTTTTAAAAAGTTTATTTACATAACATACATAGTAACTGACAAGAGTAGCTATAAGTAAAAAAAACTCAGCAGCGGAGACAGTAACGCTAAGTGAAAGTTACATGCATAGGGCGGATAGCAAGGCGTGTGGTCCAAGACGAACATGCAATCGTCATGCACTACTCGCCAAACATCTCAAGCCCAACCAACGGAATTCACGAAAGATTTGAGACAAATATCACTGCTTACTGAGTCAGAGCTAACTAGTTAAATTAAAACTAAATAAAAATATCTATTAAAATCAAATGTCGAAATGAATAAAATATAAATAATAACATGCAATTTTTTGATAAAAACATAATGAAGAAATTAAAACTTATTAAATATTAAAAAGGCAAATTAAAATAAATGAAAGGGATGGCTTCTAAAAATGGAGAAAAATCAAACCCCAATTTAACTTTAAAATCTATGCCTTCATGCAATTTATACATACCTTTACTTTCGACAAAGTAATTATTGTGAACTAATATATGCCAATAAAGTTTACATTTAAAATTGATGACTATTTAACACATTATCATATTATTAACAATGTTCATTATGTTAGTTATTGGCGGTCAATGTTGTGGAGAAATTGTGTAACAGAGTGCAGTGGCGAATTTCCGCAGACAGTAGAGGTGGCCGGGGCCCATATACCCCAACTACAAGCGTTTATAATTAAATTGATGTTTGCAAAACCATTAACTAAACATCAATGTTTCGACGCTATTATAATACATCAAAATCAGCTACTGCATGTTGATTCAACCTTTTGAACGCCAACATTATTAATTACCTATAGAAATATGATTTATTTAAATATATATGATTTATATATATTAAAATATTACATTTATGTTAAAAAACATAACATAGTCTAAACAGTGACTTTTTGATTACGCCTAAGCTATAAATAAATCCATAGACGGTATCCAAAAGTCACTTTATAACAAGACCTGAATAAACAGTAAATTTCCTAATTCATTCCCGCAGGATGTCAACAGCAAACCTATGTATATGTAAAGTTATATTCTATGTAAGTTATTGCAGCCGTCGTAGCATGGATTCTATAGTTGTATTAAGCGTCATAGATTAATTTAATGTCAGATTCTCTGCTTACAAGATTGGCCTTTTATATAATATATAAAAAACCTCTGAGTAAGACAAAATAATTAATTGTCCATTAACATTTTTAAAAAGTCAATTTGTAATCATGTATAATTATTTGTTATTCAATAATGAATAATTGAATATTAAAAACAGTAAAAATATTTTAAATAAAATATGTATTAAAACAGTGTCATAGCGAATCTTGAGAACAGAGAAATATGCAGTCGAGTGTTGATTTTGTCCGTAATGTATTCAAATTAATATAGGTTTTACTAACGAGTTGAATAGAAAAATAAACCATTACAAAGCAGCTGACTTAATTCTGTGATTTCATTATCGATATAACTATTTTAACCGTAAAATAATGATTATATTGTACCTCGGAAATTACACCAATGCTAAATGACCGTGATGCAATTCCGCAATTTCTGTAGGGTACGATATCAAGTTACGCATTAAAATTTTGAAGCAAATTTAATTTATAACCTTGATAAATAACTATCGCATTAAAAAATATTATACAACTTTTTCTAGCTTCTGTTAGGTTAAGCATTATCATAATAATAATATAATCTATGAGTTCCATTTAGGATGATTCTAATATATAAAAATATAGAAGACATTGAATGCAGTGTTTGCCTCGGGCGTTGCTGCGATCAGCCCGGGCGCGATCACCGGCGCGAACAGCGACGGCAGCGCGACCGCGGGGTGTGGCCCTCGTCAGTCCTCGCTACAAGAGTCTTCGTTGTCGGCCTCCTTAATGTTCGTGAAGAACGAGGTCAACGCCTTCATCATCACACCTGCAAAAGCAAACTCGTACTAAATATATATATAACCTTTTTAGTTGTACTTGTGAACTCTATCTTTTTTTGTGGTTATGCAGACAGACACAGAAATTGCTTGTTACCTAGATTTGTAATATTATTGGCTATTTCAAGGTCGCATGTAAAAATAGACCATCGATGCACTAGGCCGTAATGGTCGGATACCTGCAGGGTTATTTGCTAACTCAGCAACTCATTGTTTATCTTGAGTGTATAACTGGGATGACGTCACTATCGCCCAATATGTCCGCTAGCCACCGTCACCAATTTTTACAGCTGTTTTTGTATCGATATACGTAATATTACAATTGTATTGCTACGTGTGCACAGTTGACTTCAATATCTAAGGCACTGCCATTGTCATATGTTATGTAATAAGCACTAATTTGAAGAAATTTTTAAAGGTACCTAGCTGACCCAATGAATTTCGTCTCGCTTTCTGACCATTTAAACCTTCCCAATCAAAATCAGCTAATCCGGTCCAGCCGTTCTAGCGAGACTAACAAACGTCAATTCATTTATATATATATTATATTTGTATTATAATTATAATCTATGTTTAAAACCGTAGCCGTTTATTATCATACTAGCTGTGCCCCGCAGTTTTACCCGCGTTTCATTTGCGTTTGTTTAATCATGCATCAGCATAAAATTGATTTTCATTATACTGTTTCCTGGTACCCACAAATCAAAAAATCTTTTGGGTTTGTATCCTCATTAGACTTCTGATATCCTAGTACGTTGCAATATAATTATATCATTATCATATCGAAATCAAATTTTGCTACTTTTAATTAATTACTATTGATAGATATTTATTTTATTTTTAAAATAAATTTTAGCCTATATTACTAACTGATAATTAAGCTTTTTATTGGTAAAACCTTGTTAAAATCCATCCAGTAGTTTCTCACTCTCACTCTTCACTTTATGATGTTAGTGATAGTTAATATACTAATCAAACTATTTTTGTATTCAACTACGTATTTCATTGGTTTGAAAATAAATAGGCATTATTAATAACCAATGCGTATTAGCCGCATCAACAAAAATGTAGATATGAAACGGATAGATACTTTGCCGGATACCGAATATCCGGCCAAGTTTGAAGTCGGATAGCCGAAAATCTGGCGGCTGAACATAGCCGATTGGACGAGCGAACCCCGCACGAACGATCGGGTAAGTTAGGGCCCTTTCGTTTATGAGTGAAATTAGCGTTTCATTGAATTAATCTCTTCTTTCTCTCTCTCACTGTATTGGATTAATAGCAAACACGATCATTCGAGGTTACGAAAAAACGTGCTGTTGTAATTTGCTTTTCTAAACTCTGTTTTTTTTTTAAATCCCGTATCTGGCCAGATACTCGTTTAAATCAATAAACGCAAATAGCTGGTGGTCCGGGGTCTAACATAGGCTACTGTGAATTTCGGAAATGTGTCGAGTTCCGTGGGAAAATTAGAAGAAGAATTACAGCTACTCCGCGACGGCTTGACAGATTTTGACGGGAATTTGACTGGCGAATAGCTAATGTTATAAGAAGTAACTTAGGCCACGTTTAATTAAAAATATAAAAATTTAGGGTTACGTGGGAAAAAATAGAAACCCATAAAATTATTATCATAATCAGATTCAAATAGGTGTAAATCTGCTTACTACTGCTACATACAGATTTTATAATCAAAATTCACAAAGTCCCGGGCATAAGCTATTTTGGAATAAAAAAGGTCAATCATTGAATAGATTTGAAAATCATCATACAATTTTAAATTTTTACGCAGTTTTCTAAGATTTCGGTCACCATTTTACCATCTTAAGTAGTAGGTACATAATTAGAAATTTCTAAATTCATGTAAAATGTAGACTAATCATTCGTATTGACACATATACTATCGATTTATAAAAGCTAACTTAATTGCTTTGTGGTGATCTATTTCCCATAACACGTTTTCTACTAATCATCTCGGTCAATTATATTCATTTTAACATTAACAAATGACGACGGGCAAATATATTAAATATATATAGATTTTATATTTATTAGAAAGGATTATATTTATATATTATTTATCATTAAAAAGGATTTTGTATATACTTTAATTATTATTATGACGGGAAGTACCAATTCAGTGTTCCACACAATTGTGTGGAAAAAGTTATGGCACTATAAAGCCAACTTCATTCACTAGTTCAGCTAGTTTTGTTCTTGACTGTACTATTTTTCGTCCGCGACTATGCTACTTGGATTTTTTACTCATATATTCCGGGATCAAAATTAACCTGTAGCTTTTATTATGTTCAAGTGCGGCCGCTTAGAGAATGCGTTCCTAAAGTCTGTTAATAGGTAACGGGCAATAAATAACTCTGATATTACATTTTTTACCAACCCTAAACAGAATATCAGATTAAGATAAACATGTTCGTCTGGCCTGTAATTTCTAATTGTAACTAGTGTTAAGAAATATTTCAGTAATATTTCGGAATATTATTAATATAAAATAATTTAATTAGACCCATTTTTAGAAATAGTTTCGACTGGGTTATAATATAGATTAACTCTTTCACGCTTTTACATTAAGAATATTTCGAGCATTTCCACTTTAGTTTTTGCATCTTATATGACAAAAATATTACAGAAAGTAGGAAAAAAATCTAGGTATTAAGGCATTCAAGGAATGTGGTGGTTAGTGACACTAACACAAAAAGTGGCCTACCTCTTTGGGCGCTCGGGCCAGACTAATCATTTTACGTTTTTAGATCGTAATTTATTGGGATTTTAAGTGATATTTAAAGGATATGATTTCTAATTAAATAAAAGAATTTTGAAAATCACTATATTATTAGATTTCATATAAAGCATTCTTTATTATGACATGATTTTATAATTAAAATATACCTTTATTTAAACCAAAAAGTCGCGATAAAATTACAATATAAACCGTGAAAATAGGTTTCACATTTATTTTCATAACAATTCAACGTGTTATTATTCGAAAATTTGGCACCGTAAGTTTCAATAAAAATATATTTCTAATTCTTACTGTACTTTACGATATAAATTTGTTAATGTAAATGATAGAATTAGAAGCCCGAAATTGAATCTGCGATGATTTTTCAAAAAACGTGTTGCGGGAGATGGATCACCACATAGCAATCAAGTTATTTTTTATAAATCTTAGCTTATGTGTCAATGAGAAAGATTGGTCTTCATTGTACATGTATATAGAATTCCTAAGTACTACCTAACATGGTAAGTTAGGCGTCCGAAATCTTAGAAAACTGCGTATAAATGTTAAATGCCTCTTAATCTGTTATCCTGTTTTGGGTCGGTTAAAAAATGTAATAAGTGTTATTTAATGACAGGCGTCAACTGACAAATGGGTATTGAGGTATATTTATGTTTGACAATTGGAAGTAAAATTGATGACGAAAATATATCTACACAAAATCACAAGAGGGATAATTCTATACATGTTTCTGACATATACACAAGTTCTTATTACATTACTTGTGCAACAGATTTCGTTGCCGCGCCGTTTGTTACGCCGTCTAATAAAGATAGTAGTAGTAATTTAGTTCCAGTAGTAGATTGTACGTTATTTGAATCGCAATTAGGAAGTAATCTGTGGTTCAAGACGATAGTGTCCTTCTTTCTTAGTTTTCATAAAAATAAACAGTATATATATATATATATCTACATAATATTATTACCTTTTCCTTCTGGTTCCTTCTCAGATTCTTCCCATGCAATAAACCCATCTAATGAAATGATATATTGTTCATGTAAATATTGGAATATCTCTAATGTTAAGCCTGTAACAAAAATAATAGTAGGTAATAACAATATTTGGTATTGTATGTCATAATAATTTTATAGCTTTTTTTTACCTTGTGGATGTTCTAGCCTATGTATGAGGTGTTGTATGCCGAATAAACAGCTTGCTTCCCTTGACTGTTTCGTCTCACCAAAATCATGTATAAGACTCGCATACTTATTCATACGATCTTGGTTGAAATGGGGTACATCACGTCCGTCAGCCCCGAAAAGAGCATGAATGCATATTGCTTGGATTAGTGCTCGCATAAACCAATCTTCATTAGCTGAATTTCCAAACTTATCCTATAGACAATAGGTTAAAAAATTTAAATAGACAAAATAAAGTAACTCCATGAATACAATTGAGGTCTATTAAGTACTATAGTATAGGTATATCATAAAAGGTTAACCTTGTCGTAACTAAATTAATGACTGCAAAATTTTGATTAAATTTTTCCAGATTATGACATATTTCACAAAAACTTAAAACAAGGTGACATCTACTAGTTGTACTAAATATAATACCTGTATCCATCCTTTTATACATTCACAATTCTCATCAGCGTTCATAAGTTGAATTAACTTGCTTTGAGTTTGCTCTGGTGACAAGATTTGTTTCAATTCTTCGCTAACCTTTGAGTCTCCTTCCAAGAATTCAAATTTATTGTCTTCTAGCCACTTCGCCACCTAATGTAAATGTAATTATTGTTAATCGTGTGTATAATCCATTAAATATTGTAATAATAAGTAAGATGTAAAAGTAGTATACCATTTTTTCATCCATCCACTGTTTAAGTTGAAGCCCAGACTCTTGCCATTTGCTTTTTACAAAAGAAGGCCCCATACTTTCCTTTAATTCTCTAATTATTGCTTTTAAAAACAAATGCCCTTGATTAACAGATATAATACTTTCACAAAGAACAAATGTTTGAATAAATGTGATATGCTGAAATAAAAAAAATACTGTGTTAACACTTAATTATTATTATCGAGAACATATTCTGTTTAATAGCTCACTGGCCAACACCATTGAACCACATTACCTGCATTTACGGCATAAGCCAAGTAAATGCAGTGAGGTGTGTAGAATTTACGTAGAGGGTAAACATAGTAAATATTACCTTCTTTTCAATTTGCGGTGCAATAATCTTTCCTAACTTATCATATAACAATGGAATATCAATGAACAGATCAGGTGCAAATTCCAATATTTCTTTTAAACCTGCTAAAAAGTTTTCAGTAGAAATTGTATTAGATGCCACTAAACTTAACAAAGCTTTTGAAATCAGTCCAATGTCCTTTACTGCCCTAAAACAAATATAAAAATGTGTAAAAATGTATTCTAGTATAACAGTATTGTTTTACAGATGTATACCACTCTACTTACTTTTCTGCAGCAACATTCAGCATTTCATTGACTACGGAAGCATGATATTGAGCCGTGTAAAGCTGCTTGACATCAGCTACCATTTCAACATCATCTGAGTTAATAATACAGAGGTCTATCATAGCCTTAATAGACTTTTTCTTCGGTTCAGGTAGTGGTTCCTGTGGAACTGGGGCTGGAGCCGGCGTAGGTGCAGAAATAGGAGTCTCGTTAGCTACCGGCGGCGTAGGAGGCGCGGCACTAGTACTCCGCGTTCCAGAGTTAGAACGCGCGACGCCGACTGAACCGGAACGACTACTGCTGCCACTTGCTGCTGCTTATTAAAATTAAAACCATTTTAGACGCCTTCAAAAAGTGATAACAAATATTGAAATACCTTTTAATTTACTTACTAAAGTCCCCTCTGGAGTTAAAGGTAGATCTTTCAATAGACGCACCCTTAGAATAATTAGGTGTCATATCTCTGTTGGCTAAAACACAATATTTATTGTCTTATTATTCTTATCTGAATCCTTAAACAAGTTGTAACAATATTCTTATCATACAAATTCTTTAAGTATGTGTACATTTTGTACTTACTTCTAAGTGAAGTTGGATCAGTTTGTACATTCTCTAAAACACTGTACATATTTTTACTGATACTGATCATGGAGTTACTACTCGCCTGCGCAGTATTCTTTGTACCTGAACCATGGTTCCATGCTGAATTATGTGGAGCCAATTTGATGTTATTTAAATTCTGAAACCAAATTCGTGTGTAATCAATTGTAATCAATGGGCCGTATTCATAAAAACGTATAAAAAGGATATCCTTCAAAACAAAAGGTAGAAGTATAAGGTAATGCTTTAAAGTGAAAGATAAAAGTAAAAGCATTTACTTCTTTAGGTATTTAAAATAATATCCACGTAACAACGTGATATAATAAGATCGACTGATCACGGACAGTCGGACATATTTGAATATTTTCTAACATGATTGTTTCTTTCATTTTTGCATTAATAGTGTTATTTTAATCATCTTTCAGATCACATCAACTGTTTCTTAGCGAGCTTGTTTTTATTTTATTGTTGGTAAAAACCTATTCCTCATGGAGTGATACAGACTCGGAAAGTGTAGAAAACGCTAGTAATGTACTATACACATATATACGTACATAGCAGGACCTCAGTAACATTCAATTGACTTACAAACAAAACCTAATTTTGAGTTTCAACAAACGTTTTTACAAATTTGCACCTATTCAAATATATAATAAAGTCAATTTTGAGATTTTTCGACATAATACAGCTTATTCTGGGCGTGCGATATTATAGTTTAGAACTTCCTGTTAAATAAATATCACTAATTGCCTTGTCGGTCTAATGGTCGCATAGCATCATATTTATGATAGTAAGGTCTTGGGTTAAATTCCCGAGTGGGCAATGTTATTGGGTATTTCCATTAGTTAAGGCTTAGTAGCAGAATGTAATTTGGGTTCGTGCCTGATTAGGCTCACGCTTTTAAATGGGGGTGTACTATACCTACATCTTAACCTCCAATAAAGTTACGAGCGCAACATTATGTTTATAAATATTGTAAACCCTGCGCGGTCAATTACTTTTCGCATCCATATTATCTCTACGATATTATATATGAACTACCGGCTTCTCTGGGAATGTGACGGTAACTTTAGTCTGCCTGAAAAAGATTTCGCTAGGCAATCATGCAAGATGCAGCTTATGTCATTATCTAGCCGTCTTAATTGTTTCACTTCACAACTGTACCTAAACACAAAGATTTTTTTTTGTTTAAGTCAAATATTCCCAGCTGATAGGACCAATGTCTGTTATCTTACGAAGTTAAAATTTTCATGTTTCATGCATATTTTTGTCAAGCGTGATCTAATTACAACTAGCGTTGAAAATTGCGAAAGATACATTTTGTTTTTTACGAAACTTTGTATCTTTCCTGTAAAATACATGTATTTTTCGAAAAAAACAAATCTGACGTTTGTATGAAAAATACAATTATACACGTTTAATACTCGTTTTATTCTGTGTATCTTTCATATTTAACAATCAAAGAGAGAAGACCTTGCTTATTATTATTAACTGAAAAATTTAATAATCGAATTTGAATGTAATGTTGTTCAGCTACTTTTGACAATTTAGCTTATTCAACGAAGTAATACATGATACAAGTTTTATTCATTACGTATATAACGTCAATATAAAACTCTCAAAATACTACCCTATTGTAACGTATTAATGCAAAAAATACATGTAAAAAACTCAAACTTGCGAAAGATTCATCCGAAGATCTGCAATGAAAGATACTGTATTTTATTGAAAAATACAGGGTCGTTTGAAAGATACATGTATTTTACATGTTTTTTTCAACACTAATTACAACCCAGGGTTGGCTCCAGGCGAGACGAATTTTATTTATTTCTTATCCAACATGTTCAATATTTATTTATTGTGCTTATGAGAATTTATTTATCATACCAGTAATAATGTTGTACTCCGTGGACACTCCGCAGGACCACTATAACTTTATGATGTGAATTTAAGCAAAAACTGTTCTATCTACATTTTTAACATTATGCTTTCAACAAACATGTAAATGGGTCAATGTAATTTGTGTTTAAAACATTAAAATTAAACCTGGAAAAAGACTTTTTATTACAAAAAAATCTATAGATTTACCTATCTAATAATGTAGCTATTTTCTAAGGTATTAATTTCAGGCGCATTCAGGTAAAATATCCACACGTCACTAAAAATCAGTTTTAATATAAAATAGTACTGTAATTTTGACATACAATTATTATACATTTGTTTGTACTAAGACCTATGCATGATCTGTGTGAAATAACTGTTATTTTAAGGTGGTTGTGCTGGAGAGTATACTCTGTGGCAGGACCACTTTGAATTAATAATTTCTAAGACACGAACTATATACAAATTTTGATATCGAGCTACAAATGTATACATAATTTCAAAATTAAACTGTAATTTTAACATCATTAAGTTATAGTGGTCCTGCCACGGAGTACAAAATCAGTAATAGGATACATATTGATAAAGGAAATTTGAAAAATGATGGACAAGAGCGGGATCCATCATTTTTCAAATTTCCTTTATCAATTTAGATTCAAGCTTAGCATGGGCAACATGCTAAAATGGCACCAAAAAGTCAATAGGATACATATTTATTCGTTTTCGTTCGGCCTTTGTAATTTCCACACAATTTAATAACACATTTCGCCATTTTTTTTTACGACATTTTATGAAAGAAAAACAAGCTACTCCATTGACGACGCAAAATTGACATTGATGACGTCAAAAAGATATAGCGCCAACAGTTTGTCGCTTTTAAATCTCGGCGCTGTCAAGGCCTTTACAGTCCATCTATATAATCAAAGGTGTATATACCATATTTCATAAGACCTCTTACATAACCGTTGAAATGTGAAGTCCTGTACGTCTACCTACCCCTTTGGGGGATATAGGCGTGATATCATTTTTAATGCGGAATTACGCTCACACCACATAACATGAGACCGTAACATAACCACTTATGAAATTGAAATGTATTATATGTTATGTGCCTACACTGAATCGTAAAAAAAGTCTATTTTCTCAGTAAAAATAGTTCGTGAGTCAGGGACGTGACATGCGTAACGATGTGACGCGGGTTTCATACCTGTATACAATCACAATTCCGCAGGACTAATCAATTCAGTAGGATTATAGAGAAAAACGACAAATAATTATAATCTCGGCTAAATTTGACTATAGGGGCATTCCACTTGAAGCGGACAGGTAAAAAAGGTTGATCTTTCAGATTTTCGTGATTTTTGATTATGTTATACCTATATACGTCCTCGATCTAGACACAAAATCTTTTAGCTGTATAAAGCGTGGTTACCGTGATACAGTGGTTTAAAAATTTAACTTACCGGCTGGTATGCGCTATTTCACATCCCATATCTGGTATTAAAAAGTTAAAATTAAAAAAAAAAGAAAAAATAGCCGAATAGATACTTAATTTCAAGCATTTCAAGTGCATATTTAGAATTTATTTTTCTAGAAAAAACATGTTTATATTTTTTTCTTTTACCTAAAATAGCTTATAGCAGTACACCTATATTTTGCCAGTAGGGGACGAACCTATTGCCAATAACCGAGGAAAAATCCTGACTCTGTGTTGTTACTAAGATTGCATAATGGATAAACGCAACAACACTTTACCCGACCCAGGAATGGACACCAGGACCTCATACTGAGCAGTTGCGCTGTGCGACCACTAGACCAACGAGGTGTTTTTAGTAAAACATAGTTTTTAACGAACTCCGATTATAAAAGCCTGGAAAATCATAAGATATCATGAAAATCCCGCAGATTTACCAACTAATGTGGGTCAATCTACAGATTAAAAGATAAAATACTCAGGATGTACCAATATAATTATGTACATGATTCAAAATTAATTATTAGATATATAATTATGTAACCGCAAAATTACATAATTATATATCTAATAATTAATTTTGAATCATTCGGGCTAAAGTTATTTTGTATTATTGGTTTCTGTAAAGTAACGTTAGCTGGGCGGCTACGCTTTGAAGCTGTAACTGGTCTAGCGCCTAAACGACTTTCACGCCCATTCTAGAACTTGGCAAGGATTATCTTAATACTATAAGACATTTTAAGAAAAAAAAAAATGTTCAAAGTTTGTGAAATTCAAGTTTGATAAATATAAACATATTTTTTTAGAAAAATTTAAAAAAAATTGACTTCCAAAAATGCATTTGAAATGCTTATTAATTTAGTATCTATTCGGCTAATGTGTTTTTTTTTTTTTTTTAACTATTTAGTACTAGGTAATGGGATGTGAAGTAGCGCATACCTGGCGGTAACTTAAATTTTTAAACCACTGTATGTCAGTAACCACGCTTAATACAGTTAAAATATTTTGTGTCTAGATCGAGGACGTATATAGGTATAACATAATCAAAAATCACGAAAATCGGAAAGATCAACCTTTTCTACCTGTCCGATTCACGTGGAATGCCCCTATAGACTTCAGCCATGAACAAAAAAAATATATTACTAAAATAAATTAGCCTATGTTCTTTCTCAAGACTTAAACTTCCTACAAACCAAATTACAACAAAATACGTTAAGCGGTTTAGTCGTGAAGGTGTAACAACAGACAGATAGATAGGCAGTATATTAGTATGGATTTTTTTGTTTCTAATGCATATAATATTAGCTTCCTCCTTGTGCCATATAAACTTTAACTGTGCCAAATTTCATACACCTTCGTCAGGGTAATTCGTAAAAATTTTGCCAAACTTTTTACTTCACGTATAAATACATAGTAAAATACTGAGGCTGGGTTGCACCAACTTACTTTAACATTAACAAACATGTTAAAGTAGCGTTTAGGCAAAAAACGAGTTGCACCATTTGACAATTTGTTAAATGACGTCATAACTTTAACAGTAACCGTAACCAAACTTCGCTGGTTAAAGCTATTGTTAAAGTTAACTAGCTGTCAGATGCGTCAATTGTATCATAATCTCCAAACCGAAATAGCGTTTTATAGCTCCAACATATTATCATGTCCATGCTTCTAGAATTAATACTACTAGTATTGCCATAGTTAAAAATATTTGTCGCCGCTGATTTGGGGTAATAAGATCTCATTTCACTAGCAACCCTGATAAATTTAACTATACCAAGGAATACGAAGGTGCAACCCAATCCATAGTCAATGTTAAAGTCAGGGTTACTGTTATCGTCAAATTTGACATAAACCATAACTTTAACCAATAATATGGTGCAACCAAGCATTAATCAGTATAATTTACGGCTAATAAGGATTTTCACGGGCCAAATTTCAGGTAAATTAGTGTTGTGCTCACACAGCGTATAATTTATCCTAATGTATTATGGAGCATACTTGGATATGCATTTAGATAGTTTTATTTGTTCGATAAAAATAAGGTTTGCGACCTTATTTTTATCGAACAAATAAAACTATCTGTACTATTGTACAAACAAGCAAATCCCAAAACATTTGACAATTTCGATATTTGAGTATTAATCATTATGTTTTATGTGTTAATATCAGTTTTATGAACATTCCTCATTAATTATACTAGTGCACTTACCTTTTGTGTAACAGCTTTAAGTTTTAGGGTGTCCACTGGGTAATTAGCCCTGGATGATTTCCATGTATTATCTATAAATGAATTATTAGCATTCTGTCTACGGCTATCACCTCGCTTCCCACGACCGCCTTCATCACGACGGAATCCGCCAATAGGACTGGCATTCATTAACTAAAAAAAAACCGTTTTTTTAAGTTAAAATGAATGTTTTAGTCATAGGGGAAATAAGGAATAGAAAACAATGACATAAGTTCCAATGAGAACATCACACTTAAATAAAATAAACATTAAATAAATGATTATTATTACTGCCATTATAATAGGATATAAGAATCTGTCAAACCCTAACACCAATAAAACTATAATAAATGTCATTTCATATTTTCTTTGTTCTCAGAGATCATTGATGAATATTAATATCAAACCAATATAAGTAAAATGGCGAAGTCAGTTATAACGCGCTTAAAACAGGCGTTGTGTCATTTTATATTGTGTTTGAACTTAGCAATACGCACATTACAATATTGGTTTTTTTAAATGAGAAAGTTTCATAGATATTGCATAATATATCTCACTCTTTTTACTTATAACACACCACTGGCTCAAACACATTATTATTTACATTTGGACCAAACCTGTCCAATGACCAGACCTGTGTTAGACATAAGAAATATATATATATATATAATTGTTATACAATTGTACAATGATATATGTTAAGATTAGTAAATCAAAAATATTACCTCGATATGGCGTTGCTGCTGCTCAGCTTCCTTTTGAATTTGATCCATCATTTTAGGTTGAGAATCAATAACAGTCTTTGCTACCCATTTACGTTTCCTCAGTTCAATGACATCTTGGAGCATAAATCTGTAAACAAATAGGAATTTAGAGATAAATCATTTAAAATGGCCAAAAGTATGTAATTTTATCATTATTATATTTAATTATTATTTAAAATGAACTGACCTAACACGGCTGCTAATTTTACTGGACTTGCGATCAACAATATCCTGCATTTTTTTAAAAATATTGTCAAGTTGCCCATTGACTTCATTCTCGACTTGCTCGCCAATGGTAGTCAGTAACTTGCACAGGCACTCAAGCTTTTCTTCTTCAACTTTGTCAATCAAATATTTCATACAATAGTCCATTATTTTAGATGTTAACATTTTCAACTTGTACAGCTCACCTGTAACAAATAATAAAACAATTAACAACATTACCAGAACACAACAGTAATATTTAGCTTCAGTAAAAATTACATTTGCAAATGCCTTAATCACATCAACAAATCAAAATTAGGAAAACAAATCGCATTAGCTCCACATTCTTATTAAATTTATAGACAAAAATATAGCTCAGCATAATATATAAAATTAATAAATAAATATTTCGAAACCAAAACTTAATTACTAGGGTCATGTCATACTTGATCATCTTATTTGCACACATTTTATAAAATAAATAATATTCGCCAATAAATTTATAAATGATTCGCTAATGCTGTTAGCCAAATACATATTACTACAAATATACAATTCTGCAATTAAGAAAGTTCATTTTCTATTTATATACCCATAAATTATTTTGTTTTAGTCATATTTTTAACATACACGGCAAGTGGAATAAATTTATTAAGACAAGCAGAATCTAACTTACCTATGAATCTAACATTCCCCACAGATCTCATTCTAACTCTTCTGTTTTCTTCGTCAATCATCATTGATAATTCCTTCTTTTTAGTCTGAAAAGTAAAATTAAAATATATTCTGACTTCTAACATTTTAGTTTGTCAAAACAACATGGTTAGATTACAACTTACAGAATCTGTGCATGCAGCCAGTTCACTTTCTAATTTCAATATTTGCGCATCTACTTTATGAGTCTCGAATTGATTTTGACATTTGTTGATAATGAGAGCTCTAAAATTGACACATTTGTCAGGAGATGTAGGATTGTCAGCAGGTACCTGAAACAATATATGCACGACTTCTGTAAGATTCGGGGAAAGTAATAAAATATAATAAGTTTCCTCTTATATATTTTCATTTTTTTTAAATAGCTTTCATGTATTATGTATTAAATATACCTTCAGCACAGACAATTTGTTACACATAGCTGCATAAGCTTCTGAGAAATTAGGTTCATCAATGGCCTTCTCAAAAACCAAGTCAATCACACCATCCAAACGTTTCTGATTGTTTATTTCCAGAGTTTTTACTCTCTCCAATAGAGTATCAAATTTCTGTGGAGTTAGTTTATTCAAAATGCCCCTGAATTTCTTATATAACTCCTGCAACCAAACATTATTTATACATACATATTATGGAACACAATGTTTATGGAACATGTCATGTAATTTACATGTATTGAATAGAATAATATATATTGGCTACC
Organism: Abrostola tripartita; assembly: GCA_905340225.1. Classification (NCBI taxonomy): domain Eukaryota; kingdom Metazoa; phylum Arthropoda; class Insecta; order Lepidoptera; family Noctuidae; genus Abrostola; species Abrostola tripartita. Next base: position 7,472,757 of record HG996486.1, read on the forward strand.
AAGTTTATATAGTTATTTATAATGTTTACCTGTGTCCTATATTCCTCCTCATTTACACTATCTTTACGGAATCTAGTGGGCTTCCATGCAGAGTCTACTTCATTTAGTTTAACTTCCTCCCGCAGTGATAATGAAACATGAATAACTGGCTTATGGGGACTATTACCACTTGGACTAGCAGTCAACTTGACACTTCCCTTACCTAGATCAAGAATTATGAATTAAATTATACTTTACAACAATAATATATCACATATTTCAAACATTATGGTTAATTACCAGTGGGCGCCATGTTCCTTGAATCCTTTTTAGTTTCACGAGGTGTATTATTCCTTGATCCCATTCCAGGGGATTTGGCAAATGGAGGGAATAGAGAATCATTCATAGGTCTTGAAATAGGAGTAAAAGGTTGTGGCTCTTGCATCGGTGTGGTCTAAAATGTTATGATTTTAACATATATTTAACTTATAGCATTAATTAAATTTATGCATGTACCAATGTAATGAAAAAATATATACCCTAATGACATTGCAATGTTCCAGTAAGGGAACATTAGGTTTGTTCTTAGAAAGTGGATCATCCTTTATTTGCTTCAGCAAATCAATATCATAGCACTTTTTACCAGCAGTATTCAATGGGGACCATTGATCTGAAAATATACATATTATATTAAAATAAATAATATACACATCATTATATGATTAAAATAAAGAAATTTGACTAACCTTCAGTATATTTGTATTTAGGCACAAACATCACTGGTGTGGTCGGCAGTTCAATTTTTGAAGTTTCTTCTGGCACAGGCTTAGAAGTCAGTTCATTAGTAGGCTGGTTTATATCTTTTTCTACATTAACTACTTTATCAGTCTCATTTTTACCATTTTCATATGACTCAGTTTCTTTAAGATTTGGCTCATTATTTGCCATTTTATTTCCAGATTTTTTATTAGAATTCTTAGAATTCTTTACTTTTTCATTTTTATTAATATCTTCCTTAACAGTTTCAGTTTTAGTCATTTCTGTAGTATTTCCATTGGCAGAATCGGGATCTGAGAAGGGATACATAAATATTACATGAATTAAATGCAGAGTTTGCCTACTGCCTTAAGTGTCTTTAAATTGCACATTTAACATTAATATGAAATATGGAGCTAACAAATATGTTAATATAAGACAACTGAATTTATTTTATAATAAGGTAAAAAACAATCCATGCTTGACAATATTAATTAAAATAAAAAATAAATATTTCTCTTCAAAATATGTTGTAGTTGTGTAGTATTTCTGCAAGCATGTTCATGTCTAGAAATCAGAAGTATAACACAATTCCATGCAAGCATTAGATTCAAGCAAATTATTGTTGATGAAAAACGAATTTGAGTATTAGTCAAATTAAATCATTTGATTTTTGACAACTTAAATACATATCCTATTCATTATTTTTGCCTAAAAGAAATTGCAAACTATATATAGATATGTAGGTACAGTGATTTAATTGACAGAAAATAAAATAAAAAGTTGAAAGAATTCCAATCAGTTCATTATTAGTTAATTAAAACTAAAAAGTAACAAACCTGTAGTCTTATTATTAAGGTTAATATCTTTCATTTTGAAGTCAGATTGATTAGTGCGTAGTACACTAGATATACTCTGTGTTAATTTCGCTTGGGCTTCAATAGCACTTGATCCTTCCTTTAATTCAGGTGCTTTTAAAAGCTGCTCCTTGGCAACCTTTTCAATGCTAGCAGATAACAATTGTGTGGCAGTGGGAGGAGTATCAATAGCAGGCTCACTCTTCAAAACTATTTTAGTGTTTGTTGGTACAGCAGCAGGTGTTTCAGCCTCTGGGGCTGGAGAAAATTGCTTTATTGATATTTGTTTCTTTGCTGGGTCCACACCTATCCCTTGATTACTTTGACTAGTTGAATGGATGATAGCTTCTGCCAAACTATCAACTGAACTAATCACTGTAAAAAATACACATACATATATTAACAAACTTTGATGTAATCAATATGTTAATGCTTTAAGAGTCAGTTGATAGAACAATATTTAAAAATTACGCTTTAGATTATTCCGAACGGAAAATATTAGTCACATATGAAAGTATATGAGCTAATCAAGGCCATTATTAAGAAATTCAATACGATACAACAAAATGTTCGATTCGATTCATATATAGATAGAAAAACGTAACGTACACATCCCACAAAATATGGAGCGACATCTAATTTATCCGGTTACAAATGAAATGTCGGTGTAGTCAATTAAAAATTATGTATGTACCTATGTTTGTATTAAATAAAGAATGTATCGCGATATGTACACGGATAATACGGAAATTATTAAAATATCCTCACAATTGGTTTTCTATCTGGCCTATCAGTTTATATGAACCAAGTTCGTAGTCTATAAATAGAGACGTGAGATATTTCCACGTGGGAGTTCTTGCACAGTACCTGAATATCAGACTTTACTTGTGGCACTGATACCTTAATTATATCACAGTTTAGTAGTCATTTAATTTTATAATAAATCTTTTAACAACTTAACTAAGATACGATAATGTAACAATATGGTCAAAGAAAGTCTATTCGAAAGGTCACTCAAGGATCTAGAATATTGTCCGACTTTAACACACTTAACACTTATAACACATTACTTATTTTATAAACTTAAATAAATATTTGAAACTAAAGACGCCAAATTGTTGAATTTAGATGTCAAAAAGATATGAATAAAAAAGTTAAAAATATTTAAAACGCAGCCATGCTCAAAGTGACTGTAAGGTAAAAGCCGCCATCTTGGATCGTTCCATGCGGACAGGCGGTTCGGTGCAGCTAGTGTTGTGCGCAAGTGCACAATTTTGTATCGATTAAATTAAGTATTCGGTATTAATCAAATACAGGTATCATAAAAACACTATTAAATATATTTAAGTCAGAATTATTTAGGGGCCGTACTTACCTTATTTTTTTTAACTTAACGTAACGTCTAAAAAGACCAAGATTTAAATTTGTAATTTTTTTTTTAGATTTCTTATACAGTGTGTTATGAAAACACTGTCTGATCGAAAAGAGGCGTATTTCTGTCATACTACTCAAACTAGGGAAATTATCTAAAGATCTTATTATAAGTTTGTTAATAATGTATAAAGTTTTTGGCAGCGCGGCGGGTCGGCGACCGAAAAACAAGCCGCCGTCAATAATAAGCCAACAAAAAGCACTTAGTACTATCACCTGTATTTTTATGTACGTTTACCAATTTAATTTTTATGGGGATTTTATAAACCTTGTTTTAAGATGAGAATTATGTTATTAGAATCTAATCTCGATACCTTCATGAATCGGACAGGATTTTTGAACATATTGTACTGTACGTTTATCTCATGGGTGGCGTGAGGCCAGGTTTTGCAAGTCTTGCAAACTACAGGTTAAAGTATTACATCCGGCACCCTTAGCATAAAGATTTTGTCATAGAGTAGACCTTTAAAGTCAGTTTAATTTTAAAAAGCTTACTCTTAACCCCTGTGGAGAAAAAGAGACCGAAGTATTAGTAAAATACCTTTGTATACTAATATTTCAGTCCTTTTAAAGTCAGTTTATGATAAAATCAGAAGTTACACTATATTTGTATCTAGATATTTTTAAGATGCGTTGAAGATATTTTAGATTTAGATTGTCATTAAAATAATTATGTTGAGGGGCTTTAAGTGCCTTAGCTTGAGCGACGTCGTCAAAGTGGTAAATTCTGAGATTCGAGACGGTCTTCTAAATCATACGGTATTATATATATATCACACTAGTGATAATAATATTACCTGATAATAATATAATATTGCTGAAATGTAATATTTACAAAAAAGTTTACAATCGATTTTAAAATCGATTTAACAAAATCGTGCCACCTCTATTGTCGTATTACCTTCTTTTTTATCGACCTTTGGCCACGACACATAAAATTTAAACTTTTAAGGATTTATATAAATATTATAATATAATTACAATCACAAAAACAAATGCAATGTAGCTAACGTATCTGTGCACCCTAAAAACGTACAGTGTTAGCCGCATGGCCAAATCAACATTACTAGAAATGGTATTTGCCCAACCACCTCCGCTGAGACATTGTCTTAAATAGGTGTTACTGATCGAATTTGATGGCTCAATAATAGGTATTATTTTTGACTTAATAAATTATCGCTTCCCTTTTTAGTTTTGGGGGTTTTTTTAATTTTATTTTTAAATTCTTATCATTTAACTATGTATAAAATAACTATATATATTAAATATTTAGTGTGAGTGTTAGTTTAAGTAATCATTTACGACTCGAGTGCGGCCGTTACTCTGTTCTTTTTTCTACTTATGTGGTTGTAACGTTATATGAACCTCATGCATTTAACCATACTTTAAAACTTATTAGAACTATGATATTCGACATAGCGCTAACGCTATTTTTCCAGCAGGGCTGTTTGAGCTGTTTCGTTGAAAGGTGCTCCTAGTAACGACATCTTAAAGCGACCATTATTTGCATAGGTTTATATGTTACTGCTACAAGCGATGTTTATGATACTTGGTAAATCTATTCATAAATGAGACGAATATCTTAAATTTTGACCTAACTGACTTGAATTTTATCTTAATTAACACTAACAAATTCAAATAAAATATTAAAATTCTGATTATTTAAATATTTCAGGGTTTAATCGCAAATTACACATGTTATCCGCGGTTTTGTTATTTTGGCTCATCAAGTAGCAACCGTGCATTATTTTGGGATTAATTGAATTCGTTAAGATCTACTGTAACAGACAGCTATTCCCTACTCCCTCACTGCGTAAAAAAATGACAGCAAATAAATTCACTCTCGCATTTTACCCGACTGCGGGCCACAAAAGATGTGTTTATCAGGCTTATAACCTATATGTATATAAATTTATGTTTATTTGCTCCATTGCGATCTAGAAACCAATAACGTCTATAGCTTACTCTTTATCTTGCGAGTGTCACTAGTCATGACATTATCAAACAAAATATATGGCCAAGAGACGCCATTGAGAGAAAAAGACAAAAAATCAAAAGTAGAATGTCTATGATAATTAAATGTCTATCATTGTTTAAGTATATGAAAATTATCAATATATTTTTGTATCATTTTTCAGTTGGATTTTTTAAGGTCTATAACGATTAAGTTGCAACATTATGAATGATACGCTCAAACAATAGATACACTAGAACAGAAAAAATTGCGCCTACCTTTAACTTAAATGATAACCTCGACAGGATTAGTAGATAACTTTTTTACTTACCTATGGGCAGTGTAGGACCATTAGGTTTACTGGATGCCGATGTTGGCTCGTTTTCTTTTAAATCTTTAATATTTTCTTTATCTTCAGATTTAACTCTTTCTCTGGGTTCTCTTATTCTTTGAGGCTGAGGGGCAGGCGTGGGTGTGGAAATAGGTGTAGCAGTAATAATTGTCGCTGTTGTTTGTGTTGATGCAGGCACTGGTGTTACAGTTGACGTAATCGCTGTCGAGCTCGTAATTGGAGCGATTGTTGCTATGGGTATCGGCGTAACATTTATATGATCTGAAGGTTTTTCAACTTCTTCTATTTGAGGCACATTTTTGCTTTGTTTATATTGCTTATTAGGTGGTATATTCTTATTTGTATATAGGACTAAAGACTGAACAGTCTGTTCATTACTATTCTTTTGAAGTTGCTTAATATTCATAGGCAGTTTAGGCACTGTAATAGGACTGTCTGAAATTGCTGATACTATTGGAGTCTCGTTTGATTCTACAGCATCGTCAAGTCCTAAATGTTTACTTTCGTTAACAGTTAATATTTCAGACTTTACTACATTATTATTACTAGAGCTTATTGCATTTGGTTGAGTTTGAACAGAGCTTGCCGTGGATGACACGGCTACATCCACATTCTTTGATACATAATTCGATTTAATAGAATTATCACAAGAAGGTTGATTAGCGACTTCATTGACCATTCTATTAAATTCTTCGGCGAAACTGTGCGTTGGCTCCTGAGTAAATAAAAACATTTTTATTTGACACTTATGTTAACAAAAATAAAGGATACTTACCCCCTTACTTATAAACGGAGGTAAGACGTGTTTTAAGTTTTTAAGTTTATTGACATCTTTATTTTTTGTATGCAAACGACAGTGACAGTAAGGGGGTTAATGTCCTTATCCATCAGCCTAAGATTAACGTAAAATCAGTTAGATTTCATCAAAGTCTATAGTTTGGCTGCTGAGAGAATGCGTTACTGGCAGGTCGTATCCGAAAAGACGATATAACTTTGAAGTGGCGGTTCATTTTCAATAATAATATTTCCATCGTTAATTTGCTCTATTAATGAATAATATAATTACAAAAACTACATCATTATTTAATGTTACAATAAATGTGATGTTTTATATAATAAACATTAAATTAAGCGCAATAATTTTGCGCTTAATTTAATGTTTATTATATAAAACAACAATATTTTTGTAAATCCATACGACCTTGTTACAAATTTACGTCAAATGTTTATTTTTGTAGTGATGTGACAAAAATAGCTATACATTTGTTTGGTTATCTGTCGTTATTCTATAATATGATATTTTTATGTTTAAAAATAGAAAATAATAATATAAATATTTTATTTGATTTAACTGGCTGTTCTTGCTCGTTACTACCTGACATCGGCGCTAAATTTGAATAATCTTCGAAAAACGAAAAATCCAATTTTAGGAAAATGCGATGGAGAATTTAGAATTCATAATAATATAATAATAAAAGCGAATCAGAGTCTGTTTATAACCTATAACATAACCATATCGCAACTATTTCTTAAAATGGGTCTAATTGAATTATTTTATATTAAATAATCTTCCGAAATATAAAAATATAAATTTATATCTTTACTAGTTACAATTAGAAATTGAAGGCCAGACAAACAAGTATTTGATCTTAATCAGTTATTCTGTTTTGGGTTGGTTATAAAGTTTATTATTAATGTAATTTATTGCTAATCACTAGTATTGCCCTAATGACAGACTTTAGGAACGCATTCTCTGAGCGGCCGCACTTTAGTAGTTGCAACGACGCGATATTACCTCCAAAATGACATTTTTTTTGTGGCTGCGTTTGTTATGTTTTTCGTAGTTGTTTTTATAACCCGCAAGAGCAAGTTAATAAACAGGTGTCATGACAATGATTAAATTTTATAAGTATTCTGCTTTTTTAAATAATCATTATTTAATAGGTTTGCACTTACGGGCTGAGGGGTGTGTCGATCGTTAGCTTCGCTGCTTAAAAAATTATTATCGTTGGTGTATAAATCTGAGAAAATATCTTGTTCTGTGGAAAGAATAAAAACAAATAAATTATATAATAATATGAGATTAAAATCTATTTTCCTTCTACTTACTCGTTTTAGGGTCGATGATGGGAACTCTATGACTTCTTTTAGGTGCAGCTGGGCGTAAACCTAGGAGTAAAGTATAATATAATGATTTTTCGGGAAAGGCTGAGTAATTTACCTAAACGGAACCCATATCCAGTTCATGGCGTAACGCCGCCGAACCAGCTTATAAAAAGGGCTCGTTTAAGTCTAAAAGCTTCAGGCATTCCCGAATAAACACTTGAGGACAACTGGAGAATAGTTAATATTATGAATACTACTCCCCAATTTACTACAAGAGGAGTTCTAGCACTTTATATATCACCATATCTTCATATCACCAGGATTGTATTTCGCACACGGGCTGGGTAGAAAGCGATTTTCACTTCCTCATTTTGTTAAATTAATTTGTGCTCCATGTAATATTTATTACCATTATCTGCTACGAAACAATTTGAGATACTGCTGTAGATCATTATATATTATAGTCATAACTTGATTATTATATTCTGCTTTCATCGTGATCTAACAGTGTGAGTGAAATTATGTTCGCAGGGTAAATAATATTCGCCCCTATGCTAATAGAGAAGCATACGATATTTGTTAGAGTTAATGTAATCAGTGAATAATAATATCAGCCTACAATTGTCCCACAGCAGGGAAAAGGCCTCTTCTTATACATAGAAGGAACAAGCATTAATAGCCATGCTGGCTCTGATTCAGAGTATGAAATCCAGGTTTCCTCACGATGTTTTCCATCACCATTAGTCAGTGGTGTCTTACAATATCTAAAGAAGTACCTATCTAAGAAAGTATATATAACATCAAAGTCACATTGATACTTGCCTGGATTTGAACCTGCAACCTTGTAAATTGCAAATCCGGTTTCTCAACCACTAGGCCCACATTTTATCAATAACAAATATATGACTATTATTCTAATCACCTTCATTTAGTTAAACGCTATGGTATATAAGTCATAACAAATGTAATTATTGTCTTCGTAAGTCGTTAGCACCCGTTGATAATTTATCTCTTTTTAATTTTTACGTGTGATATACAGAATTTTACTTTTTGGCATAACCCATATCTACCTCAGATACAGATAGAGTAAGAGAGAGAGAGAGAGAGAAATAAAGGGAAAAACAAGTATTACTATAAAAGTTCTAGTGTTATTTTAGAAGCTATCTTAGATAACTTACAACCTTGTTAGAAGGAAGTTTGTTAACTAAACATCACAATAATTCATTGCCAGACATCACATATGAAATAAGCTATATGGTACATTTTACATATGACCGAAAGCTAAATGGTATATTGCTTCATGGAGTCGGCTTTACTCATTTATCTGAAAGGCGTAGTAAAATATCTTAACCATAGTAGTAGTTAATGATTACCAGGCATAGTTTGGTGCATTAGTGTAGAAGCTTGTGCGTGAGGAAGCGTGGCAGTGGGCGCAGTGGGGGTTGCGGGTGTACCCTGTGGCCCCACCAAAGTAGTGGGATTACTCCTACCACCTGGGGCGTTCGCTTGTAAGTTTGGCGTAGGCAGCTGAGGACTATTCGAAGTGTAGTAATCTGTGGGATGAAATTAAATTGTTATAAATGTCTTTAATGATACTTCGTACAAGAAATCAGTAAAGGAACGGCACATAAAGAGTGAACATTTTTAACTTCATAATTATGCAACTATTTAACGTTTTGTCCATATATATATACAACATGTTTACTACATATTTTTTATTGCTCACTGCACAGTGATAGTTTGTTGAAATATTCCTGACTAGAATCAGCCCGCGACTTCATCTGCGAGAAAATTATTTTGAGTCTTTTTTAAGATTTAAGTAGCCTATGTCCACCTTGAAGGTCTATTCTAAATATTGGTGAATTTTTTTGGATATCGAATGGATATTTTTACGATAAATGAAGACATTTTACCTCTTTATAATTATAGTATAAATGTACAGCTCAAATTTAACATATAAATACATCTCGAGACTGTAGTCTAAGAAAGTGTTTTATTTTAATACTGTATCATATATATTTTGGAAGGATATGCTATAAGAAAAACAAATAAGTAATTAATAAAATAAAAAACACGAATGCCAAGTCAAACACTGCACGGAAAAAAAAGTTTCAGCGCGCAGTCTTATCTAAGAGGTACCCCGGCTTAATTATATATTTTTATTAATTTAAGTTTTATTGTCTATGTTATTCGCAATGTTGCAAGAATTCAAGTCATAACGACACTCCATACATCAAAATCAGTTCAGGCATTCAGAAGTTATGGTGCAATTAAGAAACTCACATAAGTGAACTCTGAAAACATTACCCTCCTTTTTTTTATCAGTCGCGTAAAAATACATAAACCAATAAAAAATACATTACACACATTACCATGCGTTTTACGCGCGCATATAAATAAATAGTTACATATTTTTAAGATAAATCATAACATTGACGTCATCTAATTGTCATTTTAATGTTTTTTTTTGTTTATGGCTAACGTTTATGGTTTTAAAGAGAACAAGTGCAGAAAGCTAAAATTTGTATTATAATTACGGTCAAATTTTGACCGCCGGTCGACCTCTAGTACAAAATATTCTTGTTTAAAATGTACATACATAAATATAATAATTATGTGTTTTACGTGTCAACTAAAACTGGTGACTGCGAAAACACTTTCTAGGAAGACTACAGGTCAGAATTGTGTAGGTTAAGGAGTCTAAAAAGGTTTTGTTTTAAGGAACTGTAGTAGGACCAAGGCTAAGTCTATTTCTTTTGTCCCTAAAGATAAAAATAAATACATTTCTCTTTAAAAACCTAGAAATACTGACAAGTATCAATCTTCGAAAATATCAAATACGTAATTCATCCATAAATCTACATAAATATATATTAATTTAAAATTTAACTGAACATACATGATGGGGTGTGGCTCGGAGGTGTATTATAACCTATGTAATGTCCCATATATGGATAGTACCTGAAAACGAAATAATATATTAGAGATAAAAAAATTGAATAGTCCTTTACTTAGATTCTAACAAAGAGTAGGGAGTTAGTTTAACCTGACACATTTATTACCTTTGCATGAGGGAAAATAGTAAATGAATAAAATTCATGAAATAATACAACACTTAAAATTACACATGGCCACCTTACAGTAATAAGTATCCACAAATGAGGATACAGTGATTAATGGAATTTTATACAAAAACACTACTGTATAATATATAGGTCATTATCGTAAAGGTTCGAAGAAGGTATGAATTAGTATCATTTATGCACGTGGGTAATTGCGCTGCCTAGGCCATCCGGCCAGTGTTAAACGCCTGGTTTAAGAGATAGCACGGCGCCCTGACGTTCCAGGCGACACAGGCACTTTCGGGACATAGTTGCTTCTGCAAGTACTTGCTTACGCAGCATCGCCAGAGAGCCGGACGCTTGCTGTCATCACTGCATCCGTTGCCGGGGTTTTCCCGGCACATACTGCGTAGCATACACAGGCAGAGTGCTGTACAGTAACCTGTGTTGCCGGTCGTTGTACAGTCAATGGTCGGCGTCCGGGTATGTTTTAACAACAAACATCTACTACTCAACTTGTTAAGTATAATAAAAAATATACAACTCCACATTCATCGCATGGTCAATTACTCATCAGTAAACTAAACCTTCTATACTCACCCTGGTGTACTGGAACGAGGCTGCTGGTAAGTTTGCATACCCATTGGTGTAGGCTGGAACACTAGCGTAGGGTACATGACAGGTCCAGTGGCTGTAGCAGCAGCACTAGGAATGAACGACTGTTGTTGTCTGTGAAAGATAATTGTTAGTACGTTCACAACACACCATTCACATTTTGTTCTACCTACACCAAAGTCAGAAGAAAAAATGTTAAAAACCAATAACTCATTAGTCATTGCAAATATGCGAAATAGTATTTTACAGTTACTCTTCTTCGTCTTATTTTAATCGAATGGTTGATGAACAACCTGGTGTCAGAGTTTAAACCGCCTGTAGACCTCGGACATGGCTTTATACACCGTTAAAAAATCTCTCAGGTGTGCCGGTTTCCTCACGATGTTTTCCTTCACCTTTTTTAGCAACTGTTAACTTATTTAAAATACGCACATGAATTCGAAAAGACATTGGTGCGTGCCGGGGTTTGAATTTGCCATTGTCTTAGCAGTCCAATGGTCATAACCATTGTCTTGGCAGTCCAATGGTCATACCACTCGGCTATCAGTGCTAAATCCGTAAGAGGCGGTCCCCCAAGGACTAGACAAAACATTATTGTTTACACCGCCACCTTGTCGTTCTCGATGGTTATATTATCAAAGTCTCATGTAAATTGCGTTAAGCCTATTGACACTCATCAGGCACACAGTGGGTTCAATGCTTACGACTTCTCTTCCCGGCGACGGGAGGGAATTGTTCTCTCTTCAATTAGACTCACCTTTGTTGAGTAAACCGTCATTTGCCTGAATCAGTATCCATTTTTTTTTAATAGATTCACAGGCTTAATTATTTTATTATTATACTAAAGTACATTATAATACATTATTCGATTTTTTACTCAACACTACCGGCGCTTTTTGGTTTAGCTTAAAAGCTTAACCTTAGGCTTTGTTAAGGGACTTAGCTAAAGCATTGTTCTACAGACTCTTATCGGAAAGCCGGTGCATTAATCTATGCGATTGTTATACCCCAGTTTTTATTTGAATAATTAAAACGCTCGATATTATTGCTTAAAAACAATAATATCGAGTAAGTTATCTGCAAGTTTATCAAAACCATTTACCTAAGATAAATTTCCCTATTTGATTACGCAATACAGTGTACCGTTTGTGTGCTCCACATAACTTTAAGTCATATTTATATTGGGTACCTGGGATGTGTGTTAGGCCTCGTTCCGTGCTGCGCCGCTCTGTACTGGTAGTTGGTGAATTGTGGTCGAGGCTGCGGCGTCTGGTTTTGTGAAACATAACTATGGCCAGCCTAGAAATAAACGAATAAAGCATTTAAACTTCATCAAAAGTTAATCAATAACCGACAAATAAACAAAATAATTATGTTATAGGTAGACGTATCAATTACCACAAATTACTCAGATTTTGTGTCTATGAAGAACATTTAAATACCTAAGTAAAATAGAATTGTATAAATTGACTACCATGGTTGTCTTGGACATGTCTTGTTGAGGTGCCGGCGGTGCCGACGGCTGTGGAGTCGGTTGGACTCTCAGCGTAGCTTGCGCCGAGGATTGCGCGCCACCGGCTGTGCTCGGCATGTATGCGGCCCCGGCGGCGCCTGAAGGGTGGTAACATTCCGGTCCAACAACCGGTCCTGGAAATAGATATTATAATATTTAAAACCATTGATGAACTTTACAGAAATCACTCATTAACTAAATATTTTTGCTGCCATTCAGCTTCGTCTTCATTAACTCACTGTGCGGTGTTGACGCCCGTGGATAACTGTTTTGCGCTAAGGAAATATTGGCGAAAAAATGTACTAATAGTAGGTATGTGGATACTTTAATTGCTTAACAATTTACAATAGACTTTAATTGTAGAACATAATAAACATAAACTGTGTATTTATTTGGTAAAAATGAGAATGAGAAAGTTATGAATACAGACTCATTACAATAGCACGTAAAACACCTTATATAAAGTAAATATAATCGTACGTCTCCAAAGATGCAACAAAAACTGAAGAAAACAAACATTTATAAAATATAAATCTATACATAGGTAGTAATGATACTGGCTGGGGTCATCAGTCATCGGGAAACTTACTAGTTTGTGTTAATAGTCGGTAATGATGCGATGGCAGCATGCAATTAGAGTTGGAATACCGAGAAGACGATTGTTCATGTTTGATAGAGTTAGCATTAGTTTGTTGCGGTATAAACTGCAGTGAAACATTATTCAAGGGTTGCAAATTGATTTGATTCGCATTGATATGCTGTGCCACTGCCGATTGTGGCATATTCAATGATGTTTGTAAACTTTGCGCCACATCAATCGCACTCTGTTGTGACTGATTTCCATGGTTGACACACGCATGTGACAATGTATTTAAAGAACTATTTGTTCCTCTTAGTGCAACCATTTTAATTTCATGATATAAATCTTTTAGAAATTGAATAAGCCAAATGTTGAACCATTCCCAAAACAATGGAGACACGATCATCGGCATAGGGCAGCTTAAAAATATTTTTTCATCATAACACAATGACACAATGTCGTGTCTGTTTCTAATTTTATTTTATTTCAGAGAATAGTATCTGTCTATTATTTGCAGTACGTACAATTTAACGCCAGCTGTGATCACAATGATACCAATCACTGCAACGAATTCAAAATTCTTTTTTTAATAAAGTATCACAATTCTTGATATAATATTATTCAATGCAGTCCACATTCACAATTTAAATAGTAATTTAATGCAGCAGAGAAAAAATCGATAAGCAAACGGCGCGCTACATGCTACATCGCTCCACACTCGCACTCAAATATACGCCGACGTAACACTTTCACGTTAACTGCAATATTTTCGCTAAGTTCGTATAACCGTAACTTGGATTTATATTAATTAAACTTTTTTTAGTATTAAAACAAAGGTGATCACTGACGCTAAATCGTGTAATAAGATAACGCACCAATGAACATTTTCGTATGTATATCGAGGCATAAAGAAAGAAAGAGACAAGGGTATCCACATTCACCAAATACAATTTTGGGCGTTACCAGACCGCCCTTAGTTACCCCCGTTATTTGTCCAATGTTAAGGTTGCGACAAAACGGATCAAACAACGTACATCGCAGTTCATATTAAAATACTTAAGGGGTTGTAGGAACTACAGCAGTAATGGATAAGAAACTTGAAAGTCGTACTAAAGTCGCCATGTACAGTAATGGAACGTCAAAAAAGCTGGGACTGCGGGTTGTTTTTACTGAGGGGATGTCAGGGTTGCTACATTTCAAAATGTAGTCAGCATAGTGTGGTTCCCCCAGGAATCGCCAAACTCTTATTTCGATTAGTAACAAAATGTACGACGGTCTTTATAATCAGTTGTTTATAACAATTTGATAGATCGAATGGTAGTTCGATTACAAATTATGTTATGCACCTACCGAATATAGTACTATAAAAACGGGTCGGTAAGGAGTAATATTATTAGATTAAAATATGTAAATAAAATATAATATTTTCTATTTTGAGCCTCCAGCTGTGTTAGTGATGATATTACGCTTATTATAACTTTTCAGTGTGACTCCACCAATGACATGAGTTTAGATAAATATGAGATATTTAGATAGAGACTGTCGTATGCTATTGTGCCGATATATTAGGTACCACACCTAATATATCGGCACAATATGCAATAGCATACGACAGTCTCTTCATTAATGATTATGTATTGTCATCAACCTAAATTTACTGCTTTTTATTTAGTTAGTTCGCTCAACAGTCGCATACAATAGGGAATATGCATGTCTGTCATCTGGCATATGTATGTAATTTGTATGCTCTGTACTAAATATGTACCTTTTTGAGAGAAAATAAACATTATTATTATAAAGATTAAAATATGAGCAAAATATATTTTTGAATAATTTTTTTTCTTAAGAATTATGCCTTTATCAATATTTTTTTATATAATTTCTTTTTGACTAAGAAAATAATTATTCAATGTACCACGAGTGAGCGGGAATTTCAAAGTAGTAGAAACGTAACGCTAACTGTCAGATGTAATGTGACGTGAAAGTACTAGTTATTGCAAGTGTATTTTACATTTATGTACTTTAATACAGTACATATATGTAGGTATTATGTTATTTTTCGTTATATAATACAAAACATGGATAAATTACAGAGCACAATAATTTTAGTTTTTTACTAATTGTTCGATACTGGGACATTTACGTCACGCCAAGCGCGCCAGAATGGCGGGCGTTTAACACGTTGGTTGCGGCCAAACAAAGTACGCGCGCGCCACCGGTACGGGAAGAAACACAGGGTATGTGTGCCGCCGCACGGGTGGCACGTACGGTCCGAACGTACCGACAGTGCGGCTGCACACACCTGTTGTGTCTTTATTTTCTTTTCTACAATGCAGATTTACGCACTTTGAGTTTCAAGAATTAGATTAATTAGTTTATTTGCAATATTATATTGGTAATTAGCAAAAAATAATTGTTCAATGCACACTAAGTCACTGACTTTATTACTGTTTCTTTATATCTTCCAAACCCCTAAAGGCGGCAATATAAAAGGATTAAAATTCGTTAACGTCAATTGTTATAATATTAGCATTTACTTACAACTTTTGGTAATGCATTCTAATAAAATACCTTTCAAATATAGCTAAATAAAACAAAATCTTAACAATATTAATTTACACTTTTAGTCTCTAAAACGTATTTTTTTAACGAATATTTTAACCTCAGTATATAGTAAACAGATATATAAATGTAATTTTGTTACTTAATTATTGTCAATGAGCGCAAAAACGCCTAGCGTGTTATCCGTACTGGTGGCACGCCGGCCTCACACAGCGTGTGTTTTGCCGCGCGGCTGGATCGAAAATATGAAATCACAACAGGTGTGTGCGCGCCGCACTGGTGGCACTTGTACCACAGGGTATGTGTTTTGCCGCAGTCAACGAGAGTGGCCGTATTAGGTTGCTGATATTTACAAAAAAAAATCTCCCTTTAATTTTCATGATTTAGCGTTTCGTTATTTAGCGCTATTTTATTACAATTATTTTATGAAAGGAATCGTATAAATAAAATACATGCATATTCCTTATTTTGAAGTTCTAATAGTTCGGATGTTCTTCCTACATGAACGGACGCTTTATAAAAGCACGATCTACTGGGTTCAATACTTAAGTGGAATATTTGCGACATAGACGCCTAATTAGGTTTATTGTTCTTAGATCTTGTTTTCTTAAATTACTAGTGATTTGTAGAAATTATTATGTGCTTAGTGGGCTTACAATTCCTGATGATATAGCAATGCTAAATAAATAAGCTACACACATCAGTCTAGGAAACAGGTTTTTTTACCAGTTGATTTTCATAAATTGTTAATAAAACGTACTGTCGGCAAAAATTTGGAAATTTAGGTTGAAAGTGCATTTAATAATGGTTCGAAATTTAAAACCGAAATCAATTTCTTCTTTGAAATTAGGAGAGGTTTACTTAACATAGTCGCACAGTACGGGGTGTTGTAACGTATGAAATTAAGAGAATGTTGATATTATTTGTTTTTTTAGTTATTAATAACAATTATGTTTGCTTTCTACTAACTTGTGGGGCTCTAAGCGCCATGTGACGTTAGTATTTAACGCATGAAAAGGTGTTTAGGGCTGTGTATATGCTAGAAGCTGGACCCTATTAACGCAAAATTTCAAAGAACACGCAACCAAGCCTCATTCCATGATTGTGAGCATGCTACAAGGCTACAGGACATGTAGCTGAATGTCATTGAAGAGATTCCAGGTCCAATACCCGGAGAAAATACAGTTTTTTGCAAAATACTGCACGAAGTCAGCCAAAAATTACAACTTGCCTACTGATAGAAGACTTCAGTTCCCGTACCAAGTGTTTATTAGTGACCAAAATGCCAGGAGAAGACTGTATGAAGTTATCTTCATGATCACAGTCTGCTTAGAATTCCAGCTCTACGATGTGGAAATCAAGAGAGTCATTTATTGTAAGCTAACGTCGATTCAACTTGGCCGATACTCTGTGGAATCGTATTATGTTTTCCTGAGCTCCATTCGTTCTAAGGGGGAGGCCTTTGTCCAGCAGTGGACGTCTTCCGGCTGATGACGATGATGAGCCACATTTAGAATTTCATCTCGATTCAAGGAGAATGCGTGTTTGGTGATTTCCTGATGGCTAGAATTCCCTTTAAAATCCTCTGGAAATTTATCCATACCGAGATGAAAAAATGTGGGATGCCAGTCATCTAGATAAAAGAACAGATCTCGTTTTAACATAAGGCATTTTGAATGAGGAAGTGTACCTATGGACCTTCCTCACCGACATCATCCTGGCATAGGTTTTGTGTTCATGTATGGTAATGCACGTGCATTCACCGCAAAAGTGGAGATAAATGTATTTGCGAGCACAATGTTCCGTTATAAGAATGGCCTGCTCAGTCCACTGATCTCAATCTCATTTAGGACGCGTGGTATTTTTTCGGAAGAAGAGATTTTAGTAGCTTTCACCAAAATAGGAAGATGGAAAAAGAACCTTTTTTCAGTTCGTTACAGAGTATGAAGCCTAAATCCTCAATTGACATTACATGGTGAGCATGCCACGCAGATATTGAGCTTTTATTAAAAGCCTTAGAGGTCACAACAGATTTTTAAGAAGAGCCTAGAATCTGTTTTTTGATTTTAACTATTACGTAGGTGTTTTTTTAAGTCTTTGAGGTAAAACCTAATATTTACCGAGTGAATAATGGTAAAAGTTCGAAATGAATGATGATCGCAGAACATTGGACTTTTACCAATATGGGTTGGTAAATCTTAGGCTTTACTGGTAGATCGTAGGATTTTTCACACTTCGTGCTTTTACAATTGTTATTATTATTTAGTAACATATGAAATACGTAAAAGCAAAAGGGTAATAATGTTTATAATTATTATGTTCCATTATGACTGGTTAAATAATTATATTATTTAATCAAACGCATGAAGTTCATTGTGATTTAGCATGTTTTGATAAATGATGTGTTGATGATACATGCATGAAAATACGACATAAAAAATAGCAAATACAGGGATTTTTTTTTAATGTTCTTATAGGTAATGAGGACTAGCCTGACAATTGTATTAAATGCCATTATTGTTATAAAATGCCAATGTAATAAAATGCCAGGGAGGGGCATGCCAATAGCAATTAGTTACTTCTTACTTATTTCTTGACAAGCATGTGTTTACCGTAAATGTCAAAAAATAAGATCACGAAGTTACCGTTGACCGACTTCACAAAAAAGGAGGTTCTCGGTTTTTTTTTGTTTTTTACCTCATAACTCCGACATTTATGAACCAATGTTTTTTTTTTCATCTTATACGATATACTTCCCGATTGGTCCCATTAAAATGTTGCCATGATCTGATGACGAACTTTCGAGATATGGAACGAAACTCCTCATGGGATCATAGCAGAACGCCGTGGAACGTCAGGGACAGGTGACTCCTAGGCATCACTAAAAATCAGTAAATAAAAACCCGCATCAAAAAACGAATTCAAAAGTGTAAAATAATATCTATTTTATTAACTTACACACATTCAATCTAAACATTAATTAACTAAGGGCGGGTTGCTTCAATCAGTCTGTTAACGTTACATACGTCATACGTACGTCAAAAAAATAAGGCTTATAGAAGATGTACATATAACGTAGGTAAAATATGAAACGTTGTTTAATGGTATAAATAACCCGGATATCAACGTTATTAGGGCTGCAAGTAGAAAACCAAAACTTTTTTATTTTTAAGGCTGCTAGAAGAAAACAAAATTGCTATCGTCATTTAACCTTTACGTGTGCGTCAAGTAAAGCTAAAGCAACCCGCCCTTATTCAGAGAAAACAGTACTTTAGTTTAAATGCTAAAATTATTAACAAAACAAACGCTAGGATTTGACGTCGACTCCAACTTCGCTTTTGTAAAGTGAAGTGAATAAAATAGATATAATAGAAAAATAATAATATCTTGGGACAACCCACACACGGTCATCTGATCCCAAACTAGGCAAAGCCTGTATTATGGTAACCAGACCACTGATAAACATACTTATATACTTCTAAATACTTACATAATGTAGATAAATTACACCCAGACAGAACAAATGATTATGCTCATCACCCAAAGATGTCCTGGGTAGGAATAGAACCAACGACCTCCGGTTTAGCAGTATATATTAATTTTTGACCGACGAAAAAACGGAGGAGGTTCTCAAATCGATGCGTATTTTTTTTTATGTATGACTATACTTTTTCACATAACTTTTTTATAGAGTCCGATTTTAATAATTCTTTTTTCAGTGGAAGGGTTATAGATGCATAGGAAAACGGGGATCTTGATATTTCCCTCACTGATTGTAATGTATGCTGACCAAGCATAACATTTTACAGAGTAGTCCGATTTGGACAATTCTTGTTTTTTTGGATAGGGTCGAAGTTGGTCCCATATAAGTTACCAAGGGGAAAAAATTTACCCCAAGGGTGGGAAAATAGGGGTAATTTGTTGTTCGCACACAGATTTCAATGATGAGTGGTGTACCTATTAAAAATAACAATTTGCATTTTCGTAGACCTACCCATGTTAGTATAAAGCCTGTTTTTTTTAAAGTATTTCTATTATACAACTAATAGTAGTAAAGTAAGATTATTAACAGTTAATAGCTAAAGTAAGGTAGGTAGCTATTTAAAGTAATCAAAAACGAATTATCTAGTAATCAGTAGATTATAGCCACAAAAAATCATAAAATATAAAATTAAACCGCCAAAAAAAACAGAAAAGCAAAAAATAATAAACATTTTTTTATTTAACCCTAATAACTAAGTGCTTAATCTAAAATGCGACCGCTCAGAGAATGCGTTCCTGAAGTCTGTCATTTGGTCAATACTAGTGATAGGCAATAAATAACACGTATTAAATTTTATAATCAACCCAAAACAGAATAACAGAGTAAGATAAAATGCTTGTTTGAACAAATAAAATAAAATGCGTGAAAGAAACACAAATTCATTAGTAATATTTTGGAATATTATTTAATATAAAATAACTCAATTACCCGTATTAAGAAATAGTTGCGACTAAGTTATATTTTAGAAGATTGCAGACTCTGATTCGCTTGTAAATTATTATCAATACTCGTCTCCTTCGCAGTATCCTAAAATTTGATTTTTCGTTTTTTTTGACGATTATTCCAATTTACCGCTGATGTCAGTAATTAATACGACCAAGTATAACCAGTTAACAAAATAAATATTTCTAACATTATATTTCATTTTTAAACAAAATATATCATAATAAAGAATAACGACAAATAACGTAACAAATGCCTAGTTATTTTTCTCACGTCACTACAAAAATAAACATTTGTCTTAACTTTGTAACAACTTCGTATAGATTCACAAACAAAACTTTTTTTTTATATAATAAACATTAAATTTAGCGCGACATTATCACATTTATTGTAACATGAAATAATTATTTAGTTTTTGATCATATTATTCATTAATAGAGCAAATTAACGATAGAACTATTAATATTGAAAATAATCCGCCCCTTCAAAGTAACCTGTCAGGAACGCATTCTCTCAGCGGCCAAACTATAATATAAGTAATTTTGAGTCGGCACCAAACAATCAATGAACAAAGATCACTAAATTACCTTAAATTTAAAGTAATAACCAAATCAAATTAACATTGTAACGTTGATAAACATTAACGTTGCAATAAATTAAAAAAAAAACCGCAACGCAAAAAAGAAAAGCAATAATTTAAGAAGTCAAGAATAATACCTTTCATTTAGCCATCAAATCTAATCGAGTAACACCTATTTAAGACCATGTCGCGGCGGGGTACCGCTTCAGTAAGTAAGACCCTTCATTTAATGAAGTTAAAGTACTGTCTATTAGTACGATATAGTCGGTACCCCGCCGCGCCGCTTTTGATAAAACATATTTAAGAACCATCGCTGGAAAAACTTCCTTAAATAAAAAAAACCGCATCCAAAACGGTTCACCCGTTTCAGAGCTACGGTGCCACAGACAGACAGACAGATAGACAGACACACAGTGGCCAAATTTATAACACCCTTCTTTTTCCGTCGGGGGTTAAAAAATGCGCTCTCCGCACGACCACTCGCAATGACGTGTGCCCTCACGTGTGGGCCCGTTCGGGTTGCTGTCTCGTTTAAATAAACTTCGTGTGGCGAAGCGGCGTGTCGCAGCGCGCAGGCGCGCGCCGCCGCGCAGCACGCTTTAGGTAATTAATTAATTTGCTCGTTAGGCGCCGACTTAAAATGACTTTGGTATACTTAGACTTATATTAGTTTAGAACTTAGTTATTATGACGTCACCCTTAAGAAGTAAATACTAAAAGGGAACTTGAAATTCGATGGATGCGAGCAGTGATACGGTGACTAAGTTGTTTATAGGTGCGCCACGGCACAGCGAAGGTCGCAGTCCCGCTCGTGTCCATCATTTTTCTAATTTCCTTTATCAATTTAGATTCAAGTTTAGCATGAGAAACATGCTAAAATGACACCAAAAGTCATACTAGTTATTAAGGTTAATTAAAAACTCAAAATAATTACAAAAAGATATACCTACTTACATTAGTTTAAGAATTTAGTTATTAAGGTTAAATAAAAAATGATTATTATTTATTGCTTTTCAGTTTTTTCGGCGGTTTTTTTTTCACTTTTAAGTTTGTTTTTGAAGGCGATTTTTGTTTTTTTTTTCTATTAAACATTTTTTATTAATTTCATTCCATTAGATGTGATAGCAAAAAATACTTTATTATTATTTAGGTATATACTAAGTAGTGAAAATAACAAATAGTGAGGTAGGTAAGTACTATTAGTTACTATTTTAGTGAACAATTATCAATAACATGCTAGAAAGATTATTTATGAGCATGCCTAAAATGTAGGAGGCACCTATTAAAAAATAAGGTCTTACGTTTAAACAGCATTTTAAGCAATTGAATAATATAAATGAGTAATGGATTATTTTTTGCGTGCTGAAATACTCGTAATGATGTACGTCAAAATTACTCGAAAAATTAAATTAAGGCCAAACTTCTCGCAAGACTAAGAAACAACCTAACGTGAGCAACTTAAAATATGAAATAACTTATTGATTTATAAGAATTGCAAAGCATTCTGCGTATTTTATAAATAGTGATCATAAAATCCTATTCAATACATACATATATATAGTTTTACGGTAATTTAAATAATAGGGAATAGGTACGCATGTATTTTTTACATATTTTATTAATTTACATAGGATTCATTACAAAATTGTAGAAAATATCAGCGCCAAATAACGAAAATTTAAAGAGAAAAAAAGATATAAATATCAACCTAATACGGGCCTAATACCTTAAACGCCCGCCAGCCGGCGCGCTTGGCGTGACGTACATGTACGTAAATATCAAACAACTAGTAAATAGTTGAAAAATTATTAGTATAATACAACTACTATAAATATATATAATTTTACAACTATTATAACACGAAAAATAACATAAACCTACATAAAAGTACTGTACATCCATGTAAAATACACTTTCGATATCTTGAGACTTTTATGCTACTTTCATTTGACAGCGTTGCGTTTCAACTACTTTAAAATTCCCGCTCATTTGTAGCACTTTTTAATAATCATTTTCCTAATCAAAAAGAAAATATAAAAAAAAAAAATGGCTTGTATTTGAATCACAAGCATTCCCTATTTCTAATTTTAATCGAACTCAGCTCTAAGTGGTTATTTGGTTGTTTCTAAGGTGAAATTGGAATAGAACTAGCAATACACTTTATAAACACAAAATGACATGCTATAAACATTGTGAATGCATATTTAAACTTTTTCACACAAGTTCTTTCCACTGTTTCGTCTTTAAATTCACCATTAACACATTGATTGCCACATAGTAATCACAATATAATTAATATTGTTTGCAGTACCAGTGACAGTAATGTTGTTAAAAATAACGTTTAAACAATATTGGTATTGGGCAAGGTCAACTAGAAACACAATAACAAAAAAAATATCTAAATGGTTTTTCTAATAAAATACACAGGCACATGCAGCATTAGCACTGATACCAGAAAGTAAACTGCTTATTGTTTTTTAAGTGAATCTCTCAATTTATACAAACTTGTTTTTTTATAGGTAGTAAAATACTATGTATAAAAATAACAAATTTTGCCTTAGAACTCTAAAAACTTCAATAATAAAACATAACACTGAAACATCAATAAAGTCTAAACAATTCTTACAACAATGGTTCCTAGGGTGCATGTGGTCCACATGGTGAGGAACCCATCATTATAGTTGAATAATTGTCAAGATTAACCTGCAATGAGATTTACATGTAAGTATACATTTAGGAATTGATTATTGATTCTTAAAGAAATATACACATCAGCAAAAATCTTAGTATGGTTTATAAAGACAACTAAATACATAAAATGATAATAAAGTACACAGTGCTGTGATAAAATCAAAATAATTTAAAATTCATATCACAAAATATTATTTATAAACATGCTGATTACATGATATACTATTTATTGCTCGATGCAATTTTGCTCCAAACCAAATACTAGGGTTTGAACAAAACCATACAATACAATTATATTATAAAAAATAATAATAATTGTTACTACATTCAAAATTAAAACTTATGATAAACATTGTGTTATGGCATTAAAATAGTGCAGAAATAAATTTAAAATAAGACATTAAACACAAAAGGAATAAAGTGCACCATTGTGAAAGACTTTTTAAGTGATGGTCACAGTTTCTGATGTAATTCAATATATTTTAATGAACCAGTATCGGGAAATCTGTATATGAAACATACTGTCTGAGTATGCCTATAAAAATGAAAATCCACCATGGGACCATCTGGGAGCACGGTAGTGCCCCTGTCAAAACGAGCCAAGCAAACTACAAGAGCACTACCTACCTTTTCTGGAGGCACTTCGTCAATAGTGGATTTATTAAACATATTAAGTTTCAATTGCACAGTTCTTATACTATTAAGATCTTATTGATATCTAAAAAACCCAGACTTTGTCACTGACTTACTGATGTTCATAAAAATTCTTAGGGTCCTGAAGTCCTAAAAGCTGAAATTTGGTATGTAAGCTAGTATTAGTACACAAAAACAGAAAAGATTTAAACCTTGGTACTTTTACGTCCCTAACACTTGAACTAGGGGATGGAAGTTAGTTTGAGACTTCTCCAAATTTTGATGCTAGAGGTCTGAAAATTGATATATCCGAACCCCTTGTTCTAAATAATAAAATACATATTTCAGGATTTTTAGTAAATCACTCCCAGTAGAGTTTGTGAAGTTTGGGCTTGTAGAGTTAGAAGCTTAGCTCTACATGAGATCTGAACCTTTTTCCATTAGCAACCTTTTTCATGAAATTGTTTTACTTAAAAGGATCATTTTGTGGATCTGGAAGAAAAACATGACTGTTTTTCCATATTTTCAATACATTTGAATTTCCTCATACTGCCCCAGTGAATGGAAAACTGTATAACATCAAAAAAAAACTTCTTGAATTCCTAAGTAACAATTCCCTTTGACTCCTGTAATATATATTTAGAAAAATGTTGTATGAACTCAACTGTCCATTTCTGTTTATTTGCTTTTGTTAAATAAATCATAAGGTTTTACAAAAATATTAAGATATCTGAACTTTCAACCTCTATATAGGTTAATATACCTGGCACATGTGTATTTAATTTCAGGTTTCTATCTTCAAAATTGATTGACTTCAATAAAACTGTTTATCTGCTATTTCATTCTCATAGGTGGGATTGCCATGAATCCTTCCTCAGTGGATGCTTATTATATGAGGTATCTACTGGCAAAATTTCAAATATTTAGCCTTAGTAGTTTAGGATCTGTATTGATACATTAGGATATGTATCTCTCTCTTTTATATAAATATATAAGCAGTGTAATATTTACCATGTTCCATTTCTTAATATCAAGACCTCCATTATTTTAAATTGATTTAACAATGTTTTGCACATAAAGGCTCTTCCTCTACTTTTCATGTTGACTGCAAATATAGAAAACCAGAATATACACAAATCAAGAAGTTAGTAAGAGAACATCAAAAAAATAACTTGCTGATTGTAAACAAATTATGTTTAAACCAGATAATACTTTGATAAAATTAGTATTTGTTGTTATTATTTGTATCATTATAGGATGATATCTGTACATAACTTTCCCATTCATAACAGCTCTGTTTTCTTTGTTTGTATAAACTGATAAAGACAATGTAGAGCAAAGTGACTACATCTACAAAAACATACTCATGACAGGCCACTTCGCAATAAAAATCAATAAAAATTCATTCGCTTTGCTCTACAATTAAATTAACCAATCGTTACTGATATTGCTGCTATTGTAAGTAATAATCAATACTTTCAAGTAACTTACAAAAACAAATACTACTACTTACTTAAAAAGAGTTGTTAGCATGTTATAGTTTTCAAAATATTGTGGTAATTAAAATGTCCATCAATAACTTTCCTATAAACAAAGTATTTATTAATACACAATTGTTATAAACAACAGACAAGTCATGTTGCAGCAAAACAAAGTCTGCCAGAACTCAAACTGAACTAAAACTTTCAGCTTTATGTTTGACCCCATCCACATACGAATTTAATATTGGCCCTAGAATTGTTCGTATAGCTCATAAGTTACTTACAACAGTAGCAATAATAATAACACAGGTAATTATTCGCAATTGCGGCACAACTAAATGCTGAAGTGGCATTATTACGTAAATAAAATGATACAAACTTAATTATACACAATTTTTAAAAAGGATACGGTCCGGGCCCTCGCTGACTCGGCGCCAACGGCACCTGATTCCCGTTGCTACTCATATTCTTGGCAGCATAGGTATCGGGACACGTACACCACTCAAGGTGGCACGTAAAATCGCCCTAACCGATTGTAGGACACATCCGGCACATAGGTAGAGTTATACCGACGTCAGTTGACAAGTCACACGATTTAATTTATACCCTTTGAAAGCAACGTTTCTAGCAAAAACATTGTACACCACTTGTGAAATCACAATATGTAATTCCTGGATAATGATAATAGCATCACTAGGATAGAGCCCCAGTCACTAAACAAACGACAGTACAAAATGGCGGATGTTAACCAATAAACAAACGTGACTGTCACTGATATATTTAAAAAATATTGCTAATCACTTAATTTTAGCGTTGGTGCCGAAGTATTATTTAGTTTAAATAAAGTAAAAAAGTGTAAAAATATTTCTTTTCAATAGGAATATTATCACGTATTTTTTAAAATCTTAAAACTGTCATTCGATCGTTCACGTCTACTCACGTCACGCATGCAATGCTTCGCTAGCAGCGTGTCATTTTTTTATCTAGTGATAGTAGGCTTATGCTTGAAGTAGAGTTGGAATAAGTACTATAAACATAGTACTTATTTCAACTCTACTTCATGCCGCCATTCAATAGTGAACCTTCAAATTGCCTTAACGAAGTAGTTATATAAGATTTTTACCTAAGTACTTGTTTCTTTTATGATATTATAGGTTAAAAGAAAAAAATAAATCCTAAAAATGTATTGTATTTATTCGAGAGAAAATAATAATAATGTACATATCTCTTTACTGAAACATACAGAGAAAACCTTAATACTAAAATTTTACAATTAGTCGATTTATTATAAATGACCCACTAATAACTCATTTTCAGTCATCTATATGTCTGAAAATACATACTATATTAAAGAGGTTTAATTCCAAATTAAATCAAATCTGAATCGAGTACTCATTGAGAAAGCGGAAAAAGAAATAATAAAATGGTCGTCTCTGCCGGATTGTCTACTATCATAACAAAGAGCATGGGTAGGTACCTATTTGATGGGTATCGTTATCAAGCACAAAGAACTTTGTATACTTATTGCTTTTTAACCGACTTAAAAAAAAAGGAGGTGGTTCTCAATTAGCCGGGACCTTTTTTTTTATGTATGTGCCCTCATAAC